>OX419184.1:10245156-11495156 GCA_948465475.1 Thalpophila matura | reverse complement strand
ACGGACGCCACGGACGGACGGACGCACGGTATGAAGACCTAGGCCTAGTAATAGGGTCCCGTTGGCACTCCTCAGGTACGGAACCCTAAAAACATAACAGCTTGATTTAGAAAATAATTGCATTAGGTACAACAATGACCAATGTAAAAATACTTATGCAAGTGGATGACCTAAACACGTATGACGTGCGGAAACACCTCCTTAACGTAATGGATAAACTAAGTAAAATTCAAGCATATCTACTTCAAACAGTACCTACACACTACATAATATTGTATGTTTTTCTATAATTACCATAAATATGACTCAACTATATTACATACCTAATTACATAAGTGCCTGCAAAATATTTTCCTGTGTATTCGATGCATGGGAATTCATCATTTTATTTGGAAAAGGCTTGAAGTGCTTTACCTGAGTACCTACTTGGTTATTGCACATATGTATAAGTGACATACAAATATATATATCATCATCATGATCACCAGGAATAATCGCTATGCGTGCAAGCAGGCCAGTCTTGCTCCTTGCACCGCCTTTTTTTCAGCAGTTTATTTTGGTTAATGAACGTGCTACTAACAGATCGAAGCGAAGCAAAAAATAAGTCAATACACTTGTCTCTGAACTCTTAATGACAAAAAATGTGGTAAGGACCTACTAATTTGACATGCGCAATATCATAGTAGATACACTACACTACGTCTATATGTACAAAAATAAGTGGACAAAATAGGTGTACCTACATAATCATTTTAATTATACCATTGTTGACGTTTGATTCCGACTCGTAATTTAGGCTGTTTCCCCAGTAGGCAAACTGTTAGCGGCCGGCTGAATTTGCGCCAACGGTTTGCAGTTTGCTAACAGTTAGCGCAAAACTAGCAAACTGTGGACACTCCATTTCAAATAGATATTTATGAAGGGCGTACTAAACCGATACGCCGCAAACTCAGTCGGCCGCTAACAGTTTGCTTACTGGAGACAGCCTTAGACTCAGAACCATAATTATTTATGGTTTTCACGTTGCAATCATTTAAATTATTTTAAATGATAAGATCTGTAACATAAATCGTACACAGAAAAAGATAAAAATAAGTACCTACCTACCTTTTCTATGATACAGATGATACTACACAGGTAATATACTTACTAATTCTATTATATACCTAGGCATGGTATTATTTAGTCATGGCAATTCATAGAGAACTAGGTAGGTATCCACATTTGTTTCAGAACCATCGGAAATTACGAATTATCTACATTATCATTTTACATCAAAATGATAATGTAGGTAGTAGGTAATTCGTAATTTCCGATCATCGATAAGTAGGTACAGTCGCTTCTAATCAGGGTTAGGTGATTTAAATGAACTTGATTTAAATCGTGATTTAAATTATGATGTAGGTAAGTACCTAAATCATTTAATTCTTGATTTAAATCGTGAAAAATCTTCCAAACCTGGCTTCTAATGATCTAAATTAAGTTTCTAAAGGCTTACCTATTACATTTGGTGCGTCTTTAGGTAGTTCTGTCAAGGTAAACTTTCATTTTGCAAGCTTAATTGAAACTATAAACATTACAATACCTGCGAAACAATCCGTAATTCCGTATCCGAATCGTCCTTCCAATTAAAATTAGCAATACGAAATTCGACAGATATTGCTGCACATCACACTGCAACTGCACTATCGCGCAAATTTTGCAATTTTTAAACTAAGTGCCAATTGCAAATGATAATGAGATATTTATAAAAAGATAAGTCGGAAATTAGGGCTCCTAGAAGTCCTAAATTTTATTACAGCTTATTTTTAACATCCTGTATAGTATATAGATGTAGTAGACTACCTAAAAAATAACTTACAATATCGTGGAGTTAATTGGTCGCGGTAGGTATTCAAAAACATTGCAAAAAATGATTTATGAGCGATGTTAATTTTTCTTTTTGTAAAATGTGATGGGATTTTTTTTATTTTGATTATCTTCTAAATGTAATTTCTTAGAGTTGATTTACCAATAGTAGGTATAGCATATCTTTAAACTTACCTGTAGGTATCAAGATAACATAAATTGTGTAAACACGTTCAAGGTCCAATAAATAAAAATAAGTAAATACACAATTATTTATTTTTTAACACCTTATAAAATAAATCATTATCTACTTACTGAATTTTATTTCAAAGTTATAACATTCAATCCTTTGACAACGGCTTAACGATTTTCTAACAACCCTGCCTATGTGCGTTATCGATGTTTTTCATGATTGCGTGACTTTGAATCGAAGCTTAGGTTTGTAATTTTGGCGATCATTCAGCGAAATGATAAATCGATACCGTAGTACGTGTTTCGGTACAACATCTGCATATTCATGACTTTAAAAATAATGAAATTCATGTACCTAAGTATCTGGGTAGGTATTAATACTGGTTTAAAAATTAATACTTTCTAAAAATCAGCCGGAAAACTGTAGCCCCAACAGGAGTAACACCTGGGTCTGGGGAATCTCGAAAATCTCGTTTTCCTTTTATAACTAGCACTTTGCCCGTGACTTCATCCGCTTGGCCCACAGGAACTGGGAATTTTAAGGTAGGTATAAAAACTAGCTTGAAGTACGCAGCGATAATATAGATTCCTATTACCTAGTGAAAAACAAACAGAATCGGATCAGTAGTTCCGGAGATTACCTCATAAGTACATAAAAATTTTACCTTTTTGTAGGTACCTAATATTAGTTAGAATATTAGATTATGACAAATATACCTATTATCGAACATAATTACCACCTACCTACCTATAAGAGAGAAAATTAGTCACGCACTCACAGAACTGACAGAACGCAAAAAAATATGTCAGTAAAAAAGTGTCGTAGTGCAATGTCTTCGAAACAGTAGGTAGGTATATGTTCGCCGAGTTACGTCGGAGTACGGCATTTCAGAGAAGAGTTAGTCTGTCGACTGTGGACTTACCTCTAGAGAAAGTAGGTCTCTTGCCTCTATAAGAGTACCTACCTACCTAAAGTTTTCAAGTTCAAGTTACGACCCCACAAAAGTAAACCCACCTTTACTCTATTTAATATTTAAGTAATGTCACATTAGGCAAAAGTAGCTCGCGTATCAGGCACGAATATCTCTTAAATCATTTCTTCAAATAGACTTTCAGCTTGTCATGATTGACCGTAAAAAGTATTATTATTCTGTTATGAATCCCTTCTAAGTATTAAAAGCGTTGATTTGTCTCCTGCGTTGATTTATCTCTTTATCATATTTTCTTGATATAGGTACTTATAATAGGTCTTACCAATTTGTTTAATAAACCAATATGAAATGGAATATAAGTCATCTGGGGCTCTGGACCACAGAAGTTCAATGAATATAGGTAGATGTTATTAAATAGGTATAAGAGATTTTCAAAAACAACTGACATGCGGGATTTGAACCCGCGGCCTCTGCCGCACTGTGGCGTCGCTTTAACCAACTGAGCTACTGTTTCGCGGCTCTCGCCTGAATCAGTTGAAGTTTGAAATCATAACATGGCTGTAAAATGTTCAAAATTCGCAAAAATATACATTTATATTATAGGTAGCTTTATTTTAACCAAAAACTCTGGTCCAGAGAATATCAATTAGATCAAGAGTAATAAGATTAAAAATTTAAAATAAAGCCACCTATAATTTATGCAATCATTATTGATTTTTTTGACATTTACTCAAACGAGTAGAACGCAGTAGAACCTCGATACAACTACATAGTTCTGATTTCACGATTAATTAAATAGAGTTCTTATATAAAGGGTCGGATGATTGAAAACTTGAAGTGACAGATACTAACCAATTTGTGTCTGTTCAGATCTATTGCATTATGCATAAAAGGTAACTTTAATACGTAGACCGTAGGTACAATTATTTATCTACTGTTATGTAAGTAAACTTATTAGCATGACTTATAGGATTATGGATTAACAAGAGATCATGTTAGGAAATACCTATTTGAACGTTACAGTTATCCACATAATATACCTATGTATTAAAAATTGTATTGCCTATAGATGCAGTTGCCCAAATACATAACAAGAACAAATAACTCCCGTTATGACATGAGACAACATGAAAACGTGTGTGGTCAAACCGAAGCGTTTATTAGAATTTATTTAGAATTATAAATTTGCGAAATCATGAGTTTTTTTGACATATAGCATCGTTAACGTAAGCATATTTTGAATTGAAAATATACGTTTGTTACACAATGTTTATGTAAATTAAATACTTAATTAATATCTCTGTATTTTTTAATATGTGCAAATTGTATAAAATTTTATCAAAATGTTCCAGGATTGCTGTATTTTAAATTCAAAATAATATGCTTACGTTAACGAAACTATACGTCAAAAAAACTCATGATAGGGGTACGGGTTACTGTACATAGTCTTTCGGATTATGTATGAAACACAGCCACAAAAAATAGAGCAAAAACATATTACCGTATTTATTATATCCGCTAAGATTTCTTAGTCGGACTTTCTCTTTTGTATCATAAATTCATAATATAAAAGCGCTAATGCGTAGGTGCCTACCAATCTAGTTATATTATTGGTGGCTAAATATAAAAAATCTAGATTAGGATACATTACCTAACATAAAAATATTTCTATTGAAAGTATTATTGTAGCAACTTATTTATTTTTTGTATTATCTTGGCAAACGTTGCATTACCTACTTTCGCTGCAAAACAATGCAGGCTGCGTAAATTACTTTCCATTTCTCATTTAACACCTCTTAATGGCCTTTAGTTAAGTGATAGTAAACATTACATCTGAGGAATTAAAATAATAAATGCCTTCAATACTTATTGTTCTTCCGGGTTCGATTTTATTTACTTAGAGCACTTTAATTTATGGACTCTATCAACTTGAGGAGCACAAGTCGCCATTATGGTGCGTACGAACGACCCAACTTGACACCCGATCTGTACCTACTAAGTATCTACGCAACTACGTGATCTTCCTGCACGCGTAACATGACCAATTCTATCTCTTTTCTACCAAAGGATAGACGAACTTAATTCTATCCAATTCGTTAGGTATCTCTTCTGCCCAAGCACGCGGTGACCCATGCTTGGCGTAGGTACCTACCAGACTTTTGTCTTCTGAAGAATTCATTCTTTCTCTTCATTGTACCTACTTATTAGATGCATAAAACTGTAGAAATCATTCTACAATCTGTCATTTTGACTATTCTTCCGTCGACAAAACCCGTTTTCGTCGTGGTCATGCTATACGCGTGCTGGAGAGCAAACGCATAGATAGGAATTTTAAGTGCCTAACCAGATAAAAAAATGCAACAGTCTCGGAAAAATGAGTAGGAATTAAGAAAGTTGGTATTCTGCGCTTGTCGTTATCAATGTTTTGAAAAGAATTAATTAGTTCGTTTCTTGATTAAAAACTTGGGTTTGTATGTTACACTTCGTGATTAGACTAAATATTTCTCGATGGTAGTCTTCACATTGGCGATATTTAATTAGTCATACCAATTAGTCAATTTATTTGAATAACTAAATAAGGGTCAATTTTTCAATCGCCAGATAAAACTGCTAGGAATAAACTACATTTACCTATATCGATCTCAAAAAACAAAAAGTGTTAGAGTGAAACCAAAGTCCTAGTTGATTTGTTGGAGTTATTTGGCGTTTGATAAATCGGCCCTAAGTAAGACTATTCTACATACAAATAACTGCATACAGAGCTATCCTGCTAGTGCACAAATATAACGTTAGACATCCTATATATAATTTACCTGGTATAAAACCAGAAAATTAACAAAAATACTGATTGTTCAATCACATACCTACCTAATTCTAATAAAGCTTATTGTTATACAAAGGAGGTTATTCCCAACATCAAAAGTAGGTAGTACCTACATCTAAGCGTCGCCACACACGGGCCTCAAGTGGCTGTGGCGAGTGTGTGGCCCGTATGCGGCGACGCTTATTGCTATTGTATTTAATTTTATTTAAGAGCAAATGATAATTATGAATACGAAAATTAAAATCAAAGCCAACAAGCACGTGCCAACCGTGCCAACCCGTGTGTCGCCGACCTAATGATGAAAAAAACTGTAGGTATGGTAGAGAGATCTATCCCTAACAAGCGGTCAAGATTGTTTCATGTTATAACATAAGTGTACCTAGGTACAGTTAGCGACATAAGTTGATTAATATTTCAAGTTTTAATTATTTAATTCATTAATGAGGCAGCAAATATCGGAACATTGGCACATTAACCCCATTTAATCCGACATTATTAGCAACTCTTGTGTCTCAAGTAATTAGAACCAACTATTCTAGGAATCGGAACGCGTCAATTGTTCACAGGACCACCAGGAAATAAGGAAGACAGAATACCTACCTACTAAGTTGCCAAGTTTAAATACCTAGGTACCTAGGTATATACTTACAGCATATTATAATTTTAGTGTTATCGAAAATATTTGTGGAATACCTATTTCTTCAATTACATAATATTATAAATAAATATATTTCTATAAAATCGCCTTTTTATATTTTATAATAGGTATCTAAGTAGATTTCTCTTTTTATCTTATTCGAACTAGATTTTATAGAATCGTAGCATTCCTAGCGATTTTACAAGCATCAATGATTAATAAAATTTTACTTGGTCTTTTCCTTTTTTTCGCTTAAATTAATGCAGCACAACTGCAATAATCTACATACCTTGCAAAAGCACGAACACAAATATTGTTGCTGCAACCACTTGCATTTTGTCACTCAAACTAGTCACTCGTAAGTATCCTCAAAATGTATTTATTGTTGTTTTTTAATAAACACAATTCATGTTTCTGCACTGATTGTTTACAAATAATAACACGATAAAACAAGCGTGGGTATTGCGTTCGGTAGCGGCGCGGCGTGGACGTCGCGACACTGCGACAGACAACTGTGCGCCGCCAACGATTTCCCTCGCTTATAAATTCCCCTGCCTATAATGAAAGCACGTCAGCTGCTTTCGGTGTCTAGTTTTCCGGGCTATAAACGTGGAGTCAAATTCAAGTACATATAATTATAGGGCATAGTTTATGCCTTAGTCCTTGAAGATATATAAATATTTAATCGAAATTTATCGGCAGCCCTGTATTTTGGCGTATAGGTACGCAGAAATGTAATGTTAGGAATAGGTACCTACATATTTAAGCAAGCTTGATTGGGTTTCAGTGGCATGGATCGTGGGTTTAATTACCGGCCAAATAAAAACGTACTTTAACCACTGATCTACCGTGGCGCACCTGCACCATTTGAAATTTTAAATCACTATGATGCGGGTGCGACATGGTAGCTCAGTGATTAGAGCGACGTCGCCACCGGACGGCAAAGGTCGCGGGTTGAAATTCCACCCATGTGTTGTTTTTAAATCCCACTAATATTAAAAATGCGAAAGTATGTGCGTGTGTGTGTTTGTTTTAAGTACCTTGCGAGGACGTGCACCTGTATACACAAGGAACATCCGAGGACATTTTCAATCCGAGGACTTTTTCATGGGTCCTCGGATTGACCTGACCATTGCACCGTATTCTACGGGAGATTTTGAGCCTTTCTGTATACTTAATAAGGAAAAGTTGCTCGAACCTCGGTTTGGTCACCATAATTCACGCTCACACTCCGACAGTGTGTGACCGCAAGGGGGTGCCACTTAAAATCATACACACGACCTCTTACATTTTAGTCATGTTTTAAGTACTTTGTGGGGACTTATGATGTGTAATCTTCACACAAATGTCCTCGAATTGGTTGATTTTCCAAACAAAGTGTGTAGGGGAGACCAGGTATAAAAGTAACACGGGATGAACGTAACAAATGAGTTTCTGGACGAATTATGTTAGCTGCACTGATGGCTTGTATCACTGATTTGCGCCATTTTGAACCCTCCCTCACCTCAGCTGCTCTCACGGCGCTGTGCTGTCAGGTTGTGGCAGTAGCGAGTTGGTGCCGTAAAAATACCTCCAAAGTTTTGACCGTTTTCTCCAACTGTGTTTATTTTTATTATGGGACGTTTAAGCTTGCGTGTCAAATGTCAATAAGGTAGCATAACTATTCATCTTTCTATTTTAGCGTTGCAAACAGTATCTTTCTAACAGTTTTGTTGAGATAAAGGCATGTGTTCGTCGTATTCGGTAAAATTTAAAAATAGGGATGGATTGATTGATTGGATGGGATCCCGATTATGTATAGTTTGTATAGATTATGTATAGTTTGAATTATGGAATCCTTTTTAAACAGCAGAGCAGGTCAATTTAAAAATGGGTACACGGCCTAGAGTATCAGCTGTGGGCTCATGTAGACTGTACTAATAACGAAATAAGTTGTGGGCCATCATACATTTTGTCTGACTAAGATCTCATTTTCAAATAATTTTGATTATTTTAAAAGATTGTTATGTTTCCTAGAAATTTTAATATTTTTTTTATAATTGTGACACTAATGTAAAACCTAAAAGGCTAAATATGTTGATTATGAAAGTAACTTTGTTTTATTTACAATGTTACAACCATTCCCTTACACTGTTACAACTAATCCTAGGGGTAGGGATGGTTGTAACAGATTTCCCTTTTTAGGGTTCCGTACCAAAATGGTAAAAAGGAACCCTTATGGTGCGACTTCGTCTGTCTGTCTGTCACACCTGATTATTTCAGCAACTACTTATGCTATCGACTTGAAATTTGGAACAGTTATAAAGAATGCTTGTTCAATTTTATTGCAAATGAAAAAAGTCCAAAAATATTTTTATTTTCATTGCAAAAGGGGCCGGAGTGGGGGTCCAAAATTTTAAAGTGGGGTTACTAGGTCAAGTGACATATCATATGAAAGGGCTTGATCTGCACATTTCTAAATATATTTTTATTTTATTTTATGTCTCACAGTTTTCGACATATGATGAAAAATTACCAAAAAAATACCATTCCCCCCCCCCCTTATCTCAGAAGTTTACGGGGCGAAAAATCTGAAATAATTACAGTTGATAGGAATTGACCCAAATATGGCACCAAAAATAAAACGATGTTCCTAACTAGTACAGTTTTTTCAAAATCATCAAAATTCCTTCACAAACAAAATTAGTTATGCGGTCCGGATTTTTTCACTTTATACGTCCAAAAATGATACGGAACCCTCGGTGCGTGAGTACGACTCGCACTTGGCCGGTTTTTTTTATTTAGTAGTTTTTCTCAAAATCTGTAATAGCTGTTGCATATTAACCAAAATATAAGATAGCTGAAAGACCAATCTATCGTGTGTACTAATTAGAATATTGATATTCAAAAAGCTCTGTGAGGTATTATAAAAAAAATAAAAATTGTTACGTTCATCCCTGGTATCCCCTACAGGTCCCCGGATTGGTAGCTTTTCCGAACAAGCGTGTATTCGAGTCCTCGTTTTGAGTTTTTCACGAGTATGAAAACGTTGCATGTAATCTCATAAAATTTGTTCATGCACATTGTTGGTGTGCCACTTTTGCTATTTTTAACTAAATTCCCTATAAACCTTATTTCGTTTTGCAAGGGCTTAAAAAAAGGGCCCTCAATCCAGATGCACACATCTGTATTTACTTGTTAAGGTAGGTAGGTACTATTCGTGTCAAAAGTGTGTTTAGATTTTAAGAGAATAATATTGTTATGTTCATTACGGGGCCATTGAAATTATTGTACTTTTATCAATATTCATAGAAACATTACAAAAAAAATCACAAGGTGTAATTAATGCTCTAGACACCGGATTCCGGATATGCAATAAAACATAAACTACCGCAGTAGCACATTACCAATTACCATATTATTCGGTGGGGGGCGCGATTCATGCACAAACACAAATATAAACTCTCTGCCCATGCACAATATTTCTCTCTCCGATCATTCGTTTAGAATTTTCTTGCTGGAACAACGTTACCCCAGCAGGAATAGTTTTTTCTGTTTCTATCTAAAACTACAAGGCGCACAATTTTTTTATTTGGCGCACATTTACAGCAGATTAGTCACTAATTATACGTCCCACTCATATCTCCCTAAGAGCTACTTTCCTGCTGGGGTAATGCACACACGCTCACAGCATAAACGCATCGCCGTGCGCGTCCTCACAAACTTTCGCATTTACCTATAGATATGATTACCGCGATTCGTGAAAATTATTTTGATCAACTTACCTACTTTTCCTTTTTATTAAAATAATAATAATGGTTTTCGAAAAACAATAATATATTCATATGAGATAGCCTACGTCTAAGTTTTATGAATACCAAGGTGATTTAGAAGGTTGAATAATGCCCTCCTTAAATATAAATTGATGTTTCTTTTGAACTACATAGTTTAGAACTGACCATGCGGGATCCAGCAAATATCTATATCCCGCGGAATTCAGAATGTCCAGCCCCGCAAATACCGCGATTGTTTTCTTACGGAATTGCGTTCCTTAGCTCAGTAGAGTATGATTATGATTTTATAATATCAACAACCTGATATAAAAGGGTGTGCAGACTGGTCTATAGTATGGATAAAGGAATTATTATTTATGGATAAAGAAACAAGTGGAAAAGAAGGAATAGAAACTTTTAAAAAAAACCAATTGGACTTCACACATTTATTGTATTTTTGTCTAATAAAAATACTATATCATATAACTATCATAAAGAGAATATCTACAGCAATTGACAGTCTTGCTGGTTGTACACACTTGTCAGAGCACAACATTAAACTCCTGTAATGCATTTAGTGCACTTGGCAGGACATCATTTTCTTCTCTAACAACGTTATTTTATACCTTAATTTACAGCCCTATCGCATCTATTTTAAAGTTTCGAAGAATAAAAACTGCACATTTTGCCAAAATAACACCATTGAATGGATATATTCACATATTGCACTATTGAATGAAGAAAAATAGAACATTGAATAGGTATACAGAAATATTACAGTAGTATGACTTAATCTCACGAAAAGTGTAAGATAAGGTTTATATGCTAAACAGAACTACGGGCGTTTATATGCCTTTCGTCTGAAATATTAATTTGTAGTCTTGTTATGTATATATATGTCACACATATCTAATGTAAGAAAGGTTTAAAGATCACAAGATCAAATTACAATGAATGCAGTGATTTTAACCACAACTGACGAGAACACGAGTATTTGTTACTGCTCATAAACAGCTAATTATTGTAGACATACATTATAAAAGTTTGTTTTGAAAATTTAGTAATGATCCTGCGTCAGGAGAGATTGTGAATAAAATATATATAACGTCTATATTGTACACAAGACCGTAATGTCTTATATCGGTCCATACATTTACAAATTTTCACAATGACATTAAGTACTTAACTGATTTAGGCACAATTATGTTCACTTCGAATCGTTTTCTCATCTAAAGTAACATTCTAAAATTTAAATTCATTAAGCTCTACAACACATACATCGTGTTTATTATTATTAGCTTATTAAATATCATTCGTTCTTTCAGATTTTCTTTCAAATACATTTCAGTTGTTTTACTTCTTGCAATCTTCAACTTAAGTATAATGGAACACTTTCAAAGATAAACTCGAGACAAAATTATTATTATAAGATAATAAAAGTAGTATACATTTTAATTGTAATCATTTGTAACATGACATGACCCGGTCCCAAGCGAATATTAAAAAAACTGCCGAATGCATAATCTTCTTCTTTTTTGAAGTCGGTTAGTGAATATAGATCGCCCGTTGTTGTTGCATGGCCATGCACTTCGAAAATCATTTCAAGTGGACTACTTAACCTAGGTATGTTATTATGTACACAATGTACTCTAATAATTGGCTAAATGATAATAAACTAATTTGTAACATTCACCTTTAATAGAAAATTAACATTTAAAATAAATTACAAAAGGAAATATTCCAATCAATATGTACCGGAGTTTCCAAGAATGATAAGCGTTACTTTATAAACTTCGTTATTAGGTCGTTGAAATATCATAGCCATCGAATGAATATTATATAATTATATAAAATGTACATAATTGCACAGCCGACAAGGGCTGGGTACGTCCCGCACAGAGCGGAGTCGGCAAGTCACAGCTGGCTGAGGCGTTCGGTCCCACGTATAAAGGTACAAGGCATAGCCCAGATTTCGATTTACTCAAGTTAGAAATGTATAGAAATACTAACTTCCACCCGCAGCTTCACCCGCGTTTTTCGGGTTAGAAATAGCCTATGTGCTATTCCAGACTATAATCTATCTCTGATCCAAATTTCATCCAGATCCGTTCAGCCGTTTTGGCGTCATTGAGTAACAAACACCCAAACTTTCGCATTTATAATATTAGTATAGATTAAAAATTAAAAATAATCTATGTACTTCTTTTTATTCTATAACTCGCCTTACATTACAACTCTAAGAATGTAAAAGAATCTACAGTCCTACACACAGCATACATAGTATGTACAAATTGTAACTATATACACAAATATAACATGGCAAACAAGAGCAGCTTGGTCATACTGTGAACACGCCTAATAGCGGATATACGCACATAATATTTTACACTTTAGTGTATTAATGCGAAAATACTAGTAAGGTAGCCGACAAACATTTGAAGACCTTCATTAATATACTTTTTAGTGCATGTTCGGTACTGTGGCAGACAACTGGTAACTAACATTTCTTATTGTCCAAATAGGTGAAGTAAACTTTTTTCACCTGCATAATAGTATGCTCAAGATTACAAATGTACCAATAGGTTTAGTAGATTATTATTAGTCATCTGTATTAATCCAAGTAGCATATTCAATTGCAATATCTAAGTAAAAATGATGTTATAAATTAAAAATATTTTATCTGCAATCGAAACATAAGCCTTGATCGAATTATAACGAAAAATATTTGTACTTGTGATTTTTGTATGTAAAAACATCGGAAATATTTATATACTATATGCACTAAGAATATTATGTACATAATAATGTAGTATGGAAACCACAAACGCAATTAAAGGTGAATGACTCACAAACAGCAAATTAAATAAATAAATCTGTCAATATAAATATAGTATGTAGTACTTGTGCGTATTTGATACAGAATACAATAGTGAACTAAGTGCTTATAGTTTGGGTAACCTGCACGATGATGACTCGATGAATTTGGCTGATATGTTCGTAAATTGTTTAGTGACATGATGCAAGAATTGTGTAAAGCCCCGTGAGCACATCTCTTAAACACAACTATGGAAAATAGCTTTATGCCACATCTACTGTCACCAAACTATACACCATGTCACAAAAATATTTCATTTACATTGTTTTATATTTATACAATCATAAATATATTCATTTGTACATTACACATGTGATTTTACTTTTAGAATATTTACACATTATAAACACAACATTCAATCTCATCTCTATTCACAATCATTTCGCAAAACCTATTTCACTAAATTAAAATTATCAGGGCTGTAAAACCTATAAGCTAAAACTATTTGTACCACTCTGAATAACCACCATAACACCTGTTTTAGCGTTACCAACGACTAAAGCCGATGCTGTGACCGTCATTTAGAAATGACACTGTTTTACTCAAACATAATTTTAACAGAATAAATTAATTGAATCTTTGAGGTGAACTAAGAATTAACAAAATTTTCTTTTCATTAAATTTGGCCTGATAACATAAGCAAAGAAACCATGATTGTATAATTAATAATAATTATATACTTATATGCAATGTGTTAATGTTGTTATAGATCGGTAAAGAAACTGCATTTTTTAATAAAACTAAGATATATTCATAAAATAGTAACAAATAAAAAACGGTCAACAATTCTTGGTCGCCCTAAATTTTGCCGTTTGGCTGCACAATAGACAATTTATACCCTAACTAAACAATCCATTGCGTATGCAAACTGCTAACTTCAAGACGACCAAGAACTGTCGGTCAATGTTTAATAAATAAATAAACTACAAAACTTTTCTTTGCTTCACCTCAAAGACACAATTGTCGCATTGACCAGTACTAAAGTATTTTATGTTTTATAATAATTTATAACACATCATATCTCATCATAAAGAAATCTATTTAGCCATTTGGTATATGAATACTGCCCTGAACAATATCTGCATGCATCTGAACCCATGGGCATGGCATACCGTAAACAAACCAAAAAAATTACTGCTTATAGCTTAAAATTCATAATGTGTGAAAATATATTTAATTAATCACATCGAAAATCCGTTGGATTTTATTGCGACAAATATGGCGGAAATCGTCGAACGAATGCCTTAATAAATTTAATAAAATTGTACTGACTTTCAATGAGGTTTATATTAAGAGCCCCCGCAAAGTACAAACTTTCTATCGACCGATAGTGAAGTCGGTTTGGGCTGCTAGCGCGTACACTGGGCCAACTAACCAGTCTGGTTGGTGGTCTGCCGATTGCTCTCAAACGATAAGCTGTTCTTGAAAGGAACGGTCGGGTAATAAAAATTACCCAATATATTGTCCAGAAATGTTATTATTGCTTTTATACAACGGAGAAGAAGGATCAAGAAGAGCAAGCGAGAGGATTGTTATACAGTTTGCAAAATTTCCGGGTTCTTTTTTTTTGCCTTTTGTCAAGTGAGTAATTTAACAGTCGTAGCAAAGGAGGATATAAATTTAAGACTTCTGTCGAGTCGGCCGACTAAATAATAGGCAAAGGCAAGTGCTAAATTAGTATGGCGCTCTTCCACGCTCGGCAATCGGCCGACGGTTCAGTTTGAAGGCAATCCTGTAACGGATAAATAATTTAATGGGTTACACTGTCACCCATCAAATTTATTTATTGGCCGATACTGCTGCCCCGCTAAACTATCGGACGATAGAAAGTCTGCAGTCTGCGGGGGCTCGAAAAGTCTAAAGGATAAAATTAAGTATAATAAACTAATAATAAACCAGTCATATTAAAATATTGTTACCATGAACATACCATAGTTACGTAGCGCGACATAACGGCGTTTTCGTGCGCGAACTTTATGAAGAAAGTCACGCTAATACAAAGGCAGCACCAGGGAGAATGGCAAACGGAAACCAGATATTTTTGGTTAGTTACGTCAGATTCTGAATAAATTAAATGTCTTACGTGTCTATTACAGGTTAAATAAGCTTTTTATTTCAAATAAATATCAAACAAATGTATGAAGGGTCCACTGCAATAATGATGAATGTCCAAAATGTCTTTAAATGAAAGTAAGTACGTCATTCGATCACTTAATATGTGCGGTACATTTAGTTATCTTGACAATAATAGCCACAGTATCGCTCACAGTCTCGAGATAAATAAGTTGGAAGTGACTCCGCGACCGCCGCCGTGACCTGGATTTGCAGCCGGCACCGGTTGCTAAATTGGCAGCCGGCGCTGACTTTGGAAAAAGGCGGGAAATGGGGTTGGCAATTTGGTATAATAAAAAAAACATTTCATGTTTCATTTGAGTAACATTTATTTATTTTTACATACCTAATTAGGGTCCAAGAGCGAGCGAAGCGAGCTCGGGAACTTGGACACCCCGACACGGACAGGTTAGGTTCGAAGGGGTTGACGGGGGCTTCAGTGAGCGAGCAAAGCGAGCGAACGAAGCCCCCGTCTACCCCTTCGTGTTAGGTTACTTTTAACCCTGCAAACAGAAATAGGAGCCCCGCGTAGCGGGGCTCTGTCGACCACCTCCCTCTCCCTTGTAAGTCCAAAAAAGTTGTATTTTGTTTAACATTGACACTGTAATTTAAAAGTCAGTCTAAAGTAGATAATTCAACTTAAAACACGGCAACATTAATCTGCTGCTACGGTAGTTTGCAATTATTTTCGTCTGGTATCACTGCTACTCCAAGGCTACTCCGGTTCCCAACGGCGTTATTTTTGGGAGCCGACGCCGGCTGTGGAGGCGCTCCCAAATAAGTTTTAATACACGCTAGAATGCTCAGATTGCTCAGCAATGTATGAATATTTTTCACTAACTAAAAAGTTTAAATGCAATAAAATCTCAAAACAAAGTAAAGTGGACATTCATCATTATTGCAGTGGACCCTTCGTATGTTAAGTATAAAAGAATATTATGTATGTATTTAACATTTTGAAAAAAAAAAAGTTTTTTTTACCTTGTTTACGGTTGGCCCAATATCAATGAAAACTCTGCAGTAAATTGCAAATCAAATAAACAATGTATTACAACTAAGTTTCAGAAAAACTTCCTACAACATAATCTTGCAACTTATTAAACAATAATATTTACCCTACACAATGACATGCAACAAATTCGCCTTAGAGAATAATTTTGTTTCACAAATTACAAAATGGAAGCGATACTCCGTTTGGTCAGTAACTAAAAGTTATTATGTTCATAGCAAGTATTATCATATTCCGAGATAGTAACCAATTTTAAATACTACTAAATTTCAATAAATCTATAAAATATTATTTTATACTTACTATGAGTGAATGCAATTTTTATAATGGACTCGATGGATCGTCGTACATACATAAAGTTTTATTATTTACTCCACAACGTCCTGCCGGGCTAACATGCGCGCCGCGACAAATTTTGTCGACTGTTTTGTCTCTTACTCGTGCGAATACGAGACAAATGCACGATAAAAGCGTCGACAAAATTTTATCGCGGCGCGCATGTTAGGCGCTCTGGTCTAGGTGTGCCCGCGTCAAAAGCGGGTTTACTAGGAGACCCCGCTCCGCATATAACATTCAATGCTAAATCTATCAACACACAACTTTCCACCCAATTCAATTGTTTATAGATTGCACACCGCTCTTATTAAAATAATAATCATATTCATGTATAAACCATGCAAAGCAAGTAACCATAAAAGAATAGGTATTCCTATTCAGTTCATTTTAGCGATTTCACGGACCCTGAAAGACGGCATCTAGCATTAGATGCCTGATATACTAGATACTAGTTGTGCATAAAGATTGATCCGAATGAAAATAAACGTACAATCCGAATATGAACCACGTGCAGTACATCACAGGTCAATAAGATAAGCACATGTAACAGCGTATTGAAGTTCGTGCATAAATCCACTGTCAATTTTATTTATAGTGGATATGTACTGAAAAATAAATAATAATATAAATAATGCGCAACGAATCGCGCAGGTTAAGTTCAGGGTCCTCGTTTTTGCCTTAACATTGGGCCGCAGATGTAACAGGAATGGTCTAACTCACCAAAAATTCGAGCATATTCCGAGGATCGCTATTCGCGAGACGCATGATGGGCGCTGCGGCGGGCGGCTCACAGTGGAGCTGGGCGCTCACAGTGACGCTGGGCGCTCAGTGGCGCTGGGCGCTCACAGTGGCGTTGGGCGCTCAGTGGCGCTGGGCGCTCACAGTGGCGTTGGGCGCTCAGTGGCGCTGGGCGCTCACAGTGGCGTTGGGCGCTCAGTGGCGCTGGGCGCTCACAGTGGCGTTGGGCGCTCAGTGGCGCTGGGCGCTCAGTGGCGTTGGGCGCTCAGTGGCGCTGGGCGCTCACAGTGGCGTTGGGCGCTCAGTGGCGCTGGGCGCTCACAGTGGCACTGCGGCGGGCGGCTCACAGCTTGCGCGGGCGCGTGAGGCGGCGCTTCTTGCGCTCGGGCGTGCCGCTGCCCGCGTCGGCGGACGCGCGGCGGCGCGTGGGCGGCGTGGACGCCGTGCACTCCGAGCTGCTCTCCGCTTTCGGCTCCGGTTTACACTTACTGGTTTCAGTTTTGAGCTCGGGCTTGGATTTCGTTGTCGTCTCCACTTTAGACTCGGGTTTGCATTTGGACTCAGATTTAGACTCCAGCTTAGACTTAGGTTCAGGTTTGAGGTCGGCGCGCGGCAGCTCCGCGGCGGTGTCGGACAGCGCGCTGGTGGCGGCCTCGACCTCGGCGTCGGCCGCGGTCACTTCGCACTCCGTCGGCTCCGAACTTGTGCCGGCCGCCCACTGAAATTGTTTAATAACATTAAAAATCACAAATACATATTTTATAAGCTGCGGCAGGCTCAACTGTTAAATGTGTTTCTATTTACCTGTGCCAGTGAGGAGGCCGGCGACAGACGCAGCGACGCGCCGCACTCGGCGCACAGCGGCGGGACGGCCGGCGACCGGGACCGCCAGTATTGTAGCTCTGTTTTACACTTGTTTAGCTCCTGTACAAAAAAAAAAGATGATTAAATTGTTATATATTATTATTCCTCTTTTACATTACACCTACTGGCGTAAATAAAAAAAAAGATAAGGACAGCGTAAGTATACAATAGCACTGGTAAGTTTAGGGTACACTCAGCTTTTGTAAGTGAGGCACACTTGCAAAACACATATGGACCAGTGGTAATAGCTCACAGTAGATATTATTTAGCAAAAGAATGCACATCAGCTACAGAGAAGGCTGGTTGACAAATCATTAGCTATCGCCAAAGACCACATTTTGTTTTTTTCGATTAAAACACATGAATATTTTAAATATACTACATACCAATACTACGTATTTACCTGCAACAAAGTTTGAAACTTGCGGCTTGTTTCTTCATTCTTCTTGTCATAATCATCAAGACGGTTGGCATATTCCAAGGTCTGTTTCTGTTGTTCAGCAATCTGTTTCTGTTGCTCGGCAATTTGCTTCTGTTGAAGAGCTGTTTTGCGTTTGCAACTACGAAGATCACTGCGCAATGCAGATAACTGATCGTTGTATCTGAAGATGAAAGAATACAAGTTACAGAAGTATCCTGGGCACACTGAACGCTAGTGAAGGAGGTGTTATAATAGCTCAAGTAAGAAGAAGAAGGTTGAATATGTCCAGGTGTAATATGTATATGTGAGGAGTGTCTGGATTGGCAGTTTACCAGATAAATAAAAAATGATACAGAGTAAAATATGATAAGTTCTGCTAATTAAGTTAAACGGGACCTATAAAGAGGTGGTGTAACCGTCCGTAGGGCGCGTAGGGGATGTACTTTACTGTTATTTGAGTTAGCATGTCTAAACTGCTTCATACTTTTTCATTCCCTGTTTAATGCGATGTATCCGTTTCCTTAGCACCATATTGCTCTGCGGCGGCGGCGGGGAGGGCGGGAGGCTCTCCTCCAAGTACATGTTGAGCGAGGACACGCGACGGTCCGACACGTTCGCCCCGGGCTGCTGCGACGACGACGACTCGAAGCCACTCGGCGGCGGCGAATCCAAACATATGTACGATTTACTACTCTCGCCAGCTGAAATTTATTTAACATACTGTAATGTACTATCATCAACTTCCAAATAATCACTCCATTTCCCAAAATATAAATGAGTCTGATCTACTTATAAAGTTTGCTCAAAGAAAATTGGTTACAAACACAGACAGCCAGAATTAACAGTATTGTTTGGTTTCTGCTTGCGTCTATCAAATAAATATGTGATTATACTCACGTGAAAATGCTGTAGTAATATCAAAGAAATCTGTACCAAAGTAAGTAATCTCTGGCAAGTTGGGTTCAATGTGTTCTTTAAAGTATTCCATGGCCATTGTTGTCAGATCAAAGAGTTCATCAGTCACTTTGTAAGGTCTTGCTAGTTTTGTTGTGGTTTTTAAGTATGACAGAATACTGTATACTTCATCTAATATCTATAATAAAGATAATGAAACAAGTTTATACTATTGTTTACGAAAGTATTTCTAGATTTGGTAGAGCTGATTAAATGTGTGGTTTGTATTTTGTCATGACTGCATATTTTTTCACTTTTTATATTACATCGCTAATAAAGATTTTATTATAGTCTATTTTTAGTAAATACGGGGTTTCCTTAGGTACCTTCAGCTTATTATCTCGCTGTGTTGAAGCCCTATGTATTTTCATGCATACCAATTTAGTATCTACTCTAGTTTTGTCTTTGTCAAGTATCTTTATGTGGCGCAAGGTATTTGTCGACTTGGAAGATTAGGTATGAGCATTGCGACGCGAGAGATGTCTAACAGGCACACACGTCCATTAATATGAAGGCTCGATCAAGTGAAGGAATATAATTATTATGCACGAACTGCAAATTAGATTAAGCCTCAAGTCTCATGCAAATTGGACGAGAAAGCAGTTTGAAAGTTCTAGAATTGAGCATGCTTCATGGCTCCCTGTGGTTTGTAGGTTATTTCCGTGACGTATGAAAGATAGTGTTTCGATTCCTAAAGCCTTGTAGCGACTGCGCATTTCAGTGTACAGTCACCAAAGTAATTAAGTATACAGGCAAGAAATATCATCTTTGCACTACGCAGGCAATATTCATTGTTATTGCGAGAGTTATCATCTTATTTTTTTTTTTAAACTTGGGATGGGTACAATCGGAGAAAATGAAAGAAAAGGTAGAGTAAAGAATTAAATACGTAGCACACGTATAACATGAATTAAAAAGAAATTGAAGTTAGCTGCCTGTTATCCCTTTTGTTGAATGTATGCATACCCTGGAACTGACCTGAATTCGGCGGTCAAATATTATGTATTATACTGTTATTATCTTGTTACGCTATATTTATGTACGGTGTCTGTGGTTTAACTTTTCGATAGCGCTGTGGATGCAGCACCACATAACAGTTATTTGAAAGCTATTATCAACATTAAATACCTTTATATTATAAAATGTAGGAAGAGTTTACGTACATTACGTATCTTTATGTTTGTGCTGTTAGTGCCAAGTTTGCTAAATTAGACTGCTTGGAGGCAACTGCGTGCAAAAATTACAATTATCCTACCATACCAAGATGGACGGCGACCCGCGTTCTGCCAATGTTCTTTCTTTCTTTCTGTAGTCAGTTAGTCACAGATAGAATCAATTGCTTGAACATCATTAGTTTTTTTTTTTTTTTTATGTTGGTCAGCAAGCTTGGCAAACAGATTAGTTATAGAGATTGGTTCCTCGATTTTTCAATGACGCCTCACCGCACGGACACGTGCTGCTGTCCCATAAACGCAGTGCTGATTGGGGAGACTATTTATAGAGAGGACCACAAGGAACAACGTAATTTTAACTCCCATTGAATATAGTGAAACAGTAACTTATGATCATTGGTATAGGTACTAGATAACCAAACCAATATACGTTGCCGAGATCAAGTCTATTGTTTGAGCAGGGAATGACTGCTATTGACATTAGGGTTGCAAAACGTCCTGTTTTCCCAGGACATGTCCTACTTTTTTGGGTGTCCTGGGACATCCTGCCCGCTTAGCATAACCATTTCTATATATATTCTACGAAAGAATAGACAAAGTTCTTTCTATCCAACTCGTTATTCTTCTGCCCGAGCACGCGGCGACCCGTGCTTGGCGTATCAAAATTTTGTCTACTGAAAAATATAAAAAATTCTTCTCTTCATTGTATGCATAAAACGGTAGAAATCTTTCTACAATGTGTCACTTTGTCTATTCTTCTGTAGTCTATACCCGTTTCTATCGTGGTCATGCTAGGCCGGCTGGTTAGTTTTTAAGTAGAGTCCTGGGTTTTTTAAAGCGTCGGCACCACTGCGACACTCGACTAATTTACATGAATCACTAAGTGCTCTCCAAAGCCTAGAGGGTGGGCTACGACAAGCACTGCTGGCAGTCAAGGTTTTACAGTGTGGACGTCAATGTCCAACATGATTATCAGTTTATCACTAAAGACCCAACACTCTCAACTGTCGAATAGCAGCAACAGCAACCAAATCACCATGCCTCCGACGCTATCAAAAAAAAAGTTACGATTAGCAGATAGTGTTTTGACATCAATTGTCATATTTTCAAGAAAAAGTTAGAGAAAACACGAATGACAGACCGATGCTGCGCGCGTGAATGCCTTGAATCGTCCAATTATGGTATAGACACTACAATAAATTGGCTATCGGGTGTAGTTGGAAGTTCGTTCTAACTAACCAAAAACGTTGGAGATTAGGTAATAAATAAATATTAAGTTAGCCAACAAGACTAGACAAAGTAATTTGTCGGCGTCGTCTGTTTGTTGGCCAACAAATCGTGACGTCTGTAGCGGTTTAGGCCGCAATAGCGACCGCGGTGTGCATCTAGGCCAAGGTTTCTTAACCTGGGGTCCATGGTTCCGCGAGGGGTCCATGTCATGAGCGCCGGGGGTCCAGCAAGCCTACTTATCATCATTTATTCTGATAATAATTACAGTCCTACCTAGTAAAAAAGAATTTTCGTACAATTCAGTTCGAAAAAGGCCGGTGGGATTTTTGAAATTATGAAAGTGGTTCGCGAATACTTTAGCGTTAAGAAACCCTGACTTAGGCTATGTCGATATACAGTGGTGGCCATAATATAATTAAGAATGTTTCTTAGTTTAAGAAATCTTCTAATAAAACACTAAATTTTTTGTGTTTCTTCTTAGAAGTACCTAATTTGTTGTAATATGAAATAGGTATGTATTAAGAATTAAAATATATAGATAATACGAAACTTTGTGAGGATGTATGTATGGATGTTTGTTACTCTTTCACGCAAAAAATACTGAACGGATTTTGCTGAAACTTAACAGTAATATAGCTTAAACATCAGAATAACACAGACTAATTTTAATCTTAAAAACGCGGCCGAAGCCGCGGGCGAAACCGCGGCCGGAAGCTAGTTATAAATAAAGTTGGACAAACAATTAAGAACGACCAGTAAACTATTTGAGAGTTAAGTCAGAAAAGAACGTAATAGTTCTCTCACAGTACCACACTATTTGACACGCTTTTCGTTATCTCGCACCAAAGATGTTCAATCGAATTAAAATCCGGGCTGTTAGATGGCCAGTCCAATACAGTATAAACAAATTGTGAGCCGAGGAATTCTGTTACTGAGCGTGCAGTGTGCTTAGGGTCGTTGTCATGGTGAAACGTCCAAATCACAGGAAGAACGTCTACTGCAGGCGCGTGCAGTGCCTATAGGCAAGTAGGCAGTGACTACCTCTTAAAGTTCAATAATACCATTTTAACTATTACTACATCAATATACATAATTATATATCAATAATTAGTCATGATTGATATATTTTATTCATGTAGTAACAGTTAAAATAGTTTTATTGAATCTTATGAGGTAGGCACTGCCTACTTGCCTATATGCACTGCACGCCACTGGTCTACTGTGAAGGGTAGCGTTTCCTCCAGTATGTTTTTGTACTGGATTTGGTACTTACAAATCCAGTACAAAAACATACTTACTACACGTACTTCTTAAGTGTAAAACAAAAAATAAATAATAACTAAATAAAGCTGACATTAAGAAAATCACTAAAAGTCGCTTCCCGCTGTCTGTCTGTCCCTATGTATGCTTAGATCTTTAAAACTACGCAACGGATTTTAATGCCGTTTTTTAATAGATAGATTCAAGAGGAAGGTTTATACTTATGTACCTATAATCCTGATCATCCTGAAAAACGCGGGCGAAGCCGCGGGCGGAAGCTAGTTCAAAATGAAAGTGCAATAACTCGGAAACCACCCAATATCGACCCCAAATTTACGAATCTGAATTTGTTGCTAATAAGCTATAGTATAATCCCTTTCAAGGAATAGGTCGAATTACCAGATACAGTACCAGCTTAAACTTAATAAGAATCTTTTTAATTTCTGTAAGACAAAATAAATTTTTGGCCCCATATTTGCCGCCCCTAAAATCTGCGGCCCTAGGCTCCAGCTTACTCAGCCTATTGGTAAATCCGCCACTGGATATTCATAACGGCATATAATTGTACGTAGGTATGCTATAAATGCAGCAATAACGAACGACGCGTTCGTGCTGTGCAGTATTATATTATCTGTGGCTGTGCTGAGCCGCTATTTTAACGTGATGCGTGCGCACTCGCCGCAATTGCCCTCGCGTTTCACCAGAAAACACGTTACAACACAAAAGTTTGGAAACCTCTGGCGAAACAAAGAAATTTGGGACGAAACATTTTTAGTGAGAAGACGTAAGAAACAAGAATATTCGACATCTACCATGATTTCGTGGTATTTCTAGGGATTTCATAAGATCCCTGGTATCCTCATTTCCCTGTGACATAATAATAATTGTTTGTATGGTCTACACCAGTGTTTCACAGACATTGTTGTGCCATGGCCCAGTTATTTTCATACTGCCCCTGTGCCCCACTCAATAGTTCAATACAGCCCCACTCAATAGTTCAATACGGTTCGCAGTCAGTGTCAGTACATCCAATGCAAGTGGCATTTTAAAACGCGCGCTGTCAAATTTGTGGTGTCGTGTAACACACCACGTACCTTACATCATTTGCACGAAAGCGGCGACTAGGTCACGCGCCTTTGCAACCTCTATTGACATAATTATTGAGATATCTGTGCAATAAACTGTACTTGAAGTTAATCAACATAATGATCTCTTCATCACTTATCTTACTACCGGAGTTCAAATACTAGCCATCTTTAGGTAAAATTCTATAAAACAAGAGCATCAACCCAGGTTTTGAAACCAAATCTCTACTTCCATTAGTTTACAAGATTAATGATATTAGAAACATATCAAAAGGGCTCTTTTAATTTAGATGATTGGTGTCAGACTGCTGTCGTGTGGGTGTCGTACGACTGGCAGCAGTCTGACACCAATTGTCTGATATGCAAAAGCCCAAAATATAAAGATCTACATGCCTAATATGGAAGTCTGTTGCAGAACTACATATATCATCATCCGCCTAGCCTTTTTCCAAACATGATTGGGGTTGGCTTCCAGTCTAACTGGTTGCAGCTGAATATCAATATTACTATAACTACATATATAATTTTAAAAAAAAACTATGCTTACCTCTCCTGGAAAGAAACAGCAGTGTTTCCTCTCAATATGTTTTCCAAAAGTCATTTGCAGAAGACTTAGTCTCATATGCAAAGTTTCAATAATATCTGACTCGCATGCCAGTGGGTGACTCCTACGAGCAGATTCTCGGCGAGGCATTTTGGCTTTGATTGATTGAAATCTATGCAACATTTGGTTTTGTAACCGTTGAAATGTAGAGTTTAATATACTGCTACATATTGAATTGAACTGCCGATTAACCTGCAAATTAAAAGTAGTCTGAATTTCAAGTAGACAATAGCGGCTATTAATAGTCCAGTACAGAAAATTTTGTTTATTAAATAAGGACAGCAATCCATAAACGCAAATATTTTCTTGTTAAAATGACATCAGCAAAACTGTATTTGTCTATGAGTTACAAATAAGCAAAACAGAAAATAATTTGCTAACTCCTAGTCTAAGAGTAACTTTAATAGTAAAATTTGTATCTGTCTTTAAGAAACAGCTAGGAACTTGAGAATGCCATCCCACAGAATAATTTATTACTTAACAGTATGTCCAGACCTTGATAGAAATTCAAGTGGGAATTTAAAATTCATATTCATTTAATCTGATACAAGACTGTTCAATGCTGCATGTATCTTTATCAATATACACAACCTACCTATATTACTGCAAAAAATGCTATTAAAGAAAAGCTGTTTAAAATGTTTTTGAAATACTTCCAGTAGGTACATGTAATCATATTCTTGGCATACATACAAAAGTAAAGCAATAAATGTAAAATTTAACTTAAATATCTTTTTCTGCAATTGGTTGCTAAATGCTAAAGAGAAGTCAAGCATATATATAAAAATATTAACCATTCTAAGTTGTGAGACACTTTTGAAGCCCAAATAGCAAATAATCTTCTGAATAACTTCAACTGGCATATCAAGTACGTTTGTAGTGTAAGTCTTAGGGGCAGGCACTAAAGTGCATTTGGAGGTACTAGCGTGCGGCGAGGAACCTCCCGGCATCAAGGCGCTGGAGTGACGAGTGACGCGGGACACCGCCACAGGCTCCGCGTGAGAGGGACCTGCACCGTCGCTGCCCCCATTGCCACCCCCGACGCTGCTCATTTGTCTCGTTGATACCATTTTACCACCAATTTAGTCTTCACTTAGATATTCCTGAAAACTAAGCTAGCCTATGGAGTCACTCTCATAAAATTTAAAAATACTGATTTTCTAGTTGCAATTGCAATCCATGACTTAACAAAACACAAAGATAAAGAACTAATGACCAGTATAGTTATATCTTCAATTAAAACAAGGCATCTTTTTCCTACAACAAAAATAAATTACTTGAGAGCACCACCGAGTAAATTCTAAAATGGTGGCCGGCCATGGATGACTAGATCGGTGCCTAATCGCTTGAGAAATTATGTATGATTTTTACGGATTGCATATTGAAACTATCATAGTAGCGCAAACAATTCACCCACTGAAGAATTCATGCACATCTTTTGTTAATTAAAACGTGATTAACTTCAAAAACAAAATTATAATTAGACGCAGTAGTCACAAATGCGCTACGCTTTCACAAAAAATATTCTTTCTTTTTTTTTACTTGGTTTGGTTCTCTTGGTTGTTGAATGAAATGAAATACCTAGATCATGGAATATGGAATGGAATGGCATAGACATGGATGAAATGAGTGAATGAATTTATGATTTCGTTGGGCTGGGCCAAAGCATAGACACTATAGACTGAGCCTAAAGCCGGGTCTCAAAGCGACGTGTGTTCGTGCAGTCACACGCGCATGAGACCCGCCTTAAGGCGCAGATATACGACTTTTAAAGTTTTTAAACTAAAAACCACGTCTAAACGAGTAGTGTTAATGATTTCAAAATAGTATATTATGCAATTAGTGAATAAAGGACGGATTTAAAGCGAGGGCCATAGATGAATCACGAGCTAGTGAAGGATTCTAACGATTGAATCACGACCATAGGGAGTGATTCATGATGATTGAATCACGAGCGTAGCGAGTGATTCAAGTGTTAGAATCCTGAGCGACGCGAGCGATTCATGGCCCTCGATATAAATCCGTTTTATTCAAGAGTTGCATACTATACTTTATACCATGACTACGAGAAAAAGAGAGATTTAAGTGAAAATATACATATAATGAAGAAAAAGTAAAGTTAAATTGGCTTTGATGTAAACCAGCCGTGATTTTTTGGGTAGCAAGCTTTCCTTCCACCTTTCCACTATATCGGCCGCCCTCTCTTTCACAAACTCAGGTGTTAACACATCTTTATCACTAGAATGCATTTTTAATCGATTAGAACAACACTAAACAAACACAAAATTAAAGATTAAAGTAACACTAAACTTTGTGTTCGTACAACTTACAGTATTCAAAATAGCGCCAATTTACTAAGGACAGCAAAGAACACAAAACAGTTTTTATTCTAATGCTAAACTCCTTGTCGAAAATGTCGACCAATCAAATTGAATTTAGAACACATCAATATAGGTCGCATACACAGATTACACTTACACTAGATACGGCAAGCCACGACCGAGCGTGCCCTGCATGTTCGACTGTTCGTACTAAAAAAAGTCTGTTAGCTCAGTGACGCTTAGTGATTGAAACAATTCTGTTTACTCTGAGCACATCACTAAATGGCTGGGGTGAAGTTATCGTAGGTATAAAAAAGATGACACGTTCGGTTTTCATACAATCTAATAACGTGCCGCATCTAGCATAGGTTCTTTAAATCTGTGGTCGAATACATTGGTGTGTTCCATTTTCAAACATCAAAACAGTGAGTAAAAGTGCTTTTTATTCGCTGTTTTCAGTGAATAAAATAAGCTTTTTAGAGGGGGAATGGTATAAAAATATTTGCTAAACTAGAGCATTTACTGACTTATTATACAAAGAGTTCTCAGTTCTCCGCGTCCGTCAACTATTTATTCTTAATGCATACCTTCATATACAAAAAACTATTAAAAATAGACCAGACTATTCCTTAATAACTTCCAAACGTGTCCTCCACATCCCGCTACAACGAACCACCTCTCTCCTAGCCAGACGCTGTCCCGCCTTCCTGCACACCTTTGTGTATAACAAGGTCACCAGCAGTATGCCCTGTGACTCCAATGACCTCTCCCTTTCTACATATAAAAATATTCTCAAAACTTGGCTATTAAGTCTTTCGTACGACGAATCTAAAACAATACTCACACCATAACTCATACAATACACCCGGACACCCACATATCAACCTCACTCTCACTTACATACACAGCCCCACTTCACTCTAGCACACGGTCACCCTCACATTACTTTCTGTTTACTTATTAATTAAGTTTCTTATCCACTTTGTTACACTGCTTAAATAATCCTAAATTGTGTGTTTGTTTTTTCTCTTTGATTTTTCTCTTTATAATTATACCTATGTCATCGCAACTCTGGTCCCCAAGATACAGGCCTCGCCTAGTTTGAGGACCACCGTAAAGAACTTAATGATGTACATACCAATGGTTCAATAAATGATTAAAATTGATTAAATGATTTTCTTAATAATCTGATTAAAGTATATTTTAGATTACGTTTATCGTTAAATGTAGTGTAATTAATTTGTAAAGTTAGCTTCAACGCGTTCAAAAAAGTCAAGATCGCGCGAAATCTATTGAGCGTATTTTTACGAAACCTTCACCATTTTAAAGATAATTAAACTATCTAACTTTAAGTTAGAGTTATTAAATATACATGTAAGTGATTCACAAAAATCATATAACCCGAGCGGGATTTGAACCCGTGACCTCTGCCGTTCCGTGGCGTGCTCTGTCCAACTGAGCTACCGGGCCTCGCCCGACTCATTTGAATTTTGAGATCCCTTTGTACACGCTTCTTAGGAGCGTTTGGCGACATCTATCGGAAGACTATACACACTTCCAACTCAATGCTTGTAAGATTTGGGGCCTTCGAACCTAAATTGTCCGTGTCGGGGTGTCCAAGTTCCCGAGCTCGCTTCGCTCGCTCTTGGACCCCAATTAGGTATGCTACTCAAATGAAACATTAAATGTTTTTTTTAATTATGCCAAATTGCCAACCCCATTTCCCGCTTTTTTCTAAAGTCAGCGCCGGCTGCCAAATTAGCAACCGGCGGCGGCTGCAAATTCAGGTCACGGCGGCGGTCGCGGAGTCACTTCCTATTTAATAACTTAATAAAACCTTAACATGGCTTTGACATGTTTCAAATTCACAAAAAATATACATTTTAGTTAGTGTTTTTTTTTTAATCAAATATTCGTTAGTTACTAAAAAGTAATAATATGTCTAATTCGGCACAGCGCGCTCCTTGATAGGCGAGTCGTATTGCTCGGTGGATGTATGTCGCGTTGCGTGAGCTCGGCGCAGAATACTCAAGCTATACAGCCCAAATCACTCAAGGCCGCTGGCACTTAGTAGCGCCTTAAAGGCGCTCCTGCGCATGTTCATTGAACATCGAACATGTTTAAAGCCGTGTCTCCTGCGCCCTGTTTTGGTGTTCGACGAACATCGAACAGTGAACAGTGAACGAGAAAGGGGCGTGGTCTACGTGTTTTGACGAATAAAAACACTCAAAACACGTAGACCATCGTTCACTGTTCACTGTTCGATGTTCGTCGAACACGAAAACAGGGCGCAGGATACACGGCTTAATAAACAAAAAGGGGCGCGGCCTAGGTACGCGTTTTGTTTAGCAAAATCACTCGACCACGTGACGGAAAACATGCTCGATGTTCAATTGAACACGAAAACACGTCGCAGAAGACGGCTTCAGTCTCGACAAACGTGTTTGGGTTTGTGCCTTTGTGCACTGCACGTTTGCTGGAAACGTTGCAGTGCACAAAGACCCATACACAGAGCAAACTGGGAAACTGTCAAGTAAGGCTGTTAGTGCACTACAGACGTTTTCAATTCGTATTCGGTTTTTTACGTATTTTTAGCCAATAGGCGTGCAGAACGATCCCCACCACTTTTTAAAATGTATGAAAAAAAAAAACGGTCCGTGAAAAAACGTGCTGTAAACGTGTAGGTAGTGCACAAGCAGCCAAACGTGTAGTCAGGCTCGGTCAACTGTGTATGGGTGACTTTGGACACAAGGTGGGTTCCAGTTCATGATAAGAATAGCGATATCGATGACTCTGTCTAACAGGCTGATTACAATGAAATGTTACCAAGTAAAATAAAATGAAATATCGTGTAACAAATTATGACCTAAACATGATTAATTTAATTTAAAATGTAGCTTAATAACTAACACCTATTTTTTTTACGGTTATATAATAAAAATTATGAACTCTAAACGAAATTTGGAAAAATAATTATATCTTTAGAAATAAATTTGAATTTAAAAAATGGACTCTGGTAGTTTGCTCTGGCAACACCATATGATAAATGTCTGCTGTTATGGTTGGTCGTTTTTTCTTGTTTCTGTTTATTTGTTGTGCTTTAAAACGATAAACTGTTTCTGATTTTTCCATCATAACGTTGAGTCGGCATACTGTTACGCCGTTGCACTGTTTTGGTGAAAAAGTGTTGTGTTGAGTGAGATAGTGACTCTTTCGAGATTTCTTTGTGAGAACGAGAATTGTTTCGCAATTAATCAAAAGTAAAACATAGGAAAGTGCGTCACTTGTGGATTTTCAGTATCTCAAGATGTATTAATTTGTATTATATGCCCACCTTTATGAATAGATATTATTTTATTGTCATAAACTGTCGATAAAATAATATCTATTCTAGGTGGGCATATAATTTTTTTCATTGGATTTAGTGGGATCCCACTAGATGGCGTGCAAATTCGTCTCATATTTTTACTATGAAGTTGATATTCTTCTCGCTAGAGTATTATTGTTCTGTGCGTTAGTGCACAAACAGCCTAAGCTGTCAAGTCTAGGGATGTAAAAAAATAATCGTTTATGGAAATAATCGAATAAAGTAAAAATCGATTTTAATACATGATTTTATTTCTATGAATAATCGATTTTTTATAATTATAATTATAAAAAAAAATATAATTATATTTTTTTTATAATTATTCAATCAATGATTACCCATTTTTTTATCTGCAACCCCCCGAAATAATGTTTGGTTTTCTGGCCCGGAGACCGGAACGCGAGCTGCCAAAGAATACTATCTCCATAATATTACATTAACGCTATCTGTCCAACAATAATGGGATTCCTTCTGTGCTTTTGAAACAGTTTAGTTGATTAATCAAACATTTACTAGATGGAGTCAACGAACTGTACTATTTTACCGACATTTGGTTGATATGTCATACATTATTCGTTGATCAAATTTCATTTTTCAAACGACAAGTTTATTTTTAATTAATAAATCTATTGATATAATAAATAAGGCGTTTATTTTAAAATTAATTGACAAATTAGGAAAAAAACCGGCCAAGTGCGAGTCGTACTCGCGCACCGTGGGTTCCGTATCATTTTTGGACGTATAAAGTGAAAAAAACCGGACCGCATAACTAAGTTTGTTTGTGAAGGAATATTGATGATAAAAAAAAACTGTACTAGTTAGGAACATTGTTTTATTTTTGGTGCAATATTTGGGTCAATTCCTATCAACTCTAATTATTTCAGATTTTTGGCTCCGCAAGCTTCGGGGATAACCGCTGGTGTGTTTTCGTAAATCAAAAAGTGCGGCCACTTTGCCGATGACCTTGATTCCATACCGTGCATTCGACTCACCGCAACTAAAACTTAATTTATGACTTTCTCGAGAGGTGCACTTGAAATGTTTTAACTATTCTGAGTAGCCATTGAAACAAGGAACAAAAAATGTGTGTTATTTTAATAGATCTCATATTATAGTAATTGCAACAGTTTATGAAGTATAAAACTACGACGACCCCATCGACATCGTCTCATCTATACTATTATAAAATTGTAAACAAGCTGTGTCTGTACATTGAAGATATTCCAGAAAAAACAGTCGGGTTAGGGTACTGGGACGTAACTATACCCAAAAAGATTTTTTTTAGATTTTTTGTCTGTTTGTGCGCGCATCACGCAAAAAGTACTGAATGGATTTTGATGTGGTTTCCACAGTTTGATAGCTTAGGGTCCAACTTAAAATCTAAGCTACGGTTCATCTAATTCTGGGAGGAACCAGAGATACAGCTTGACCTCTTGGTAGTACTAGCCACTCTACACTGCGGAGGTCATTTAAGCTGGTCATTTCACTGTAGTCCACGCGGACGGAGTCGCGTTCAAAATCTAGTTTTATATAAAATCTTACATTTGCCAAGACATGTTGGTAAATCCTAATATTTATTAGTAAAACCTAAGAGTAAGAGTTACAAATATACGGGCTTTAACAGTACCTAACATAATATAAAACCAAGCCTTTGCATTTTTAATGTTCTCTTCCAAAATCCTAAAGCCGCGTCTCCTGCGCCCTGTTTTCGTGTTAGACGAACATCAAACAGTGAACAGTCAACGATAAAGGGGCGTGGTCTACGTATTTTGAGTGTTTTTATTCGTCAAAACACGTAGACCACGCTCCTTTCTCGTTCACTGTTCACTGTTCGATGTTCGTCGAACACGAAAACAGCGCAGGAGACGCGCCCTAAAACTATTTATTTTAATCATTGCATAGCATGAGCTTCGTTAGTTTAACGTTAGTTTTAACTCATGATACTAGTTAAGAACACAAAACACAATTAAAAAGTGTAAAACTAAGTTTGACGAACCTAATAGAAATCAATAATGTAATACAAAATATCTCAGCAACTACGGGATAGAATTCAATGAGATTTATTATACGGAGAGCTGTAAACGTATTGTGTCAGTCGGCAGTAGTGTCAACCCTGGGGGCATTTGGACCAAGGTCAATACATTTGTGCCCTTTATCCTTTGCAGATCAAGCCCTTTTATATGATATGTCACTTGACCTAGTAACCCCACTTTAAAATTTCGGCCCCTTTTGTTGATAAAAGTTGGGCAAGCATTTTTTATAACTGTTCCAAATTTCAAGTCGACAGCATTAGTAGTTGCTGAAATAAGCTGGTGTGACAGACAGACAGACAGACAGACGAAGTCGCACCATAAGGCTTCCTTTTTTACCATTTTGGTACGGAACCGTAAAAACGATTAAGAATCGATTTTGTTAAAAATCGATTATTTTGTTAAGAAAAATCGATTATTTAGTAATCGATTTTTTTATGCTACAAAAATAAAAACATTAATTAAAAATCGATTTTTTATGTACAATGCGACATCCTTAGTCAAGTCTGTCAATTTGACATAAACGAATTGTCAGATGTCTAATGTCATGTCAGTGGTTTGTCAATTCCAATATTTGTCATGGAAATTGGAATCAATGGAACGGAATGGAATAATAACGAGGTGAAATAAAGTGCGTAATTATTTACAAGCCGCGCTTTAAATGTATAGCAATATGCTTTAATGTTTAAACAGTGTCATGACGTTTCTTGTTTGCCTCGCTAACCTAGTTTCATTTTAGACCTAGGTATCATCATTTTATAGATTAGTATTCTTCAGTATAAATAAAATAAAAATGTATCCACGATGTGGTAGCAATGGTTCAATCCAAAACATACACCAGACACCGTCATCTTCTAACCAAAACACAGGTAAGTAAAAAATTAACCTATTTCGTATTACCGTACATATTCATGGATGTGTTGTTATTAATGGATTTTCATTAGCCTGAAGTCAAAGTAATAAATACGTATAAAGTAATTTTTTTTATATAGAAATGATAACTCACTATTCACCACATCTAAGCAATCAGTTATACTGATTGCTTAGATGTGATGAATAGTGATTTTATTAATTATAACGGTAGTACCTGCTTGCTCTATATGTTTAATGTAATGTTCCACTTATTTACTATTTTATTACATCCCCACTAGTGTGGGGAATCCGTTTTCATGAATTCATATTTTCTGTACTTTTTTAGAATACTACATTGTTGTAAATCTGTATAATGCTTGCACTTGCATGAGTAGGTATACTTGTAATACCTTGCATGGAAAAATTAATGGCAATTGGAGTTGCGGTGTTTCCACTGTGCAAATAGTTTGCTATGTCATATATACACTGTGTAATTGAAATAACGCAAAACCTCCGACACCCCAACTGATTTTTATAATGTTAAATTGATTTATCAACGAATTAATCATTTTCATGTGTGATTGTTAAAGATATTTGGTTTTTTTGATTTCATAAGTGTTCTAATCCATTTATAGCTCTGTGACGCTCACGCAACGCAAAGCGCTCTGCTGGCAGACTGGCGGGCGAGAAAAAGTAGTGTAATCGATTCTCTTCTCGATTCTGAACAAACTAGTTTCAGGTTTTGCGTTTATTTAATTACACGGTGTATATATAAACTATGTTTGCCATGGTACAAGTTCATTTACGTGCATTGTAAACATGAATACAGATTAAATATTTGTGACATATGTTTATTGCAATACTATTTCACATTACAGAAGATGAAGATGATAGTGGTGACAACAAGGCATCCGCACTTAGTTTTAAGGAAAGAAGGAGAGAAGCCCATACACAGGTAAATGATCTATTATTTAAAGAATCCATCCATCCAAATAGAATGGATAATTAAATAGGTATGAATCTATAGGAAGATTCACAGGGTCAGTCTCTCATAAGTTGGTTGGATTGGTGGTTTTCATAATACCACTGTACCCTTGTATGTTAAAATAATGAGAATCATACAACAGTGATGCAAAGTTCATGTCAATCCATTTTAATAAGAAGGTAAACAAACCCAGTTTCGATAAACAGATCACACAAACACTTACTAAATGGAATTCGTAACACATTAATCCGTATTTTGAAGGTTTCAGCTTGATACTTCACCACTTTTTCCAACAACATTCGTTTGAATGGCATTAAATAATGGTATTTGAAAAATAGAAGAAATATCCTAGACTTTCTTAGACGAAAAGTGAGGTTAGATTACAGATAAAAAATCATATAATTATTATCTATGGTCTCGAGTGCTGTTCGAAAAAAATAGTTCAATTTATTCAATTAAAATATTTGTAACCGATTAAATAAGATTTTTTTTTTCTTTTATGTTTAAAGCAATGTGACATTCATTCGCAATCATACACATTATCTTAGGTATAGATCAATAAAATCAATTAAAATAAAAAAAATATTCTAACTTATTAAATAAATAAAATCGAATCATTCAATTATTTAATTAAACTAATTGGCACTACAATTGAACATCACTAAACAAGTTATTGACCTGTTTGTTTACATTCTTATTAAAATGGATTGACATGAACTATAATCAATTTAGTCTATAATCAATTTATTTAATTTTAATATTTTATCTTAAATGATAAAATATTAAAATTATCATTTGATAGGCATGCTGCAGATAAATTGTTACATCAGTATGTATGCATAGTTGTTGCATACCCAATCAACTAATGATGGTTAGGCATCCATGATAGTCTGGGCCTGCCAGCTTTGTAGGCCAAAACTTTCTGTGGACGCCCAATTAATGTTATACCTGATTGGGGATTTTTTTTTCCAGGCAGAACAAAAAAGAAGGGATGCCATAAAGAAGGGCTATGATTCTCTCCAGGAGTTGGTGCCAACTTGCCAGCAAACTGACGCATCAGGATACAAACCAAGTAAAGCAGCCGTGAGTTTCTTATCAGTTCTTATTTATATGGCGAAGGTTATCACAATTTTGTTTTACCGACCTTGCTATAATCAATACTCAATATTGCCTACATTACGATATAGCTTATTACGTAATATGCGGTGCTATTTTTAACTGTTGCATTTCTAATAATTATATTCTTTGTGCTGCTTACTTTATAATAAAAAACAAACTTGTAGGTACTTAATAGTTAACTATCTAAATACACTTCAAATAAAAATGATTAATTTTCGTTAAGTACTAACCTAAAAATAGGTAGGTATAACTAGCGGCAGCAGTTTTGAGCACTAACGTCACCTGCGCATTAGCTGATTTTTCGGTCTCTTTGGCGGAATGAAGAAGACGGCGGGCGCCGAGGCTGCACGCAATCGGTTCGTCAGTCGATGCTCGTCATCTAATTGGACCATTCTCTATTACGTATTGTCAACTGTCTATTGGGCCGAAAATGTACATGTGCAAGCTGTGCCGTGTGCTGTGTTTCGGCCCTTAGTACCGGTACCTATACCTATCTAGTTATTTTGCTGCACAGTATTATTTTCTTGTCGCAAAATAAATATGAAGGCCAGTGACACCTCTTGAAGTAGCATGCGGCGAGAACATGTTAAATCAAAGTTCGTCAATCGTAAATAATGTGCGATAGGTTTCTAGGTTGCTACATTAGAATTGGACATGAATTATCTGATTCAGTGTTACCAAGTCCTAGTTTCAAATCTATTCTTCCATCTTTTTTATCGAATGGAAATTCGCATGCCAATATCCGGTAGGTACCGTCCGTATAACTATTGCCGCGGTGGAGGCTTATGTCGGACTTTTACCGACTTTAACCCGTTATCAGTTTTCGAGAGTCCGCTCCGGGATCTCCAGTTCGACGCTGTTGGTACCGGTGGTAAATTATTGTTGAGTGGTACAAAGCTGCACGTAACCTCTAGGTGCATCATACATGCTACCATTCTCTTGGGTCGGGTCTTTCTTCGGAAGCCTCGAGTGGCTAGTTATGGAAACAATGATTCCCCAATTTTAAGTTTACGATAGCATGTGTTAGCGTAGCGAGTGGACAGAGCGTGTTAGCCTAAAGGTGCGGCGGGCAAGTTTTTTGTCAATTTCTAGCTGCAATTGCCAATATATGCGATATTGTCAAAAGTCAAAGTCAAGTCAAAGCATTTATTTCAATTAGACCAATTACAGGTACTTTTGAATTGTCAAGGAGTCTGTCAGTTAGTCATAATGATGAAGCTAGATGCCCGTTCCAAAGCGTAGATTCCAGATTGCCAAGATATTTCATAGTTGTTGCAAGTATTCAATGTCTAGTCGGCTAGATTGCAAATGATTGACCCCGCTTTGACTTTACTCCTTTGGCCTTATTATTATTGCTTTGGCCGACACAGAAATTGAGCCCGGGACTTCACGTACAGTAGTTGCGCTTGCGACCACTAGATCAACGGCATTAGAATATTTGAATAGATAATTTCAGCATGTTCTTATTGATTGAAAATTAATTACTATTATTCCAGGTACTCCAAAAATCTATAGACTACATCCAATACTTACTGCAGCAGCGGCGAAGGCAGGAAGACGAACGGAATGCGTTGCGTAAAGACGTGGTAGCGCTTCGCATAATGCAGGCTAACTACGAGCAGATTGTGAAGGCACAGCACTCGGTGCCTGGCCATAATGAACAGAGGCTCACCGATCAGGATAAGTTCCAGGTTGTAAGTATAAATACTACAAATCATTTTTTTCAAAATTGACTGTGTAGAGTGTGTAGTAAAAAATATATTAATTTAGGACAACTATGGTCAGCTTTAAATTTCAGTAGAAGCGTCTGAATTTCAGTATTTAAGGATAATAAACTATTTTGAGTCCATCTAATTTACAAAAGTTTTTAATTAAAAGCATAATTATATATTTAGTTCCAGGGTATAATGGACAAGCTATTTGAGTCATTCGAGTCGGTGCCAACGAATAACTTCGCCGAGTTTTCAGCGGGCGTATTCAACTGGCTCGAAGAGTACTGCAAGCCGCAGTCACTGAGAACCATGGTGCATGGGGTACTGAGGGAGCAGAGTTACACGCCTTAGATGTTATACATATAATCATTATACCTATTGTCTTATTGTAATATACAAATATGCTACGGCTGCACTTATTGGGCTTCAATAAAGATTATTTTTCTTGAGCCTATTGCTGCCTATTGGCAGATTTGTTTCAGAACACGATTCGTTTATTTGTATGTTCGTTAAATGTAAAATTTAAAGTTTAAATTAATAACAATCAAATAATACTAGTTGGGAGACACATGTTAATTAATTCTTTTCTTAAACAAATAAAGCGTTTTTGATATTATAATATATCGGCCATATTTAATTTAATCTTTGTAGAAGCTCGACTATGCAGATTGTAGCACTATAGTCCGCGCGCAAGTGCTAGTCACCTGAAATGAAATGTTCAAGATAGATTTTCAAGTTAATAGGTAATTTACGATAAAAATAATTATTTATAAAAATAAAATAAAGTTTAATAAAATAACTATTCAGTTATTTTTATAGTAAATTACTTAAAGATTTAAAATCCATCTTGAACATTTCATAGAAGTTACTAGCACATGCGCGCGGACGTATGGACGTATGCATTAAACACATATTCCATTGGCTTTTGTTCAAATTTCTTTCGTTTGTTTAATAACACGACACTGCTGATTTGTTCTTCTCGTGAGAAATAGATAGCAGACCTACTAATACTACTGTAAAGTTAATTATTTATCTGCCAAATATACTTAAGCAGATAATTATGGAGTGAGCGATAAACGTCTTAATAATTTGTTCATATGATAAGGAAAAATGTATTTAGTGTTCTATTACTTATTGTTTATTTTTATTGTTATTTGTGGCACAAAGTCTTTGTAACTGAATTTATAATTATGATCCTAAAATTAAAACTGACAAAATATTATATTTTATCATACAGATGAATAGATACGATATGTGTAGGTATATATCTAATTAGAACATTTTAAAAGTTTTATATAGAGACTTTTAAAAGGTCAAAATATGTTAGAACCTAATTTTTAGATTATGGAGTCTATTTATTTTTTGTTGGAAAACAGAATTTATTTTTGAAACAATATGAAGTATATTTTAACTTTGTGAAAAAAAGGCAGTTAGCCGTAAACGTTGTTATAAAAAAACGAATGTCAATAACTGATAGTGCCTTCAACAGTTTGCTGTTTTCATATGAAAATATATAAATACGTGTTTCGTTAAATTGGGTTTTATTTATACATCTAATCTATTATCTATATTAATAAAATGCTTTGTCCTGACTGACTGACTGATGGATCAACGCACAGCCTAAACAGCTGGTCGTAGAAATGTGAAATTTGGTGGGCGTATTCCTAGTAATTTATAAAATTGTAAAAAAGTCGTGCCTGTACTTACCTACATTGAAGATATTCTAAATAAAAAAGATAGGTAGTTAAAAACTAAAACCCGACTACGAAAAAAATCAAACTGAATTTCAAGCTGTCAGGAATGTTAACTTGTTTCATGCTTATGGCGTATTAGCCCGCCATACCAATTAAAACACTTTTTTTTATTATTAAACGATTTCCAACAGTCTAATTTTCTTGTTATCTAATCGTTTTCGAGTAGTCATTCACGAAAATCACCATGCTATAGCGTTCCGAAGGTTCCAAATTTACGCCATACCGCCGCAAAGATGCAATTTTTTTAAAATATGTGACAGAGTTTAAGGCCCCGGTATACGCCAACGGCCTTGAGTGATTTGGGCGGTATAGCTTGAGTGTTCTGCGCTGAGCTCAAGCAACGCGACATACATCCACCGAGCAATACGACTCGCCTATCAAGGAGCGCGCTGTGCAGAATTAGACGTATTATTACTTTTTAGTATCTAAAACATAAAATAAAAAAAAAAGTAACAGGTATTATTATAGGTAGTAACATAGTCTTTTCACACAAAACAAATCATGAAAATATCTTAAGCGGTTTGAAAGTAATTACGTTTTTATGTTTTGGGTAGACACGAATTCATGAATTTATTTCATTAAGTATTTTACAACAATAGTTAAATATTCACAGGTACGATTGATGTATATATGTTCTAGTTTAACATAAAAAAATTGCACAACTAACCTGCATTATTTGACGGCGAAATAAGAGATTTAAAACTGGCCGTTACCATTTACCTTCGCCTTAAGCTGCATGAATTCCCGGACTCTACGACAACGCGTAGCAGATACACATTGTGAAGCGTAGCAGGCGTAGCCGTCGCGTAGGTACCTCGTAGCAACCACAGAACAGGTAGCAACAGTACAATTCAGCGCCTTTAGTTCATAAGTTCAAATACCTACATAATGATCAAATTAAATCTATATCTAAGTATACTAATATTAAAAAGCTGAAGAGTTTGTTTGTTTGTTTGTTTGAACGGGCTAATCTCTAGAACTACCGGTCGGATCCGAAAAATTGTTTTTGTATATTATTACGATATTCGGATTCATGAGGAATAGTAGCTATAGGCTATTTAACATCACGCTACGACTATTAGGAGCCTAGCAACGGGGGTAAAACCGCAGGGAACAGCCAGTAGTATTACAAAGCTGAAGAGTTGGTTTGTTTGTTTTAACGCCCTTATCTCTGAAACTACCAGAAAAAATCTTTTTGTATATGATAGCCAGATTTATGAGGAATAGTAGGTATAGGTTATTTAATATCACGCTACGACCCTTATGAGCCGAGCTAGGGGGGTAAAACCGCGGTTATAACAGCTATACAAGCTAGTATTGCATAAACGTACCTAAATGTGAAAAGTGAAGATATTTGTTTGCTACTCAATCACGCACAAACAGGATTTTGGGCCGAATGGCTTGCAAACCACGAGCAAACTATGAATATTAAATTGTTCCGAAAATAATGAGAACAAAACACGCTGCTACAGTGAGTGGGTATCTAGTGGTTTATTTGTTATTGTTCCACTTTTAAACACCATACATTATATCAAAATACGGTAAATGTCTATTCTATTATAAACACATAACTTAGGTTTACCGGGTAGATTACACATGGGAAAGTAAACGTTCGGAAGTCTACCGAATTAAATTAAACATTCCACACTAACAGTTATATATTTAAAGTAAAAATAATAATAAATTACCAACTACCTACGTATGTTAAATATAATAAATAAAACATATTTTCAGACATTAATAAGTATTATATCTATCTACATAATAAAACTGACATTAAGTTTGTCAACAACACACTTTAGCGATTCCTGCTCCCCCCAGCCAATATAGTTGGAGGAACAGAGTGTGATTTTTAGTCAATAAGAGTCTGACAGATCCCTTTTCTTGCCACGAGACGGAGCACATCCATTAAGATTTTTCCAAACAAAAAAAATAATGATCAGTTCAGCTGGGAACATTTATTAATAAAACAGCAGAACAGATGCAAAACATGATGAAAGCACAGGTTGAAAAAATTTGGAAGTACTTAGATCTGTATTTGCATTTTTCTTAGCGGCTTTTGTCGTAGATACTGTTTATTATTGTATATTTTACTTACGAAAAATAAGTAAAACCTACCCAATACCTAAACAATTTAAAAATTGTAGACACAAAACGCTAAACAATAAAAAAACAGTGGATTACGTAAGCTCGACTAAAGTGCGATGAATATCGCTGGTGCGACAAAACCACAGAACATAAATACCCTACAAAACCAACAAAACTGTAGCGCGAACTATGGAAGATCGAATGCACGCTGGTTCGAAGAACTGTAGCTCGATTCCACTCAAGTGCGAAAAAATTACCATCAAGACATCCCGTACGATATCCAAGGGGGCAGCCAGGGCGCAAAAAGAAAAACCGATAGTTGAAAGATCGGTTAGGTGAGGTTAGAACGGTGACCACACAACGCCGGGACGGCGCCAGAAACGATCACAATAAATGGCATTATTCTTACCCGAAACGACGTATTATTTCGGAATACAGTGGTGTCGATCTTGTGTCGTAATCGTGTACCTAATTGGCACTTGAGTGGAGTCAAGCTATCTTCGAACCAGCGTGCAGAATGATCTTCCGTGGTTTGCGCTACCTACTGTTTTGTCGCACTAGCGAAATCGCACTTATGGTACCTACTGTCGCACTTCCGTAATGTACCTACTTAAAAACAATATATATTGTCTTATAACACCAGGCAACAGAGTAAATACCTAAATCAGTCTTTCATGAAATGCAGTATAAATTAGGTGTAGATTGATTAACAGGTACCCTACATCACTAGTTTTCTGCCAGAACCAAAAATAACGTTAGCAAATAAAGAAATTACCCTTAATTTATTTTCGGGATTATTTATACGCGGGCAATTACTCAATGTGGTTAATGGACTAATGGTAAACGTGATAAATTATTTTATATGGTCCACATTCAGATTGAATTATTGTGGTATAAATGTTGTTCTGCAGTCACATTATTTTGATTACTATGTATTTGATTGCTACACGCGTTCGCTCTCCGTCGGTTGCGAGAGTAGCGTGACGTCACCCATCGGGTAGCTCTCGGTTCTCCTTGCACAGCCCACATTCTTCGCTCGCTCTCTCGGGGTGCCGCAGCAGAGTCGTTTGAGGACACATGCGTAGCACATAAGGAGGGAGAACATAAGAAGTAAACCGATGACAACGGTTACAACTAGTAATATTCTGAGTTCTCCATTGGAGTCGGCTGCGCTCGTGTTCCGGCTCATCCTCGCAGCTCACCGCGCCCTCATCTGAAACAAACAATGAAAATTCAATCTTTCAAAAACGAACGGCACTATACGTTTTCTAAAGTAAAGGCTGACGGAACTCCTAGCGTCAAAAAAGCGTCTCTAACGCGATTTTACATCCTATTTTAAGCTGGGAAGCCTATGAAGCTGTACCACCGTTACTATTTGTATTTATAGGTAGATTTAGAGTAAGTTATACCTAATGAATTATATGAGATAGAAAGATAAGTTCCAAAATATATATCTCCATAGAATTTCCGTAGAGATTTGCCGTAATATAATGCCGAACGTTGCATTAATTATTTTACTTCCTCTTGTTTATTTTTCTATTTTCCTAAAGGCATTTCTTTTAACAGGTAAATGCTAATTCTATATACTTACTTATGTAAGTAAAAATGACTACCTAAATATTAGATATAATGTAATGACGAGACTTCTACATCATTACGACATTATAACATTTAAGTAGGTAGTACTTAAAGTCGGTCTTCAAGTCAGTAAAGCTATAGGTAATTACCGATAGTTCAAGATATTATAATTATGTGGTCTTAAAACGGATTACTACTATTGCCACAATATCGGTGTTTAGTTAACGCTGAAAATCTATTATTTACCTAATGATCTTAAGCATACCTATAATTTTTTTTTTTTTGTTTTTTTTTTTTTTTTTTTTTTAATAAAAACGTTGCCCCACACTAGGATTTCTCCTGTATCGTGGGTGCGTTTACAAACACAAATTTCACATACAGAAACAGCCAGACCTATGTGCAATGCGGGAATCGAACCCGCGACACGTTGCGCAGCAGCCAATCTCTCAGCCACTGCGACAACCGTGCGGTCAAATGCTTATATTAAAAGTAGAATACGGTCTATAATAGATGTACGGTAGTAAGGAGTGATCTTAAAACTAACAAAGACTTTTATCTAATTGTTTCGTTGAGGAACAGATTACTCTTACTAAAGTGCCACTGCGACATACAAACTTTCAATTAATTTTTTTTATACAAAACTTCCATTGTTAAGAACCTGAGACTACTTAATATGATTCGATACGACTGCAGGACACAGAGCATGAGGAATACAGTACGTTTTATCAGTTCTGTAACGGAAAATCCTTTGACAAATCTTCAGTGTCGTACCTACTGCGAAATGAAAAATGATCGCGTTTTATATGTAACTCTATACCTACCAAGTTTTTGAATAACCTGCGAGTTACCGGCGAAATACTTAGGAACTAAGGTGTGATATTTTTGTATAAGGTGTAGACGTAGGTACGATTTCGAATTATGTATTAACCAACTGCAATTACATTAAATTATAATTTTACTTTAGGAGTTCAAGATATTCCATAAAGCTTACATTCCTTGCATTATCACTCACATAAAATCAAACATTTCACTTCAAAGTACCTACCTATCCGTACTCGTATAAAAACAGCATTATCCACCCACATACAATCAAAGTAGGATTAGCGCCAGCATTTCGGATTAGAGAATGTGGTTTCTTTTTTAACCGACTTCAAAAAAGGAGGTTCTGTATTCGTCCCGTATGTATGTATGTATGTATGTATGTATGTAAGTATGCATGTATGTATGTATGTTTGTAAGTGCGCGATTTTCTCAAAAACTACTGATTCGATTTGAATGGGGTTTAACGTAATCTACATACTTTCAGGAAGGTTTTAGTATATAATCAGGCGCGTGCAGTGCCTATAGGCAAGTAGGCAGTGACTACCTCTTAAAGTTCAATAAAACCATTTTAACTATTACTACATCAATATACATAATTATATATCAATAATTAGTCATGATTGATATATTTTATTTATGTAGTAACAGTTAAAATAGTTTTATTGAATCTTATGAGGTAGGCACTGCCTACTTGCCTATATGCACTGCACGCCACTGTATATAATACATTATGTAATCATTCCTATGTACCAAGTTATAGGCATAAATGTACACCCTCCGTAGAAGATTTACTGTTGAACGAATTCGTGAAAGTAATCTAACACGGGATAAAGAACTAAAAAGGGAAAAATAAAAAACTATTTTAACAAAAAATAACCGACTTCAAAAATCCACTACAATGAAAATAATAATTTTGGTTTCGGAAGTCGGTGGCAAAAAAAAGCAAACAAAAACCAAAGCCACCTTTTTTGCCACCAAAGCTTTTTCTTTAACACATAGGTACAGAAGCTGCATGATACCTATGTAGGATATAAATTATCAGATTTTTAATTCCAATCTATATTAATTTCCTATGCTTTTCGTTTATCGAGTTTTTGTTGTTCGTGCGCGAACTTGGTTATAGGTACAACACGGAAATCTCATATCAAACATATAATAATAGGTATTATGGACGCCCTGCAATTTATTAGTAAAATATGACTAGAAGTTTGATATATTGTGACTTATAGCTATAATAGTTAAGAAATGTAATAATTCTACTATCCTGCTTTTACTTATCTGGGTGAATTAGCTTTTAAATGACGCATTACTAATATTGCGTTGCGTTTTCATGGTCTATTATTACAACGAACTACATACATAGTTATGCCGCAACTCCGTCCGTGTGCAAGTCGGAAAACAAAACAATGTCATTATTTTCTTCATAAAAAGTTTACCACCCTTTTTCACCCCTTTAGGGATGTAATTTCAGAAAATTCCTGCTTAGCTGTCCCTGCGGTAGGTAGGTACTTAAAAATATTTTCTCCTTCTAAATCTTAGGCTGTGTGTTGTCTGTCTGTCAGTAAATCAGTCACAGTACTGTTTTATAGATTATACGACTATTATGTCTAAGTAACCAGTAGAAATACGTTTTTAATCCGTAACGACTTAACGAGCACAGCAATAAAACGTTTCAGTTGAATTTTACAATCTGCAAAATATACAAGAAAGTGAGTCGCGAAGTTTTTCTTCCAATTCATCTTCACCGTGGAAGTAACTTATTATAAGTAATAAAACTTCTCCTCAGAGTTTTATTCTACTACGTTTTTTTATGAGGATAATTATTACACTATAAATGGTGTCCACGAGAAGACAGATAAGGGCAGCTTACACACGGCGACAAAATTAGCAAGTCACCCTATTCGTAACATTTACCTAAATGGATCATTTGGCATGAATGACTAGTCACATCAGATATTTACGGAGTATGTACTTAGTTACTTACATAATTGGGATTAATGAAAAAAAAATCTTCAAGATTTTCTACTACCTAGGCCAAGACAATAGGTACACCGGCTTAATACCAGCACTACTTTGAGCTGAAGTTATGATTCTGGTTTGCAATTATACGGGAACTGAAGCCGAATTGGTGTGGTTTATAGAAAAATAACATTATTGTTTCGTACTTCCTTCACCACGTAGACAGCTGGATCTTGAAATAAAAGCGGAATTGAAGTTGTGAATCCCGTTGAACGGGAGAATTCTCCGAAGTTAACGGTTCGGCCATATCTTAGACATAAATCTGTTGAGGTGAACAAGGTATTGTCACACTCAACTTCAAACAGTGGGTGCCGAAGTAATGGTCGCGTATAACCTTTGCCCAGCACTGGACATAAAACATGATGCTAAAGTACTTGTTATAAAAAGTTGTCAGTATTGCCAGCAATATAGTACAGTTTTATAGGGAGGATTACTGCGGTGGATATATGTGACTTTCTCACACATTGAATGTTTTTATGGAATCATAACAAACACAATGAGAAGATTCAATTTAGTGTAAAATGTGTCCTTAAGCTACTGTCATTTTATAAAAAGTTATTTTAAAACAGACGAAGGTAAGATAATCAATTTCTTTGTAGGTAAATGTATATTTTTGTGAATTTGTAACATAATTATGTCAAAGCCATGTTATGCTTCCCTTGTTAATAAATATAAAAGAGAATTTCATTGCCATCGTGCGGCAGAGGTCGCACGTTCAAATCCGCGTCAGTTGGTTTTTGATATTCCTTGGTTTAAATAATACTGATTCTCTTTGCTTTACAACAATAACATTGTTGTCTGTAAAAGATCTACAAAGAAAATATATAAGAAAACAAATAAGTAAGTAGATACATTTTTCTTTTTGGTGAACGATGAATGATATCATGGAGATAGTAATATTAATATCAGAAAGATATAGTGCTCTTTTAGATAAGGACGTCCAATAAATAGCAAGCCGAAAGAGATCTATCACTTTCCTGTGTTTTATGATCACAATAGTAAAATAAATGGGTCAGTGGCGCATGACGTCATTATTGATAACTGTTCAGATGAAGCGCCCGCTCGCTGAAAAAAATCACAAAAAGAACTTTTACACGCGTCAATGAGGGAATCTAAAATGGATTTTAAATAAATGTGTAGGTCGTTCGATTTCATTCTGTTTTCATATTTTACAAAAAGTTTACCCCGTACTAGGAATTGTGCCTGTATCGTGGGTGCGTTTACAAACGCAAATCTCATGTACACAAACACTGAAAATATTTGCATCATGCGGGAATCGACCCCGCGACACGTGTCGGTAACAGCCAATCGCTCCGCCACTGCGCCAACCGTGCCGTCAGACGGCTTTAACCACGGCTTTAACCACGGCTTTAACAGGCGGTTACAGGAGGATTCGAAAACTAACATGATTCAAGTAAAAATGTAACTCTAAGTTAAGGATAATAAAACATTGCGAGAAAATCTAATCTGAAAGCGCTGAAATGTAACGAGCAAGCGTGGTGAATCATTTGTATATTTTTCTGTATGAGACGTCGAGGCATCTACCCAGGTGTGGGGCAATTGCAAACAAATAAGAGATGTACTCTGCCTTGAACATTAATTGAGGCCGCTTAAGATGGCTTTAGTTTATTACCTATCTATCTAGTTTTGAGTTAAAATTCTTTATCATGGCGAGTTATTTTTTTACCGAAATTCATAATTAGATATCAATAATTCATATTACAAATACCTAAGCGAGTATAGTTTCTGTATTATTCTCTGTAAATTAGCATAAATGCAGTTCATTTTTTTTTTATTTTTTTTAGCGTATTTATGCATTTCATTTTATGGTATTTCACGCCTTTTGGTTTTGTCAGTAAGGTTTATTTGGGTTACTATATTGAAATACTTTGTGCCATAGTAAAAGTTTCGTAATAAGTATAGATCAAGAATCTTTGTTTGCTATAAAATACGCGATTCGTAAAGTGCCTACAGTTTCAAACACATTAAACATTTATTGGTGTAGTTGGGACATATTTTATCTAAATAACTGAATGTTACGAAATAGTTTTTTTTTTCGGAAAAGCCTTTACCTACTAGGTACTTAGTCGTTTATTGAGTTTAGTTAGACATAAGTTTCAAGCATTATATGAATGTATATAATAATACTGGTTGTTCAGTTATTTTATCAATTCTATAGCAAAAACAGAATCTTGAACAAAATAACGAAATTCAAATTGACAGCCGCTGGCAAAGTCGAGTTATAAACAAGGAAAGCTCGTATTTCTCGATCAAAATTCTGTACTACATAACCGAACCGTGATGCATGAAATGGAGATGGAAGCGTTGTTTTCATAAATATTTCAGCGTTTGATAGGTTCCTATACCCTAGTATAATACACACGGGTATAACATTACTCATCAATCTATCGACGTCCTAGCGTCACGTCGGAGGTAATACCTATGTGTTTACGCGTCATAGCATGGAGCAAAACAATAGTTATACCTGCAAGTTGCTAGGTTTCGTTTTAACCTTTTAACTTCGCCTTGTTCCTAATAACATTTTGACGACGAAAAATGAACTTAATTTAATATTTGAAGCAGAAGCCCTAGTGATGATGATTGCTCGCTTTTATTAAGATGAATCTGGTAGGTATTTAGGTACATACATATTTCTGGTATGTAGGTACTTTAATTTTTATTTAGACACTAGCTGTGCCTGCGACTCTGTTCGTGTGGAAGTTGGAAAACAGCACAATATCGTTATTTTCTTCATACGAACGTTACCGGTAGGTCCACCACGTTAGGCTTTTTTTTTTTTTTTTTTTTTTTCGAGGTGGAAATCCTCATGGATGTCCCCCGCCCTGGGGAGGGCGGAGGGGTCTGTCAGACTCTTACTGACTAAAACCACCCCGGTGTTCCTCCAACTACCTTACGCCGGGGGCACGGGAGTCGCTTGCGCATTCGTCCGCACCCCCGGCAGGTATTGGCCCGCCAAATGAAAGGCGGGCTCCGTCACCCTATGCGGCCGTCATGCACGGCCGCAATTCCTCTAGAGAGGCGCGCGCGGAACACGTCGCGCCACCGTCTCGGGCCTGTTTCCGTTCGGGCGACGGACGCCCCAAGTCCGCCGCACCACGTTAGGCTAAGTGTTGTCTGTGAGTCGTAAAACTGTGGTCACGATACTGTTATAGCTGCATATTTTCTATTTTCTATGTAGAGTGAAGATTATTTTCTATAGTTGCTGTTGCATCGTAAAGAATATAATATGTATATAGGTACCTAAAATATACACCTAAAACAATCTGATGCTTAGAAGTCACTTCAAAACACTCTTTTAAAAGGGCGTGACCTTCACAAAAAACTTTATTTAGGCTCACAAGCTTCCTCACCACACTTTCATCATCCGCGTAGCCTTTTCCCAAACTAGATTGGGGTCGGCTTCCAGTCTAACTGGTTGCGGCTGAATATCAGTATTTTCCGCACCACACTTTGTTGTTTTTAAATATTTGAAGTGTTTTTTCACCTGGAAGATAAATAATTAAAACTCCTATGTACCTTATCTATTATCGTAAATTATTATAAAATCCATTAGATAATTAGGTACCTATGTGAGTAAAATAACAAAACAAATTGCAACTACCAAATCAGAAAGTTGGGAATGTGTAATTTCTAGTTCCCTAAAACTGATAATAAGCGAGACAACTAATTGGCTTGCTGCACCTTCCTTCCTTGCTTTCAAGCTATTTTGTTTTTATCGAAAAAACTACAATTTCTGTATGTATTTTATTTATCATTTATAATTACTTTTTTGCTTATGTGGGAAGTTTCTGTGTGTTTTCAAGTAGCGAGTAAATCGGTTTCTTCTAACAGCAAAATCATTTTTATTGGCATTATTATTGCGGCATTAACAAACCCCAATCCACAATGACCTTAAAAAAATCTGTTTGGATGTTCTTGTATTACTATAGAGTTACTTACGATAAGTAGGTACTTATGAAGGAATTATGATATTTAATAGTAAATCTCTTAATATTAAGTCTTTTCCCTGCACAGGACTAAAGAGCCCAGGACCTTTAGGAGGTGTACGTAGGACCGAAGCCATCACGTAGAGGCCCTTTAGACAACTTTAATAAAATGTAATGCTGTCATAGCCAGCGATTATCCTTGTATGCACAATAGAAATGCACCCTTAGACAAACCTCAGCTAGTGCAGAACTATTGCAAAACATGTGAAGAAAAATTACTTGAGCTATTGTGATGGGATGGTAGTAGACTTGTTTATGGGGAACTATGGAAACCTATGGCGCCTACCAAAACAATGTTATATAATATGCGCACGAAAATATGCCAGATGGAGACTTGCCAAATCACTGACTGGGCCCCCCAAAAATAGTTGCCCGCGTCGCAACAAGAACGTGAGCGGCTGAAGGGTGAAGAGTCTTCGCTGGACTTTAAACTCAGATCACTTGCTCCCTGGAGGTCTGGCATTACAGGCCTACTCACCACTTACTCTCAGCATCCACCCTTCGAGCAAAGGAGCTCTTCTTTAGCAACTTCACTCTGGACGGCCAATGAAAGCAAGAGGCAAGCTAGAGACGGGAGACCAGTTCGTTGTCAGTGTTCACTTCAGCTAGCCAATGAAGGCAAGCCGCCGAAGGTGAGGAGCGGTAACTTCTCCCTGGACCACTCGGATACCACGGGGTTGCCACTGGGACCTCGCTTTGCCTCAAGGTGCCCTGCGGGCTAATATTTATGTTAAAATAACAATATTTTATTATGACTACAAAATAATACCTTTAACTATGTAGTCAGCAATCAAACTTTTAGATTGCCGGATTGCAGTCGGGCTTTATTTTTTGTTACACTTGGAGCCGACACGTACTAAACAAGTAAATAAATAGTAATTTATTTTATTTGTTCTAACCTCAGTGCTTCATTGGAACACGCTCCGAAGCTTAAAAGATTAAGTGGGGAGTGTTTATTGTTTGCTCAGGACTCTGACGATTCTTGTATTTTGTGTAGTAGTAGGTACAAGCTTTTGTCCTTTAAAAAAAAGTTGATATAAAGGAGGACCCTCTATAAACAAAACTTAAGTACTAACTTCTTCTAAGTTCCAGGTATTAAGCAAAACTTACCGTTAAAGAACCCCCATTCACGAAAAAGATATAAAATCCGTGTAATTTACTCATCTCCGCATCGTGTTACCCAACCCTTTTATCTCTTTGATAATTCGATCGTGAAAAACCTTGATGGCAACATTTAATGAAAAATAGGTAAAGGCACCAAAATAAAAAAGTCCGTGATTTTCATTTAATCAACAACTAACCAACTCGGGCTATGAAATCTTATAAGGTTCTATTTTAAATTCATGATCTAATTATAGTCATACTTGCAAAAAGTATGCAAGTATGACTATAAGTAGATCAGGAATTTAAAATAGAACCTGATACGATTTCGTAGCGTATCAATTTGTTTCTGCGATTTTACAGGAAAAGTAATGAAAACTATAGAGTTTTCACCTTCAATTTAACTATAGCTATTAAAACATTATAGTATGCAGTACTAGCTGGTAACGTACTACGAACTCTATGTACTTTCTGAACTCTTGTGGTTCTACTTAAAAAGACTAATATTAAAATTTTAAAAAATCATTTCGCTTTGATCTGGGATTACCCTTGAAAGAAAATCGAAAATAATACTTAGCTCATTTTTAAAACCAACTTAATAGTCAGTAAATAAAACAGTATTAAACTTTGCTGAGACCCCATGCATTATCATTCCTGTTGGGCCTCCTATAATAACAAAGCGATCCCAATTCCCATACCCTTTGAACTAATGCAAGTAGTGTTAGAAATTCTAAAAAAATAATTCTGGATGTTTATCGTATTTTAATTTAATATGAGAAAAACATGAGCATTATATTATTCCACATTGTTCCTATTCAACGTATCGCGGTTACGAGTGAAGAAACAAATTTATGAACTATTGATTAGTTTGAGTGCAGTACTTTACTGTATCTGGTCAAAGTCTTAATTGTATTTTCATTGATTGTATCAAATACAGACGTCATTGTGGAATTTAGCAGCAGCCATTCAGGGTAAATTTTTGAGATGGGACTCTGTAGTCCCATCTCAAAAATTTTTAGAAGCAGGAACAATGAGTAGGTAATTGAGGAAGGTTATCGAATTCGAAAACACTTAACAGCATTTTTAGTTTATTCAATTGGACTCGTCTGTAGTACCTACGTAAATAAAATACATAATATTTTCACTAAGTTGACTATAAGGCCCGTATTCCAGAACTATACTCGAGCACCGATCTCGGCTTGAGCATAGATTTCAACCAATCAAATGGTTTTAAATCTATACTCAAGCAGAGATCTGTGCTCGAGCATCGTTCTGTAATACGGGCCTTAGAGATTTATCATATATAATAAGTTACGAAATAGTATGACGATGCCTCGTTAACCTGGCGTAACCAAGTAACCACTAATTAGAATCACTGTAATTTAAGATCTTTAAAACGAAAATAATGAAAATACTTTTTAATTTTCTTCTGAAGTTTTCTTTTAAACACTACAAAACAAGCCAGATGGTTCTCGGCGATTGTTAGTTTTTATGGCTCCGTAAGGGACAGTGAAAGGGAAATAAATAAAAATGATGTCAAACTAAAATGTTACAAATCGAATAATAACTGGTTTTCCTCACAATTTAAATAACAGGAAGGAGTCCATAACGTTTAAAAAATTGTACACGCTCTTGCCTATATTTTTAAATAGGTACCTAGTCAAAACTTGATCGATTACACATTGACATGACGTAACATGTCGATGTACAGTTAGTTAATCATGTTTCGTTTAGCATACTACTCAATAACACCCACATACACGCATACACCTACACTAACCCAATAACAGCACCTACACTGGTTAGTTAGTTACATACTACAAAATCTTAGTATTCATTGCAGTTGTTTCTTTTCACAGCAGTAGGCACGCTCCGAAAAGCAGCCGCTCCGTGTGGGGCTGTGGGCCTACGGATTTATTGAAAATTCATAGCAAATTACGTTATAAAAGGTAACTGAAAGCGACATTACATTTCCAACAAAAAGTAGGTAAATTCTAATTATTATGGTTGAAACTCAAACTCAAAGAAATGTTGAATAACTTTTTCAATAAATCCTGATGCTAAAAAATTATTGATTTCCGTTTTAACTAAGCATTTTGGACTGGAATACCTCAATATTAATTCACTCTCAAGTTAAGAAGCTTGCTAAGAATACAACCTATACGTATTAGTACGTATAGGTTGTATACTTAGCAAGCTTCTTAACTTGAGATCAAATTTAATGTTTGCTATTAGTAGCAAACATTAAATTTGAGTTAAACGCACAAATAGCAGGAGGGAAAGGATAAACTACATATTAATAAATGTATATTTTTGCGAATTTTTTAAACATGTTAAAGCCATGTTATGCTTATCTTAATGTTATTAAATATTAAGACATTCCAAAAACAATTGACACAGGCGGGGCTTTCAATTTTCCAAATTTCGCGGGATTCCAAATTTCAATTGATTCAGGCGAAGACACAGTAGCTCAGTTGGTGAGAGTGCTAGCCACGGTTCGGCAGAGGTCGCGGGTTCAAGCCCGCCTGTGTCAATTGTTTTTGGAATGTCTTAATATTTAATAACATTAAGATAAGCATAACATGGCTTTAACATGTTTAAAAAATCGCAAAAATATACATTTATAATAAACATACATTTATAATCTATACTTATAATAAGAATGTAAATTCCGCGTGTCTGTACATTGCATATATTTGCAAAAAAATAATAGGGGGGACTAAGAATGAGTAATGAAGTAAATTTCTATCATTTTTAGAATTAATGTCTGTCTGTTTGTCTGTCGGTTTGTCTGTCTGTTTGTCTGTCGGTTTGTCTGTCTGTTTGTCTGTGTGTTTGAACACGCATCAAATCAATACTACTGAATTGATTTTGAGGAATTAGAAAGAAATGTATAGGCAGTACCTTGAGGTAACATTTAGTCTTTGTTTCATTGAAATCGGTCCACTATATCAAAAGTTATCACAAAAAGTCTACCATCAGAACTAACTTTGATAACATGTGTATTAAGCCGGGTCCACACGTGTATTTGTTCAATCCAATCACCGTACATCCGTATCGCCGACGCGTATCATATGTTAGGTAATTATTATTACTTTTAAATCATAAAACCACTGAATTCTATCATTATAATATATGATCATAAAACACAATCGTTTTGCAAATGACGTATGATTGTCTAAATTTTTGTTGTCATTGTTGCAGCAGAGAACTTTTTTTTTTTTGGACAGGCAAAGGGAGCTGAGCCCATACAGCCAAGTGCAGCAGAGACCGATCATTAATCTATGCATTGTTGTAAACAAGAAGTTTATAATAAAATATATAAGTTTTTGGTGTAAATTAATGTAACCTCCTTGATTCCAAATTAAGAAAATAGTAACATCTTAGAGCATATAGCCCTGGAAACGGTACCTATAGCGGTGAATCACCGCATAACATTTTCTATCACTTTTTGCAGGGGGCGAATTGAACACGTACACACTACGAAAATTTGACAATTACGCACAGATACAGGCTTACAGATTGTCCATGTTGGTGCATAATTTATACTTACACTAGCTGTTCCTCGCGGTTTCATTCAACCCTGTTGCTTGGCTCCTAAGGGTTGTAGCGTGATATGGAATAGCCTATACTATCCTTACTAATATTATAAATGTGAAAGTAACTCTGTCTATCTGTGTGTTACGCAATCACGCCTAAAATACTGAACCGATTCAAATGAAATTCGGTACAGAGATAGTCTGGAGCCTGAGAAAGGACATAGACTTTTTAATGCGAAAAAAGGGCTGTAAAGGGTTGAAATATTGTGAAAGTTTGTGTGGAAATTACGTAATTTTTAAAGCTAGAAGCTTGAAACTTATTTTTGAGATTTGGGGTGTAGGATAGGTGTAGGGTAGGCGTAGGGTAGGCGTTGGGTAGGCGTAGGGTAGGCGTAGGGTAGGCGTAGGGTAGGCGTAGGGTAGGCGTAGGGTAGGCGTAGGGTAGGCGTAGGGTAGGCGTAGGGTAGGCGTAGCGTAGGCGTAGGGTAGGCGTAGGGTAGGCGTAGGGTAGGCGTAGGGTAGGCGTAGGGTAGGCGTAGGGTAGGTGTAGGGTAGGTGTAGGGTAGGTGTAGGGTAGGTGTAAAGTAGATGTAGGGTAGGTGTAGGGTAGGCATAGGGTAGGCGTAGGGTAGCTTAGCTGGCGTAGGGTATCTTTACCCGTGCGAAGCCCGGGCGGGTCAGCTAGTTTATAATAAATATAATATATCGTATCGATGTTCTTCCAAACTGTAAAGATTGGAAACATTGAGTTGGAGTTTTGTAACTATTCTCCGATAGTTGTTGCTGACGCTCGGAAGAGGCGTATTGAAGGGATTCCAAATTTCAGTTGATTCAGGCGAAGACACAGTAGCTCAGTTGGTGAGAGTGCTAGCCACGGTTCGGCAGAGGTCGCGGGTTCAAGCCCCACCTGTGTCAATTGTTTTTGGAATGTCTTAATATTTAATAACATTACATATTAATATCAAAGTAAAACTCATACATTAATAACAAAGTGTTTTTATGATCATGTAAAAGGGATTTAAGGCCTGGGGTTGTTTCAGCAAGATCCGTTTATTCTCTTTATAGAAATTTTAAAGGAAAGAAACCATCAACCTGAGGCTCACAGCAATATCACATAGGATTGGACTAAAGGACGTCGGCAGTTTTGGGCTTGATATGGTACAGTAATAAAAGCTTAACCAAAAATAAAAATATACTTTAATTGTTTTTTGCCTAATTTATCTTAGAGATTAAGAATTGGAATCAAAAATCGAAATAAATAAGAAATAAAATGATTATGCCATTGACATTTTGAAAAAACCACTAAAACAAAAACGGGTGCATGCTGGCTGGCGCGTGCTTCCACAGAATATCATGGTGACAGCAACTAAAACCTTTGAATTGAGAACTCATTAGTCGGGCTGTACTTCACTGGATCATTCACACCATACTTAACCTCACTGTCAGAAATACGAATATTTCTCTTTAACCCAATTGCGTACAAAAACAAACAAAAAATGAATTTAAATACTCTTGAAATACTCGATCATACCAAACTCATTTCATATCTGTACCGACTTACACAATCTGAAGCCCAGCGTTCTATGGGCGTCTGCCAGTGCCCTTTGATTATGAAACATTGGGTACACACGTATTCTCATCCCTAACAATAGGAATTTCTTTAACCATAATGTTTGGGTACAGCCTGATCACATTACGTGAATGACGCTTTACGTATTTCAATATAATAAAAGCGTCAACGATAAAATTTCCTGGTCTTTCTGAGGGTCAGCCAAAATAAGGTTTTTTCAAAAAAAATAAAAAATCATAGTAGGTATTATAAATTATTATGACCAGCTTTTACTCAATTAATTTTACATCATTATTTTTAGTAAATAAGAAATCTGAATGTAACAAAATGTTCTGAATCAGATAAAGAATTTTCAGTTGTTATGTTGTATTTTGTCAAAAATACATCACTACATAGTATAAAACAAAGTCGCTTCCCGTTGTCTGTCTGTCCCTATGTATGCTTAGATCTTTAAAACTACGCAACGGATTTTGATGCGGTTTTTTTAATAGATAGAGTGATTCAAGAGGAAGGTAAAGTCCATTTCAATAGAACTTGTAAACTATGTAAACAAACTTTCTATACAAATTCATCAAATTTTGACAATTTGCCATACTGATATTGTTTACAAAGTTCACAAATTCAATTGATATAGACATTATATAGCACCTCCTGTGCGAAGCCGGGGCGGGTCGTTAGTTAGATATATTTTATACTTACGTTAAAGTTTCCAGCGCGGGGACGGAATAGTGTTTAACTTTGGCAATTTACATAATTTCTTTTTCAAATGTTAACATAGACACTTTTTAATAAAAATCTTTATGGGGTGTTTCGGCTTACGCATAAACAAAAACTATGGTACCTTTAACTAATAAATCCATGAAATGACTAGCCCCCTTTAAAATTTACCCGAACCCACTCACCCATAATCTATCATTAAATTATGATAAACTGAACAGTTAATACAGTGTTAGTGCAAATGGACACTATTCATAGTTCTAAAAGACTATTACGTAAGATAAGTTAGAATTAAATTGCTTATTAGCCTGTATGCTAATTGCAATTTATTAAGAACGTTATTCTTTTTAATAAAGTAAGTATAAAAAAATGATACTACAGTGTAATATCGGCCAGTAAATGCCCCAGTAAATGCCTCTTGCTATACACAGAATTAAGAATCGCATATGCATCACCTTATATTTTACTGCTTGTTAGTGATGTTCATTGGTCATATTATTTATTCACGATGTTTATAATCAGTGGTAAGGGCCTGGTGTGTTGCGTAAATCATAACATTATGTTAAACAAATTATAGTTTATAAAAACTGAATCTTCAAAATTAAAAAAAAAACAAATTCTACTGTACCTACTAACCAAGTTATACCTTACTAATTTGTATGTGGTAATACTCCCGCAAATATCATCCTGAAACTTCCCCAATTGACTTTTAGATTAAGCAATAACGTTGATATTAGAATGTCATATTTTTTCGAAGTCTTCTATACAGGGTGTAATTTTGTAATGCCATCTGAAGGGAAACTCTTAATACCGTACTGAAGATAGAAAATTTTACTCAAAGAAAACATTCCTTTATTTTTTAATAGAAAGAAAACTGCATTCAAAGATTTTCGATAAGTTGATAAAGTGTATTACCAACCAAAAAGAGTACCCTCTTTTTTGGTTCCGCCGCAGTCGGTTAAAACAAGGCTTAACGAGGTAAGGTAGACGTACCTATAATTCAAAGCACTCTGCGTATGATTAAATGTGTGCGAACAAACAACTTCTATTGGATGTCAGGTCTTGTGACGGTACTTTAAAATAATTAATTTCCGGAAAACAGCCCGCGGAAATTCAGATGCCAAATATTTCTTATTTTATGGGAGGCAGGAAATTAACGTCGTTCCCACAAAACAATTAATTTGCAAATTCCACAAGCTTAATGTTTTTGCTGAAAATCACACAGCAAAACATATAGAGAGGTAAAATTATTCATACACATGCACCCCTCAGAGCACAGATTTGGCGAGCTCTAGATACAAGAAAGTTTCAGTATCCATTAATTCATTTTGAACTGCTACCTTACTAACACAACATCAGCTACACGAGGAATAACTTTATTAAAATAAAGTTACTAACTTGCTACGTCCTACACACAGTACCTACACAAGTACACATATTTATACTTAAGTTAGAATCATATGTAGGCACGGAATATCAAGCTGAAAATATTTTCTTTAACGGAGAAAGAATATTACTTTGACCACAATGGAAGCACTTGTACAAAGTTATCGTCTGTTGACATTCAATTTCCTTGAGTAACTTTGGAATCAAAGTACACTAAACGTTGGATGCGGAAAGTGGGGAAAAATAATCACTTGAATTATGATTCTCTCTCAATGTTTATTACTGTTTGCTTGTATAATCTTTAGTAGATAGCTTTTGTTTTCAACAGTAATAAATTCTAGCACTCTTCAAAGAGACTACTTAGAAATATAGAGCTTTCGGTGTGAAGCACTATTTCATATCCAAGCAATTTATTTTGCTTTAACTTAAGTGTGTACCTATTAGGTACTCTTAAGTTTATTGAAGCATGTCAATAATCGAGGGTCGTTATTTGTCATCACATCGAAGGGACAAATGAAGGATAGCCGTTCGCTTTAATTCATTTGAATCTCAAGTTCGCACAAATCCAAACTAAAACTTTGGTCATTTGCCAAGGATTTGTAAGTCGACAAGATTTTTCAAGATTTTTTTCAGAATTCTATATTTACGGTTCGTTTAACGAGTTTATGTCTTTGATTGCGAATATTCTACTAGTTCAATAGATTGATTCGAAAAGTATAGATAGTAAGTAAAATAGGTTAAATGCTTTACTTATCTCTGATTTCTGCGTTCTTTTATCTTGAAGGAAGAATATGAAATACAATAGTATCTTTTGACAACTTAATTCACAGTGCACACTTGCGGGATACCTACTTAATATACATTGTTATAGTATCTCGTCACTTTTTTGTATCTAAAAAAAAATAACCGACTTCAAAAATCCACTACAAAGAAAATAATAATTTTAGTTTCGGAAGTCGGTGGCTTTGTTTTTTGTTTGCTTTTTTTTGCCACCGACTTCCGAAACCAAAATTATTATTTTCTTTGTAGTGGATTTTTGAAGTCGGTTATTTTTTGTTAAAAAAGTTTTTTATTTTTCCCATTTTAGTTCTTTATCCCGTGTTAGATTACTTTCACGAATTCGTTCAACAGTAAATCTTCTACGGAGTGTGTACATTTATGCCTATAACTTTGTACATAGGAATGATTACATAATGTATTATATACATTATGTAATACTACCTTAATAATACCTTCCTGAAAGTATGTAGATTACGTTAGTGAAAACCCCATTTAAATTCTAATAAAAATTCAAAATCAGTAGTTTTTGAGAAAATCGCGCACATACAAACATACATACATACATACATACATACATACATACATACATACGGGACGAATACAGAACCTCCTTTTTTGAAGTCGGTTAAAAACATTTTTGAACATCACGCATTTATTTCAATTCTTCGATGCTAATAGACACTTTCAGACGTGCCTAAGACAAAGTGCTCAGATAATTGCATTTGCTGGAGGCGCGGGGAGTCGCCGCAGGCTGTGGCTGGGCTCCACGATGACAACCACATAGCTAGCATTCAGAAACATTGAACACTTCACTGAATTGATGTAACGTTCCACATGACATCCCAATTAGGATAACTGTTCACGTACGTAATATGTCAAATATCAATAGACGATGATATCAATGTTATCATCGTCTATTGATATTTGAGATATTTACGTTTTTCATCTTTCGATTTCGGTCCCCGAAAGTTAATAAAATATTTTTCTCAGATGACGGAATAGATGACATGTTATTAAAAGGGATAAGAATAGCCACGTACCTACATTTTATTCACTTCTTGATTTAAACTGATACATACATACTATTTTTTAATGTCATCGTAGGTATAATTTTATAGAAAATGAACATATACATATTTTCTTAGAAACCTAACTAACTTATAAAACATTGAGAGCATTTTTGTTGGAAATTTGGACGATGCCCTCTGAAAGCTTCATAAATTATTAAAATATTTATTTATATTAGTAATACATCAGGGTGGCAGGTTAGACAGTGGAAATATTTTAAGGGGTCCTTGTACTCATCATTATGAACAACTTTTACTATGGGATGAACCCCGAAATCGCGAAAAAAAAATCAGCTGTTCCATACATTTTGTTGAGTTATGTGAACATAAATGTATGAAACAGCTGATTTTTTTTTCGCGATTTCAGAGTTGGTCCCATAGTAAAAGTTGTTCATAATGATGAGTACAATGACCCCTTAAAATATTTCCACTGTCTAACCTGCCACCCTGTATAGGGTCCTACCCTTCATACTCGAAATATTTTAAAAGACCCATCTATAGGTAGTAAAGATGCCATACAAACGAAAAAAAAATTGATCTAAGTATTGTTTTTTTAATAAATAAATTAAATTATTTTAAATAAATTATTTGACACATAACAATACTTATTTCGACATCCATTACGCTTGTTTCTAACATTAAGGCGACTACAGGACCTAAACGCAAATTTTATAAGGCCTTAAAATATATGATCCACTGCAGAGAAAAATATCAGAAAAATATATGATTTTCTTCAGGATATATACTAGTTAAGTACTGTGCTGTAAACACGATTCTATATACACTATAAAAACCATAATATATTATTATGGTTTTTATTCGTTAAAAGAAGTTTTTAGAGGTGTTTCCGTGATTTTTTTCTATCGAGCGAAAATAATGGAATCGTGTTTACAGCAGCATACAAGCAAGGTAAGTACATGCAATAAATCTATTTTTTTGTCAGATTATTCTACAAGCTACATACTAACGTAATAGGTACTGTGTTAGATTTCTCATAAAGTTAATATTTTCGCCGCAATTACAAATTTTCATCAATTTTGCCCACTTTTTGAACACGTTTTGACAGTTTTCCGTTCACTCTATTGTGACCTGTGCGTGTCAGCTTTTACGGGCGGGAATTGTATGAATCGATAAAATTGGTCTTCTAAGCCTCTTAAATAGAAAGGTACGTAAAAACTAGCGTAATGGATGTTGAAAATAATACTTTTATGTGTTTCAAATAATTGTAAATTAATTTATTTAAAAATATATATACTCAGATCAAATACCTTATATATTTAAATAATTTACTAATTAATTTAATGTTTTTTTACTCTCTCCTTTGAATATATATCAACGAGTCTGCTAATCTGCTAAACACTGGGGTAACGCGAAAACTTAATCTGCCTGTGCAAATAAAATGGTTTCAACTGTTTCAAGTCTTGAACACACATCAGATCTGCATCTAAAATGCGTGAGTGAAATTAAGCTTAGGTACATGTTAAGTATTCACAAAATCCTTACATAACATAACAATGGGCCTGTACAAAGAAGAATTACGCCTGTTAGAGCCGAAACACATAACCGCGTTGCGGCGCCGCGCCGCTAAAATTGGCGGTGGCGTCAACGTCGATTTTAGCGGCGCGGCGCCGCAAATTCTACCGTTATGACAAAAAAACTAAAGCATTGTGAACAAGTATGACACTTGTTCACAATGCTTTAGTTTTTCTGTATATATTTTGATAATCAACAAGTATGACGTCATAACGCTAGAATTTGCGGCTCTTACAGAAGTGAAGTTATATATAAATGTCGCAAGTAATTAAATAAGATGCTGCAAAATTACTATCGATATCCTATAATCTATATCATGTCAATAAACAGGCATCCACTCTCTGCAAAAATGCCTTAGTGAACACGAGAAGAGAAGAGTGAATAATGAAATCACTAATGTTATTACTTAGGTACGATGAAACTCGCGAGTAATTTAAATTTTATTTATGGAACATTTCTGCAAAAGACTGCCTAATTATTGAAACTATGTAGTTACTTTATGTAGATTTTAGTGCTAATTCTGTTGTATATCGCACTAAATTAATTTTAATCACACTTCATTTCTTTATATACAAAATATGTACTTTGAAAAGGACAGAAAATATTAAGAACCGTCTATTAGGCTCGTATTACAGAATGACGCTCGAGCACAGATCTCTGCTTGAGCATACATTTAAAGCCATTTGATTGGTTGACATCTATGCTCAAGCAGATATCTGTGCTCGAGTATCGTTTTGTAATACGAGCCTCAGTCTCTATGATTTAGGTAGGCGTGAAAATAGTCACGAGCTATTATAGATGGCGACTAAATTCAAGTTGAAATGATATGTTTTTTGTTAGAAAGAGACAGTGAGACTAAACTAGTTTAGTTTGTTATGAAATAAATAGAATTGGCACCATTACTTACTCCAACTTACAATTACGATGTTAATAAAAATTAAATAATATATTGTTATTGTGTCTACCTTAAGCTGTCTTCAGACTACGCTATACTATATAGCATTATAGCTCATAGCAAGACAATATCGCGCACCATACATTGTTATAGACACGTTCACACCACACTGTGCTATATATACTATATAGTATGGCTTTGTTGGCGCGCTATACTATATAGCATACGCTATACTATATAGTATAGTGAAGTCTGAAGACAGCTTTATGGACACGTTCACACTGTGCTATACTATTCAGGGTGGCAGGTTAAACAGTGGAAATATTTTAAGGGGTCATTGTACTCATCATTATGAACAACTTTTACTATGTGACCAACCCTGAAATCGCGAAAAAAAAATCAGCTGATCCATACATTTATGTTCACATAACTCAACAAAATGTATGGAACAGCTGATTTTTTTTTCGCGATTTCAGTGTTAGTCCCATAGTAAAAGTTGTTCATAATGACGATGAGTGCAATGACCTCTTAAAATATTTCCACTGTTTAACCTGCCACCCTGTATAGCATACGCTATACTATGTAGTATAGCGTAGTCTGAAATGCGCTTTATTAATCAAATAGGTACTTGCAAAGGCACAAAAGCTCTAACAGACTGTAATGTTCAGACGACGCGGCGGCGGCGTCGGCAGTATAATTAAAACAAGTTCCTTTCTTAAATTTATTAGGGAACTGAACATTGATTACGCGGACTGTACCTACCTCTTTTCCACCATCTTCAATAAATGAGGGTAATAAAACTATCTCAACTACCTTCCAGTTCACCTAGATACGAATGCAATATCTTTTTATTAAACTTAAGGATATTTTCTTCGCAATTGCTACAGTTAGGTATATATTATCAAGCCTAAGGCCCGTATTACAGAACGATGCTCGAGCACAGATCTCTGCTTGAGCATAGATTTTAAGTTTCCTCAAGCGTAGCCTATAATGACTTGTGACGGTATTCTATCATACCTATTCTGTTTTATATTGGTCACATAAATTGCCTGATATATGATATAATTGCCTGGTAAATAGAGACCCCCAAAACAGCTTAGTTTCGTTTTTAAACTTGCATGATAACACAATCAATTGAAACATCGGAGTTCCCGTGTACTGAGAGCAACAATAAACCTTTTGTTTTTCATCGACTAACCGCAAGTTTCTGAAAGCCAGTACAATTTAATCTGTTGTCAAATCTCATGTTAAGTGACATGATTGGTCAATGTTATTTTGGTCAACCAATCATAACAGTTGACATGAGATTTTATAGCAGAATAGCTGTTCCTCGCGGTTTCACCCCTGTTTTTTTCGAATCCGACTGGTAGTTCCAGAGATTAGGGCGTTCAAACAAACAAACAAACAAACTCTTCAGCTTTATAATATTAGTATAGATATACAAATCAAAGGCTTGATCAAGTTTTCAGAAACTGTGGGATAACTTCATCTAAATAACTTTGTATTTACCTATTTATTATTCATCACTGTAATTTTCGTAGCTTAAAATGGATATTGCTTATTTCACTTTACCGATAAAGATTGGTTTTCCTATTAAATATTGACTTGCGTTAAGTTATTATTATTTTTTGCTCTAGAATTATCTTGGCTTATTGGCAGATTTTTTCTTATATTATTATTGAATGGGTCCGCTCTCGACCTCGACAGAATTTTGTGTAACTTGTAAGAGCATTATCTTGGAACAAGAAAAGTATTTTAATGGGAATTTATACAGACATACCTATCTATACAGTACCAATAAATTATTTAAGTGTCTGTCCGTGATTTCAAAATAAATGCCAAGAAGTGACACTATTATATAAACGAAGCCTAATCATAAATGACCGTTTTAGAGTTATTGCTTCTGTGTCTGTCTGAAAGTTTGTCTCGAATAAGGCATTAGAACAGGATTTTATTATCTTGCAAGGTTAAGAATTTTTCGGAATTCCCACGGTTTTATTGATACTGAAGTCCATACGCGGACAGAGTCGTGGGCAAAAGCTAGTATACAATATAAGTACATCTTAAAAATACTTTAGTAAAAATATAACCATTGAGTAAAAACTTTTTTAACAAAAAATAACCGACTTCAAAAAGCCACTACAAAGAAAATAATAATGTTGGTTTCGGAAGTCGGTGGCTTTGGTTTTTGTTTGCTTTTTTTGCCACCGACTTCCGAAACCAACATTATTATTTTCTTTGTGGTGGCTTTTTGAAGTCGGTTATTTTTTGTTAAAAAAGTTTTTATTTTTCCCTTTTTAGTTCTTTATCTCGCGTTAGATTACTTTGACGACTTCGTTCAACAGTAAATCTTCTACGTAGTGTGTACATTTATGCATATAACTTTGTACATAGGAATGATTACCTAATGTATTATATACTAAAACCTTCCTCAAAGTATGTAGATTACGTTAGTGAAAACCCCATCCAAATCGAATCAGAAGTTTTTGAGAAAATCGCGCACATACAAACATACATACATACATATATACATACGGGACGAATACAGAACCTCCTTTTTTGAAGTCGGTTAAAAATAACGTAATTTTCTCATTGACCGTTTATTTAAGCTGTCATTAGTAGGCCCAAATTGGCTGTCGATGATAGATAATATTATGAAAGTCTCTATTAATACCTCTACTGTAATATTTATAGGAAAAACCGGATTAAGCCAGATTTCCAATCCCGAGGGAACAAATGAGGACAGTGTTCTAAAAATTGCTATCTCAGTTCATTTGTCCTATTCGTTCTTACAAGTATGTGGGAGTTAGCTATCACTTATTACATTTGCTTCCTATTAGCACATTATTTTCCTGTTTGTTGACTGCTTTATTAACCTTAAGAAAACTCGGCTAATAATAATATTAACTTTTCATCATGTTACGTTATCAGTCGTGCTCGTAAACATGTCTTAAATAAAAAAAATGTTTCGCCTTCCAACTGTATCATGTATTATTGTTTTTTTTTTCACAAGGTTTTCTAGCTAAGCAAGATTGAAAGAAAATCTAGTTACTAGGGTATAGTCTGTTTGAGCAGAAATAAATCTTCGACAAGAAAATTCTGTAACGAAAGGTAGGTATTGTCGGAGAATAAAATGTATCGTAAATATTGAGATAGTTACTTTTTTGATCTCTTTATTAGATGTTCAAACAATTTTGTACAACTCATGCGAAGATACACTCATACACGTACTCCAGTAAAAGCATCGTTTTATATTAAACAAGCTTCTCAAGCTCTCCAACGTTATCTAATTTGATATGACGTTACAGATATCGTTGGTTCGCTATCGAAATTATATACAAAAAAAAGAGATTACCTTTGTCGTTCGTGTTTACTACAACGAGATGTTGCCATACTTTGATAAAATATCTATTTCAAAGTTGCTGCACAGAATATCTGAATCACGGTTAGTAGGTACGTTATTTGTTCATTTATCGCCACATGTTGTATGTTGGCACACCTTTTCGTTATTGCGAATCAAGGTTCAAGGTAAAACTTTCATAAAACCAATATCAGGAATATTGTTGAGAGGAAATAAAATATTGCAATAAACTTTTACGGACGCAGTTAGAACTTGAACACACATAGCACCCTTCTACGAATAAAATACCTACTACTTACTACCATAAAGTGTGAATTGCTTGTGTAACTAATTTAATTTATGTTTGAGGACAACTAAATTACCTGAAGTTATCAAACCAAAAAATTACGTAGTTAAAAATATTTTATGGAGTTTTTAAGTTTGACAAGTTCGTGATGAAGGTAAATAAACCGTCTGGATGGGACCGAATGACAGCAACATGCCAAGTGAGGTATCTACTTCGTATAAATACATAAATATAATCGAAATGACTTGTTCTAAGTGAAGGTGTTTTTTTTAAGCAGTTACTAAGACTCCGCCGTTGTCCGTCTGTCTGTCACCAGGCTGTATCTCATGAACCGTTAGTTGACAGTTAAAATTTTCACAAGATTATGTATTTCTGTTGCCGCTATAACAACAAATATCTACTGAAAACAGAATAAAATAAATATTTAAGGGCGACTCCCATACAACAAACGTGGTTTTTTTGCCGTTTTTTTCTCGATCTTAATAAAGGTTATAATATAGTGTCCATATGTACCTACAGATAATGATACGGAACTCTTCGCGCTTGGCCTTCGAGTCCGATTCGCACTTGGCCTGTGTTTTTTAGATACCTACCTAGCTTTATCATAGTTAGTTTTATCATAGTGCCCTACAGTCTTGGTATGAACACAGTCTATAAATGTTTCTTTATACTGTGGTATGAACGACCTGATCAATTAGTAGGAAAATCTTGGAAGGATCCTGGAGCCACTTCTGTCAAACACCAATAATTTGGAACTTATCAGTGATTGGCAGCAGGAGCTGCAACTTCACACCATTAGGGCTTTCATTAGATATCCAGTTTAAGTAAAGAAGGTAACTGTAGGAATCTGTTTAGCGCACTTCTACGCCTCTAAAGGCTCTACTCGCTTTAGCTTCTTTTCGCGCGAGGAGTACTCAATTAAGTTATTGACTGTGGTAAATCAATGATCATTTTATTATATGTTGTATAAACAAGTTATGTAATTATTAAATTTTAATTTATTATTCATACATAACCAATGTAAGTATAAGTGAAGGGTTTGGCTATGGCTTTATTATACTTTTACAAGTCGCATCACTATGTTTTGCAAAACAAAGTAGGTATCACTTACGTACAACTACTTTACTAAATGGTACCTATACTTGTTTGACAAAAGAGAATAAAGTGCTTGAATAAGTAAATAACGGTGAATTATGTATGAAGTAGGTACCAAACGTCAAAATGTTGAATGAAATAAACTCATGCATACTTGCGCTTTGTTACCTTATACAGAACAAGTTGGGTTTATACACGATATTTTTATAATGTAAACAAAAATTTGTATTCACTGTTCTGAAAGCATACTTTGCATTATGGAAACCATGCACAACAGTTGTACGGCAAGCGATATTACCTACTCTATTTTTATACTACTTCAGAGTTACCGAAAGATAGATAGTAAATGAATACATAGGTACTCCACCCTTATTAGTTACATACCTATATCTGTATACAGGGTGGCAAGTTAGACAGTGGAAATATTTTAAGGGGACATTGTACTCATGAACAACTTTTACTATAAGACCAACCACGAACCCGCGAAAAAAAAAAATCTGCTGTTCCATACATTTTGTTATGTGAACATAAATGTATGGAACAGCTGCTTTTTTTTTCGCGAGTACAATGACCCCTTAAAATATTTCCACTGTCTAACCTGCCACCCTGTATAATCCACCCCCATTTAGTATACTATGACGTACCAATGGTTATATTTTCCGTGCATTTGAGAATTAATTTGTAAACATGGTACACCGTCTCCTTTAACATATACCTCTTATGTAGGTAGGTATTCCTTCGGAAATCGATCGGGATTCGAAGAAAATTATAGTTATTGATACTTCAATTTCTGTATCCATTTTTATCGTAGTAGAGGTCAAATGGAGCTTAAATAACCGTTGATTAAATTCTGTCGACCCTGAAAGGATTGCTATTGAGTCTCTTTCAGAAAATATGTTGCGAAATAGGGTTGGGATAAGTTATAGGGATTAATATGGCGAGTTTCAGTAAAAAATAATTAAGTACTTCTTTATTAAAAATGAAGGTTCGAACCTTAAATTGACGTTAGTCGATTACGACTAACTTCAATTTAAGGTTTTAAATAAAGGTCTTAAATTTAATGTTATTTGTTTGTTCACCTTGTTACTATTAAGTAACAAGGTGAACAAACAAATAACATTATTTGTTTATCCTCATGTTATAGCAATTTACCCAGCTGTTCTCTAGATTTCGACACATTTATATTGGCCCGACTCAATAATAATACAAGCCTCGAAGCGTCAGACATTAGACGTCCATAAGACGTCGAGTGCCCGTCATAATAATTTCATAGAAGCTAGTAAAAGCGGCCATCAAAGAAATATTGGAATAAAAAAGCTACAAACTGATACGACAGCGAAAATCAAAATAGATCCAATACTGCGAAATGACTCGCTTTGAATATGATTTGAACAGATTTATTTGTAGTTCCATCTGAGAAATTATTAAAGAGAAAAATGTGTTGTTTCAATAAACGAACAATCATAAAGATATCTAACAAATACTAGGTATATGTACAAAATGTTTATTAAAAAGTATTTGTGATGATTTAAAACTCTGTTAATACAAACTAAAAGGCATTTTTGACGAGGGTTTAAAAACCAAACAGAGGGGGCGGAAGGGAGCTGAAGCCCCCCCCCCTAAATCTTAAGTTCTGTCATATTTCAGATTGGAGTAGTGATTTTGTGTTTAGATTTTTACCTCTTATCCCCCCAAAAATAATATGTGGATGAGCCCTCAGCCCCCCAAAAATTATTCCTGGATCTGCCACTGGATAGCAAGATATGTAGCTCACTTACGACCATTTATGTAGCGTTCTAGAGGATCCATGTTGAATAGTGGACATTTTTTGGAGATAATGATGACCCAGATGACATCTAGTAACTAATTTTACCTGAGATGATGCGAGTGGTCTGATTTTATCTCTGTCAATCCTATTACCTATTTGCCTTATTTTTAGGGTTCTGTAATAAAACTAGGAACCCTTATAGTTTCGTCCTGTCCGTCTGTCTGTCCGTCTGTCACACCCTCGTCAAATCCACAGTTCATAACCAATTTTTATGAAACTTCGCAGGTAGATGTCTTCTATGAGCCGCCATAAAGGCCTGTAATAAAATTATGAAAAATAAAATAATTAGGGGGGGCTCCCATACATGAAACTGGGGGATGAAAATAAATATTTTCGCGCACCCCATCATGTGGGGTATCGTTGGATAGGTCTTTAAAAATAACATAAAGGTTTCTAAATAATTTTTTTGTTTAAGTGCATATTTAGTGAACTAAGAGCTCCCAAAGTCGGTAACAATGTGTCCCACCCCCTGTAGTTTTCCAACCCCTTTATGCAAAAATCTGAAAAAAATCAAGCTTATAGCATTTAATAAATACTTTCGATTAAAATTGGTTTGAACAAGATACGTCAATAACTTTTTGAAATATTCACTATTTTCAGTTTTGAGTTTGACAACCGCAAAAATAACTTATGTTTGCAGTCGGAAGACTGAAATACTTCTTGCTACGGAACCCTAGACTGAGCGTAGTCCGACACGCTCTTGCCCGGTTTTTTCTATTAAAAATACTGAAATAACATTGTTGCCAATAAATTATGATGAATCCCAATCCATAATTCAATAAGCATATTTTACGTGATCCGAAACTGATTGGAGGATAAAATAAAACTTTTAAAGGTAATTTTAATCCAACTGGTATAATTTCATGATATTTGTTTTACGGCTTCTTTGAATCTAATTATCATTATATTATTATGGAGGATACACTCCCTACATAATAACAAATTTTCCAATATATTAATGATGAAAACTGAACTATAGGCATATAGGCACAACTTTAGAGTATCTATCTAGATTCGCTGACTCACATAGCTGTCATAATCCAGACTACTATATCAAACGAGAGCCATTTTGGCTTGACAACTGATGAATCAATGTACGGTGGCATACATTATTGAATTTCCCCCTTTTATATAGGTAGTATTTTTTGCGTCAGGGGTACCGAATTATGCAGCTGTATGTACAGACAATCATTACGTAAAATATGACCGTTGCCAGTGCAACTGTAATAAAAAATAGCATAACATGTACTCCATGCAATAACGGATGATGCTATGCGGAACAAGACGTAATGTATGATAGTATGCCCAATATTTACATACCTAGTGTAATAGATATTCCTACCAATCAATACGCACTTACGTACGCATAAATATTTAATTTCGGCCGATAAGCAAATTAATTTTGGCAGACACGAGATATCGTATCAGCACGCGTATTGTGACATAAATGTATCGAATAAAAAGTTTGTTCTAATTGCATGGTTGAGTAATGTTAGGATTTCACTATTTATTATTAATATGAGCTCTCCCCAGGGTATAGTTCATGCACATCAAATGTTACAAACATATTTAAATTACCGAGTTTGTTGAACCGCCACCGCAAATACGAGTCCGGGACGTCGTTTCGACCATTCGACCTCTTTAGAAATTTAATTTCGGAGAAACCTCACTTACGTTATTGAAGTTATAATATTTCTTGACCTAAGTTTAATTTCACATTTCATAATTCCTAGAATTTTAAATGAGCATAGTTTGTTCAGCCTGTAATGCTGCTGGCCTATAACACCGTTAATCGTCACTCGCCACACATATCCAACTAAAACACATAAATCGTCGATCGCGTTCGGTCTGTCGGCAACATGATCACATTGATCATGTCAAAGTGTCAAGCTCAATAGCGCCTTGGCACATCTCTTTTGTTTCTTAGATCTGAGACTTCAATAAAAGAACTTCCACGATTGTCAGTATTAAGCGTTCGTCTGGCACACTGGTAATTTCAAGAACTGGTTCAAGTGATCTTCACAAGATACCGGTTTAAAGTTATATCAGTATAAATTTATAGGTACCGATAAAACTTTGTATCGCTACTCAAGTAATCTAATGATAAATAGGTACCTGTAAAAACCGTTATGATACAGGTATCAAGCCCTGCCATGGATTGAAATACGGGTATAGTTTTATCGAGTATAAAGTTATACCGGTATAAATTTATAACGATACATAAGTAACCTAATGATAAATACTGGTATAAAACACTATGATACAGGTATTTTCGCAACCAGTGTCAAGCCCTGGGCGCACCTGCTACCGACCTGCTGACTGGCTAATCTTTTTACTACATGAGCTAACGTTCTCCTGTGGCTCTTGCCGGTACGAGAAAGAGGTTCTTCAATGATGTAAGCTCCTGGTTATCATCTCTTTGAAAACCAGAACTTTCGTAATTAAAACACCTCTTTTTCTTATTTGTGACACTATTATTATACCTATATCTATTCTATTACATTTATTCAGTACCTAGTAATACAGTGTCTAGGCTCGTTTGTATTAGAGGGTAGTAAACGACCATTTGACCAAACGGGGTATGCGGTAGTTTGTCCTTTAGAAATGACATCCATAAACTTAGAATATGGGTGCTACATTTCGAACACTGGTGACAATTACACATTTGCTTACGAAATGGGTTATTTTGAATACTTGATACCCAACCCACGGCTCTTTTGAAATCGTTATTAGCCTATATGTAATGGGCTAAACCCCTTCTGTTTTTGAATGCGAAAGAGCCACCCCTTTCTACAAAAATAGGATTAAAGAAATATTATTACTTCGAAATAATATTTGTTGGTGAAATAACACTCCCTATATACAGGGTGGCAGATTAGACAGTGGAAATATTTAAAGGGGTCATTGTACTCATCATTATGAACAACTTTTACTATGGGACCAACCTGGACCAACCCTGAAATCGCGAAAAAAAAATCAGCTGTTCCATACATTTTGTTGAGTTATGTGAACATAAATGTATTGAACAGCTGATTTTTTTTGCGCGATTTCAGTGTTGGTCCCAAAGTAAAAGTTGTTCATAGTGATGAGTAGAATGACCCCTTTAAATATTTCCACTGTCTAACCTGCCACCCTGTATACATAGGTACACTCGACGCCATTTACGGTCGACCACTTTTCGCCCTTATTACTGAGAACATAAGGGTGAAAAGTGGTCGACCGTAAATGGCGTCGAGTGTACGTATTAAGTGAAAACTTAAATAGTACCTAACGCACCTATACACTAGCAAGCTTCATAGAAATCCCAAATGACTTAGGTTTGTGGTTTAAATTAATATTAATGTGCGATATACATATTATATAGTACTTCGTCTATTAAGGTTGTAATATGTTATTAAAACAAGAACTTATCTCGACAGTTGTTTACTTCGCCTCTAATAATATTCGTGATGATATTATAGCAACATATATACCTACAATATTCAATCCTTAACTTTCTATATCACGTTTTGATAGTTTTTATATAATATTATCTGATCCACAATGAAATATCGACGATGATAAATTGAGTCTGATTGGGAACCCTTGATTGAGATCTCAATTCAGTCCAAGATATTGATTTTAGATTCTTACTATGCAAATATTTATTAACTTGAGGAATTCTAATAAAGCCCAAATCGTAACTCATCCCTATCTTGACTAATAAATTAATATCCGGCTTGTATAATTATACTGTGGTAATAATTTCATCTCAGCGCAGCCGTGGACGAACTTAATAATTTTATTAACTAATCCGCTTTATATTTAATGTGTTTTTCTTTTCGACTGCGGCTGCGGTGAAACCCAAAAAGAGGGTAATGGTTTTTTCTTACTACATTTGATTATGAAAATGCCGCTTTCGTTCAAGTCTTATCTTTTTTAGTACGCGCCAAACAAAGTAAACGTACTCAGATGTTGTGTTTTTTTTCACATAATGAACACCATCAACATATATCTTGAAATTCACAGGGATCTTTAGGATTATTGGAGGTACAAAATGAGCTACAGAATGATACTACGTTTTTTTGACATCTTGTTTGACGTTTTTCGTAGCTGCATGCTACGCGGCTACGACGCTACGCTGCTACGCCAATACGGCACTGACCCTTTCAAGGGACATTAGGGAAAGACTCAACATCACACTAGATTTTGCTATTGCGTAGGAACGTTAACTGATAGAAATCACGCACCGACACGCATGTCAAGCTTCAAATTCGTGTGGAGATCGACTCCACGACCGCTATAATTGTTGGGCTACTGTGATAATGTGGACGTCACAGAAAGATCTTGGCGTATTAGTTGTTTTTATCTATATGTATAAAAATGAATGTTTCATTGTTTGTTTATATTATGTCTCTTAAATACGTCCTTAAACCGTTCACCCAAATCCCGATTACCTTGAAACTGTACAGTTATTGTGGGGAAGCCAAGAAGGGTTACTGATTAAAAAATTACAAAAAAGCAGGCATTGCAACGCATGCCGGACACAGCTAGTTATTAATAAAATTATAGAAATCAACAAAAACCTAACTTATTTTAAGCTATTTGCACATACGCAGGTACGTTAATATATGTGGTGCGCATTCAAAGAATGTCGTTATCTAACTGATAATACATAATATCTAGCTCTTTCCAATATGAGAGAATAATATTTACTAACGAATACAAAACAACCAAATTATATGAACAATACTGAGAAAGACGATGTCTGTATTCATTTGTGTGATCAAGTGTGCTAACAGCTAAATGATTGGAATAATAGATACATTGTTTCGTATTCCTGAAATTTACAGAGAAACAACAACTTTGGAGGTCATGAGAAATACATTTGATTAATATCACTTCGAATTTGAATGGACTAAGGTACCTACTACCGTAGAATAATAATCTGATAGTACTACTATACTATACTATAAATACTATACTATAATATGCTGATGGTACTACACAGTAAATTCGTTGGTCTTAAGAATTAAATACATTTTTTTTTCTTCAAAGAAATAAAATCTGTAGGTATTATATTACGTTGGATGTTCGAATAAGTAGGGGTGGAATTTAGAGTATTTTGACCCTTTTATCCCCTAAGTCCTACCCAGCAATTGCTGTGAGAGACTGAATGAAAAGAAATTCCTTTTACTACAATTATACTCGTTATGTACCTAGGTTTTATATATAAATCTAAACTAAAATTGACCTAGTTCTTACTTTCTACTAAGCAGGCAGATTATTATTTATAAAGATATTAAGATAATAAAGTAAAATAATAAAGATAAAATAAAATAAATGCGTTTACATGTAATTAATAAAAAAAATCTAACTCGTATAAAATATTTTTTTTTATAATACCTTGTTTTCTTTTTCAAAATTATTCTTTAATTTTTATTGTATTTGTGAAAATCTGGTAAATATAACAAATATTATACAGTGTCACTGGTATCAGAACCTATAATGGTACGCAATACGATCAATTTTATCGACAAATCACCCCCTATTATGTCCTTAACATTTTTTTTTTCTTAAATTTTGTTCATTATTTTCAATCCCCTATTGAAAAATTTTGGTAAAATGTTTAATATAAATTTATTGCCTCCATTTTTAGCTATCAATTGAGACTGCTCCTATGTTTGTAGGACCTCTGCATGGATAGATATTGCTTAATTAGCTATTATTATTAGCTAAATGGCTGCCATTTCATTACGGTTGGAGAAAAATTACATAATTATGGGATAATATCTTGTCGATGAAATTGAAAGTGTTGCATACCATTAAATACTGTAATGCCGGTGACCGGACACATTGTTCAAGTACTTACTAACTAGACCAATATGTATTCGTCTAAATAAAGCTCTATGAAAAAACCCTTTACTAACTGGAGTAACCATATGAGATAAGTATTAAAGGATTTATATTAAGCCCTTCTCGCAGTTGACCCGTCTGATTATGATCACATTATTATTATCTCATGCTCGGATTATAGAGTTTCCCCTCGACATTGAATGGACATTTGCGAATGCTAAACTGTAAATGAAAGAGATTACTCTCGTGGAAATAGATTGTATTTATTTTGTACACAATACGTTGCGTAACATAATACGATAATATTTTATTAAGAGGGAATCTTTCTTGATCTATGTGACAGATGTTTGAGTTTGATGTACGATCACTTGTAGTATTTATAATAGCGTGTATTTTTAGCGTTTACTTACTGGTGAAGTTACCGGCTTGCTAGCTAGGACCAAAGGCAAAAAAAAAGGAATAAGAGTTAAAACAACTGCTGCAATTAAATTTTGGTCATTTTTATCGTAGTAAGTACTCCTAATTCTGGATAGTTATATTCTTATCAGAATTTTCTGACTAATGTTTTTGAAGAAAAGGTTAAAGGTAAAGGCTATTGTAAGGTTTCCTCCTAAAATAAACCTTCTGAATCCGAAAATTAACGTTTAATACTTCTGTAATTAGGTCACCTCGCTATATTCTTGTACTAAATTAAAGCAATCGTGTTCAACAGTTTAAAGAAAACCGAGTGTGACGAACAGACGCCGAAATGACACCATACAAAAACTACAGTTAAATTGAGAACCTCTTTTTATAAAGTCCCAAAATGATGTTACATCAGTCTTATTCCATCTGACTACGTGGGCTTCGTAAACTACCAATCTTCGATCACTAAATGTCAACTACTCAAAATGGATTGTGGCGTAAATATAGGTCGTGCGACATGCTGCACCTAGCTCGCTAGAGCTCAAAGTAACCATTTTGACTGACTGAATGATAGAAGACGAAACAATGACTAAAGATAGTTTATTCTGAAAAGAAATCAAAAGAACAACAAATAAGACGTAAGCAAAGCACGTTTTAGTTCCCCAATAAATTCTACTATCACCACATATATATTTCTTTAAATAAACTACCCATAAAAAACCCAATTTTAAGACGTCTTTAAGTCAGATCTTTAGGATTTTCCAATACATTTCCCCATCATCAATATAATATTTTTATCACAAACACTGAGTTATTTGAAAATAACTTGCGTTATATATTCGTTTGTTTATATCATCATTCTATGTGGAATTATGCTGCTATAAAGATCGCAATCGCCCATGAATTCACAGCGTATTCGCAAACTACGGATATTCCGTTCATTTCACATTATAAAAGTTCTCATGCCATTACACGCGTTCGTATTTATCAAGGACCGTTCGGGTTTCGTCACTGTTTTTCGCTCAGTACGATGCTGGTGATAAATTTACTCGTAAATCTGAAACGTATGTTTGGAAACACATTGCCAAACGTCCGATAGAGCTAATGAATGTCGTGCTTTTTCTGTGAGATATATATCCGTCAGCTATTAACGCTTTCAGGAAGACACGAGAGTGCTTTGAAAAGAATGTGTAAGTGCTAAAATAAACCGGAAGAGTTTCGCTCGATCCTTTGTTCAAAGTTAACACATATCCACGTCAATCGATCGTAGGTGTAGAGTTACTTGTAGGTGTAGAGTTACTAAATATTGGCTTTTTGTGTTACGAAACCCTATGATCGATAGATTTTTGAGCTAACCTTATAAGAAATAAGAGGAAAGACTGACTAGAGAGATGGATTTTATAATTTATAACATACAATACCAAACTCTCACATCATCCTTACTTATAATATAATAAATGTGAAAGTAACTCTGTCTGTCTGTGTGTTACGCAATCACGCCTAAACTACTGAACCGATTCGAATGAAGGTGTAGGGTAGGTGTAGGGTAGGTGTAGGGTAGGTGTAGGGTAGGTGTAGGGTAGGTGTAGGGTAGGTGTAGGGTAGGTGTAGGGTAGGTGTAGGGTAGGTGTAGGGTAGGTGTAGGGTAGGTGTAGGGTAGGTGTAGGGTAGGTGTAGGGTAGGTGTAGGGTAGGTGTAGGGTAGGTGTAGGGTAGGTGTAGGGTAGGTGTAGGGTAGGTGTAGGGTAGGTGTAGGGTAGGTGTAGGGTAGGTGTAGGGTAGGTGTAGGGTAGGTGTAGGGTAGGTGTAGGGTAGGTGTAGGGTAGGTGTAGGGTAGGTGTAGGGCAGGTGTAGGGTAGGTGTAGGGTAGGTGTAGGGTAGGTGTAGGGTAGGTGTAGGGTAGGTGTAGGGTAGGTGTAGAGTAGGTGTAGGGTAGGTGTAGGGTAGGTGTAGGGTAGGTGTAGGGTAGGTGTAGGGTAGGTGTAGGGTAGGTGTAGGGTAGGTGTAGGGTAGGTGTGGGGTAGGTGTGGGGTAGGTGTAGGGTAGGTGTAGGGTAGGTGTACTAAACTTTACCCGTGCGAAGCCCGGGTGGGTCAGCTAGTATAAAATACAAAAGTCAACCTGCTACCGTATTTTAGATTTTACACGAAGTGTTTACAGTCTGACCTTATGTGACCCAAATTAGTGAGGATATAAGTACCAAAAAGGCATGATAAGGCCATGAAAGTCTGGGCCTAAGGTGATACACAAATTAAGCGGACTGTCAGCCCCTATATAACCATCAATTTATAGCCATCAGTTCAAATGGCAACAGCTGATTCTACATGTTTTGCTATAGCCATCATCACTATTTCACCTCCCTACTCTCCTACTAACACAACCACTGTTGAGTAGCTACTTAGTACGTTGTTAGATACGTTACTCGAAAAATGTACTGAAATTCGCGATTTCATTGTTGGTCCCATAGTAAAAGTTGTTCATAATGATGAGTACAATGAGCCCTTAAGAGGGCGCAATAGAATCGTCACGATTCGAATTTCACCCCCACTTCCGCACCTTCCCCTCTATGTTCCGACGCAACCAAGTGACACGTGACACATTAATACAATTATTACCGTTGCATAACTTCAAAATCAGGTAAATGCATTTTTTGTAGTTTCAAGATATTAATATAATTAATCTGCATTATACAAAAAACGAAACCAATATCGAACCGAAAAATTCTGAACCAACTAACTGATTATAATAATTAAAAAATGTTTTTATCTTTTATAAGTTTCATATTATAAAAAGTACATTTTATTTAAATTCAGCTTACGAACAGACCAAACGAAGAATAGAACTGTAAGCCAGTGAAGTTACAATAAAATCTCAAATTATACATCAACTACTGAGTACTAATACAAAGTTTGTTATAACACATTACACAATACCTAAATGTCGATTTTGGGTTGGGCGGCTGTCGGGCCTTAGGAACAGCGACACGACTGGAGAACTGGAGAAACAGCAACAACACCTCAGTCAACGTCTCTGACCAGACTGCCGACTATTCGGCACAAAAGTAGGTCACTGATAGATGATGTATTTATATGCAAGAGAAAAGCAATTGAACAGATTTCTTCTACTATAACCAATTTTCAGAAAAAACAGAAAATAGACAGATTCAGCTTTGTTTGATAAGTAGAAATAGTAGATTTTATACGTAATCACGTGACACCAAAATATTTGAAATTTGGTAGTTACCTGATTTTGAGGTGTACGTGACGATTTCCGTAAACATAGTATATGTAGAAAATAGTTTTATAGTATAGTGGTAAGTACATACGTGGGTAATATACCTACATTTTAACCTGAATATAAAGCATCTCCTGAAAGAGTAGTATGACCGTATGACTCTATTTAAATTAAAATTTGTCATGTCCGATACGCAATATCTTTCTAACTGTAGATAAATTGTTAAACTAATAGTCTCATGAACTCTCGTGTCTACTCTAATATCAAAGCGTGACATAATTGAAGAGTAAAACAAATCTTATTAATAATATCATAGGTTTTCGCGATTACTACACATTATAATAAAACAAGTTTAAACGGATTTAATCACGTGTATTATTGATTTTACTGACGTTTCAACACTTTGCAGCGTTAAGGTCGCAGGACGACTGAGCTGGTAGGCGTCATCACTATGACTGCTATTATTTATACAAAAATGATTTTAAATCTAACCGCACAAGATTTTTTAATTATAATCGATATTATTCGATTCATATTCGTTTCGATGCACATAATCGCTCACGGTGTCTTGATGTTTCGCAGTGAGATGTGAAGTTTGGGACCTGATTATTTTAAGAACAGGGTTCCAAACAGGTGGTACTTGCCAACCATCCTCTCTATTAAAATTTGTTTTTTTTTTTTCAATAGCCTCGCGAAGCATTCTAGACACATATCGGTTATCCTTTGCGAGAATTTGAGGTTGATCAAAGCGTAGAAAATGGTAGAGTTTACCTAGGGCAGGGATGGCGAACCTTTTTATGCGTGCACTAAGTAGAAAAAGAAAAAAATTATGGCTACGCCGTGCTATATCATAAAAAAGTAAGGAAAATAAAAATCCTTACCTAATTAAAGACAGTTATAACACAAATCAATAATGTTATAAGCACTGTAGATCTGTTTTATTGTAAAGATACTGAAAATGTTAATGCAACTTATGTTGTTCCCGTGCCCAGTTTTTTCTGTCGCGTGCCACTCTTGGCACGCGTGCCATTGGTTCGCCATCCCTGACCTAGGGCATGTTCATACACTGCAGACTTTGTGGAGCGCATATTCTTGACGCGGTTTAATCCGTTTAAACTTGTTTTATTACAAAGCTTATTATTGAACATCATGTTATACGCCCAAAGTGATACACTTCTTATAACGTCATATGGATGCACGCGATAATAGTATAATATATACGCGATGATAATAATAATAATGGCGTAACCTGAAGAAAGTATTTAACAGTCTTTTGTCAGGCGGAAACAAGGTGCGCGCATTCAACGGTTGGGTCTTGATGTACTCTTTTGGCATACTCAAATGGACTCAGACGGAACTTGACGCCCTTGATCGTCGGGTCCGTACACTGCTGACGGCCTATCGGATGCATCACCCACGGTCCTCAGTGATGAGGCTGTATATCCCGCGGAAATGTGGCGGTCGAGGCTTTTTAAATCCTAAGACCCTCCACAACCGCGAGATATGCAGCCTCAGGGAATATTTCCTGAAAGCTGACGTGGGGATGCACCGAGATGTTGTCGCAGTGGACAAGGGACTAACCCCGCTCTCCTTAATTAAAGAGAACTGGCGCAAACCTGTGGTTCTGGATATTAACAATTGCAGGGAGGTATGGCAGAGCAAGGAGCTACACAGACGCGTTTATCGGGCCCTTCATGGACCCGATACAGACTTCTTGGCGTCCGTGTCTTGGCTACGTTTCGGGGACCTCTTCGGGGAAACCGAAGGTTTTGTATGTGCAATTATGGACGAGGTTATCATGACGAATAACTATCGGAAATATATTGTGAAGGACGGCACGGTTGACATCTGTCGGGCATGCCACCGTCCAGGGGAATCTATCCGTCATATTATTTCCGGTTGTTCTCGTCTCGCTAACGGTGAATACTTGCACAGACACAACCTGGTGGCCAAGATTATCCATCAGCAACTTGCTCTGAAGTACAATCTTGTGGAATTGGATGTACCATACTACAGGTATGTGCCCACCCAGTTCTCGAAAATGTTCATGTAACATTGTACTGGGACCGATCTATCATCACTGACAGGACTATCATGGTTAATAAGCCTGATATAGTGGTGATAGATCGATCAGAGCGCCGCGCATTGATTGTTGATATCACCGTACCGCATAATGAGAATCTCGTGAAGGCTGAGAAAGATAAAGAACTTAAATATCTTGATTTAGCGCACGAGGTTGTCAGCATGTGGGATGTGGACTCGGCAATCATTGTGCCGATAGTCGTCACGGCCAATGGCTTAATAGCCAAGAGCCTCGACCTACACCTGAGGAGGCTCTCGTTAGGCGGCTGGATCAAGGGCTTGATTCAGAAAGTGGTACTCCTGGACACGGCTCGTATTGTTAGGAGGTTCCTCTCTCTGGGGCCCTGACCGCCGGTGGCTTGGACCCTGTTCCCGATGCCGGTGGAGCACTATTTTTTATATTTTAAATGTTTTGTTTTTTATATCTTTTATAATGAAATATTTAAAAATGTAAATTATATGTATATACAATGAATAAACAATAATGGCGTAAGATAATTATCTTGGACAACCCTGTTAGCGTGAAAACGCGTAGGCAGGTAGCTTGCTTAGCGCCTAGAGCCTAGATAGTCACCTACCGGCCGCACTGCGCGCTGCGGAGCGACTAGCTAGACGCCAAGCGCGCAGTGCGGCCGGTTGCGAACATTCTAAAACGTTTGTTTTACTAAGCTACTCGCTAGGTGACTATCTAGGCTCTAGGCGCTAAGCAAGCCACCTACCTGTGCGGTCTTAGCCTTACTGTTTCCGTGAATTAAATAATATTTCACAAAATGCCGAACAAAATTTGCTTTGTTCTTAGAGCCAAATGTAACACAAGAAAGTAGCGCAAAAATTAAAACCATAACAGCAAGTAGCTGTAGAAGTTGATGGTTGTCTGGTATAGAGCTGGCTCTCACTTTTCAGTAGGCAGCCGATTACAGTTTTCACTATTGAGAATGATCGCAGGCGGTGGCACAATCACCAGCTTGTAGGCTTAGTGCACACCAAATAGCATTTATTAACTAATCGCTTTTAACTTTGTTGGCTTAATCGAAAGGAGCGCCAAGTAAATATATACTAATCCAGATTACCACGATTACAGCCGCGTATTTATAACGTTTGAAATGATTTGAGAAAAATAATAAAAGAGCGATTAGAAAAATAATAAGCTAAAGCTTATATTAATACGTTATAGTCGTGCGAGAGCGCTGTCCGATCAAAATGATACACTTGTATTAAAACTCTTGTTACTTGCGAATTTGTCAGCAGACTCACGCAATTAGTGGCGTCACTGTGCGACCTGGATTAAAATTTAGTTGGAACACAGATAATACAATACTAAGCGTACAGATGCCTCATCTCATACAAAAAACGGATCTAGGGACTATACATTTTTTCATGCCTAAATGTTTTTTTTTTATTTGAACAAATATTTACATTTGTCTATTTTTTCATGTTCTAAGTATATTTTATACAAACTTCAATAACAAATCGATACATATAATTAACGCTATCTATTAAGAGTTATTTGAACAAATACTCCTTTGTTCCTGATGAGACCCCGTGGTTGGAGTAAAAAAAACGTGTTGGAAAAGAGTCGTCATTCAAGTCGTTGAAAAAGTTTCTAATTATTTTACATATTCCATGGTCATTCAACAAAGTCCCCAATGACGTCATGATATGATTTCATAGAACCAAACATATTATTTTATTAAATTGATTAAATGAATTAAACTGTAGACATACCTTAGCCGTTTAGCCACCGTCTTTAATTTCCTATTTTTTCATTCCTGTTTATGGTTCTGTATTGCATTATAATAACGTTTATACGTAATTTTCCAACGAACAACAATTTTAGTCAAGTTTCGTATATTTACACAGTATTTATACTCCCTTGTGGCGATTATTTCAATGATTAACAATTAAATGTGTCGACTTTTACTTATAACATTTAATTTTCTTGAGTAATATCTACGTAATTTTAATTTACATTTTTTTCTGTTTGCGACGGCATAACTGTCATCGGCTGTCAAAGTGGCATAGACCTCACGCCTGTACGGCGGAACGCCGTCTGGTCGATGAAACAGATTTATGCAAAAAGATCACATCAAAAAGAGATGCAATATATCAACTTAGTCAAATAAAATTGTCATAAGCGCCAAAGCAGTTTTATTGGATTTTCTCTTAAAGTAAACAATTAAAAAAAAAAACTTCCGATGCAAAGATAGATTAAATAATTGCGATGTTATTTATATAGTCTTTGTCGTAGTTATTTGCACCACGTCCATGAAAAATCCAATAAATGTGATATTTTTTCGCAACTTCATGATTTTTTTTTATCGAGTAAATTTCATGCTATCGTGTTTCCGTCCGATGCAAAAATAGATCTGATGGTGAACTATCATATATATAAATTTTAGTAGTATAGGACCTCTCTTACTCCTCAAATATCCAATCTAAATTTGACGTTTATAGCAAAGCCTCCTCACTATCTAACCTGCCACCCTGTATATGATAGGTACCTACGCAGAATGTACAAAATTAATATAGGTAACATCGCTGTGTTAGTAGCACGAAGATTTCTGTCCGAGAAAACAACCATGTTGTATAACCTCATTATTTTGATTTAACTCAGTGTAGCTAACACACTTTGTAGCTCATGGGGTGACAATTAATTTTAATATGCACCCTTCACACCCATGTTTTGTAGTTTACATAATCTATTACATCACGCCGGTATAACGCGAAGGGTTAAAACTAGTTGTAAGCATTTCTATTTTAGGTACAATAAATAAACGAAAATCTACTTTTAAATAATACATATTTTTGAATCATCAGACGACACCTTTGTTTAGCTTAAAATACTACTATTTAATCCTTTTTAGGGTTCCGTACCAAAATGGTAAAAAAGGAACCCTTATGGTGCGACTTCGTCTGTCTGTCTGTCTGTCTGTCTGTCACACCTGTTTATTTCAGGAACTACTAATGCTATCGACTTGAAATTTGGAACAGTCATAAAGAATGCTTGTTCAACTATATTGCAAATGGAAAAAGTCAAAAAATATTTTTATTTTCATTGCAAAAGGGGCCGGAGTGGGGGTCCAAAATTTCAAAGTGGGGTTACTAGGTCAAGTGATATATCATATGAAAGGGCTTGATTTGCACATTTCAAAATATATTTTCATTTTATTTTATGTCTCACAGTTTTCGACATGTGATGAAAAATGTCTGAAAAAATACCATTCCCCCCCCCCCTTATCTCCGAAGTTTGCGGAGCGAAAAATCTGAAATAATTAGGGTTGATAGGAATTGACCCAAATATGGCACCAAAAATAAAACGATGTTCCTAACTAGTACAGTTTTTTCAAAATCATCAAAATTCCTTCACAAACAAACTTAGTTATGCGGTCCGGTTTTTTTCACTTTATACGTCCAAAAATGATACGGAACCCTCGGTGCGCGAGTACGACTCGCACTTGGGCGGTTTTTTTTAATAAAATGCGGCGGTGTGATTGACGCTATACTTACAGTTATTTTTATGCTACAGTATACCATGAAGTTTCGACAACTTCATTGTTGAATTTGACATGGAGTCGATGGAATTCAGAAATTGTAACTAATTGATTGTAAACTTGCACCACAGCATGGAAACAAGGCCATTCACAATTCACATGACCTACTTTACGTTAGATGCACGGAAGTGTGTTTTTGATTGACGCGGGTAGTTCTAGGTTCTATTTCTAGAAATAGGTACCCCGCTTTCAATTATAGTATTATTTGTCATTTTGATGTGAGGCAGGTAGATTTACATACAATGATGGAGATTCCGCTTGAAACGCCTTTAGTAAATCATGATTCATTACACAGCTTTCTTGGTGACTATTGTAGTTACGACAATTGTTTCATTCATTGACCTATATGTCCCTAGACTAGCAGTTCCGAACTAAAATCATGCCCCACACGCGGGTAGGTACTTGTCTGTTGCTCACCGCATCAAACGTCAAAGTGATTGTGAGGCTTGTGTTGTGCCTGCACAACACTTGAGTGTGACATGTATAATGTTTGGAACTGCTTGTCTAGACAAAGACATATAGGTGAATGGTTTCATTCGTATTTTTAATATATTTTTTGTTTATAAGTTCGATTTCAAGTAGTTTGATCAAAAGTTGCGTAAGGAAAAGGTTGTACAATTTCATTAATAATATCAAGCTAATTGGTAAGACTTAGAAAATAATCAGCAGTGTATAGTACCTCATCTTTTACAGGTGTACACAAAATAAAAGTACGAAACTAAAACTTGACTATGACTTTACTGTCGTATTAAGTTTATGCCATATACTAAGGGCGGGTTGCTTCAAGCATTCGTAAGTCAGTAAATAATCGTTAAGTCAGTATGAAATTGTCATACAAGCCGCCATATTTGACGGTTACAGATACGTAACTGTAAGATGAAACAACATGGCCTAAGTTGCAAATAATAATGTCTTTACCCATTGCTATCGGTATTCGTATAACCGTCCTCTAAGGTTTTCTAAAGTATTTAAAATTTATGTACTTTTGTACTTACTTCGTCAGGTACTACCAATCAATCATACTACACACATCAAAAGTATCTAGGGATCAACATATATTTTTGCAATAACTTTTCTCCTGATTGATATTAATTAAAATTTTCTTTAAGGATTCATCAAATAAAGTGTTTTCGTTTGTCACAGTAACGATAAACCAAGTCACCTTTGCATTAATAAAGAAATTTGCCATTTTCCTAATAAAGGGATTTTTGACATTTGAACCACTAACATTAAAGTTCGAAAAAAAGACTGAAATAACAGTTTTCTTTAAAATTTTATTGGGTAACTTAAACAATTAATAATCCGTGTTTCTACCGCGAACACTAACAACACAAGAACATCGGTTTGGCATACTCAAAATGAGTTCATCCAAATCACGCTGTGGAATGGCCGCCCATGTTCGTTGCAACAACAAAAAAAGGTCTTCTTGCGACTGGATACCCTCCATATTCGGCAGAGCTCTTCTCTGTAGCATATCCCATGCATGCTCAATCGGGTTCAAGTCTGGCGACTGAGCAGGCCAGGGCAGGACATTGATGTTAGCTGCGGCGAGAGTCTGTCTTACAACTCTTGCGGTGTGCGGTCGTGCATTATCATGCATTAACTGAAATAAGGGACCGATTTGCACTTGTAGAGGAACGATGACGTCTGATACAATCGTCTCAGCATAAATTTGAGCGTTGAGGTTGCCTCTGATCCAAATCAACTCAGTTCTTCCGCCGATCCAAATACCCGCCCATACCATGATGGTTCCACCACTATAAGGATGGACTTCCTGGCAGGATTTTAATCACTGTTGGCGTCCAGGGGTTCTCCAGTGTCGTATACGTCTTGTATCCGATCTCATACCAAAACGAGACTCATCAGAAAAGCACACGAAACGCCATTGTTCTTCTGCCCAATTTCTGTGTTCAAGAGCCCATTGATATCGAATCCTACGATTGTGCATTGCTATAGGTGGTACCCGTAGCGGTCTTCGGGAATGAAGGTTCACTTCATGCAAGCGGTTTCTGACTGTTTGGTCGCTAATTAAGTTCCCTGAAGAGTGATGAAGCCTCACGGCTAACATCATGGCGGTTATTGTTGGAGCTCTTCGAGTTAAGATTTGAATGTATCGGTCTTGTCTCCGTGTGGTGCAGCGATACCGTCCTCCATGGCGCTCAGCCACGGTACCAGTGCTTCGGTAACGTGTCCAAAGTCGACTGATAACACTCTGACTTGTATTCAGAGCTAAAGCTACAGTACGTTGCCGGGAACCAGCTTCTATCATTCCCACGGCTCTGAGCATTTCTTCCCTGCTTAAATAACGTCGCCGCTCCATAATAACGTTGGTTTTAATCAGTAGTAGGGAAACAGTAGCACTAATAATGTCTTCAATGCGTTGTATGTTTTTATAGGGAAAATATTGACAGCTTATTTTCATCTTTTACTCGAATTTGATTGAGAGTTCCTGATTCAAATTATGAAATGCACCAAAAAGGATCCATATAAATTTATAAAATCATAAATTTATTACAAAGCCACATCTCAATCTCAAGAAATCCGCATAAAAATGCTTGATCCCTAGACACTTTTGATGTGTGTATTTTGAATTTAAAACACATTTCACTTATGTGTGAAAATCAAGCCACGTAGACCTATAATAACATTATTTTACCCCGGCACAAAACAATGTAAGTAAAAAAAAAAACCGGGCAAGAGCATGTCAGACCACACATAGTGTAGGGTTCCGTAGCAAGAAGCATTTCAGTCTACCGACCGTAAATATAAGTTAAGCTATTTTTGCGGTTGTCGAACTCAAAACTGAAAAACGTGAATATTTCAAAAAGTTATTGACGTATCTTGTTCAAACCATCATTTTATTCGAGAGTATTTATTGGATGCCATAAGCTTGATTTTTTCCAGATTTTTAGATAGCGCGGTTCAAAAATTACAGTGGGGACACATTGTTTACGACTTTCGGAGCTCCTAGTTCACTCAATATGCACTTAAATAAGAAAATCATTTAGGAATTTTTAAAGACCTATCCAACGATACCCCACATGACGGGTTGCATGATATTTTTTTTTTCATCTTTCATTTTCATGTATGGGAGCCTAATTATTTTATTTTTCATAATTTTTAAACGGGCCTTTATGGCGGTTTATAAAAGACATCTACTACGAAGTTTTATACAAATTATACAACTATCCTTGTCATTTGTATGGCAATGAATAGAGATGACAATTGACATATTATAAGAGCTGTTTAATTTAAACATCGTTTATAAGTAAGGGGGATGATGTTCATATTTTTTTCGGCACCCAATATATCATAATGCCATACGACGCCTCAAAGCTCATTCGTTTTCAAACAGAAAATTATTTTGTGAAAATTCAGTGACTTGTAAAAATATTCTTAATGTTAACACATTATTATGATACATATGAAAAACTCACCTTACATACACTGAATACGTGAAAATCACCATTTTGTGAAGTACAGTCTATTAAAATAATAGCATCAGTTCAAATTTCACTTGGTACAAAAACTTTATAAACGGTCTAAAATTTACAACAAAACTTGGCAGCAATTTTAATTCTTCACAAACGAAGTGGCAAAAATGTATAAGTTCCCAAAAAGTTATTGTTAATTAAATTTACAGGATCAACAGATGTTTAGTAGTACTAAACAATTATATTTAAAAAATATAATCCTCTGAAATAACGTGCGCTCCCACTCGAGCCTGAAATAATACTGACGAACGTCCACATAGGTCTACTGTACTACGTTATGTTTGGCAGCGCTATGGTGGCGACTACTTTAAGATGAACGTTATCCATCTGTGACTTACAATACCAAAGATTTTTGCGACCAAATTCGGGAACCGTAATGAAACTGATTCAAAGTTAGATATACTGAAGTAAAATTTAATTAATAACAGGAAACAGAAGCCGTAAAGTAGGCATAAACTAGACGCGACCATCAAGTAAAAGCGACAAGAATAAAGCTACCAAGGAAATGATTTAAATGTGGCTTCTCGCTAATAATTTTCCCTTTTTTTAAATTGAAAATTCCGTGGATTGCTAACAACAGTTTTTTTTTATTAAAAGCATGTTATTTCTACATTTTCCTGCTTGTTTACTAAGTAGCAACTTTCCTAATTGTGCTTAAACATTTGATTTTTCTTTTTAGGTTTCTTTGATCCTTCATCGAGAGCCTTTGTAGGGTAAGCGGTAAGATGTATAATTAGCATGAACTTGACTAAATGATAAGAAAGTCAAAAAGATTTTCTAGTACTTACGATAAAAAATAAGAAGTTGTTAAAGTACATTCTAATAACATAATCTAATAAGAGATCTCCGTAAATACTAATATTTTCAAAAGATCTTCCGTCAAAAATTCAAAAGACAAAAGGAATTTTTTTTCTTGTATCAGGAGCAATCTCAAGCCTAGGTCGTGCGGAGAACTTAATTTAATTTTTTACGTAATGGTAATTACTCGTAGTGTGCTCGTAAGTACATATTTTGCGAGTGAGCCATGGATTGTTTTTTTCTTCTGATATTGAAACTTAAAGCCTTAAATTCCTTTTTCCTTAAAACTTTATCAGAATAGCAGCTCTAAGCCATGTTTGCTATCAGATAAGCCTTCAAAGGAAACTACATATTCGGTTTGTAGAATTTCTATTAAAAAAGCTATAAATAATCATCAATTCCACATAAGAAGAGTTCTTGCCTCGTAAAATAAGACGTCATTATAGAAGTCACCGATCTGTTTTTTCTACATAAACATAACATATGTTAACATCACGCCTGTATTCCCCAAAGGGTTAGGCAGAGGTGTATGGTACACCCACAATTCGCCAGTTATGTTTTAGTTCCATGTAATAAATAGGGGACGAACCTTTTACCATTAACCGGGCACAAATCTAGACTCCGGGCTGCTAATGAGAATTTCCTAATAGAAAAACCCAATAAAACTTTGCCTGAGCCGGGGATTAAGCCCAGGACCCCACGTTCAGCAGTCGCACTTGCGATTATTAGACCAACGGAGGCAGACTGTTTTCACAAGCTTTTATTTGAATACCGTGTGTGTATACTTGCGACTGAATTTGAACCCAGTTCCCCCCAACCGATTGAGCGGAAAGAACGTTGGTAGTTTTGGGCTTGATATGGTACAGTAATAAAAGCTTAACAAAAAATAAAAATATATTTTAATTGTTCTTTGCCTAATTTATCTTAGAGATTAAGAATTGGATTCAAAAATCGAAATAAATAAGAAGTAAAATGACTATGCCGTTGACATTTTGAAAAAAAACAATAAAACAAAAACGGGTGCATGCTGGCTGGCGCGTGCCTCCACAGAATATCATATCGATAGCAACTAAAACCTTTGAATTGAGAAGTCATTAGTCGGGCTTTACTTCATTGGATCATTCACACCATACTTAATCTCACTGTCACAAATACGAAGATTTCTCTTTAACCCAATTACGTACAAAAACAAATAAAAAATGAATTTAAATACTCTTGAAATACTCGATCACACCAAACTAATTTCAGTTATTAAATATATAAGTTCTCAAAAATCATATGACCCGAGCGGGATTTGAACCCGCGACCTCTGCCGAACCGTGGCTAGTGCTCTGAACCAACTGAGCTACCGGGTCCCGCCCGACTCATCTGAAATTTGAGGCGGGACCCGGTAGCTCAGTTGGTTCAGAGCACTAGCCACGGTTCGGCAGAGGTCGCGGGTTCAAATCCCGCTCGGGTCATATGATTTTTGAGAACTTATATATTTAATAACTTAATATAAGCATAACATGGCTTTGACATGTTTCAAATTCACAAAAAAATATACATTTATAATAAACTAATTTCATATCTGTACCGACATACACAATCTGAAGCCCAGCGTTCTATGGGCGTCTGCCGTGTCCTTTTAAATGCATATTTCACTTCCATGACAATGCAATAATATGGTACCATGGAGGTGGTCTCATGAGGCAGCCGGGAGGTAGGTATAGGAACTCCGTAACTTTTAACATGATTCCTTCGTGTTTGGGCTCGTTGGATTTGTCTTGATAAGTACTATAAACCTAGATGATGTCCAGGATCTCGTGATGGAGTTGGGCAGTGGTCATTACAAAAGCTTCTTTTTAAAAATGTTTTTCAACATAAAACTTATTTTTTCACCGCCGATAACGCACGTTTTCATTATGCTACCCATCGGCTTATTTTCGTACTAGAGATAGAACTTTAACATAAGCTTAAAGAAGTGATATCAGAATTCTATCTGTGGTAAGCAAAAATACAGATTTTGCTTACTACTTGACATTATGGAAAAAGGTCATCCCATAAAAAAAATCCTTTGTTTACTAATAAACATTTTTTCCTACGTAGGTAGTATAATTATCTATTAGATTAATTTGATATTACGATTTAATATAAGTATCAAGGTATCAAAGTAGGTACTTGATTATGAAACAAATCTTCAATTTATCTACTCGTTAAATTAGCCATAACCAAATCTAACGTAAAGTGTAATCAGGTATAAAATTATAGGATGGAGACACTACAAGTTAATTAATGAAATATTACTTGGAAATTGGAGCAGCCTGAGGTAGGCGTACCTACTTACATAGTTAGGGTTTCCGCACACAACATCCTTTGCGCAGCTCCAACCTTAGCTCCAGTCGGCCACCAATTTTAGCTGTCTATCGGTCAGTTGCAGAAAGATAATTAAATTTTAATGGAGGCATTAACCATACAATTTCCTTCGTTAAAGTCTCCTTTAAAACTTAATGACCTTTTCTGCAACTCAGCGTGAATCTAGTACCTAGCGTTACTCTACCTTAGAACTACGTAACGAAATAATAACATGTTTCTCGCTACATTTATCGAAACACTTGACCTATAGAGTATCCAATACTATAGAGTATATTACCTACATTATAGAGTACCTATATAGTTTGTAAGCTTGTATTGTTTCGACGATATCAGTCAGTTTTCCGTTATTTATAACAATTTTACTAAAAGCCTGTTTAAATTTCAAGCCCAGATTAGTTCAAGCACTTCAAAGATTAATCTATTTCCACAATGGACTTTAAAGCTTTGTGTAATGTTTTCCCCTATAAAAAAATGTCTACAGATTAATATCGGTCGTTTGTGATCTGCCTTACATTTTAATAGAACAGAATTTATTTAGAATAGGAAGCGCGACTAAGAATGGAATTGTAGGAAACTAATAACGTAACTTAGTTGGGAGTTGTCTCGAAGTTTATTTGTTTGTGTAGTGTACCAGAAAAATAATATTAAACGACTTCCACTGGGGACAATTTAGTGGTCTGTCTGTACGACTAATCAGTAATAAACATGTCGAAAGTTTTTTCATAGATACGCTTAGAGCCATTCGTTTTCGTAATGTAAATAAGAGGAAAAATAAACCCCACATGGGGGGTGAAGGTAATAAAACCTCCATTAGCTAAAATCAATTTATCGTAATCATTTAAGGTATTTTTTTATTTAGATGTTCCCTAGCTACTAGTTCCCTAACTCGTTTCACTATCCTTTATATTTTCTAATAGTTCGTATAATGTAAATATTCAAACAAAAATAATATTTGATCATATACAATCGTACATATAAATATGTACGATATCTTTATTAGCAAATGGTAATTTTCATGTTAGGTATATTCGTTCAAAATGGGTTCTTTCATCCCTTAAGCTTAACGAGATAATAAAACATACCTTTCAGTCATCGAGCCTTTTGATATAACGGGAAAATTGGATTTTAACTCAAAGTTATTGTCATTTTACCGTCCGTCGTTCTGCCGGATTGGCATATTTATGAGAAATTAAAATTAGAATCATCATATAATATTATGTAGGGTTAAATTCAGTTACCTATATTAAATTAAATTCAGTAAAGTCAGGGGCCGTACTATAAAATATGAAAACTATAAGGGTGCTTTTCCACCAGAGATGTGCTATGCAACGTTGCTATGGATGCGTTTGATATCCACCAATCAGAATCATTGGTCCACATACCATAGCACTGGTGGAAACGGATTCAGCTAAGCTACGTTTTTTATATGAAAGGATGCGTGCTGTGGATGCCCGCTATGGATGCAAGCTATGGATGCGTGCTATGTATTGTCGCGAGAGGTGTAGTTCCCCCACAGAGGAATTTCCTCCGTGAGTTCCCCTCACCGCGCCGCCGCTCGACCCTACGAGCTGCGCATCTTCCTCACACAGTTACATAGCTTAGCATCAGTGGAAACGGTCACATAGTTTCGTAGCTTGGCTTTTACATTTTCGTAGCAAAGCTCCATAGCACATCTCTGGTGGAAAGGCACCCTAATTGTGCTGCTGTGAAAAAGGGATGGTGCTATTCATTCTGTATAGTTCTATCTCATTCCTACGTGGGCACAATGATGGCAATAACACGTCATAGTACGATCTTGCTCTGTTTTCACCCAACGCCCCAGAATACCCTTCTTCTTCGAATGTTTTTCGAAAGTATGTAGGTATGTCTATTTCTTTAGCAAGTTCTGTAGCCTAAACGGCTAGATGGATATCAACTTATGAGGTGTCGTTAGATTAGTAGTATGGAGTATTCAATAAATAAAAAATAAAATGATTTATTAGGTCGGTACTATCAAAACTTACAGACATATTATATGTTTGAGCCAACCCACATGCTTAAATATTAATCCCAGATCATTTGGATTAGGAACTTCGGAAGTTGTGCATTACATACAGTTATAAATATTTAACATAAAATACATAGGTATCCAATCCGCGCACGTCCGTCTGTCCTTAAGTGTTTGATACTAAAGTGGTAGGTGTCTTATTATTACTATAAGCTATTGCATTGCTTGTAGTCTAGATTTGGCCCGGTGGTCAGAAATGGCAATAGGCTCGCCGCCTTTTAAATTGCCGGGAATTTTAAGTATACCTACCTAACAGACGAAATGTTGGTGTACTATTAACCTCTGCCTACACCTTCCGGGAATACGGGCGTGATGTTATGTATGTAATACCATTAAAGAAAGATAAGTTTTATCATAACATCACGTAAACTTATGTCAATACAGTTGAAACTAATGGACCTATCAATAAACCAGACACAAATTATTAATTACTAGCTTTCGCCCGCGGCTTCGCCCGCGTGGACGTCGGAAATTATCCTATGGGAACGTACCTCAGGAGTAAACTTAACTACCATTATATCACTCTCCGGTTCATAACAGTACCTACAACAACATGACAGTATAAACAGACACTTCAATTTTATTTATTTGTATAGAAGATTATCAATCTTATTACCCCCGCAGAAGAGCTGTTTTACCCCCGAGGGGGTAAATAGTTTTTTATTTTTCTATTTTGAGTGACATAAACACACGCGATTACAGCAATACTGCAAATTCATCACCACTAACCGATCCCGCCGCGTCGAGCGCGGCAACCGTTACACAAAAATAATCCTTATGGCATGATTCAATTCACACGCGACGGCGCGGTGGCTTATTAGCGTATTTCATGTATAAGTTTGGTGTTTCTATACCGATTTCTATGATTCTTTTTTTATTGAATAGGTAATAATGTTAACTTTTTTTAAATTAGGGATGAGTGAGAGTATTATAAACGTAAGAGTAAACAAATACAAACAGAAAGCTCTGAACTGCTAAGCTATCAGGAGTTACACGTGTTATTGTGAGTCAACCATAAAAGATAGACATATGCTGTTGTGGGATGTTTTTTAGATAATTTTATGTAGAACATTTTCGTCATATATGATTTCTATGTAGCTTTAACCATTAAGGCTGCACATGCGACGGAAGCTTAAAAAATGGAGTAACTTCTCCCGTTTTCCCAACATTTCCCTTCACTGCTCTGCTCCTATTGATTGTAGCGTGATGAAAAGTATACTATAACCTGCCCAGGAGTATGAAAAATAATAGTACCAAGTTTAGTTAAAATCCGTCGAGTAGTTTTTGTTTCTATAAGGAACATACAGACAGACAGACAAAAAATTTACTGATTGCATTTTTGGTATCAGTATCGATCACTAATCACCCCCTGATAGTTATTTTGAAAATATATTTCATGTACAGAATTGACCTCTACAGATTTATTATAAGTATAGATAAGTTATACTGTCAACAAAATAAACGGATGTGTATATTTACTGGTTACGCCTCCGACTTGTTACTAAAGCGCTTTACCTATGTTTACCTCAACACTGGTATTTAACAGACAGGCATACATGATAACAATGAATTGAATTACTAACGTGAGTCAGCTACAGGAAACGCGTTATTGCCGCGCTTCAAAGCGATAGACAAACAAACTGTCAGTAATAGATTTGCAATCCGAACAGAGTTGATCTAATTTAGGATCGTCCTAATTTTACGTAAAATCGTGTTGTATCTGCGCCACCATACTACGCAGTACGCATGATAAATGGTGAATTATGGTTATTACTGAACTTCGAATCATACCTAATACTCAGTAGAATTTTGTAAAGGCCATAAGCCTAACATAGAATATATTTTAACTTGCAAAAAAACTAGACAAATGTACAACCAGACAGATACACTTATTGATGTTTGTTGTAAAATCGCATACCGAGGAATTTATAACCCTAGGATCAGCGCCCGAAGTCAAGAGGCCGATTCTAGTAGGTACTTAATGGTCAAGCAGCTTGTCAAACCTACTGTAGATTTATCAATAACAAGAGAAGGGTTCACTCATAGGCGGCGCTATTACCAATTACCAACATCAAAATATGTGACATAAATGGCCGTATCTTTTTATTGCATTGATTTAAAAGCTTGAATGATATTAATTTTAGCTTAATACCTCTACTTGTTCCTAAGAAAAAGGGTCTTAACAGACCGGACATACTAACAACAATGTGATCCTAATAGGATCACATTGTTGTACCTCAAATGAAAGAACGGTGCCCTTATAGGATCATCCTATAAGGGCACCGTTCTTTCATTTGAGGTACGAAACCCTAAAAACATTAAAATAAAACAAAAGCTATGTCCACAAAGCCAACATTTTATTTATTTTTGATATTATAATACATTTTGATAATATGACAGATGGTACATCAAATAATGTCCTCAACATTTTCTTTCTTTACAAGAATCTCTAAAATATACAGTTCACCACTTCACATTAACTCGTGGAGACCGAAGGCTTTTATATTATTATTTATTACAAATATAACGTCAATAAATAAATAGTGTAAAAGCATAATAATTACGTATGATAGTATCTAATATACATACCGAGCGATATCGCCAAATTGGTATGGACAAATACTTAAACGGATTTCTGAAGAATTAGGTACCTAACATTATTATGGCATATTTGGTGATTTCCTAAGCCCCGCAATGGAAGATAGCAGAAAGATACCTACAATATAAAAAAGAAATATTGATTTGGTTGAACGTATCAATATATGTTTTAAGGGAAAACGAAGGCAGTGCTGCGTTTGCCATCTTAAGTTGGTTTAATAGTTCGTCATTTAAATTCTAACACCACGATACACAAAAAAAAATACATCAATTGCTAAAAACTGGATAAGAAAATCATTGTGATAATCTACTCATTAGTCTAGTAGGTACCTACAACAAGGAAATTTTTCTTAGAAACTTATCTACTTAATTTCTAATCAGAAATACTTTTGAAGATACAATTACAAGGAAATGGAAGGTATTTAAACGCCGCCAAAGCATCAGAGCAGAGAACTAAAAATAAGAAAAGATTTCAAGAGAAACTAAAGATTGGAACAGGTTACAATTTTCTAATGGATGATAAATTAACACCTAACACACTTCTCAGTTAATAAGCTAGCATGTCATCGTTAGGATAGTAGCTTCAATTTAAATGCCGTCGATTTGGTTCTATGTGCAAACTTAGCTTAAGAATGTATATTTTTGTGAATTTGAAACAAGTCAAAGCCATGTTATGCTTCTCTTAAGTTAGGTATTAAATATTTAAGATTCTCAAAAATCCCGATCGCGACAATTAGTCGGTGGTTGTAATCACTGTTATCAACGCTCCGTGCGATAGCCGGGCACACGGGTGTCTAACAGTGGCAAAGGGTGAGGGTAAGCCGGTACAATAAATAATAAATACAATAAAATAGTAACAAAATTATAAATAAGTAATTCAGTTTTATTTATGTCATACCTAGTCTACCTATTCACCTATTCAACACAATATGTAAACACAGTGAATAAACTTCTGCCTGTCTATTCTGCACCGACTAGGGAGAATCTCACCGTGACATTCTCCCTCGAACGTTCGCAAACAAATTGGCAGTTCTCGCGGTGATATCACGCGGGCGGCGTGTCGGTACAGAAAAGACAGGCTGGTATGATATAAGTAAAACGAAATTATATATAATTTTGTTAGTATTTTATTGTGCCGGCCCCCTCACCCTTCGCCACTGGTGTTCAACATTATGAACGGGTGTGACGCAGAGTGCGTGAGGAGGACGTGGGAAGTCTATTAGACATACAAATTGTACATAATAGACCATTCCTTTTTATGTGCAAAATTGTGATATCCACTCATTATAGTCTAGTAACTACAACATCTTAGGTAAGTTCTTCTATGAAACTTTCTTAATTTCTAATCAGAAACCAGCTTTTGAAGATAAATATTACAAAGAAATGAATGTATCGAATAACATTACGGTCATTAGCCTCTACGGAGGCCGTGTTTATTCAAAATATCCACAAATAATAATCCAATCAATTCATGAAAAAGTTGCTAAAACCCAAATTAACAACTTTTTTACCAAATTCTTCATAGTGTACGTCATTCTGACGTCAGAATGAAGTGAGTCTGATATCAGAATGACATACGCGTTTATTTTTTTTGCATTGTAGTTGCATGTTATTACACAACTTAAGCCGGGTCTCCAGCGACGTGTTTTCGTATTCATTGAACATCGAACATGTTTTCCGTCACGTGTTCGAGCGTTTCTGCTGAACAAAACGCGTAGGCTACGCCCCTTTTTGTTCATTAAACACGTTCGATGTTCAATGAACACGCGATGGAGACCCGCCTTTAGGATTAGCAGATATGTACTTATTTCCAAATTGTATCCAATATCATAACGGACACTGAAAAACTGAAAATATGAGCTTTACTATTTTTAATTTATGGAAATGTTACGGTAACGGGTGCTAGTAATTTAATGACGACCTTATTACTTGAGAAGAAAATACATGTATAATAGCATATAAGTAATATATGTGAAACTATAATTATTCGAACTCAAAAAGATCAACACATACTGCTTTATGCCACAGTGACTGTCAACATATTATGATATCAAATTATAAATAAAACTCTTCATTGATGTACGCCTACACTGAAAGGGCTGCACTGTTACACCCACTGTATAGCATTTAGTTTTTTAAACTAAGTTATATTAATATGGCATAAATGTATTGTCCAAATATTAGTTAAAGCTTTCCGATTTATGTATGTACCTATAACATTTGTTAGTATCGTCTACATAAGCACTAATCACTATTTTATAATATAGGGTTTTAGTTATTGTTTGTCGCTGACATCAATCAATTAGCACAGATGTGAATGTAATAATAAATAATTCATACAATTTTGTCCTACAAATTATTTCTAAAAATTATCGTTGCATTCACAAGTCTTACAACATTCCACTAAATCCAATCTATAGGAACCCATACTTCAGTTCAAGATCTAACAAATGATCTATATAAGTCGCCGTTTATGGTGACGTTTCCACATAACGTGACGTCGACTAATAATAAGTTTAGTGTCCACCAATACTACAGTAGGTACTCCATACACGGATATTATTAGTTTTCAAGTCGAGGATTGAGAAAAACTCATGCATTGTTAGAGAAATACAAAAGATGTTTTGAAATTAAAAGAAACACTTTACGATGTCAAGCGTTGAAAAGAAAACTTGGAAGAATAACAGCATTAAATAAATAGTTGAAGCACTCAGAAATAAAGACGGTATCGGACATAATAGAATAAGTTAGACCTAAATACTTTCGTCAATTCATAAATAGACACCTAGCTTATAAATAACAATAAATAAAAAATCTTAAGGCACGTTTTTAGGTACCAAGATCACAATTTCATCATTTCTAACGTGTGTAAGTAGACAAAAGATTAGAGTTATGGAATGTCTGGTTACAGCTGAACATCGCACCAAATATACGAATACTGTGCACTGTTGCAATCTAAACATTTGATCGCAGAAATATTATTCTTCGGATTTGCTAAAGAAGTGAATTAATTTTATTCATAATCTTTATACAGTTACTTAAAATAACATAAGCGCATACATTTAAGTATTTCTGCATTGTGCAGAATAACAATACCGATACAATTTACAAAAAGAGATTCGTAAGTTAACTAAATAATATGCAAAATTTGCAAAAAGTTCCTAAAACTACTTAATAAATATATTCCAATGAGGGTAAGTAAAGCTCATTAACGACGAGCATATTATATAATATTAAACATTTTAATGTTCGCGACCTAAGTATTTACATAACGCATTCTGTCATACGCACTTTACTATTTACACGACCCATATTTACAACAGTGTCCTTGTGCACGTCCGCGCGCGGTTTATACTCACACCGACCACTCATTGTCAGCACACACTCACTGCGCTAGCGATACCTATACGAGGACGGTAGCACGAAGTCCCCGAACGAGTACAACACGTTCGCGTACCAGTGGACGCCGCGCGGCAGCTCGCTGGAGCCGCTCCACCGCGCCATCCACCGGAGCGGAGCCATCGCCGCGTGCGCCAGCGAGTGGCTCCGGACGAGCGCGTAGCAGGACGCCAGCGCATCGTCCACTATGATGGTCCCGGCTCTCGTCAGAGGCGCGTATACACCGCGCTTCGACAGCATTCGGGTTTTCACGACCCTGGACGGCCGCATGACGTCAGCCAGTCCTCTCGTTAGGAGCACGTCGCCGACCTCGACGTTGGACGCGAATGACTCCCGCCAACCATCAGCGGCTGCTAGCAGCAGTAGATGTGACGGTGTCGTCGTGATCGCCACACCGTTCTCTGCTGTCACTTCGATGAACTGCCGTGTTGCATTCGGATCGCGGTCGATGAATGTCAACACCTGAAAATAAAACAACACTTTTGTGAAGAAAAACACAACTTGGATAATACTATTATCTACTTATTATTCCATGTTCATTAACTGAAAAACTATATGAATTTGGACAAGACCAAAACCATGTTCAACGAACACATCACTCCGGAACCGATTGTTGTTAATGGCGATGCTCAGGTTTTTCGAGAATACCTTGGGTAAACTTTGCAGATCGGTAAAAACAACTTCGAGAGAGAGACTAACGGCAAACGTAGGGTAGATCTTCGCAGGGTGGCTGGTGACAGCTGGATGAGAGTAATCGAGGATCGAGTTAAATGGCGTGCAATTGGAAAGGCCTATATCCAGCAGTGGACTACTACAGGCTGATGATGATATGATTGTATAGTAGTTGTAAAATATACTTACATAACTCATGTTTAATTTAATTTATATTAGTCTGTAGCCTGTACTGACATGTAGGCGATTAAGTACTTACATTTCGAAGTTAGTTTGAAATTAATATTGTTCTAAATTCTTGAATCTAAATCTTATGGTTTACTTACCTCGGAATAAATCATTTTGCCGTTGTCAGAAGCTGACAGCACTTTGTCTCCTTTTCGTATCGTAGCGATATCGCGGGGACCCTTCTCTGTATACACTATGGCTCCTTCGGGGAAGCAACCAGCACCCGTTCCAACAGATGACTCTGAAAAAGACAACAGAATAAACTAATTAAATCCATACTTATTTTATATAACTACAGGGTGAAAGTGACACCCTAACGAAAACTGAAACCTTGGGTTCAGTACCTCATTCTGAGAGATTACATTTTTATTTTGCGGCCGCCTTTAAAAAAACCGGTCAAGTGCGAGTCGTACTCGCGCACCGAGGGTTCCGTATCAGTTTTGGACGTATAAAGTGAAAAAACCGGACCGCATAACTAACTTTGTTTGTGAAGGAATTTTGATGATTTTGAAAAAACTGTTCTAGTTAGGAACATCGTTTTATTTTTGGTGCAATATTTGGGCCAATTCCTATCAACTCTAATTATTTCAAATTTTTCGCTCCGCAAACTTCGGAGATAAGGGGGGGGAATGGTATTTTTTCAGTCATTTTTCATCATATGTCGAAAACTATGAGACATAAAATAAAATGAAAATATATTTTGAAATGTGCAGATAAAGCCCTTTCATATGATATGTCACTTGACCTAGTAACCCCACTTTGAAATTTCAGACCCCCACTCCGGCCCCTTTTACAATGAAAATAAAAACATTTTTGACTGTTTTCATTTTCAATAAAGTTTGGCAAGCATTTTTTATAACTGTTCCAAATTTCAAGTCGATAGCATTAGTAATTGCTGAAATAAGCAGGTGTGACAGACAGACAGACAGACGAAGTCGCACCATAAGGGTTCCTTTTTTACCATTTTGGTAGGGAACCCTAAAAATGTTACGAATTTGTTTGCAGTTTTTGAAGTTCGTTAAAAAAAATCCAAATAAAATCATATTTTTTTACTGACGCAAAATTATCGCATTATAACGCTGATGGGTGCAGAACAAGGTATTGAACCAATGGTTTCAGTTTTCATTGAAAAAGTATTCCTAGTTTATACCTAATAAATAATTACTAAATAAGTGACAATTTTACGTCTAGGTTGATTTCAATTGAATTTAAATAAACTATTCAACGAAAGCATTTTGGTACACGAAACAAGTTTAATAAGCGTTTGCTATGCCTACATCCCGTGAACCAAAAGCAATAAAATAAAATTGAGAACATAAAATCGTGCAAGGGACGATAGTAAATTAGCTCGGAGCAGTCATATCCCTTTAAGGAATAACGAGATTTCTCTACGCCCGTAATTAAAATCGGATAAGATACGAAACAAAAGAGAATCGCGGACAGCTCCCACTGCGCCCAGGTTATCGGCAAGTATAACCTACCAACCACTGTGCTCGAGTTTGTCTTTTACTTAAACCCACAATGGACTCGGACCGGCTCCGATGTTACACAGATATATCCGTCTCCCAAATTCAATAATAAAGAAAAGTTTTCCAGGAAAAGGAGCAATAATCTCTTAAACAAACTTTTTAAGCGTTAGATAAGTTAATTCAATCCGTTTTTCGAATTCTATTCACTCATTGTTTATGTGAAAAAACTACGACCGAAAAGTCGCACAGAATCCTGATTTTCTAAACTTTGTTTGTATATTATCTAATAGTATTTATTTAAATCCTCGCCCAGTTAGCTTACTTTAAACTGTACCTGTACGTAATCTTTTAATTCGTTAGGATCCTCGGTTGCTTTAGCAAAAAAGTGTCTATTTACGTGCAACTTAATGGTATCCAAAAGATAAATAAAAATGAGTTAACTTTAAACCCAAGTATAAACGTGCTCATAGCACAGCCGCCACTGTTGGTAGTTACGTTATAACAATTGTATTAACCGTCTATATTTTTAACTTAACTTACAGTTACAGTGGGTGGTGCAATTACACGCGCAAATGAACACGGCTAAAGATACCCTGCAAAGCCTCTGGTTTGCGCGAACTCGTTAAATTTTGATTTGTTGTGTAACCGACCGATAAATTCAGTCGATCCTTGTTCACAAACTGTTCTCAAAGCGATGGGTTCGGAGCGGATCGCATTACACAATAACTACACAAATTAGATTTTGCTCAAAGTCAAGCGGTTATTGTCAACATGCGTTTGTTGTCCAGTGAACACATCTCACGAATTATTGAATAGGCGTCGGACACCTTTGCGCTTTTGTACAATTTTGTTGGTTAGATGCAGACTTATTCCCCTCGTGGTTAGCGTAATTTGTATGGGTATTTTATTTACTGTTTAGCATAGAGCATTGATGTTTTTAATGTCAATATCCTTATGTAAACAATGAACGTTTGATGTAGGTACTTACATAATGTAACATAATTCTCTCCGTAGGGGTATATAAGATGATTAAACATCCAGTGCAGAAGACTTTATCTAAGTTTTAATTCCTGACCTTATTAAGCTTCAAAGTTAACGAATCCAAAGCCTTAAAACCAGTCACAACGCGATTTCATAGTGACGTAAGTAACATTAGGCTGAAGATGCGGCGATAAGCGGCGCGGTTGTGACGGAGGGGGGCGCGGGGGCTTGTGCGCCGGCGCAGCCGAGTGGCCGCGCAGACCCCGCCCCGCGGGGACCACCGGGAGAGCTAGGCGGCGCGCGCGCCGGGCCCCGCCGTCCGAGCCGCGCCGGCCGGCCGCGCGTGACCATACATTACCAACTCGACAAATGTAAGCACGTGACACTATTATTAATTTATCTCGTCGATGGATGACATGTCGAACCAGCGAAATGTGACGCTTTTTCAGTTATTTTCTAACAGCTACACGATTAAAATTTGTCAAAATCACATCATCTGATCTAAAAGCTCAGTAGGTATATTTGATAAAAAGTACTTAATGTTATCGATAGGGTTTTGTCGGTCGCCGCAACCTTTTATTGTTGGGCCGATGTAAGGCTATCGGGATGCTCGCATGGGATCAGTAGAACTATGTCTGATTTATATCGTGTAGAATAGCAATTAGCCGACGCGTGGTCATGCAAATGCCAAACCGCGCCGGTTATGATTCATGCGCCGGCCGAACGCGCGCCGTATCTCACAATGTAAAAAGAAAATAAATAAATATGGGAAGGTTTATTTTGTCTGTGGTAGGTACTAGGTAAGCGTGAGAAAACATTTTGAAATAGTATGATCATTGATCAGTTTGAAATTTCCAAAAAGATTTACGAGTTGTCAAAATTTTAAATATCTTTTGTAACTGCATCTCGCACTGTTTGATTTTGTCACGCTGAATTATTTTAAAGCATTATTCAAATATTTAAAATATAAAATAAGCAATCTCATTGAACGATTCATACGGGTACCTACATGTACGTAATAAGAACATATATCTACATATTTATATGTTTAAACGTTAGGTAGATAAACACATTAAACGTATTAGTCTTTCAATAAATTAATATTTATAAAGCTGCCTCTCCAAAGTCTGATTTAGCCAATTCGTAATTCACATATGTGTACCTTCTAACGGCGCAGTAGCAAAAGCGACACTGACTGTGATGCAATATGTAGCGTCTGGGATTGTAATGTGGTACTGAGATCTTAACGTTTGAATTTATTGCCCACCAGTACTGAATTGACGACGTTAAGGCCCTTTACGGAGATATAAAACGAACCTGAGTGCGAAAGTAAAATTGAAATATGATTAATATAAAATTATACGCTTGTCTGATAAAATATGACTGCATGTAAGCTGCACTCTATGTCAAAGTTAAATATTTACACGCAAATTAATGTTAATGGGTACAAAATAAAAATATCCGGCTTGTTAACTTAAATAAAAGCGAGGGAAACGCGTTTCGTTAAAGCTAATATTAATTACGACGCTTCATTGCTATGAAAATTTATAAAGATGGGTTTACAGTGGTAGACGTACCTATACGGATTGATGAAAACACGGCTATACAACGAATTGTATAGCCGTATATTCAATCCGTACACACATCAATCTTGCGGTCAGCACGACTAGGCATTGAGATAAGACCTTACTTTCAAGAGTTAGGAGGGCAGGGGGATTCAAAGTTATTGAGAATCGCAATAAGAACAAAAAGAGATCGCAATAGATTGTCAAATTCAAAACCACAAATAGATCTAAGACAGACAAATTAACACAACGTCGCGAACTCGCGAAGTGAACTTCACTGAGTAAACGTGCAATATTTGCCGATACAGTTGACAAGTTGATCGGTGATCGGTATCAAGCTAGCGGGTGTGGGAACCTCGCAGGGTTCGGCCGCAGTCTTCCGGGATGTGGCGGCTCGGATGTCGCGCCCTCCGAGCCTTTCGCACGCATGCCCTGTGCGCGCTCGACCGAGCAACATCGCTCACTCACGCTTCTATCCTCTCCCTTACTTCTTATAAAAAATATTGCTTAATCTTCATAATTAGGGTTCCGTACCAAAATGGTAAAAAAGTAACCCTTTTTTTTTTTTTTTTTTTGGGGATGGGAAATCATCAAATGACCCCTCCCGCTCTGGGCGGAGCGGAAGGGAGTGTCAGACTCTTACTGACTAAAACCCACCCATGTTCCTTCCTTAGCCCTTTTGTCCGGGTCAGCGGTATCCCTTCCGGACGATCCCGCTTTCCCGGCAGGCTTGGGCCCTAATGGGCCCCCTCTCTGATGCTGACATCTCTTTGAGGCGCGCGTGGAACACGTACGCGCCGTTCGGCACGGGCCTGGTCCTGATCGGACGGTAAGCTGTACGTGTAAGTCTGTCTGTCTGTCTGTCTGTCTGTCTGTCACACCTGCTTATTTCAGCAACTACTAATGCTATCGACTTGAAATTTGAAAGTTATAAAAAATTACCTACCCAACTTTATTGCAAATGCAAAAAAGTCAAAAAATATTTTTATTTTCATAGCAAAAGGGGCCGGAGTGTGGGTCCAAAATTTTAAAGTGAGGTTACTAGGTCAAGTGACATATCATATGAAAGGGCTTGATTTGCACATTTCAAAATATATTTTCATTTTATTTTATGTTTCATAGTTTTCGACATATGATGAAAAATGTCAGAAAAAATACCATTCCCCCCCCCCCTTATCCCCGAAGTTTGCGGAGCGAAAAATCTGAAATAATTAGAGTTGATAGGAATTGACCCAAATATTGCACCAAAAATAAAACGATGTTCCGAACTAGTACAATTTTTGCAAAATCATCAAAATTCTTTCACAAACAAACTTATTTATGCGGTCCGGTTTTTTTCATTTTATACGTCCAAAAATGATACGGAACCCGCGGTGCGCGAGTACGACTCGCACTTGGCCGGTTTTTTTTTATTGATATATTACTGTAAAAGCCCGAACTTAGGAAACCTAAGATTTACCAACCCTTAATGGTAAAAGTCCGAACTGTTCTGTGATCACCGTTCATTTCGGACTTTTACCACCATACACTCGGTAAATCTTAGTTAGGTTTTACTCAGAGACACGGTAAATGTTGTAAAAAGCGAATAAGTTGTGACAGAACCGAATTGGTCAACTCCGACTCCACGTGATCTTGTCTGCCCTACCCCTAGAGTGTTTTTATTAACCCGGAGGCACGGAGGGAGAGCAGCCCCCACCCGCTGTGATAAAGCGTAGGCACCCGTGTGAGCTGGAGCGGCTGAGGCTGGTCGCCGTAGGCGACCAAAAAGCCGAAGTTGTGAAGGCGAGCCTGGGTGCCTACGCTTAGTGGGTGTTACGCAAGGGCGGAGGGGCTGCACTTCCCGCAGCGCCGGAGACGTGTAAAATGCAAGTGGTACCGAAAACGAGGATTGGAACATGCAAAATATTAGTTTCCGCAGCCCCAAAACTAACATTTACCAACCGTCATTGGTAATACCTAGGATGTACCAAACTCTAATGGTAAAAGCCCGATTTTTTTTCTCGTTTTTATAAAATCCTTACATTTACCAACTCATGTTGGTAAATCCTAAGATTTACTGGTAAAACCTAGGATTTACCACTATTCGGACTTTTATAGTAGGTAACAGATACATATAAAAGTAACAAAAAAATCTATAAAAACTTCCGAATTCTATAAATTAATCGTTATTATCAAACTTTTGTCTTCAAAAACCGGGCAAGAGCGTGTTGGACCATGCGCTGTCTAGCAAGAAGTATTTCAGTCTTCCAACCGCAAATTTAAGCTTGTATTTCATAATATTACTGTGAAATACAAAGTTATTCTAGCGGTTGTCAAACTCAAAACTGAAAATAATTAATATTTCAAAAACTAATTGACGTATCTTGTCAAACTATTTTTAATCAAAAGTACCTATTGGATGTTACAAGCTTGATTTTTTTCCAGTAGGTACTTATTTTTCATAATGCGGTTGGAAAATTACAAGGAACAATTACATTTTGTTAACGACTTTCATAGCTCCTAGTTCAATAAATATGCACCTAAATAAAAAAGTAATTTAAGAACTTCCCATGCTATTTTCAAAGACCTATCCAACGATATCTTACATGAAGGAGTGCGCGAAAATATTTTTTATTCCCCAGTTTCAGAGTGTACTACGCCAGCTCGACAAATAGATGTGCGATTAACGCTTATGCGACAAAACTGTACTGCGACTCGCCATAGTTCGAATGCATGCTTGTGCGACACACTGAAGATCGACATCACTCTAGTACGACAAACGATTGCGCGACACATTCATGTGTATTATATTTTTCCTAATTTCACAACAAGCCTTCATGGCGGCTCACAGAAGACAGTCATATACTCGCGAAGTTTTATAGAAATTGGTTATGAACTGTAGATTTTACGGGGCAAGATGACAGATGGACAGTCAGACGGACGGACGGACAGACGGACATGACGAAACTATAAGGGTTTCTAGTTTTACTATGAAACCCTGAATACGGCAGAAATAGTTATTTAACTTTGCTAGCGAATAGTTTATTTTGTTAACGTCGACCTACTTAACGCTGTTAATACGACATAAAAGTCGTCTCTTTTTCTATAGTTTCTATACATGTTGCAATAATAGCTCAAGTTAGCTGTTAAAGTTAGTTGGTACTGTCGCGATTGGCACATATGTTACTTACGCATCGAACTAACCTATCTGCTAAATCTACCTACCTACCTACTCGTATCAAACGTAAAGACACAAAACAAAATTAATAATTTGTTTATTATCGTTATTGTCATTATAATGACATTAATGACCAATATGATTGAAAACAAAAATATTTAATCGATCAACAATTAACGTTTTTTTTTTCATTACCTTAGTCTTTTTTATTCTTACATATTTTAAACCATATTTTTAAATAGGGTGTTATAAGTTTTTTTTATTTAGCCCGTATTAGCTAAAAAGCAAAAACAATATTTTCTCTGCAGTATTAAGTATTTATATGAAACACTTTAAATTGTACTCCGGTTTGCAATTGAGAAAGGATTCACGTAAGTAGGTATACAATGATAAAATAGAATATAAGACTAGGTAAAAACGGTAAGTGCTCTTTAAGTATTCTCAATGGGGTCCTTAACACCTACAAGACACAATGATCATATATTACACGTGCATGTAGGTAATAGGTATATGATCATTGTAATATATGACCATTAATAACATTGCATCAAAAACCTTTCATGTAGTTACCTACCTATTTCCAAAGTTTTTTAAATACATTCATCATCATTCAGGTAACTCATTACAACATTCTTCTACAACGTAGGAAGCATCTCTATAAACCAAATATGTCCGTATCCTATTAAAATTCGTCCTTCAGTGCAAGCTAGGGTGGTGACATGTAATGTGTGTAGTCGTGACCTGTCCCGGTCGCCGGGTCACGCCCCATTTACCGCGAGCCTCTGCTGTGTCGGACCTTAACTGTTCCTAAACTACTGCCAGCAGCATTGTTTAAATTCGTAGAAAACATCTAAAAGCATCAAACACATGTTGCGATAAAAATCTACATTGATTTTATGTCCCCATAATGGTAAACAACTCCAATAGACATAATTTTAACGTGTATCTATGTCGTTCCACTGTGCCGCCGGCTTCAAAGAATTCTTAATAGGTACCTAGTCGCAAAAAGCGAATATATGATCGAACTAATCTGGTTTGATACATAAAACATTGCTCTATTAATGTCTTACTTAAGAATGTTATGTTGCACAACTAGCTTGTGCCAAGCATCAGTTCAATTTATCGTAACTGATGTTATAATTGATAAAATGCAATTGCTTCTTGGCGTATTATTATAAAATGTGGACGTTTACAATCTATACATTCAATTACAAAACATCATAAAACGAATAGCTAAATAAACGAAAACGAATAATTATATAAACACCTACTGTAAATAAATGATATTTACATATACAAATACAATAAATTCTATTCTATTCTATTTTAAACGAATTATGTCCGCTTCGAGAACTTGTTGTGGGCGACAAATTTGGATACATGAGTACCTATTATCTAGTTCGACTATGTAATTTATCTAAGTGTACGACTAAACTGATGACGTTAGTACCTACTCGTATAAATACCATAAGTCAATGATCGGAATAAAAAAATAATCATCGTCGACCAATGAAAATCAATTAATCGAGTCTAATACAAAAAATTAACGCGCGGCATACTTTTATTGGCGCCGAGTTGATCACTGAATGCTTTAATTTAATATACGATCATATAATGGGCCAGTTTTTCTCCGTCTCTTTTTCATCCCATATGATAGAGCGAAAAATGCCCCTGCCTTAAAATATTCTTGATTATTCATTAAATTCCTACGGGTAGGTATAGATAAGTTAAGTACAATAGTTTTTATGACGAAGTGTGGTCTATTGAATTTGTGTTTATTGGTTTAATCAATTTACAGCTGAACACTAAAAATATGGACAATGAACTTTAATGGTAATTCATATGTAAATAAAATAGATATCACTAAAAGATAAAATTTCAAAACTAAGTATATTATAGTTAGGTATAACTATAATATTAGGTAACTGAAAAAATAAAAACAAATAGAATCGTATTAATCGAATATGAGTATTAGTAGCAGACATAGACATAGCACTACATTGATTTTAACAAAGCACCATGCTGACGAAGATTTAAGGGGAGAGCGTAAGGAGCGGGGATGGTCGTGCGCGATCCGGCCTTGACCGCGACCAACAAAGAGCCACGACCGCAACACACATACCTACACAAAGCACATTAATTATTTATAAGATCCAAATTAATACTAAAAGACTCGGATCGTACAAAACGCCGGAATAAATGAATAAACATCGAAACAAATTGCCTGCGACCGCGGGAGACTCCGTCGGATATCAGTGGTCGAGCTTTTGAAACAATGAATGCTCTTTATCGTTTTAGGATGACTTTAGGTATCTTTTTTATAAATTTACGACTTTTATTTGGTGCCGCTACAGGGCGTAGACACATGATCGATTTTTCAAGAACAATGTTTTTATCGTGGTAAAACTATTAGCTTCATAAATGTTGCATGTACTTCTAGTAAACTACAAATAAGCTACAACATTAAACAAGAATAGCTTCTAAAACCAGTAATTAATGTAAAATATAGGTTTGGTTTGTATTCTGTCTTAAATCATTTGACTTTGCAAAACTCAGCCTAACAATAAATTATACATAGGTACCTACACTGTTAACAGAAATGAATGAAATCTCCTATTTAAGATTTCGATGATATCACTGATTCTTTAATGTAAGGACGGAACTCGACTCTTTAGAAAGCTTATGTGGACCTACTTTACAAAAGACTACCAAAGTAGGGTTTTTGAAACGCTGCCTTTTGGAAAGTACGAATTTTGTGTGATGTGTCATCGACCGGAGATTATAGCCACAGAGGATAATATTGCCGCAAGTTGAATCCTAAGAGCGTAACAGTTAGGAAGCATTTGTTAAATATGTACCTAAGGGTCGACGGCCAGCCTTATGTTTCCTGGTGGACACCGATCAAGAATTGCGTCTTTAATTCATTCAATTTGTGTACATATTATGAAACTAAACCTTTTACGGGACTTTGATTATATTATTTTTCAACGATAAGATCACTGCCATAAAATTTGAACAAAAATAATTAACAAACTTGTTTAATAGGCAGGTATCCTGTTCCTTTAGTAGAAAGCAATTACGGTATACCAATTATAAGTGTACCGTCTATACACCAATCTGTTTGATATCCATCTGCACGCTTTTTCATACCATACCTAATAAGATTTTTCTACTGAAACCTTCACAATAGGCAAAGTTTAATGAAATTAATCAACTCTCATAGGCAATTTGTATTTAAAACAAAATAGCAAATTATGGACTTTGAGGCATCCAGAAATGGGTATAACTGACTGAACGATAGCTACTACTATGTAGCTATATATATATATATAGCTCCTACTATACTTACTGAGCACGCTGAAGATAATAGTAAAGAGATAAAAAAAATACACATCTTACAACATCCTAATAAACAAAATTAGTAATTCATTGACGTAATAAAACAACGAGAAATTCTTGAAGCTTGGTAAGTATTGTAAGATTAGTGACGTGCATTAAGTTGCATCGTTAACCACGTTACTCAATTACGGCACTTTTGTTCTTGTAGCTGAATACTGAACCCATAGATCCATCTGCAAAATTAATTGGAACTATGCGAACGCGCCGGAATGCCTCCATAATATCTAAAAACACAAGCATACATATAAATACGCGCTTCTCTCATCGTTATGCCGTATACATATATATAGATATAAGTAGCCATTGAATCACCGGTGTAATTATAGAAGTGGGGGATTGGCTGCGATGCGGCCGCGTGCGCAAGAGACGGTTATAGTTTTCTCCACGTGTGTGAACGAGAGGGATGCTAACAAGAGGCTCGTTCGTCCGTTTGATCGACACCGCCGGGCGCGGGCGCGGGAAGCTGTCTGAGATGCATTCTTCTTGTAAAGTTCAACTATATATTTGGCCCGTCCCGAAGCCTGTAGCCCACATTGTACAGTTATGTGCCCGTAATTGATAAACACTCGGCTTTTCCCGCGGGACAATTTTTTGCACCTAGGCAACGTTGCACGTGAATACGCACTTTCAGGAAAATACAGTTTTCCCACATTACAAATACTTTATATTAGTTAAATATCACGAATGTAACGTTACAATATGTCTTGCAGTCATGAATTAACACGTCCATAATATGTACTTGTAAGTAGATTTTCTTTTCGGGAAAACCATGAACGTATGATACTTACAATGACATAATCTCGTTTGTTTGCCAAAGAAAGCTAATAATAGTGCAAGCAAGTAATAATGTCAAGAAATAGAAGTCATACACAACAGGAAAATGTAGTACACATTTTCCTGTTGTGTATGACTTCATATTGTCAAAATCGTTTTAATTTATACGCTAATGTAATATTGAGCGTATGAGAACCGCAAATTAAAAAGTCTTTCATTTTTCCAAATTTTTCTTTACATAATTTTTGGTAAGTATTCAAGAAAACCACGATTTCCATTAATTTCTGGTCTGTCTGAACCGAAATCTAAGTAATATTGTGCAAGCATGTTGTTGTTTGAGTTAAAATATTTTTTTCTCAAATAGGGCTAAATACGGGGCGACGTTCGCGCCGTCATACAAAAGACTTAAACGCATTTCTGTGCATTACGAAATAGGCAGCGCTCTTACGAAAAACATTTATGATTATATTTTACAAGTATTATCTATGTCTGTATTAATAAATTTAGCATTTTATTATTCACTATTAATATTCTGTTCAAGTTATTGAAATTGCTTTAGTCCAGCCTACTTAAAAATAAATATGCCATACTTATTTTGAGAAAAGGGATATAATATTCTGTTCTGAAATTAAGTATTTCTGGATGACTTTAAGTAATTTTAAAATGTTAGGTAGGTATATTGACCAGTTTATTACCTCTTGAAAGTAAAGAAGATAAGTACCTGTTTTGACGGAGCAGTGTATGTATGATCGGCTTTCGTAGAAGACCCAGTCGAAGCCAGCTTCCACCGCCAGTCTGGCAAGCATGCCGTATTTGGAGCGGTCGCGATCGCTGGTAGTGAGGTCGACGGCGCGGCCCTCGTAGTGCAACGAATGTTCCAGATGCGAGTTCTCCTCGTCCCAGCCCTCGATGACGCGCAGGCGCACGCCCGGCCACTGGTTCATCACACTGATCGCCAGCGTGTTCAGCTTCTCCTTGCATCTCTGGAACGTTACACCTTCATAGTTCACTCTCTGCTATAGGTAGGTAGTACATGAAACTCTAAACAAAACAATCCAGCAGCGATACGTTACGTTGATGTGTAATTAATAAAAATGCTACGTAAGAAAGTACCTATAGATAGACCATGACGTTAGCTAGATATATTTCGAAATACTCCTTTCATCCAGAGATTGTAGACGCCCAGACATAAACAATGATTCAACAACGTGAGCGTTTACTAAAGCTCGCAGAGTTTACAGTATTCAAAGGAACGCGAATGTATGTGCATATGGTAACAATTCAAGCTCCACGTGTTAACAGCTCTGGGCAAACATCATGATATCTAATATTTACATCGCAATTTGCGTCGACCACCTAAAAGGTCTGTAAGTGGAGTGCGCACTCAATGCACCTCTAAGAAACAATATCAATGCTCTAAAAAGATGCGAAACTTTTTGTTTACACCTACTAAAGAAAATACCAATAGATGTGCTAACAAATCTACAAACGCCGCCGCCCCAACGCCAACGCCTCACAACACAGGATGTCAGACGTTTGTCGTCAAAGAATAAATCAAATTACACACGCTGCACAAAAGGATTCACACGGATTTGTTTGTGGACCAGCTCCGCGGGACGAATAAGGGAAATGTCAAAATATTTATAAAGAAATGCGGACAAAGCTCGACGCACCGCGTGGCGGCTTTGTTGCGCGATGTCAACTCACTCTATGCAGATTTAAATGTGAAAAAATTTGGAGATTGACGTAACGAATCGAGGCTAGGAACCGGGCCGGGCGCCCCGCCTGGCCGATGTATTCGACCACATTCAAGCGACAGATAGTTTGAAGCACCGTATATAATTATTTCTACGAACGTTTCAACCGCCTAATAAAGAGTTGCGAGAACTGCGACATATTTAGCATCGTCGGCAATGATTTTGTTTTTTGACATTTCACGGCATCAAAATTCCTCATGTAAGAAGTTCGTTGTTCTTGCTGTAGGCGATTATTTTATAAGGTAATTGTCTTCGTTAATAAGCTTATCTTTAGTGAAGTATGTCTGTAATCAGAAAGACCAAGACATCGGCGTGAGGCGTGGGGGGGACGATAGTGCACGCTCAGGAAGCTCAATGTTTGCTTCTCCGCAGACGTCTCGGTCCGCACTAAAACAATCGAATGCTAAATGCTTATACAAACACTTGCCGCATTTAAACGTGGGAACACATCGGTGGCGCAATTAAGCATCTCTCACCATCGTAACACCAACATTCTTTCTTTGATAACCTTACTTAAATAATAAGAGTTGATTATCTTTAAAATGTATTTTTTCAATAAATCTTGCTTCATATGAATTAATAGGCCATTTTTAATAGCATTTAGCTATTCCTAACATATGGTATTTATAAACATATGGTCACCTTGTATGACGGCAGGTAGGTATCGAATTGTGCATTCATATCCGAAGAGGTAGATGAAGCACACCTCAAATGGGTATAGAGGGGCGAGGCGACGTGGCAGGCCCGATAGGCTATTATAAATTCATTATGCATATTTTTAGTAAACAAGCTGTCGATCACAATGCTCACGCGCAGCGGGGAGCCCTGCCTCCGACACCTCGCCCTGTCCCGGTCGATACCTACATACCCTAATATCACGATTATCATCAACTCGGTATGCACCCACATGAGTGTATGCATACATGAAGTTACACATCCAATAACATTCGAATATTAAACCAGTTTTTACGAGCAAGTCAATTTACGTAAATTTATTTTCGCAAATTATCAAATTACACCACATCAAAAGCTCATATTCAATTATATTGATTAACAAAAAATATAACAAGCGTATCGAATACCTAAGGTCAAGTTTTGAAGCGAAACTCCAAGCTACCTGAACCGGTGGCGACCGAAGCACTTGCGGACGCATAATGAAGGCCGCTCGATGGAACTGAGGTAAAAATGAAATAAAAACTCTCAGGATCATCGCACTGAAACTGCGGCTGCAGTAACGTGAGAACGCCGAGTGCTGTCTGCGGCCCGCGCTGTGCGCTTGCACGCACGGGAATTATTAGATACTAGCACATCCCTGAATAGGTACCTACCACTTAAACAAATACAAAGTAGATAAAATATTATTTTGCTAAAACTCCTATCTTTCATATTACCTATCTAAATGGTTCATCCATACATGAAGTCGCTATGATGCGACACCATTCGCCACCTCGTCCTAGCTCGAACTTGCCGCTAATTTATAGCCAACCTCCCTCCGTGACTATAACAATATATTAGGATAATTAAATGGCTCTTTACATTCCTTAACACATGGTTTTTTTCTACAAGGCCACTGGAGTCGGAAAGCCGACCAATACTGACTGGTTTTTGATGTCCCGTTTTTTGTCTTTTTGTGGAAACCACAACAAATAGTTTAAGGGCATTTTTTTTGTTATGCCGACCGTTCATTTTGTTCACGCGAACCCACAAGATTTCTACACGACAGTGCTGGGTAAGGGTTCACGTAGGCACCGATAGTCGACTTACCTGTATCGCAAATTACGTTATCCATAGAACTAATATTTGAAGCATTTCTAACTTGCAAAAATAATACTATACTTAAATAAATTTATTGGTCGTATTAACCAAAACATTAACAATGTAAACATTTTAAAAGTGTAAACATTCAAATTTAGTGACGAGCCAAGTACATTTATTATTGTTGCAGATCTGTTTAGCCCGCCCGACGACTTAAACGGCACACAAAATCATTTAAGCTAAAATAAGACCACTTAGTGCTTGATTTTTATAGCCTGCCTTATTCCCCATCATACTTGGTACCTGCAAAAATGACGCGCTCCAAAAACGTATGGTTGAGTCAAAGCTGAATAACATTTTCGACGCTGCAAAGTACAAATTAGGCGGCATAATATCCCTTGTCTCAGACTAACACCTTGTCTTTATGGCAATGAAATATTTTTTTCGGATTGGTCGATGGTAGTGCTGGGAGGGACCATGATTTCTCACAGATCGTTTTGTTCAGTCACAAATAGTCAGAGAAACCGCAACGTGTGAATCACTAGCCCAGGCGGCCATTTTGTTTTTTTTTTTACTTTTTTATAACCTGTATTAGATTGACTATGTAATTATATGGCTACAGACACGGTCCGATGTTACAAACCAAGGATCGTGTTGATTACTTCGCCAATTACTTAGAAAGACAATTCTTAATGGTCCCTTTTATTTATTAGAAAATTATCATCTTATTTACTATGTAAGTTGCCACCCCGCAAGCGTGGAGATTCTACGATACAATATTATGTCCCATGGCTATTCACAGTGGTGTGTAAGTACATGTAAATACTACAAATATTGGCTGACCATAATTCCTAGTGCCGTACTAGCTGTCGAACACATCATAAATATGCATCGTGAGGATGCATCACCTGTCTGTCATGTTCAAAGCCTTTTAATGTTTGTCCACGAAAAATATCACCCTTTGTTGTCTTAATGCGGCTGTCGTCAGTGCAATGCAGGGCCAAGGCGCGCCAACACATACATCCACTCACAGGCACTCGTCTCTAATACACTATGAAATGTTGCCAGCCATAATCGCCTCAACTCGTTAGCAAATTCTATTTGTGAGCAAGAAATCATGACAGATTCTTTACCATTTATCTACCTATTGCTTAAGATAAAATACAACCATTACAAAATGAGTCTATTTCGATTTACAATAACGAATGGAATGGGAAATAACGGAATCCTGAAAGAATTAATAAATTCAATATCAATAAGATGCGTGTAATAACAGTTAAACTCTAGTTCAGAATCAATTAAGGATTCAAAAAAATATGGTTTATAGACACTTCTACCCGTTTCTGAGAGATTTTTTTCTTCTTTGAGGGCTATATTCCGTATGTAAAGGCGCGCTAACGAATACAGTCCACAAGGCTTTTAAGGAGACGCGGGCGCCTTTCACCATGTTGGAAAAAAACTTTTGAAACAAGACACCGATACGCGGTGTTTGCTTGGGCCACAGACCTCTGTTAATGAAACGTTACACTTCATTCACTCAACTGGAGCAAGTGTCTTACCAGATATAACGAAGTTTACTTTTGTACCTGTGTTAGAATAAGCTGAATAACAATTATTTACATCACCATTTGCTTCCAAGTCGTTGTCATACGTGTTACATTATAACTAGCCGCATTCCCTACACGAGGAACGCGTATTGGCTTTGTTGTCATTAACATAATGTACCTTTGAATTCACACGTACCTATATTTCGTAAATCTTAAAATCTTCATTTAGGAACAGTACCAAGTAGATGACAATGGGTTATCTTATTTAGAAATAATTGGTTCCAGTTGTGCTTGTACCCTTCTTTACCCCTGGGACCGATCTGTTATGTTCTGTTTTATATTAGGTTATTGTATGTTTACAGTTGTTAATACCCACGAGACGGATGTAATACCATAATTTATATTATTGTGATGGCTAAGTCTGGCTGACGCGAGGTCAATAGCGGAGTCAATGAGAGCATGCTCACTAGTTGCAAGTCATCCGAATGAGCGATGGAATCCACGCTTCCGACATCGATCAACTTCGTATACTTATCCTTTGTTTTTCACCGTTCTCTTAACATAGTGATTTTAATATAACATTGTTTTAATAGTGCTAAAGATAAGACCCAGCTGAAAAAAAAACTATTGGTAAAAGACGGAAATGAACAAGAATGCAGCAAAACTCTTTGCGTTCGGAAAATTATTTTTCCTAAATTCTCTAAAAAGGCTGGTGATCTGGAAACATGTAACTGCATGCATTGTAGGATTTTATGATTCTTAATTCGCGGTGTTTCAGTAGGTATTACATCTACATACTCGGGAACTCAAAGGTTTGCTCGCCAAGGACTATAGCCGTGATTTTAAAAGGGTGTGCCTGCAGCTGTTTGATAATGTGTTTCTTATAGATTCTGTAAAGCTTATAAATAATGTTAACTTTAAAAGCAATATCATTATGAGATAATATAAATCTTCTGTTTACACCTAAGAGGGCTAGAAGTAGATCATAACTGCGCACCTTGCCTGTCGCTACATCGACATCGTCGTAAATACCATTTTCGCTAAATCGCGGAAGGCTATAAACATTAACTGGCGTATCGCGCTAATTTCCAGCGTCAACCCTCGTCGACTCGATAACTGCTGTTGATCGATTTGCATCCGTAATTACGTCACTTTTAGCGAGCAGGTGATGAAAACGCGACAAGTACGTGATTGCGGGAGGCGATGCCCGCCCCTTCCGACGCGACCGGTTGGGAGCTTTTAACTTGGCGCTGCGCCGCCGCCACTACTTTGACTATCATATGATCGCTGTCAGAGGTCTAATAGATAAAACTAAGTATGTAGGTAGGTATACGATATTTTATTCAAATATTTTACATTTTAATCTAAACATTTTTATATTCTTGCATACAAACATCTTATATGTCCAAACATAATAGGTAATATTCTGTGACTGTAGGTATGTAGCTAACATCAAAGCTTGATCGAAATCTAAACCAAAAACATTAAAAGCGGATTCTTGGCGCATCTCTGTTATCGAAATGAGTTATTGATTTATCAGTACATCAAACTTGATAATTCTGCTTGTCGCGTCGGATTTGGTTCGCGCCGGTGCGCGGCTCACGCATAATCTCCGCGGTACGGTCTGCCGCTATGATTCACACCTAACAACCTATTCTCATCGAGATCTCAACTTCAAAGAAAAATAAACCATCTTTGTTACACCATTGACGAGCAATCGCCTCTCTCATTGTTTATCCCTCGCCCCAAAGCGAAGTGACCACATCACGTGGGTGTAAAGTAAACAGCCGCACACGTATCACACTATACGTCCTCTTTTGCTGACGGTCCCGAGGAGCCTCTTGATAATATTTTATAAGACAAATAACCCGATAAAGATGTTTTGACGTGAACCCGTGTTCATCGCTCACACTAAAATGCGTCCAGTGAACAAGTATAATAAAATATTTATTTACAATTTTGTGCTTTCGGGTAGAAAAGAAATAAAAGTTCTAATTTAGTGTCAACTTTATTGGTGGCGAGCGAAGCGTTAAGGCGATCGGTCGAATGTTTAAATACGTTGACAGGACTTAGGGCGGTGGACTTCACGTAGATCCATTAGCATTGTTTTAAAGGATTAGAGCGGCGCTTACGAGACACATTGTGGGGTGATGTGTCGCTCGACACGCATATTTTTATGACACATGTCTTTTTATTTCAAATAATCAGTGTGAAACGACTACTGTATCGAGGCTGCAGATAAGTCTTATATTTTTGTTTAAAAAAATACTTGTTGAGCTATGTATAAGTCGTAGTTTTTTTACTACCAAAAGGTGCGTTATCTGTACGATATAAAATGGCATAGGTAGGTACCTATATTTCAAAATCTGGGCGCTTTGACCGCTGTCGTGTCAGGCGTCCGCGGTTAGTGTCGTATTACACAAAAGATCGAACGTTTTTAGATTGTTTTGGGTCGAAATAAAAACCGATGTCTCCGACAATTTTACAAAATTACCCGACGACAGAAGGTTTTCGTTTTTTCAACTAAAACCTTGCAACATTAATCTGAAGTGCAACCACAATTATAAACCTTAAATATAAACAAAAGGATTCCAATCCGCTTTTTTATATCTTGGCAGAGTTTCATGGAATATTGGTTTACATGTAGTAACGCGCATCAAATCTATTGATGATTTATTGAAGAGACAATTTGACATGGGACTAAGATGTTGCGGTTGTTTCCGCATCACTACTTGCGTGGAATTCAGCAACAAAGATCGTAAAACACTTTAAATAGACAGCTTTATACAAACCTAACGAACATTATTGAAATATTATTCTAATGTGATGACGCACTATCGAAACATGATTCATTTGGTTTTTGTAGGACTTGTCACAGGACCTCAAAATGGTTATCATAAAGAGCGCGAGATAATTCGTTCGAGAGTCGCGTGTTGTTATTTATTTTGAGGTAGTAACTGTTTTTATCAATGGGCGTCCATTAGATGAGGCTTTTGTGTGCGCTGGCGCGAGGGCGTGAGAATAGCTGAGCGGGACATAACTTTTTGATTGCATATAACCTTTTAATGTGTCACTTCGACGTGCTGTGTAAAGTTTACAGTAAAGATTTAGCTTTCCTCAGCCTGTTATGCGTTACAACTTTAAGTTACGAACTTAAATGGTAATGAGATATTTTTATTGTGGCTGTGTTTAATCTCATACTACAGAAATATGCAGGTAAGTACCTACTGATAATTCAATTCGCATAAAATAAATAGAAAATATTCTATAAAGAATGAACATTAACTCGATCAGGTGGCATGACCGAGAATTAATGCGGCTTATCTTGTGAACAATGCAAAGGTACGGTGGAACATCAGTCAAATGTCATTGTGAGCAAGCAAGAAGCGGCGGCGGCGGCACGATTTATTAATTTAATAGATATAAACATTTACGTTTTTTAAACCCGTTTAATGCTGATCACCATTTAAAATAAAGCGATATGAAAGACCTCGCAAAAATAATTCGGCACCATCAAACGCATCGTTGGAAAATTAATTATCAATTTGTCGTGGGTGCCAGGGCGACATAAATCGATCGGGTGTATCTGCCTCCAGCCACATTAGCCACGCTCCAACATGAGATAAGGATAACAAATGCTCAGTTTAATGTTATCTCGACATCGCGGACATGAGAGAGCTTTTTGCCACCACATCCTTCGACCTTCTTGTGTTTGGACCTTCGATATCTTTAATAAATTCATGCTCGTGTACCAAGAAATGTATTTGTTTCATTTGTAACGTTATCTTTCCCGGTTTTTATAGCCGCATAGGCTTCTTATAGGTATGTATGTTTGGCAGTTTTCTCAAATGGATATTTGTAATCTATCATACATTCGTGTGTTTGAGGCTTGCCCACAAAAACATGCTAATCTCTTTGACATTATAATAAGTAGTCTGTTGGCACGCAGTCACGAAGCGGTCCTTCATTTTCACAAGCGCTAAATTTGCGACCGCACCGTTTGGTTTCCACGTCGTCATACAAAACTAATATTAAGCAGTATGATTATTTTTGTTCACTCGAAACAGTTCTAATATAGTGAAGTATACAATAATAATAAAACTAGTTTCACTTTATTCGACGGTAATAGGTACGAGCTTTGCTACGCGCGCTACGTAAAAGCTGAATGCGCGTCATCGACAACATCAAAAATCATTTTATTCTTAAACTTATCTATTTAAGAGTATTACTATCCATAAAAAATACTTACATGCATACATACCTATTACAAGTTTCCGTTGAGTTTGACTTATTTTATTGATGGCAATAAATAGGACGTTTAGTATTCATGTTCTGCGATAAACGATTACCTGTGAGGCAAACGCATTATAGGGATAAAAAATTGCATACATACATTAACCGGTTATTACATACGCCCATAAGATATCGAGTGCGAAGTGTTGAAAAATTTAATATTTATGTAGGTATTAAGCTTAGTTCTAGCTTAACACAACTTAGTTGCGACAGAATTGCGAATAAAATTAAACTCTACATACGCAACTAGCTTGCAGATTATAAACATTATGGTGATTGTCACATGTAATTTAACATTTGTACAATTAATTCACGAAATTATAAACGATTTTATGACGATTGTATGTGCCTGTGTCTGATGTTTTTTTTAATAATCCTATGATTAAACAAGTTTGAAGTTTGAATGAGGTATACCTTACAAAAAATCATAACCCTTCCTTTTAGCGTTACCGTAGTCGGGTAAAAAGATAAACCTTACATAACCTTGATCCGCGTTTTGTCTATAATGTTGATCACTATTTACAGGGGGTACATTCCGAACAGGCTCAATAAACCCAGTTTCGAATTAAGTATACGTCCTGTATAACCGCAGCCTTAAAGTAACCTGCATAGCTAACCACAAATGTTAGTATATTGCATCCAAGGGGATCATGGAGAGTTATTCATATTTAATATAAAACAGCGACCTTCTTCAGCCGCAGCTAGGGTATAATTATCAAGCTACGGGCGCATGCGAAATTGGGGTCTCACCTCGAGTCGGCGGCCATAAATAAAGTAAAATGACCGACGCCGGTGGGAGGAACTGTGCGTTAATGAATAAGCTGCCTGACCCGACCAGCCGGCCCGGAGCACCGCCAGCATCGGGAAACCCGCCTGGCTTCATCGTTTCTATTGGTCATAATCTTGTCTTACCTAAATAAAATTCCTCAAAGATCAGTAGGTATATAAATGACGTGTGCATAAGACATAATATAATAGCTTTGTATAAATTCTCAGTTTCCCGCCGGTCTCCGGTGCACTGTATTGGAACTCGATATCATTATTAACGCCCGATTGTGGTATGGAAAGCATCAATTTATCTCACTTACACAGACTCATTCAATTTATCTTCCAAGTGATCGGATTACACAATTGTAAATAAATGTTAAAAATTACCCAACAAGAAACACTAATTTGAATATGAATAGTTAGGCGCCATGTAGGCAGGTACCTACATGAAAAAACCGGCCCGAAATAATAATGGTAGACAAATGTCCCCTTTAAAGAACACAATGAACAACTTTTGAGCGATCAATTCACTTTTAAAACATGCTAATTTGAAAATCTAGAGCACTTTATAACTATTTAGTGTCATAATGGACTGCATAAATGAATAAGAACAACCTTTTATGATTCTACTAGAAAAAAATACTACGTTACGGTCGGCCCATTTTAGATTTTGACTTGAGCCTTGAGAAAACAAGTTCAGCCAAACTACGTATTATTTATGGAACTTTTTCGTTAACATATAGGTCCTTATCTACTGTAATTTCTTCAATGTGATCCATCACAATATATTTTTTCTGAACACATAATAAGGTTGATGATTGGCAAGCTATCGTAAAAACTTTTGGAACAAATGAGTAGAAAGAATATCCAGTAAAACGTGTGACGGTTGTCGGTTGTCGTCACGACACTCACGACATGCGACAGACGGGTCGCAGTAGTCGCAGGCAGGTAGGTCGGGAGGCAGCTATTATTTAAATTAATTGGACATAAAACGACGACGGCGACACAAAAGCGTGTCGCCTGAACAGCCGGGTCGCGGACCGCTTACGCTCCGTCTCGTGATAAATCAAACATTCACCATTAACTTTTTCATGATCACATTAATGTTGAATATGTATGTGTTTTCAAGTCCAGGGAGATATTTTCTTACGTATTTTCGTTTTAACTTGATTTCCTTTGAGCGTAGAGTTAAGGAAAAAAATCCTTTATGGTGATTATATCTTTATATTAGATATGTGAATTAAAAGAAAATAGTATATAATAACTGACTTATGAGTAATACACTATTTTTAGTAATTTTCATAAAGGAGGCCTATCATTTTTCTTCAGCTTGTTTTTATATTCCTCAAGCAGTACACTTATTGGTTCATAACTTTGTGAACCTAAGTAACCAATAACGCTAATTTTGTTACATTTAAAAGATCCTCATAGCGGCTAACTATCGTAGGCCGTAGCGGTGGCGGCCGAGGTGCGCGCGCGCCGGGACCCGCGTGCGATCGTTATCAGACGTCGCCGTGTCGACTTCACAATGCCATCTTTTGTGTTCCGACGCGATAATTTATTACCACCAAACACTGCGACTGCGCTTACAAACCCACCGGGATAATTCCGCGATTTCAAATTTAATTCCCCGTCTTATGGATTTGATACCCTACGCAGTAACACGACTGATATAATTCTGTTTTCATAACAAACTATCACATAATACCATTGTATCTATTTGACAAAACTATACCAATACATAACCCCCTCCTTCGTTGAAATCGGTTAACGGTATTGTTGCAATTTGCAATGAAACGAGGTACCTATTGTTGAGATGCCCTTTGAAAAAATCATAAACCTATTTTCGGGATTATCTTGATGTGCAAAACAGTGTTGTAAAGAGCAGAGGTCGTAGGCTTATTGTAAATCATGTAGTGACCACTCCTGAACCGAGGCAGGTAATAATTATAGTTGTAACTATTGTTAGATATATTTGTAGTCGCCTTGTCTCCTTATACCTCGAGAACTTTAGTCGAAGCAATTAAGTTGGTCAATAATTAATATGTCCTTACGAAGTTACATAATGCGAAGGAGTTCGTTCATTGAAATAATAACTCTGCTTGCTAAAAATTTTGTATTACCTAACAGATGTAAAATGCCAATGCCTAGTGCTATATACCTAGGTACACATCAACTTTGGTTACGCAAACTTTAACGATAGTGCTAATTAGGCAATTTAGTTTCTATACACAAAGAACACAAATGAGGTTCTAAAATCATACATTAAGTTTGTCTACATGGATTGTATTATTTTTGTGTTTATTTTCAATTATACCAGCATTAATTATAACCACATAAGGTCTTACTTAAATACCTAATGGCAAATATTTTAGGAGGTGAATTTCTTAGGTTACAATGATACTTTTTAGCAAAAAAAATTTATAAAATATCAATTTATTATTAATTTTTTTTCAAAATTAATTAATTTAATTGATGTTTATGTTTGCATAAACCTTTATTCCTCTATGATTATGAATGACATAATTGCTTACATGACCTTAGTGCCATTGGAGGAATAAAGGTTTTATGCGAACATAAACATCAATATATTTTTTAATTCACTCTTAAATTCCTCAGTTAAATACATTCAGTCAAGAAAGTATCTGGAATGGATGATTTGTTTATGGTTCCAAATTCCAATATTTGTTTTTTTTGTTGTTTTTAGATTGGCACAATCCATTTTGGCGCGGAGTTTGAGTTGGTCCTGTTATTTATATTAAATACAGTGCTGTTTTTAGTTATTATCATGTCTAGTGTGTACTGTGTATTGCGAATTTCATAATGGACTAAAATATTGAACAAAGAGTTTGTCTTAAATTTTGCATCGCCTAAGGAATTTCGTGTTCGGAGTCACTGAAAATGTTACAGAACGCTTACGGTGAATCGACTTTATTAAAAAATACGTTCTTATGAGTGGTACAAAGCGTTCAAAAGCGGTCGATATGTGATGGAAGATTTGCCTCGCTCTGGTAGGCCGTCAACGTCTTCAACTGAAGTTAACATCGCAAAAGTGAAGGAAATAGTGACTAAAAATCCTCATTCAACTTTGAGAGAGATAGCCGCCGAACTTTCTGTATCTCACGAGTCGATCCATACCATTTTAACTAATCATTTGGGTATGAAACATGTTACCGCTCGGCTAGTCCCAAAAGACCTGATTTTTTTTCGCACAAGGCCATCATTGTAAACGATTTTTTGACCAAACACTCAACAAATACTATCGAGCAACCACCATATTCACCAGATATGGCTCCAGCCGACTCCTTTCTTTTTCCTAAACTCAAATTACCACTTCGTGGCACCCGTTTTCCATCGGTAGAAGACATAAACGAGAATTCGCGGCGAGGACTGAACTCGATTCCGGAAACAGCGCTTAAAAAACGTTTTGATGATTGGATTATTCGTTGGCGTAAGTGTATCGTTTCTGAAGGAGCTTACTTTGAAGGTGATAACTTTATATGAATAACAAACATTTTGTGTATTATTGATCTTTCCCCGGTACTTTCTTGACAGAGTAGTAAATTAACAAAAATATCCATATCACTCGCTAAAAAGCAGATTTTATTTTCGTAATTTCAAGGTTGGTCCGTAAGTAATCGAACTAGTATCGAATACTGAACACCCCTCCTTCAATATGTCCTTCCTCTAACCTGAGGTACACCCAGTAGATAGTTGTTTAATAATTATAGTAAGTTTGCAAGTCTTTATCATACCTTTAAACTTTTCATATACGTTAACCTCTTCTTAATAATGGATCTGGTTTTTGAATTGTAGAATGACTTCTACCGTTTTATGCATACAATAAAGAGAAGAAATGTTTCTATCCTTCAGTAGACAAAAGTCTGCTACGCCAAGCATAGGTCGCCGCGTGTTCGGGCAGAAGAGATAACGAGTTGGATAGAAAGAACTTTGTCTATTCTCTGGTACAATAGAGATAGAATTATTGGTCATGCTACGCGTGCTGTTCCGATGTTTTTACAGTTATGAACTTATGATTTAAGAAACTGAAGTGTTAACCGTCTTTGGTTGCTGACTGTATTTAATTGCAACAACAACGCTGAAAGAAATGCTTAGAAGCCTTGATTTGAAATGGCATGTCCGAAGTAGTTGTGTCGGATGATATGCTTTGAACTACTTTGACCGTTTCCAGATATCTGTGAGCACATTTCAGGTCAACGCATCGCGCATAGTTATAACCGGTGTACCAACCGTAGTATTAAAACAATGACCAATAACTTTGTATTTACGTCTCATTGGGTATTACAAATAGCTTGCATCTGCGCCGCTTTAACTGTCCCGGTACATAATCGCATCTTCTGAAAGAACTAAATTAAAACTCAAGGAAAATATCCCACGTTTACTTAGTGGTCATTTAAGAAACATAAGAGGCCAGACTCCAAACATTATTATGATTTGATGTTATCATTTGCAAAGAAGGAAGTTCAACTTTCCCGCGACAGTTTCAATAACAATAAAACACAATCACGACTGAGAGTCGAGTGTGCCTTATCGGAGGCACGAAGTCGATCGTTCATAGTCAAAATAATGACGTGAACATACTGGCCGCGGGGTAACAATTATACCCATTAGTTTATTAATCGCGAACGAGCCGAAGCATTGTTCCGCCGGGGACAATCGTCGCTAGACCAAATAAAGTCGGCTCAGCTTACCTAAATACAACAACAGAAAGAAAAAATCCAAAGCATTAAAAGTATTGCGTTTCACACTTGCACGTATAACGTATAATGACTACAATTTCAAAGCAAGTCGAATTAAAACATGTACTAACTGATGACAGATTTCAGTGAATACCTACTCGTGTTACTCCCTCTATTTATTATGGCTTAGACTGGTTGAAAATATAAAAGTCATTGTTTTCAGTGGTAATGATTCTTGAAACGTTTGAAACATTGAACAATATTAGTCGAAAGGTAAGATGTAAATAATGCACAATATCAAAAAAGAATATAACTTGAATCTCAAAATAAGTGAGACTCAGAGGCAGATCTTTCAAGAGAGGGAGTAGGACAGGAATACAAACCGCGTGAGAACAAATCGCATGCGGTCGAGGCTTCACATGCGCCAACCACGAACCTATAAATATAGGCAACGTTACAATACGAATGCCTTTCTATTGCACGGTAGTTCGTAAATAAGCGTTATGTCAAACGCGCAGTCTTATATCAATACATTCACGCTAAGCTACCCACTCAGTGGCGATTTATACGGATGTCATAGGTTAATGTACATAAAACCTTAAGTAAGGGCCGCTATTCTTATTGAATGCGTTTGCAAATACTGGAAAGCTACATCGTTTCAACAACGAAGGTTTTTATATTTATATACGAACATAGTACATAAATAAACTTATGTGCACATAGCATCGATCGTAGATGAATTGCGACAACTGCGACAGGCAGTGCCATCAGTTAATTTCATCACAATAACGAGTTCCTTCACCATTTGCCGCGCGCTAGCAACTAATTGTAATGTAGGTACCTTCCGTAAGTATATCCGGCAATCGCGATCTTACCTTTAAACGAACAATCTTGTAGCCCGATAGTTTTCACTAATAAAGTACCATTGCTTTAACCATTGTTCAGCTACAATATCGAGTATACTATTCCTGTTCAAGTTTATACGTAGACACTTTCATTTAGTAAATACCTTCCCTGCATTACTAATTTATTACGTAGGTTCTTGTCCCCGAACATTTTGCCGGTGAGGGAGCGGATCATAAACGCAGCATACGAACACTGACGTCAATGCCTTCCCATATAAACAACCAACCCATAAAGAAAACCAATTACATGCTCGTGAAGCCATTTTAACAACAAACGAAAATGTAAAAACTGAAATTGAATGATTTTATGATAATTGAAATTAAGTTTTTAATACAACAGCCTGCAATGGAGCCGTTTGCCACACCAATTGAAATTCCAAATGAAAATTGCAGAAAACAATTTTTCCGAACGCGTAAACGTAAACACTTGAACAGAAGTGGGTGAGGCGATATAGGACGTATACCTACATAAAGGGGAACATTCCTGAAATTAGGAACATGTGATTCATATTGAGAAACGGCAATTCTTTACTAGCAGTAAGTGTGCAAAACGAAGTAGTGAGTGGAAACACTTGAGTAGAACGTATACTATCGTGCGAGATAGTTATTCGTCAGCAAATATTGCCCATAAAACGTTCTCTCGTGCCTACTTCCCTTGAACTCGACCGCAGCCGTGTGTTCTGTTCACGGTCGCTGTTGAAGCGCATATTTGTAACATTTTGACTGCCTGGTAAGAAATAATTAATAGTGGATACTAAATTAGACACTCGAAACCTGCCGTAGTAAATTCTGTATCGCCTATTACAGACATCGTGGCTTTAAAAGTTATACATTCCATTAATCGTTTAAAATTCAATCAGTGTACAAAAAAATGTAGGTACGCACATTTCATTCCAGAGTTCTAAAATTATCTTAAAATCTGTATAAATATGCCTATAGAAAAAACAAATTACTCGTAATTCTTGTTACTAATATAGGATCTTGATAAAAGCTTCGATAAGCTTGTATAAACGAACCATATGTGCGAATATAAATTACTGTACGATAGAGTAAACAATTAAATTCCAAGAAGCCGTGGACTCGATTGTTTTTACCGTAGGGTTTTACTTATCCATTCAAATTACTGAAAATCACTTCGGCTTGAATTTTCATTCACATTATTTAAATTTTCAACATACCTACTGATAAATCATTATGTTAAGTTGTATTTCTTTTATTTACAATCAAAACTTCACACACCTACGTTCTAACGGTATTAAACGACTTTGACATGACTGAATGACATTCTGAATACTACTTCATTTCCATACCTATCTATTTCACATTTAAATTGTTACGTCAAACGACACTATGGATAGTGAAAGTCGTCATTTATTTTTTGCGAGCCATTTGATATGACATACAATAGTAAATACATAATTTACTATGATAATTTCTCGCTGAGACAAAAGCATGATTCACGAGCGGGTTGTTACTGCTCCGCGGAGGGTTACAATAACAACTGGCGTGCTCACTCACATTCGCACATTCTCGCGAATTGACTTCAAGCAACTAACACAAGAATGCACTTTACCTCCGACGAGGTCTCAATCGGTAATTTTTTATATGTTATTACGGACGGACCACTGCGATATACATGACACTCGACATGGCGAGATTAATTTCCGATGTGGCAGATTGTCACTATAATTTATGATCGACCATTGTCTCTTATGTGACGTCATTTTATGCAAGACGTTGCCATCTGATTAAATTTACGTGCATTGTTAAAAATATATTTTCAAAGTTTAAATTTTAGGGTTGATTGAACAGTTGAAGGTTCCTCAGTATTCAGCTTATGTGGATCCATAAACATCGGTTCAATAAATTAAGTAAGTAAAAAGTTATAACAAATAATTTTGCTTTTGTATTCGGTAAAGAATTTATAATAAAAATGAATGAAATGTGTGCCAAAAACAAAGTAAACACCTAGGCGATGGCGACGGCGACAGTGGGACGGTTGGAGCAGACCACAGCGCGGTTGACTGGGCCGCGCGTGCGGTACCGCCGTGTCGTCGGCTGCGTTGTCACACAAACTGGTGACCGCTACGATCTTCTTGTGTTTCAGCTGACCGCAGCGCACCTCAGTCAACGACCTCGACACACCCTGACCATCACAATTTGTCGCATACAATCAAAAACATTTATAGGCGTTAAATCGTCACTTAAACAGTCCTATAAAGCAGATGTAAAGCGGTCGTAAAATCGTTAGTGCACTTTGTGGAATTGTATAGGTGCTAGGCAGAACTAAATTATATAATGTATGAGCGCCTCATTACGCGTTCTTAATAAATTTCACATAAATGATGTGTTAAACCGACAGCTGTATATTCGCCTTTTAATTGAATTAGAATTCAATGTTAAACAGAAGTGAAAGCTGATACCTGAAGTGTAATATCATTATAAGGAATCTAATACATTCTCAGTTCTCACGTTATATATGTTGTTGTGTCAGGTATGGATGTTATTTTGATATGTTAGTATGTAAGTATATAGTAGTTATGGCTGCGACGTCTTGAATAGTCATATTTAAGCGTTAAGTATGCGTGTCTTTAAGGGGCTGTCAGTATTACAAAGGTTTGTCCGCCAGAACACCACTGGGTGGAGCTAATAAACTATTTGAGTAGAGGCCGTGTGTTGACACTGGCGTTTCACACCTGAACAATGCTCCTCGTTTGCATTAATGTAAATTAGGTTAGGCCGCCCGCCGCCGCCGCGCCTACGTTCAATTAGATGTACCCTAAAGTAGCGCATGTGTGCATGTGTAAATGCAGCTAATAACGTGTACCTACCGAAAACAAGGTGTAATGAGCCGCACGGAAATACTTGATATGCAAGACAATATAAATACTTGACAGGCAATGCGTAAGAGTACTGCTACGCTGTAAAGATCAAGCTCTACTACGAAGCTTTCGTTGACATTGAGTCAATGAAAGCTTCGTAGTAGAGCTTGTCAGAGTCACAGTTCCTTCAATCGTTCTGGAGATATTTCTAACATCGTTAATTGGATACAGCTTATTTTCTGCTAATCAGTTCAACCATGAAGCAAGACTCATCTAGAGAAAACGAGTTAGTTATTTTACTAGGTTATAACCCGACTATATTTCTGCCAGTTTTATTCGTATTTCAGAAGTTTTAATACGCAAAGTTGCTTATAGCAGCGTTTTTGAAGAAGGTGAACATGAGTAGGTATTTGCGATCAAATAGACTTCCAAAAGGAACAAAGTGAATACAAACTGACAACATCTTTTAGAATTCACCAACTCAAAAACATAACCCTTCCATAGCAGTCGGGTAAAAATTTAGAAACGACCGACCTATCTAACAATTTCTAGCTAGAGTTCGAAAATAATCCAAAACGAATAATAAAATAATGCCTACTTATTACCATTAACTAAATATCTATCTAAAAATAGTTTGTTCTCTAACTCTGCCGAGCCGGGTGCGGCTGCGGTGTCAAAGACTGGTAACTTCTGTTCATCGTCCGTCAGCGAATGCGCCGGCGCGCCGCGCGCGGTCGCGTAAACATCGACAGGCGCACGCGCAGCCAAACAATTTGCGTTTCCAAGAGATTCCGCGTATCCAGTACCACTTCCTATTACACTTTAAACAAAATATACCTACGAATTTACGAAATATTTCAGATCTTCAAATTGCTATATAAACTCCAAAAATAATAAGACCGCAAAACGAAATCAACAGGACGTGCCATTAACATTTCCGAACGTCACAAATCACACCACCAAAATGCGAGATGTACCTATAACCGAAAAAGATCTATGCTGGGAACGATTTTTTTTATTGTGAAGCGGCTGAGTCGCACGCGCGGCTCGATTGTGGCTGTGTGGTCCTCGCTAGCCACTTTGTAAATAGTGCGGTTTACCTTTTTCAACTTTTGTGTTTTGTTACCTTTTGTGCTGTTGTAGGGCCAATATTACCATAGCTATTTAGGCTCGTCGGATAAATAAATACGCCATTTATCATGATAGATAACTGATGCACGTGAACGTCGCCGCCGCGTCACAGATGGAGTGAAGATTTGATCTTTAGTTTAAACAATTTGTTGTGATTTATCTTTGCATTGTTTTCTAGTAATATTCTAATAAATTATGATCATCGATATTATTAGAAGTTGGGGTAGTATTATTATGTAGCTATAATTTATGCAAGTTGCTGCAACTGATACGAATTGTTATCAGCGCTACGTCGCTACGGAGTTTATCATGAGGAAGTTACAGACATCGTTTTAATGGCTTCCGAAAAATAAATTAAACGAAATGTTTTTCATATAGGTATATCAAACCAGTACCTACTAGAAACACTAGATTTTATCAAAAAACGACTTTCTGTGGTAAGATATAGGGTAGGTACATACACATTGAAACCCCTACATACCTACTATGTATATCTTCAAATGTTTATTTTTCAGTATAGGTACCTACCCAAACGATCATCCTTTTTGTCATTAACGTAACCAAAAGTATATTTAAAAGACGTCCTTTCCAGAATGCGGGCATCGCCGGTGCTACATCAAATCGTAGCACAATAAATTCACCCAAACCGCAGGCTCTTTCACAATATTTGTATCGGGCGTATTACGGTGCGACAAAAAGGGCCGAAAGGGCGGCCCTCGTTGTATGAAGGGAAGGTAAATAAATATAAATAAAAGTGATGGCGGCTTGGGGCACGGGGGAAGCGGGCGTCCCGCGGCGCCTTGGGCCTCGGCTCGTAGACATGCGCGCGCGTCGCGATCTAGCTCTCAACGACCGAAGCTTTTCATCAACAGTTAATACTGTTTCAAGTTGTTAAGTAGTCGGTTACAACAATAAAATAGAAGAAGTACCTTTACGAGGCTAAGGCTCGTATTGCAGAACGATATTCAAGCACAGATCTGGCCTTAAGCATAGATTTAAATCCATTTGATTGGTTGAAACTATAGTTTTAAGTAATGCTTGAGTCTTGAGTTTGGTTCTGTAATACAACCCTAAGACGCATGTTAACGTAGCATTCTCTCATGTATCCAAATGTAAGAAGAAGAACTTCCATAAGAAGACTTGTGCCTATGATTAGTTTATTTCCCGTTTTATTCAATCGTTACCAAACCAAACGCTATATTGGAAAATTTCATACAGCAATAAGTAATTGAAAAACCGCAACATAGCTCGCATGTAGGTACCTACTTGCCTACCCAGTGTCGACGTATTGAGAAAATCTTTGTAAAAATCTCAATTACATGCTCATTGTTCTTTACATGTACCTGTCACACGTCATTAAATGAGACCAATGAGAGTCGTAAATGTATTGTCCGAGCTGATCGCTTGCGCTTGTGAGCGTAATCGTACAGCAGGACCAATTACGGGCCTGTGCCAGTCCAACGTGCACTTTTATTGGGTGTAAGCTTTAAGTGCCGATCGACACGCTGGGTTCTGGCCCTGCCTGATTTTTACGGCCACTTAAGCCTTTACGGACCGCTTTTACTCGAAATTTAAGTACATTAATCGTTGTCTATCATTATTGACTCGGAGAATCAGTAATTACATTTTCGATTCAGCAAATGATGATGGAGTGATGGTTGTGAATGCAAGTTGTGTATGATTCAAGAGGAAAGATGACTTAAACCGAAGTTATAATACATCACCAATAGGTAGAATTTTACAATCACTTCATTGATATAAGAAGTCACATCAGTAAACTGGTATATTTAATGTTTAATTCATAAGTGATAGTTTCATGCAGTTGAATCACCTTCCTATTAACATTTCATAGCCAATATATCATAACGTCTTATAAAACCAGGAAAGGGATTGCAATAAATCATCGAAATCCATCGATAAGCGTAAAACGGATTGCACTTTATACCTCAAACATTGCGATATTGTGCGAACCATCTTACTTACATAAATAAACTTCTGGACTTTTCATTGATGTTGGCGCCTCGTGCATGACGTCATTAGTTTCGAAGAGGCATGGGTACCTAATGTAAAATAAGGTACGGTAGGTATTTATGATGCCATTTACCTCAAAAAAGAGCGTTATGCGGAAAACAACAACGTAACCTAATTACAAATTTACAATTAACCGAAACTATGATGGTTTAGAGATATCTATTTACTTGATGTGACACAATACCTACCAAATCAAGGTCTACCTACCAATCACCTACCTACTCGTATAGAGTAGAATATATAGTATATTTCTATTGAAATTACACTCAGCTTTATCCTCATAGTAGGCCCAGTTTATTTTTAACAATGGCCCATTTCTCTAAATTTCTTATAGACAATCCCTTTGATTTACGATCGAGGGCGATGTATCAAAACTCTTTGCTAATGATGCCAAAGTAATCATCGATATATTTATTGCGGCGGCTATGTTTCACCATAATATAATAGTTATCGACACGGAAGCGGTTAGTTGTAAAACCCATTTTTAGTGTATGGTAAGCTTCTGAAATACTTACAACACGTAGTATCGAGGTGAATACGTTTTGTATATTTTCACGACCTTAATCGTGTAGGTCGTGTTTGATGAATTGCATTTGGTTTAAATATTTTAATTTTAATTAGGTATATGTTTCACCCCGACCACCAAGCCGGTCGCTCGCTCAGCATGGTATCTAAGTAGGTAGGTAAGTAGGTATATACAGATTGTCCCACGGCTATGCCACATGGAGGGAAAGTACTTACTTTAAATATTCGATATAGGCAATTTTGCTTCATGGTGACTTCACTTTATTTTTAAAATTAAGTAATACTGCATTCAAAGATTTTTAAAAAGTTGCTTGCTTCACCTGGGAATCGAACCGACCAAATGTGAAAAAATGAACATCTTGTATTTTTATTATACCGATTGAAAGCATTAATTCCTTCCAAGTAACATAAGTACCTATCTTAAATTAAAATAACATGGTGAAATTTTACATTTAAGTTTAGGAAAAGAATTGATTAGAGTAACTTTTCGTGTCGATTTTCATAGATAGCTTTGATTATTCAGTAATAAGTACTTTTTTACACTGCTTTCCATAAAAATGCATGATAAATGCAATAAAATACCATTTGAATGTATCTTTGCTGTGAGCTAGACAATAGGCGAATTTTAAAAAAGGTAAAATGTTACGGTGTTCCTTTAATTTAGGATACCATGTTACTTAGAAGGAATTCATGCTTACAATTAACCCTTTCGATCGGCATCATAAAAATACAGGATGTTCATTTTTTCACATTTGGCCGGTTCGATACCCACATAAAGCAAGCAACTTTTTAAAAATCTTTGAATGCAGTATTACTTAATTTAAAAAATAAAGTAAAGTTTTCATGAAGCAAAACTTTCTATCTCAAATATTTAAAGTACTTTCCCCCCATGTGGCATAGCCGTGGGATATCCTGTATATATAGCTGGTCATCAGATAGGCCTGAATATCATAGTCTATTAACGTTAATAAGAAACAGGTGTAGCAGTACGACAGAGTTACTTAAGATTGATAGAAATCGTACAAAGAAGTGTGTTCTGAGAAAATTCGGCCCTTTCCTACCTATATCTTATTCGTTCACCCATAACTAATACTTAGGCGAATAAATATAATAAAACACCATATTAAAATCAGTTCGAAAAGAGGTCAACAGTGAAATAACATTATTCATATTTCCTTAATCTGTAGCCGACACAAATTCCAAAATAAAATATATTTGATTCAATATCGCAATAAGATATATCTAATGTATTGCAATCGAATTATACATGGTATCAAATAAATTACTACGCTCTGTTTTATTGTTAAGTAAGTAGGTACCAGAAGTGTGTAGCTTATGAAAGGAAAGCGGAACAATCATAAAACAAGTCGTCGTATATGTTTGCAGTGGCGTGGCCCGTGCCTCTTAGCATTGACTGAGGTTTGACAGATAACGCTAAGATAACCACAAACAGCTAGCTGACAAATATTTGCAGCAGTAATTAAAACAAACCAACGTCGGAGACACACGACACTCACGCAAACACTGCAGGACCGCTTTTTGCGACGACCCACTCGCTTTTCTTTTCTTTTAGTTGAGATGATATGAAAAAATAAATAATAGGATAGTCAACAAAGCATTCTACAAAGTCCCATAGTAGGTAGGTAGGTATTAAAAGGATTTTTTTTTATGCGAGTTAAGTATCATTGCTGTGGCATAATTTTTTGATTAATTAAAAACAGTATAGGTACTTCATAAAGACTATAGGTAACCTCGGTAACTACATAAGTACATACCTACTATGATATTTATGAAGGAACCGATTGGCTAATAGGACCAAAGAACTAGAAGATTTGAAAAGGGGCAGCTAGATAAAAACAAATGACATGAAAATGCAAATTGAGCTTCGTAACTAAGGTTTTCTTTTTCACTCCATATTGAGCTCACAGATTACGTAATTAGTTGTTCCAATAGTTATCCTGTGCGTTTATGTTTCTCCAACAAGTCTCGCAGGCGGCTAGTTAGTTAACGGAATAAATTAACACTCAGCGAGATTCTCTATCTTCTAAGCAATAAATAATTTGTATTGCTGCACAAACTACTAATGTTTCTATTACTCTGCAACTGTTTAGTTGGAAACACGTAAGTTACACTTGCATAATATGGTATTCTATGAAATGATATCACAAAGCTTAGGATCTAATATCATTTGTACGTTTTCCTTGTTAGTTAATCTGTAAAATCCGTATAGTGACTTACAAGATTATGACTGAATTTACAATAAGTCATGCACACTTACATAGCCACTATAAGTTTTTCCGAGTACCTACGAGAATACATTTCGCCAAGGTTTGTTTTTCTGACAAATGTTCAGAACAAGCTACAACTACTCATACATTGTGCAGTGCTCAACTGCTCACTAAATGTCTGATTTATGTTAAGGTATTAGCACACTTGTGTTTGCATACATCACGACTGTTTACGTTTGTGAGAGAAATGCAAATCGTTAATTTATCGCCACCTTAAGAAGCAACTATATAAAACAAACCGCAAACACGGGCGAGGTTCAAAGACCTATCACTTGAACAGTTTGGCGTGTGTTTGAACAAGTGTCCGCCGACAACTTGCGAACGTTAAAGGGCTTCCATATAAACATTATTATAATTCACTTTAAGTAGCACCGCGAAAAGGCGTATTGGACGTACTTACTTAGACAAAACATTTTTTACAAAGCTTGACTGTCCAGTTTTCAAGCTAACTTTTAATCAAACACGGACTCGTAAACAATAGAAGCTAAAAATAACGACGCATCCACGTGGTTGTTACAACATACAAGAAAGATTATACCTACTCAGTAAATAAGGACCAGTCGAAGCATGTTCTGCGTTAACAATTAATTGTGTATATCCGATTTCAAACAAGCGCTGAAGAAATTAATTATCTGAAATAACCGATGGCTCGGTATGAAAGGAACTTTAGGTGTGACTGCCATAATCGCAGCTTCGCACTGGTAATTATTTGTCGCAAGTTACGCCAACAATAGTAAATAAATTAATATCGCATTGGTACCTATAGCGTCTATATTTAATGGAAAATTTATAACAGTATTGTGTTAGCATACAGTTGCTAAAGACTAGTTGTTTGATTCGGTCAGATGTGCATCTACTTACAGTCATGACTCATTTTCTTTAAATACAGAATCTCGAACTATAAAGAAAAATGATTTAAAATTACAAAATTGTGCATACGCATTTTAATTAATGTAATACAGATATCCTCAGTGTAACATGGCACATAAAAAAGCTATTTCGCGGTAAGCGTGTATCCGAATTTCACATCGACACGTAATACGAAGACTGAAAATCTTTTCTAACATCAGAAATGTTTATTTTATTTATTTTAATAACCCGCCAGATGCGATTTCAAACAAGAACCAATCAGAATATTATGTTTATACGTTTACTATCCAAAAATCACTCAGTGTAAGAACATGAGAATAATCCTATCGTAACCTTTTCATGTATGAAAAGTTATAACTTTTTAATAGTTGTATACTCTTACATTCGAGTTTTAGATAGTGCGAGCGCCGTTGATAAAAACGCGATGGTAAAATACGGCTGTTAGGAGGTCTTTATAACATTTTACAACGTTGTAAACCCACCGTAGAATTTTAGGATTAATTTGATTATGGTCAATTATTCACAAAGCGATCGGGCCTCGTTCCGTTTTTTTATCCTGCGCTAATAAGCCGAAAAGTATCTAATTTGGACGGCGGTGTCTTTGCCGCTAACAAATTAAACCACTTTAGCGTATCAGGCAATGAAATTAAATCAATATTAACAATCGATAATTAAGTAAGTTTAAAACGGTGCCATCATATAAAACGTTTATTTGATTTACCCAACTATTTACATACCTACTTAATTACCGCTCGGCTTGAGAACATGCTTTTAGAATTAAGGTTAATTCCTAACAGTTCTACAAATATAGAAACGCTGTGTTAATTAATGTTTTCGTTATTTAAGAGAATGTCAAACACGAAGCTATAATCTCCGGATTACAATAGGGTTTAAAAAGTAGATAACAAAAGCGAGTGTGGCGGGTGGGATTGCTGCGCTATCTGCGCGCGCGCACCGCAGTAAAAGCTCATTGTAACTCGAGCCTCAAATACGAAATTGAATAATGCTGACCTATCCCGCGACCGCCTTGCCCATAAATCACCGAGATATTTATGTCCCTCAACCCCCGCGCCTCCGCCGCACCCCTTCTCACTCCTTTGGCTTATTCGCGTCCAGGGATATAAAATATTAAATAAAAACTTACATAAAATGGTAAGTAATTCCGATTGGAATCGCAGGAGAGCAAGCGGTGTGGTTCTGCACCTATTCTGCGGTTTGCTGGCTAGCCAACCAGCCAATGGCTTAGCCGTTTTATACTCTGGAATATAGACTCGTGTTCCTTTTCACGTGGTTGTGTGTCATTATAGGTTTGAGTTTAAAATAAATTATGGATCCGTTGACGACTGTCCAGTAAATCACCGTGGTATATCATCACCATATAGGTACCTAGTAGTTATTAGGTAATGCAATATGTTGGTTCTTGTATTGGTACTTGCGCAAAATTCATAAAGTGCACTTGTGTATCATTTAATATTTCACTGCGGCGATGATGTAAATCTGGGCAATTGTTTGTAAATAAAGATTACAAGCTTGTGGAAGCTGTAGCATAAATCCCGAGCTGTCACCGCGCACGTTACGCAACACAACAACCGACGGAAAGAGCATAACGCATTTATCTGTGAAGCATCTGGCATGTAATGTACCGCTTCCCGTGCGCATTAACTTTACTTATATTCCCTCTTATTTATGAGAAATAAATAATACTATTAGACGGAGATACCGATTCCTGATAAAAAGTGGGCCCGAGTTAAATGGGAGGCTCGGTGGAGGCAGAAAGAAAGTAATGGAGGCGCATCGAACCGGTTTGGAGATTTTTACGAATGCAAGGCTGCTCAGCTCGGCTCCGACTATGTGCTGCCCGCGGCGAGCACATAACATGACCGACGCCGGATTCGCGCCGGCCTTTCTTCCACGCACACACTTGCGTCTGATCGTCCGTACATTCCTTCAACCGATTATTATCTGCATATAACTGGATTCCGCCTAAAGATACCTACGCCCATTAAAATATTTGCTGTGCAATCAACTCGCGGTCTTGAGTCATTATTTACCAATCCTCGGTCAAACAATAGTATCCTTGAACACTTCAACACTATTTCAGGATTTGGGTTGACTTAAACTGAATTATACTGCTATGTGGGATGACGTTAAATAGCATTGAGCTTGTGTTTGGGCACTGATTGTAAACACCTTGTCCAAAACACAAAATCAAGTCGACTACGTCCTACGAGTAATTACAGCCGATTGACATTGCATCAAACTGCTGAGCTCTGAAATAGCACATCCGATAAACATGTCATAGTGTGTTATGAGATTAATTAACTTCAGTTTTTCCCACGTCACCGACCAGAATTGGAATTCTGGTTGGTGACAGAATTGTTTGATTCGTAATCGCACGTCAGTTTCTGACCGCAATAGTTGTCCTATGTTGAATGTCATTTCATTATGTTAGAAATTCAAATTAAATATTTATTTTTTTGTTGAAGAAATTGTTTCAATTTCTTTTTACATAGGGACGTTCTGCTTCCTGCTCTCTTTTTATACCTTTCTTCGAGTTACCTACTATTATATTCTGTATATGGATGTAAAATGTTGTCTTATGTAACTTTATTGTTTTCTGAAACTCAATTTTCAATAGTTAGTAGTTAACATTCGGTTATTAATACCTACTAGCTAATATACGAGGTAACTATTTGTTTATTATTTTTTATAATTTTATTTTCCAAATTAGTTACATATTTAAAGTTGGTATCTATTATATTTTATTAGAGCCCCTTGGATTACTCGTACTCGTAGCAAAATACAAGCAAACAAGAATGCCTTTTGTAATATAGCTATCCAAGAATTATAAATGTAACAAAATACTTTAATTTACATATCATATCAGATTACTATAAAAATAGAGCTTTATCGATTGTCTACCTCGCTCAGTTTCGTAAATACCTCTACGATTTGTAGCAAATTTCGCCGGAGTGTAAGCAATTTTATAAAATTGTTTATATGTTATGCTATGTGTGTTACTAGTATTACTACCAGCACTCCACTTTCTGAGATAAATAACGACGGATAACTTCAGCGAGTAGCAACATAACATGTGCAAAACTGCAAACATAATAAAATGCAAATGTAATATTTTACCGCAATGTTTCTTAAACAGTTTAGTTGATCTTACTATATTATATGTTATCTTTACATCTCGGTACTTACTTGAGAACATATTGGTGTTTAAATGAAGTAGGTATGAAAGCATCAATATGTGGTGACCTTTTAGTATAGAATGTCACATCTCTGACCCACATAGTACATGTAACTGTATAGCTTCGATGGTGAATTTGTTTGTCAACACGCGCACATGTTTGACAAGCCATTAGAGCGAGGCCAAACACATACTAGTTTGTCCATCGGCTCTACTGAACACTGAAATAATAGTTTTCAAGCCACTGACCGATTTTCCTACTAAATACAGAATAAACTTGCTGTTATACTTTATGGATAGACAAACAATCGGTGTAAATATAATTTATAGCAAGTTATATGGGTTTTAGTATTTACACTATGTTGCAACTGATATAGGTACCTATTATAACTCTAGGATGGAGTTGAGAACATTAGCATTAATTAAAGAGTGACGTTTGTTCATGACTTAGCTCTTTAATGAAGAATGTTAAAATAAACACCATGTAAGTACCTATATTAAAAGTGCTGTTTTAATAAAATACTGATTTCTAGCGATATAATTATGGCTACAGTGACATTTGGCAACATTTTAAGAAAAGGTTGTTTATTTTTAATTTTTTTGAAACACACCACAGTGTTAGAGGTCTTAAAACTAGTGGAAGCGCCTCATATCCACATGTACATTACGTATGCAACTTTACTAAAATTCTAACATCGTGCAATATGTGTTTACACTACTGCATTTATCTATCAGCCATACCTTTATCGACAATATCGACAGATAATGTAACTGTGAGTTACTGTTGCTGTATCAATACCTAATAGGTACTATTTTCAGGAAACGGCTTCTGTACAGTAAATCTGAATGAATCATAAGACTAACATTCTCCGAGTACTGTGTGCCTAGTTATTATATTAGGGTTCCGTACCAAAATGGTAAAAAAGGAACCCTTAAGGTGCGACTTCGTCTGTCTGTCTGTCTGTCTGTCACACCTGGTTATTTCAGCAACTACTAATGCTATCGACTTGAAATTTGAAACAGTTATAAAGAATGCTTGCCTAACTTTATTGCAAATGAAAAAAGTCATAAAATATTTTTATTTTCATTGCAAAAGGGGCCGGAGTGGGGGTCCGAAATTTTAAAAAGGGGGTTACTAGGTCAAATGGCATATCAAATGAAAGGGCTTGACCTGCACATTTCAAAATATATTTTTATTTATTTTATGTCTCACAGTTTTCGACATATGATGAATAATGTCTGAAAAAAATACCATTCCCCCCCCCCTTATCTCCGAAGTTTGCGGAGCGAATAATCTGAAATAATTAGAGCTGATAGGAATTGACCCATATATTGCACCAAAAATAAAACGATGTTCCTAACTAGTGCAGTTTTTTCAAAATCATCAAAATTCCTTCACAAACAAACTTAGTTATGCGGTCCGGTTTTTTCCACTTTATACGTCCAAAACTGATACGGAACCCTGGGTGCGCGAGTACGACTCGCACTTGGCCGGTTTTTTTAATTTAGCCTTACGAGTTGTTTTTAATGGATTTATTAGCAAACCAATTTGCCAAACGTGGTGTCCACTCATTGCAGGGTCCACAAGGATATCTATGTTCCGCTTGCGATGACACGGTTTCCAGTACTTTTGTCTAGCCTAGGTGCATTGCCTCTCCGCTCAAACTAAACCTGTTCCTACTAAGCAGAGCCTTAATGTGCTTCTAACGTTAAGATTGTAGATACCGACCTCCAGTACATTCAATTTTTTTATAAAAATGTAGGAGTAAAAATTATCCAACTCAATGCTTAGCGTGGGAAATTCAAAACCAACGCATTCGGGTGAACCAACTTAGGTATACTTTACTGTAAACGTAACGGCGAGTCATTCACGGTTTCCATCGATTTAGTGCTTCACGAGATTGCATCGAGACTATCAGATTAGTAGGTACTTTATCTTTTATTTATGTAATGATATAGCCTACGCAGAGCTAGGTACATTGACACGTATTAACCACCACAGCAATGCTAGCCGGAATCCGCGCGGTTTCTTTGACGATACGCACGATGTACTTATTTGCTAATCGCGATTGTCAATTACTCATGTAAACTATTATACCAAGTCCGTAAATATTATATATTGAAGGTACCTCTCTGTTTATAAGCATGAATCTATGTAGGTACTACTTTAGATACAATTTTCAAAAATGCTATCATATAAATGCAAGTTGTAAATTTAACTAAAAGTTGGCATCTTGCCACTACATAGTGTAATTTGTCAACTACTAACCTACCAATCCAAGCGTGGTTACAAGATTAAGTATACGTCTGTAGGTGCCTACGTCCTGAACACACTGAAAAAATATTTAAATACACTACTTTGGCTATTTGAGGAATAACCAACGTTTGACAAATTACCTACAAAGTTTGACAAGACTTAAAGGTTTGGTTATACTTTATGAGGTCACTTTTTTGTATTATGGGTTGACAAGAGTTTGGTTATGTAGGTAACTACAATTTCTTAGAGATAATGTATAATATGTACTTAAATGAGCAGACATTTACCCACATTAATACAATAACATTTTTTTTAATTTCGTATCCCAAATTAATTATAATGACTAAATAGTTATTTTAGTCATTTTATTAGTTTGTTTACATGTCCAACTTATTATTTTTATCAAGTTGTTTCTTTTTTCAGTGTACGTCCGCGTTTACCGATAGTTCGCTTCACCCGTCCGAGATTGAGCGGGAAACTATTGAAATTAAGTTTGTAAACTGTGAACTTGACCTTTTTGTTAGGTACTTACAATATCTAAAAATAACGGAGCATAGAAAAGCTAATACCTACATTTTTAGCTCCAAACATTATCACGTGAAAGTGAAGTTAATACCTATACAAGGTGTAATTGAAATAACCCAAAACCTGAAACCAGCTTGTTCAGAATCGAATACCTACACTAGATTTTAATATGTAACCTAGATTATTCTTTAGCAATAAATATTTTTGAGGTAGATAATAAATCATATTGACTAGAACAATTCGACACCAAAACGAACAAATATCTATTACAATAATGTAATAGTAGATATAAAAATAAGTAATTTTTTACTTGCCATAAGAATTTATTACAATACATAACTATATGTTGATGGCTGAAGTTTTCAGCTATTTAAATTACATCTTGTAGGGTTTAAGCACAATTTATGACAACGGAAGAAAAGCCAAGAAAATGACAATCGCTTATCTTTCTGTTGTGTTGTGAGTCAACTGAAGGAAATAGGTTACTATGTTGATCGTAGGCGACAAATGTTTAAGCTCCTATACTAGGTATATACTACAGCAATCTTTTAAGCCGATTTTAATAGCTACACGTGGGCTCAAGCGGAATAGACACTCCTCATAGGGCACAAACACACCAGATAATACTAAACGACTGAAAATTTTATCAGAAATTGTAAATCTTTGCAACTTCATCAAATAAGTACCTACCTATAAGATTTTTTTATTTAACACCACCAATAATAACATTTGTACATAGGTAATGTGTCGGTGGTGAAAATAAGTTTATGCTACAAATATTTTTAAATTTTCTGTTCTATCGTATTGGCACTACTTAAAACTATTATTCTCTAAAGACATAAGTACATACTATCTAACATAAATACATAAGGTCTGTTTCAAGTTTTTTATCATGATACCTATTTTAGTTATCCTTTCAGAAGGCCATGTGCAAAGTTAATCGACAGTTTCCAGACTTATAATAATGCGTCATTAAAAATTATCAAATAATTCTATCGACGCGATTGCAAGGCGTTCCGCGTTCTATAAACATTCAATTGTAAACAGTTCGAACTCTTAACGTAGGTAAATAGTTTTATACATAAATATTATTGTGCGGTATAAAAGTAGAACCCGTACAATAAACACATAGTTAAAAAATACGCATTAACTGTTCACCTGTAATCTTAAATATTAAAAACAAGATCATCCGCTACGAAAGTGGATAGTTTTCAGGAATTCAGGATATATTTAATTAATTATGAATTCTAGCAAAATAAAAAACGATGCACCTTTGTTCTAATGCGTAATGTTGAAGCGAACCAAAATACAGTACAATGTAACAACCCTCAACAATAAGTTTCCCGTAAGTTGACTTTATATCTATACAAAGCATCTTGAATGACAACGCACGATACTGAATGCATTCGACACCAAATTTTATGACGGCCATATATTCACCGAAACTGGCATCAAAATTGTAAAGAATTCATCATTCATCCATTAGTCACAGAGTCAAAATATTTGTTGACAAAGCCTACGTAATTGCAGAGCTACAATCGAAACACTCGCTACGAAGCTACCGTAACGCCCGCAATTTGTTCCCATTGTTCCACGCGCGTAATGTTTACATCGGCGATTGTCCCTGCCCGCGCACTAAGGAGCTGTTTTCAAAACAGCGGACACTTCATGAAATCCATTGTATTGCAAGATAACTTGTAACAATTCTAACGGCAGCGTACTATCGCACTGCCCATTAAACATTCGAAACGAAGTTCTTAAATCGCTGCACTTGTCCGTCGGCGCCGAAGTTAGGAGTTAATTCAGTATAAGAGGAAAATTTGTGGGAAATGTGAACACTCACCTGTGTCATAAGGCGATCAGCACCGGTACCCTCATCATCCCTAAAGTCGATGTCCGGATTATAATTCGGCACTAAGTCTTTGAACCTATCGTCGTCTCTGGTGATGCGACCCTCAGGGAGTCCACTGGCGGTGTTCTTGTTCTCACTAATGTTAGGGTCGTGCTGGCCGAAGACCAGGGGTGTGATGCGGCGCGCGCCCTGACGGCGGGTGTAGCCGCGGCTCGGTCCGCATGCCGCCGCCGCGCCCAGCCACAGTAGCACCAGCGACAGCCTCATCTCGCAGACATCACTCCACACGCGCTCGACGCACGACCAACGCGCGCCGCGATCTGAGCGACACTGAGAGCCGGCTGCCGCAGCCCGGTCCGGTCGCCGTGCACCACCGAGCCCGGCCTGCATCCCTTGCTCGCCGCCCATGCCGCCACCACCACCGAGCGCGCCGCGCGCCGCTACCCGCAGCGCGCTGCATTCACATCTCGCTTTCGCCTCGTCCGCGTCGGAAAAACTGATTGTCATTTACCTTCCTATTGTACCCTACTTGCATAACAACTCTTGATGGCATCAAAGTTTTATAACTACCCATACCTAAATGAAAATTTTTGGAGGTAGTTTTAGATCTGACATAACATACCTTCCTAATCAATTAAAAAAATTGCTGTAGGTAGGTACAGATATTGCAAAAAATATCAGAATTCACGTCATTCCCCATTAATAGTTATTTAATAATTTACCAATGATGCAGTTATTAGGGATGCTTGTTATATCCCCGATTAAGGCCCCGGTATACGCCAACGGCCTTGAGTGATTTGGGCGGTATAGCTTGAGTGTTCTGCGCTGAGCTCAAGCAACGCGACACACATCCACCGAGCAATACGACTCGCCTATCAAGGAGCGCGCTGTGCAGAATTAGACGTATTATTACTTTTTAGTATCTAAAATATAAAATAAAAAAAAAGTAACAGGCAATATTATAGGTAGTAACATAGTCTTTTCACATAAAACAAATCATGAAAATATCTTAAGCGGTTTGAAAGTAATTACGTTTTTATGTTTTGGGTAGACACGAATTCATGAATTTATTTCATTAAGTATTTTACTATAATAGTTAAATATTCACAGGTACGATTGATGTATATATGTTCTAGTTTAACATAAAAAAATTGCACAACTAACCTGCATTATTTGACGGCGAAATAAGAGATTTAAAACTGGCCGTTACCATTTACCTTCGCCTTAAAGACTGGAGATTCAAACAAGTGTCCAATGTCCATAGGCTCAAGATGTTTGGCAAAAACTTAAAGGTGACCCTCACCCCGTATCATCATCATCTTATTAATCGAATGACCTCCTCCAAGCAAGTCATTCAACTATTCTATTTATTTCAACTTAGGTTGTTAATCAATAAAACAAAGGTCTAAACTTTGACATTCGGATGTTAGTGAATGTTGAGAATTGTTCACTCTAAATAAATTCTGAGAACGTAGATTGTACACTCAAATCAAAGAATGACCTAGACCAGACCAGTGTTGATTTGTATTTGAATGACCTATGCGGTCTCACTAAAATCTACTTAATGGCCAGCTAATGACCCTTTGTCTCCGCATCGGTACCAAAGCCATAACCACAGCCATAACGCATTGGAGATCTTACTATAAAAACATGGAAAACACCGCGGACCACGAGTCTTCTAAACTTCTAAGTTCTAACCCATACCAATATTGAAAATAAGTGGATGTATGAATCTCCAGGACCTGTGATCCGATTCTAATAATAATTATTTCACTAATAAATAGGATAGGAAGTAACATTATCCCTAAGTGCTTATAGGACACATTTTATGCCGAAAAAATGTTCAGGAAAGTTCACTAAGTACCTACCTATACGATGACATACATAAGTGAACTACTACATACTCTATTAAAATCCTCGTTACCGTAATTCGTATAATAGGTATACCTATGAATAAGAAGTAATAATACACATGTATTTTAATAATCGTATGTAGCTATGGATTTTCCGTTTCATAACGATTACTCAGTGTTAAAAATGAGTAATATCCATTTTTTTGCTGTAAAACGCCTATGGTACGTTGTGGTTAACAAAATACATAGGTAGGTATATAAAAAAATGTTATATTTATTATTATTTGTGACCTACTTTATTTAAAATTTTAAAGTTGTGACGTATTCGGACAATCCCTTCAACAATGGATATTAGGTAGGTACTCTATTTAGGATGTTACCTTGTGTGACGGTGGAAAATGGATAGATTCCTACTAACATTCTATTTGAACGCTTTATTATAATGGGCCAACGGTATTGTTAAAATCGCAGACCTTAACTGGATGCGAGTAGTAATGGACCGAAACAACAACAACTAAAGATGAGCAAAACACCCGGGTGTTTACGGGTGTTTATCGGGTGTTTATTGGGTGTTTACCAAAACACCCGGGTGTTTTACCAATCTATAACAACAACAAATACAATTTAAAAGAGACATTGAAGTCTCTAAAGTTACCAGAGTCTAATTTTAACTGTAACATAATCAGCAAGACGATACTAACAAAGGATTACGAACATTTCTTTGTTACCGTATCATTAGTTCAATGGCATATCAGTATCATAGTCTCATATTAGCTCAACCCCATTGATCAAAGATTAATTGTTTGTTAACGCATACACTGCGAATCACGCGTTGAGTCAGAGCTGAGAGGTATGAACTGATACGTCTACAGAATAATGACAATAAAGAGTTACGATATAATAGTCTGTGTGGTTACCTATACCCTCTTTCTATTTTCACTATAACATTGAGATTGCTAATAAAGGTAAAACCGATTATCTGAACCTACTCGTTCATGTCATTGTGCGATATATGCACTAATCCTCAACAAGAAATGCCTATAATTACGGACTCGTATCATGCCTATTTACCTGTTATACTGTGTTCGGCCCAAGTTTGAAACTTTCGCGTTGCACGATCACTTTTATTACACAATACGGCAATTAAAGCGAACTTAGGTACCATTTAATGGCAGTCTACGTGAGGTGACTGCAAACAGTGTAACCGAGTATAAACATCAAGCGACATTCACACGCTTAATTTTATTAAAAAAATCTGTTGAGATATCTACATTACACCACATCACAAAAAAGCCGACAAAATTAATTTCAGCAAAATAAACAGCCGCTGCCCTATAACGTCAAAATGAAGAAGTGCGGAAAAGGAAGTTTTTTTATGTAAATTCATGAGACGGTGCTACTATTTGGGACAATTTGTAGGCAAGAGTCCTACATTTGCGCAATAAAATACATAATCTGCATAATCAGCCCGTAAGTCATACGTAAGGCACGAGATTCGTTTCGTTGGGATCCCGCTTGTTTTACTTTATCGCTTACACAACAAGGAAAATAATTTTACTGAGCATTAAGCTTGATAAACTAATCCTTGATAAATAAACATTCTTTGATAAGTGGAACTTTTATTCATTTTTAGGGTTCCGTACCGCAAAATGTAAAAAAAGGAACCCTTATAAGATCACTCTCTTGTCCGTCTCTCCGTCTGTCTGTCCGTGTGTCACCACCAATTTTCTCAGGAACGGGTGGACCTAGCTAGTTGATATTTATACCAGATACTAAGGTCTATGGTCCCTATTAGGTGTATAAAAAACAAGGTCCTGAGTCAGCACGATAAAAAGATATAGGCTAATTTAGATTTTCGCGAAAACTTGTATCAAAATGTACCTTAATTTTCAACGTTTTTTATTTTTCGGATTTTTTCCTTTATTTGTGCTAAAGACCTATAATTTTTCGACCCAAAACCTATAGGGTACTTCCGGTTGACCTAAAATTGTCGAAAACCTATAATTTTTCGACCCAAAACCTATAGGGTACTTCCGGTTGACCTAGAATTGTCAATTTTGGTCAAAAGCAAGGTCTTATAGCACAAATAAAATGGTAGTTCCCGTTGACCTAGAATCACAAATTTTGGCAAAAAGCAAGGTCTTACCTACGGGACCCTCGGTGGGCGAGTACGACTCGCACTTGGCCGGTTTTTTTTTTGTCCTTTCATACCCGCAGGTACCTACGAGGCGGCCAGAGATAGGTATATTTTACCCACGATTTAGTCAATTCCTGATGCGTAGCAATACACTAGCATCGCACAAATAAAGAGCAAGCTTGAAATGGGAATGACAGACCTTCACACATCCTTATCGATCTTACCCAGAAAAGACCCATGAGAAACTTTAACCAAAAAGGGTGTGAACGCAACGTGCTCGCACCTCCTGCACAAAGATTTGCGCTGCGAGCCACTGATAAGATAGGTGACGATAAGTAACTTCCTTATTTACCTACCTCAGAAGACAACCGATGACGTCAACTTTTACCCGGGCTGCAACAATTAACTAGGTAACGTTAGCACCCCTTTTGTGTTGCATTTTTGCGGCTTTGTTCGGTACTTTTGTTCTAATTCTGATAACTCATTAATGGAGTAGGGCGGCAACTTCATACTTAATTACTTATCTTTCCGTGGGAAAGTGAACGTAAATTATTTATTCTGAAAAAGACATCAGAAAAAATTGCTATCAGATAACAAACTTAAGTCAAGAAGTTTCCTAGCAAGATTTCGTTACTGTCGGTCAGATAAACGGGCAAGTGTAGTTAAGCAAAATAAAAAAACTCGTTAAATAAGAAAGGGCAGGAAGTGACCACAAACAATGAGGTACGAATTGTGTAATCACTGTTAACACCTACACTAATTCTGGCGCCAGTCCTGAAGGTGGAGACTTCCCGACACAATACCGACGTTCGCATACAATAAACTAACCCAATAACTAAGGGATGTTATTATAACGGCCATAACTTTAACCGCTCATTCATAACTCCAAACGGATTTGCGTTCGGCAAGAATTTTTAAAAGTAGGTAAACATTCCAATTTATCATTTAAAAAAATCTAGTAAGTAGGTATAAAAGTATTTAAAACGTTTCGAAAAACTTAAAAGCATTAATATTCCATTGCTGGGGAATAAAAACACTGGATGACAGAGTCAATAGATAGGTAGGTCTACTACTAACCTACCAATGTTTTCATGAATTTTGAAAAGCTACAGAAATATACAGGTCAACCAACGTTCCTTGGCCGCTTTAAAGTTAGCTGTTTGAATGCGCAATGGATTGTTGAGGATGTAAATTAATTGTCTATTACGCTAAACGGCTTTTAGTTAAATAATTTTTCGAAATTCTTGGAAACATTGGTAGGTATCTATCTATCGACACAAACAGAGTTTTAGCTTCAGCTATTCCAATCCTATTCTCCTATTCCTATTTGAGAATCTAACCATTTTTAATAACTTCCACAGAAAAATAAATAGGTCAGAAACTAGCCTAAAAGGACGTTATTATCATAAAACATGTACGTACCCACACATACACAACTAAACAAGATCGACAAGCCGATTACCATCCTCTGTAAGGCAGCTAAAGCAAACTGTACCAAGTGGTGAACGAGTGTCGCGCCCGCACCTTCGTCACTGCGCTTGTGAACAAACATCATTTTCGTCAAAGGACCGGCGGCGCGAGGTGTCGGCTGAGGCTAATGGAGGAGAGTGCTGGACCAATACGCCCGGCGTGTAGTGTTTTAAATTGTTTACTCTTCCATAAAACTCTCGAGCTCGTACACATAAGACCGGTGCCGTGTCGTCCAACGCCGCGGATGAAGTGAGATATCTCCCTACTACAAACAAGGTTTCCTTCGAACGCAGCCAGCACTGCATATTAAAAAGGATACCTAATGACTAATACCCCCTTTTCCACTTCAAACTTCGCTTATTTATTTAAATACTGTGTGCAATTAGTCAGAGATGAATTAAAATACTTAAGAAATCTTTTCAGAGACATGGAATTCGCTTAAATTCCAACTTCGTTGAAAAAAAAAACATCAAAGTTTAAAGGTTGCAGAGATGCAGAATCGAAAACTTGCTTGGCCAAAATACTTTGCATACTTTCGTATCGCCGCCGGCGCGTAGCTACCGGAGCGTAGCTACTATTTTTTAATTTTAGTTTTAATTTTCCAGTGTGTTTATGGTCTATAAACACAGGAAAATTAAATCAATAAAATGTGTAGGTACTACTACTTTTAAAATACAAATTCAAGCACAAATTGATTAAAAGAAACATTTCATAATAGGTATTTACTATCAGGAACTTTCAAAATTTTAAACATACATACTTAGAAGACTATAGGCTATCAATTGTTAAGACACAAATTCTAGAAAATAGAAAACAAAATAGTGGTTAGAAATCTATAAGTTGGAACAAGGGCAAAGCTCAAAAAAGGTCCTATCTCAGGATTCCGTAGCGCATAAGCACTTTCTATATTTTTTTATTTCTGTTATAATGTTAACAGCATCATCCCAGGACTACCTCGTTGGCCTAGTGGTCGTAAGAGTGCTTGTGTTGTGCTGTTGCACTGCTAATCGTGGTTCAATTCCCAGGACAAAATGTTATTGGATTTTCCCTCAGATCATAGAAACAAGGGAGATGTGCCAAGACACTATTAAACTTTACGCCTGAAAAGATCAATTTGATCAATGTTGTCGACGGACCTAACCTAACGCGATCGATGATTTATATATACAGTGTTTCAGTTTGGTGTGAGTGACGAGTGGCGAATAACAGTGTTAGATTGAGGGTGCGTGGCATTAAATGTGTGAGAGATCTCTGTATTTACAAAGGAGCGTTTGTAGTTGTGACGCACAATGCTTTATAAGTAGCGACAACGGTTCCCGTGCTAATTTGCTATGATGGCATCTCCTTGTTTCTACGATCTGAGGATTTTCACAATAAGAAATCTTCAGTAGCAACCGGGAGTCGGGATTTGTGCCCGCTTAATGGCAATAGGCTCACCCCGTAGTACAGGGGACATTTCGCCACAAATTGGCGAAATGTTGATAGTGCCTACTTATCATCAGTTTTAACAATAACTCAAAATAATTCTCGAAATTTGAGAAATGTGTTTCTATTAGCTAATTATTGGTATTCTATTATTATTATTCGACCTATTGCGGTTGGATCTACGAAACTTAAAGTTTTCAGAACAGGAAAAATAAAATTCACTTTTATAATTATCAGAAAGCCTTCAAATCCGACTTCATGTATTTCTTGACTGGATAGAGACAGGAAATCTAGAGTCGAAAGAGTAACGGAACCTAACTCCTGTGCCATAAAGTGATTTTGGGCGGATGTGTAGATACGACCTGATGCTCCTGATGCCAAGAATATTATAAATCTGACTATTCAGATTTATAATTCTTGACATTAAAAAGCGAGCACAATGGAGTCCGGTACTCACACAGTGGACTCCACTGTTCTTTCTACAAGCTCAATTATGTATGGGTATGATTTAATCAGTTACCTAATAAATGCATTTTCAGTGATCTAATAAATCATGTTTGTTCCTAGAATAATAGATCTGTCACCTAAATTGAATCACCAAATAATATCAAAACGCTTACCTAAATATTAATTAAGAATTACTGGGAAATAATATCAATCATCTAATAATTGTATTGGGTATCAAAATAATAGAATTACCAAATACCAAACAATACAAAAATGTTTACCTAAAAATTAATTTATAATCACTAGAAAATAATATTATTATAAATTATCGAATATTTCACCTGAAATTTAAATCTACAGCAATAAGGAAGGAAGGTGGTCGACGGTGAACAAACTATATAATTTAAGTTACATATTTACATTAATTTGATGATTCATACTTAGAGACCGTTTTGATTAAAATGATGACTAATATATTTCTTGGGAATAGATATATTAATTAGGGTATCGCAGATTGGTGACCAATCTAAACTTAGATGACAGAAAATATAGTTCCCAATATGTATTGCCTGTATATTATATGATGTGGTAGGTAATTGGGCTAGCAATCAGAATGGCTACAAATCAAAACGGAAGAATAAGTACCTCCTAACCTAACCAGACCTAACCAAAATCTGTCCTAAGAACAATATTACGTCATTAAAGGTGACGGCTAAAAATCCATACACTGAAAACGGAATCGACAGCAATGAAATGTTTACGAATGGGTTAGCTTTAATAGACATTTGATGGTACCAAAGTGCAAACTTTGAAATCCGTGGGGTATGGAAGTTACAGCTTGACCTCTAAGTAGTTCTAGCCACCCTACACTACGAAGGTCATTTAAACTGGTAATTTTATTGTAGTTCACGTAAGTGGAGTCGCGGGCAAAAGTTTAGTCTGTATTTAAGCTTACATGTTGATTCTGAATTTCTGACACAATTATGAAACAATATTGCTCTCACATTGAAAATATCATAGTATTATTAGTAAGGATTTGTAGATTTATTATGATTTTTATATGAAAAAAAAATAATATCCCACAGTTTTTCGAATAAATGAAAACATTTTTTTAATGTACAAAATAAGCCTACTCAGACCGCACATAAGAAGTTTGTGTCGACTCTGGGTATTTTTTTAGCCATCTTACCCTATTGAAAAAAAAAACCGGCCAAGTGCGAGTCGTACTCGCGCACCGAGGGTTCCGTATCATTTTTGGACGTATAAAGTGAAAAATCCGGACCGCATAACTAAGTTTGTTTGTGAAGGAATTTTGATGATTTTGAAAAAACTGTACTAGTTAGGAACATCGTTTTATTTTTGGTGCCATATTTGGGTCAATTCCTATCAACTCTAATTATTTCAGATTTTTCGCCCCACAAACTTCGGAGATAAGGGGGGGGGAATGGTATTTTTTTGGACATTTTTCATCATATGTCGAAAACTGTGAGACATAAAATAAAATAAAAATATATTTTGAAATGTGCAGATCAAGCCCTTTCATATGATATATCACTTGACCCAATAACCCCACTTTGAAATTTCGGACCCCCACTCCGGCCCCTTTTGCAATGAAAATAAAAATATTTTTGGAGATTTTTCATTTGCAATGAAGTTGAACAAGCATTCTTTATAACTGTTCCAAATTTCAAGTCGATAGCATAAGTAGTTGCTGAAATAAGCAGGTGTGACAGACAGACAGACAGACAGACAGACAGACGAAGTCGCACCATAAGGGTTCCTTTTTTACCATTTTGGTACGGAACCCTAAAAAGTAAGTAAGGGTAATCACCTTACCCTATTGAAAAAAAGTAAGGCAGTCATGGTCTGTTAGTCTATATGTTTAAAGTACCTATATCTAAAAGGTTTTCAAGATTTACAAGATTTTTATAATCAATATTAATTTAAAATAGTAAAGAAAGTAATAGCATCCTGTGGGGTTTAAAAAATCTCTTATAATCTTAGTATCCACTTCAACAAGTTAGGTATTCAAAAGCACTTTTTAAATGAAACTCATAAAGATACAAGGTGTAAAGGAGTCAAACCTGTTTGGTTCATGCGATGCCCTCTAATTGACAAATTGGAATCTTATTAAAATAAAGTTCAAGTTCCTAACTGAACGGGCGCGGGCGCAGGCAGACGTGTGTGATGTCAGTGCGGGAGCTTGCCGACCGGGTGCCGAGGAGCGCCGAGTGAACACGATCAAGTCGCAAGCAGCGAGAATAAAAAGTCAGCAGCATTCGAAGCGCGTGCCTCGATGTGTGTGGTCCACTGTGGAGGTCCTCCTCGGCTTTTGATTTATTGAAATCGGAGTTTCACACCCGTTTTCGGTAATTGATTTGATTGTCGGTGTGCAAAATTTCAAATCATCAGATTATTTTTGTTATTTGTAAATATTTTAGTTTAACTTTGTTGTGTTAAGTACTATTTTTAAGAACTTTAAGTTTGCCTTTAAAATATTTTCAGTCGGTTTCATCCCCTTTAGATAAGTTCCGAATTTAATGATGACAGATAATTTTATAAAATTATCGTATTTTTTTATTTTTTCTGGTGGATAGTGCCAATCCGGAAACTGTGGAACTGGCACTTGTAAGAATGCAAAGAAGCTTCTGAAACGAATCCAGGGAGTAAGTTCCTACCATGGGTCCAGGACCAAAACAAATTATCAAACGACTAGTTACTGTCTGTCTAGGTGCAGTACGATTCACGAAAGATGACCACAAATGGCGGCCGTCTGCGCACGTACATTGGCGCGGACCAATGGCGTCGCTCCGGTCTTGACGCATTCCGCCCGCGCCTCACCTCGCACCTCCAAAGGGACCTAAAATATGCCTTCTGCGCAGTGGTCATCTTTCGTGAATCTTATTGTACATTAATTGGCATGGTACATAATATATGTACTTACCTACGTAACAACAACGATCGACATACCTAGGTATTTACAGTACGTGAGAGTAAATATTACACATACACATCAAGCTCTACAAAAAGATATCGGCTAGCTTCGGCTATAAACAGTATCAACTCTGTCGCACGAAGCACTAACAATCCGGTATCTAAATAAGTCAGCGACAAAACGTCACATAAGTACCTACGAGTGACGGATACGGCGCTCTTCAAAACTAAAGCTAGTCGATTTTATCTCTTTCTCAATGTCGATGTGTAATATTTACTGCCGGGTGCTGTACATTTCCCATACTCGGTTGTCATTAGGACACCCTACTTTGAAGTCTAGATCTACCCACTTAGAAAAGTTCAGAAATAAGAAACTTGTTAGGTATTTACCAAGAATTTATTTATGCGTATGCCAATTTTTGAAAACTAGCTGTTGACCTATTTCAATCTGAAAATACCGAGTCTTCTTTAGCAGCATTTTCAATTCTTTCTGCTGCCGTTTTTACGTCCAGTTCATAGGAGGTAATGTCACTACTTGAATTATTTGCGTTAAGTTCAGGATATCTAGGAATCACCTCAAAACTATTTACATCATACATTTCTTCGGCATTATTTTTCCACTTACTTGCAATCATTTGTAAGGGTTCCAAGCATTGTAAACTTTGCTTAACTCTTAGCAGTTCAATATTGCATTGGTTTTCTACTTCTAAAAGCTTCAGTCGATAGGCTTTGGCTAACATTTGTTTCCTAATAGCATGTTTCTTTTCAACTTGAGCCAGATTGAGCGTATTTTGATATTTTTGCAGTTGTTTTTCATATTCCATTAAATTTTCATCACAACTAAGTTTTCTGTCTACACAGTCGCTATACATGTTGGTACTATACGACAGGTCCCCCACAAACACATTAGATGTGGAAACACACTGATCGCTTGTCGTGCATTTCAAGGGAGATTCAGAAGAACATTGAGTATTTTGGCATTGCTTTTCTAATTTGGCTTTTTCTTCGTTAAGTTCAATCTTTAGTGACTCAATAATGTTTTTACACTGCGCTATCCTTTCCTTCATTTTCGCTTCATTGTCGTCTATCATCTGTGGTGTAACTTCATTTTGGCCGACGTTTTCAATACCATTTTCTGGTCGTTGATCGTCATATCTAGGCGATTGCTTAACATCTTCTGGTTTAAATAATTTAGTGTCATTAACAAGTCTTGGAGATAAAGCAATTTTATTATCACCGGAAGCAAGTTTAATAGTAGCCATTTAAGTAAAATACATGTATAGATATTGCAGAGAAATGTAAAAAATGTGTATCAGATTCAATAAATACCAAATTCTGATAAACTTTGTCTGTCAAAAATACAAGAGGCCTTGTTGTTAAACAAAAGAAATCAACACAATTGCATTTTGTAGGTAGAGGTTGTATAGGCATACCTACCTGCTTTCTACAATATCAATACACCTATTTACGTCACCTACCGATATTAGAATTTAGGTTCCAACTTAGTCCATTCATACATATAAATACTCAAATGGCACGAATGACTATTCAATGCCAAAACTCAAATAGAGACAGACGGACGACATCCTTTAAACGATTCGAGTAGACACAAATTGAAGAGCCGCAATAGTTTTCTAAGTCGGCCTGACCACTAACAAGTGCCCTAAGAAGCACGAAAACGAAACATAACCTGTGAGTGGATAACATCCTCCAGACCCCGGTCCACCCGACTCTCTAGTGATTCAGCAGGGGCCGAACTACCATGGGATATTTTAAAATAGATATCTGAAGCTACTCCAGAGCCAGGTGGGTCGCTACAGGATAATTAGACATTCTCTACAGCAGGGTCGCCAAATGGCGGACCCCGGTCCGCTTCCGGACCGCCGACCCATTTTGTGCGGACCGCGAGAACACAGCAACTTGCACTACAGAGTAGGTACCTACATACGTCCTACTAATATTATAAATGTGAAAGTTAGTGAGGATGGATGTATGTATGTATGGATGTTTGTTACTCTTTCACGCAAAAACTACTGAACGGATTTTGATGAAACTTTACACTAATATAGCTTATACATCAGAATAACACATAGCTTACTTTTTATCCCAAAAACTAAATAAAAAATTTAATAAAAAAGTATCTAGTAAAAAAAATACCTTTGTTATTTACGTAATTATAAATTTGTTTAATATTTTTTTCTATAAAATGTTGTGCGGACCGCGATGCTCATTTCATTTCTTAAAACGGACCCCGAGTGAAACTAATTGGTGACCCCTGCCCCCTGACCACCCCCTAATATTAAATACCTACCAAGTAGGATACATTGAAGTACACAATGTAATAGCAATCGAGCTACACCACGTATCATGCCTCACCCTCGTCCTACCTACCCGCTGTATACAGGTTGTCCCACGGCTATGCCACATGGAGGGAAAGTACGGTACCTACTTTAAATATTCGATTTAGGAAGTTTTTCTTCATAGAGACTTCACTTTATTTTTAAAATTAAGTAAAACTGCATTCAACGGTTTTTTAAAAGTTGCTTGCTTCACCTGGGAATCGAACCGACAAAATGTGAAAAACTTAACACCCTGTATTTTTATGATGCCGATTGAAAGCGTCAATTAAAAGCAGTAATTCTTTCTAAGAAACAGTACATCTTAAATTAAAATAACATGATGAAATCTAACATTCCAGTTTAGAAGAAGAATTAATTAGAATAACTTTTCGAGTGCGTTACCGCAGCCAGATAATGTCGAAAATGGTCATTTAAATGTTATAGATAATTAGTTGTCTAGCTTCTGTAATTGTTGCGCGCATTTTTAAATTTGTTGCACTTATATTTTTTTAGTTATTTCACAAAAACATTTCCTGCTGGGGTAACGTTACCGCAGCCAGACATTTTCTTTCTTAATGGGAATATTGAAATAAATATTAGCTATATAATTAGTTGTCTAGACGAGGTAAATGTTGCAACTTATTTTGTATTTGTTCTTTCTTCGGCTACAAAGTAATTCGAGATCCTGCTGGGATAACGTTTGTGGTTTTGCTGGATCTCTGAAACGATATGGCGGATTCTTATCATCTTTTGTACATACCTTTTTAAGAATTTGTTTTAATTAGTTGTGCAATAAAACAACAAAAATAATGCACCGTTCAACGCTTATTTAATTAAATATGAAACACACTTCAATAGATCCTTAAACGTTATTTTGTAGCTTGTAGCTGCTTTCAAATGTATAAGAAGTTTCATTAGTATCCTGTTAGTAAATAACAAATCATCATGAACTTCAGTTCTCCACATTCACGGTCACAATGCGCGCGGAGTTATTTGGCTATTTGTGTGGATATATAAACTGAATATTATATCAATAATTAGTTGCTTAATTCAGTTTTATACCTATAAAATTTCAGCGCAGTACACGCAATAATTAACGAGATAATAAAAAAAAGTCATTAGGAAGTGCGAGACCGTTTTAACCCGACCATGTTAAGGTGGTCACAAAAAAGCGACCGCGTAGTACATTATGCTATCTTTTAAAATGTTTAGTATAATACACCTCATAAGTTCGGTACAGACGCGTACACGGTTAAATACACAACAATATTAAAATATCTGTACTATGAAACCATTATTATTATCTTTCGGCTACTTATTAGATAGGTATCTAAGTGCACAATTACACATACTTAAGCACTTATTACTATTACACTTGACTAAATTCAGTCGTCCTAAATGATTAAGTAGGTAACGGAATTCAGTCAAGTGTATAAACATTTAGCAAATTCGCTGACGTACAAAATCAGTTATGCCCGTTTTCACTCACTAGGAGACAACTAAGTTAAATGTCTGATGCCCGTTTTCACCAACACTAGGATACACCTAAGTGAAATGTTTAAACATTAAAAGCAGTTTTCGCTAAATTCAAGGGCAAACATTTTTGTCCCACCTGTATAATAATATACAGATCACATATACAGATCAATGGTAACGATAACGGTAAAATATGTATCGTATCCGGTATTGTATAGAATACCTAGGTAAAGTATAAAATAAATGGTAACATTTCATACATTTTATACATTGCCTAGGTATTGTATACAATACCGGATTATACACATTGAGATATACCTAATTATATCAATACCTAATTATATCAAAAGTACAAAACTACTTTATAGATGGTTAGACGATAGCACATCAAGCTTAATTAATCTTGAAATCGCCCTTATTCCATCTGTCATAGTAGCGGCTATCTTAGTGCAACTGTCACTTGACGTGCTGTCATCTGTACAAAATTGTGAATTTTAATATTAGAAAAAGACATGTTAATAAATGTTTTTTTTGTTGTTGTTTGTTGTTATTGTTTTTTGTTGTTATTTTGTTATTGTTTTGTTGTTGTTGTTTTTGTTTTTTTTGGTTGTTCGTTTTTCTGATTAAGAAAATGATCTAGAATGTATGTTTTACAAAAAAATAATTAAAAGAAAGCACCCATAATTATTAAATATATTTTGTTTTTAAGTATAATTAATATAATAAAAGTTCTATAGAAATTATTATTTTAACTATAATTAATTAAAAATTATAAGAAAGTCGTTTTTTTTAACACTTGTGTACACATATGTACTAAAGTTGTCAAACTATCCTACATATTTTAAAAGATAGCATAATGTACTACGCGGTCGCTTTTTTGTGACCACCTTAACATGCTCGATAGCGCCTTGGCACATCTCCTTGTTTCTATGATCTGAGGTACTACCTAATAAAAAGGAGACGTTCAATAAATATATCTATGGCGTTTGGTACTAGGTACCTAAATCATGAACAGCGATCTGAAAAAGAAACGGAGGGACTGAAAATAAAAAACCACATTTTTTGAGGTTGGCACAGCCAACTCATAAAATGTGTTTTTTTTTTATTTTTCACCATGTTCAATCTTTGAACGTTTATAATTTCTGTGGTTGCCGCAGCGCTACCTGCTTCTAGGTAGGTACCTTCCTGCCGGCCTAGCATGACCACGATAGAAACGGGTTTTGTCTACATAGAAATAGACAAAGTGACAGATTGTAGTACCGTTTCATTCATAAAACGTAGAAATGTTTCTACAATCTGTCACTTTGTCTATTTCTATGTAGACAAAACCCGTTTCTATCGTGGTCATGCTAAGCCGGCTGCAGTAAGCCGAAGCGTAGTGGGAAGGGCGTGTTTCGTTCGATACTCTAAGGTCAGTATAGTCATACGCATGGGTCCATTGGACCCACCAATATAGATAGGTACCTACGTTACTATTTTGTTTGATTATATTATTTATTGAGTATTTCTGTTTTATTTTTGGCAGCCCTAACACAGAAGTACGACGTTACCAGAATAACATATGCTTTCTCTCTTACTCTTACCTAAGCTACGTGAAATAGACAGAGATATACCTATATACACAGATACAAGAGCGGCAACAACTAGGTACCTATCATGCCCTCCAGTAAAATTAATCCTACATGGATTTTAAGAATCATGTTCTGGCAATACTGCTAAAAACTTCAATTTTGACACATGACTATGTGACAATCTGACATGGAATTGACATTGTCAATTTGATGACAATGTTAATTTGACATAACAATGGGCCATTAAATCAAGAGTTGAAGTTGAAGTTGACAATGACTGTCAATGACATCTCAACATAACTGCAGTTTACCCGTTTACCCGTTTACCGGTTTATTTGGCGCGTTTGTAGACTTGTTTTTGATACAGAAATTAAAATAAATTAGGTGACTATCCTGTTTATAACTTTGTTAAAGCGAGGATATGGGTCTCTTAGAATTGTGTGAAAAATATTTTCAATCGACGAACCTCTACGAGGTTTTACAAATTCCTGAAAATGCATCAGACAAAGAAGGTAGGGTTATGGAGTTTCGGAAGTTCCTCCTATCATAAATATAACTGCATACTTATAATTACGCCTGGATTCCCCGAAGGAGTAGGCAGAGGTGTTTCAGTAGGTACAGTAGGTACATTTCGCCAGTCAGGTTATAAGCCACTTAGAAGCCTATTGCCACTAACTGGGTACAAATTACATGTGTGTACGTGGACTGAGTGAGCAACCTCTGAATCAGTTATTATAATATTTATCATTTAGTAGAAGTTCTGAAACAATTGAAGAACCATTCTATAAAAAGAGATAAATCAAAATGTATGCTCACTCAGTTCTCACAGAGGACCGGCGAGATATGCAAAAGTATCTTAAGTAGTAAAAGTATCTCTCCGCCCCTAAGGCGACTCTCTGACCAAACTTTTCTGTAGTAGGTTTTTGTGGAACCTCTGTAAAATTACTGTAACTACAAATGATTCATTGTGCTCACTCCATCCACACACTTACAAAAGGCCCGATTATGTACTAACCAACTATACAATCAAACTTCATTATATTTCTACATTTAGATAATGTTCAATAGGAATTTGTACAATAAAAAACAAACCTCTATCTTGAGACGTTTTTGAATAATAAATTGTTATAAGAGCTCACTCAGTCCTCACGTTTTTGAAAAGTAAAAAACATTGATATCTTCAGGATTGTAAATATTACAGAAAATATTAATAGTTCAAGTTTTTGTAGAAATTTCTACTAAATATCTGCAATTTCAGATTCTGGATTATTTGTTTACTTTAAGAGATATACTTATTTTATTGTTAGTATGAAAGTTCACAATGTAGGGTCACCACACGTGTCAAAATACAGGACATTTTACGAAATTAAATTGTTTTCTTACAGGTAAGTACTTACGTAATATTATAGAAGTCAAAATGAATAGGTAGTGTGAATTAATAAGGCCCGATCATAGACTATTATGTATATAGGGCCCGATCCCATTGACACGTTGCACGCACGCGACTACGGCGTCGCGTTCAGAACATTCATCGGATTGCAATATATGTATTATACGGCAGTGTTGGGCATTAATCAATTAATATTTTAATCTTTTTAGTAATTGATTGAAAATGTAATTGCAATTAATTTAATCACAATTATTTTAATTGAAATTAATCTGTTAGTTGCATATTGCAATTAATTTATTTAAATTAACTCATGTTAATTGATACATGGGCCCCATGTATAGTATTGGAACAGATAACATTGGATTCGAAAAAAATTGGTATATAATATGATAGTCAAATTCATGAAAAATAGTATAGGCTACTTAACATTACACTGTGAGCCTTAGGAGCCGAGTAAAACGAAAAAAAGTCACAAATAAATATAAGGAGGGACTTTGTTTACACTAAGTGTTCTTACTGACTTATATTCTTATTGCTCGGCTCCTAAGAGTCATAGCGTGATTTTTAATAGCCTATACTATTTCTCATAAAGAAGAATGGCCACATTCCTAACATGCTTGGACTCGGAAAGTTTGACCAGCGTCGACGTTGCGGGAACGCGACGCGCGCGTCCCGTTCAAAATATTCATCAAATTGCAATCCGTTAAATAACCGTGGGCCAATACTACTATTGACATAACCACCAAATTATTGCTCTTTTATTTGATTTTATAATTTTTTATATATACACTTTGACATTAAATGTTTCCTTTTGAATCAATTTATATACAAAATGACATTGAATGTGATAATAATGATGTAATATATTGATTATAATTATTGTAAATGTGAGTACTATGTGGGTTATTTATGTTACTGTTATAGATCTCAAGTTCAGTCTGACAGTTTGAGTACTTTAGGGGGCCTACCCAAATGTCCTCTCTGATGGTAATGTTCGTCGGGTCGTTGAGCTCCCTAAGTCTGGGTTGAGCTACCACGATACCCGGCACATGCGTGCACAGTCAGGTCAGGTCCACTCAAATCTGTATGGCTCTTTCCTCTAAAGGCCATTTCAGACTAACCTGCATTGTTCTTACACAATTTATCTTAATTGTCTGGACTTTAAAAGTGACATCAACCTTTGAGTTTGTTTCGGTGTTGACCGGACTATAATTACTTTACCCTATTACTATTATATATTATTACCCTATTATATTATTATATATTATTATTACTTTATATTATTATATTATATTATTACCCTATTACTTTACTTTGGTGAAACTTTACAGTAATATAGCATATACATCAGAATAACGCATAGGCTACCTTTTATCCCGAAAAATGCGGGCAAAGCCGCGCACGGGTTTGGTTACCTTTAAGAAGGCTCATAATGAATCACTTAACTTGTGAACAAAGAACATCTCTTTTTTTCTAAAGTAGAAAGTACATGATAATGGTAGGTATTGCCCATTTCATTTACAGTGAAAAAAGCATATCACCGATTGTCTCTGAAAGTACATCCAGATAGAGTAGAAGAAGATGAAAAACTTGAAGCAACTGAGAAGTTTAAAGTACTTGGCAGTATCCATGCCATTCTCACTGATAAAGAGAAAAGGTCCATATATGATGAGACCAAGTGTGTAGATGATGAAGACTTTGATGTTATCATTGACCGAGACTGGTGTTGTTACTGGCGAGTATTATTTAAGAAAATTACTGATGAAGACATCAGGGCTTATGAGAAAGAATATGTTGGTAAGTAAAACAAGGTACCTACATTGGTGCTGATTCTGTTTAACGTCGCACTAAACTAATTTTAATCACACTACATCTCTTTCTTACAAATAACATTGAAAAAGGACAGAAAATATTTAGAACTGTCAAATTAGTCTACGCCTTTGTCATTTACGGGAAAATAGTCGTGACCTTTTGCGATTACGACTAAATTGACAACAAAACTATTCAAGTGGACTAATTATACAGGATTAAATATCTTCTATCCCTTTCTCATGTGTTTTTATTAGAAAGAGACGTAATGAGACTAAATTAGTTTAGTTGGTAAACAACAGAATCGGCACCATTATTTCTGCTATAATATGTGCTGCACACACAATTTTACATTTTTTATTAGGGTTCCGTACCAAAATGGTAAAAAAGGAACCCTTATGGTGCGACTTCGTCTGTCTGTCTGTCTGTCTGTCACACCTGCATATTTCAGCAACTACTAATGCTATCGACTTGAAATTTGGAACAGTTATAAAAAATGCTTGTCCAACTTTATTGCAAATGAATAAATTAAAAAAATATTTTTATTTTCATTGCAAAAGGGCCCGGAGTGGGGGTCCAAAATTTCAAAGTGGGGTTACTAGGTCAAGTGGCATATCATATGAAAGGGACTCTGCCTCTGACTCTGGGAATCTGCACATTTCAAAATATATTTTTATTTAATTTTATATCTCACAGTTTTCGACATATGATGAAAAATGTCTGAAAAAATACCATTCCCCCCCCCCTTATCTCCGAAGTTTTGCGGGGCGAAAAATCTGAAATAATTAGAGTTGATAGGAATTGACCCAAATACGGCACCAAAAATAAAACGATGTTCCTAACTAGTACAGTTTTTTTCAAAATCATCAAAATTCTTTCACAAACAAACTTAGTTTTGCGGTCCGGTTTTTTTTCACTTTATATGTCCAAAACTGATACGGAACCCTCGGTGCGCGAGTACGACTCGCACTTGGCCGGTTTTTTTTTATGTTGATGAAAAAACAGTACCTACCTACGTATCATAATAGTTCATAATAAATAAATACATAATATATTAAAAATTATTTTACAGGCTCAGACTTGGAAAAAGAGGACATCAAGCAAGTCTATTTAACTGCCAAGGGTGACATGAATTACATTGTGGACCATGTACAATTTGCAAGGACTGACCAAGAACCAAGAATTAGAGAGCTTCTCAATGTAAGGATTCAATTTCATGTTAAACAAGAATTCTTAAGCACAACATAGTATACATACAGGGTAAAATTAAAACCAGTGTGGATATTTTAGGAGGTGAAAGTACTCATGAATATGATCAACTTTTATTATGGGACCGACACAGAAATTTGCACTTCAACACGATCAAAATGTATGGAACAGCTGATTTTTTTTTTATATTTCCCTGTCGGACCCATAATAAAAGTTGATCATATTCATGAGTACTTTCACCTCCTAAAATATCCGCACTAGTTTTAATTTTACCCTGTATATTTCAGATTTCACTTTTTATCTAAACATTTACCCATTACTTATTAATAATGATTAAATTAAACAGCTCTTAAGTCAATTGTCATCTCTCATTGTCATACAAATGACAAGAACAGTAATCAGTGATTAAATTAAGAGGCATTTATAAGGGGGTTATCTAGCAACTTAAGTGTTGAATTAATATATTTTATTGTCTTTGTCTATTTTCAAGCTATTCTAGATTCATTAAAACAGTTTCTTTATAATTATTGTAAAAATCATAACCAAAGTAGGGATGCATTGATACTCATTTTGGTTGATACAGTACAGATAGGTACCAATATTTATGAATATTTATTGGCGATACTGATACAGATGGTGTTTAAAGAACTGGCTATGACAAAAACCAAGTTGCTATAAATATAATATTTAATTATCTTACAAACACAAAAAATCCAAGTTTAAATGAATATAATTAAGTAATTAAAATGAACATTAGGGTACCTAATTTTTTATTTAAGAAACAAAATCATTCTTTATCTGTGCATTATGCATGGAACGGGAATTTTGCAAGTTTGTCTGAATGAGTCCTGCTGCAGAAAATAGTCTCTCAGATGCGACATAACTCATTTGAAAGTGTTTAGAATGTATTGGTGTATCGACAAATAAATATCGCTGCTACCGATATATCGGAAAAATAAAACCGCCCAAGTGCGAGTCGGACTCGCGCACGAAGGGTTTCGTACCATTATCTATAAAAGCGGCAAAAAAACATGTCTGTTGTACGGGAATTAAATATTTAAATATTTGTTTTATTTTAATTTAATTATTTATTTTTAAAGTGAATATATAATTAAATATTCTGTGAATATTTCAAGCGTTGCCATTATCACTATCGAACAAAAACGAGCCCCCCTTAAATATTGATTTTATTCTGTTTTTAGTATTTGTTGTTAAAGCGGCAACAGACATACATCATCTGTGAAAATTTCAACTGTCTAGTTATCACGGTTCATGAGATACAGCCTGGAGACACACAGACAGACAGACAGACGGACGGACAGCGAAGTCTCAGTAATAGGGTTCCGTTTTTACCCTTTGGGTACGAAACCCTAAAAATCAAAATATCGCCGATATATCTGTATCCATATCGGTATCGAATGCATCCCCAAAGTTAGTGTTTAGTTTAACGTGGATGTCGGGTCTTCATTACGGAAATGGATATAATACAAACCTGTTTTGTTTTAGGAAATGATAAAGAATGGAGAAATACCAGAATATAAAATATTTACCAACGAGCCAGCTAGTAAGCGGCTCAGAAGAATTGCAAAAGAGAAACGGGAAGCTAAACTAGCTGAAGAAATGCAAAAGGAGTTACAAATGGGTTCTGGTATAGATCATACTTTTTTATTAATCACTACTTACATAGTATAAAACAAAGTTGCTTGCCGCTGTCTGTCTGTCTATCCCTATCTATGCTTAGATCTTTAAAATGTCGCAACGGATTTTGATGCGGTTTTTTTATTGGATAGTCATTCAAGAGGAAGTATTACGTACGTTAGTAATTTATATCCCGAAAAACGCGGGCGATCCCGCGGGCGGAAGCTAGTATTTCATAAGTCTTTTCAAACTACTTTGCAGACTGCCCTAACGCCTGACAATGCATTGCATTGTTTGCATTTCTATATAATTATTTATTATTACACTGACAATTTATAATATCGTCGTATTTCTCAACCTCGTATCTGTAAAATCTTGGTTTTACGAAAAAAAACGGTTTATCATGTCAAAATTGTTTTATATTTCAATAAAATAATGATTAAATAGCTTAAATAAGAATTGGATGAATATGTTAAGTGTTTCTTTACATAAACAATGAATGATTAATGAGTATTTTAGATAATTTTGTTTGTTCCTGCAAAACTATGATTTTACAGATACGAGGTTGAGAAAGAAATGCGACGATATGCACTCTAAATATAATAATTATTATTTGCTGTTACCTCATTTCTAGATGTGGTATTATAATAAAATACTATTTTCATATTTTTCCAGGCCCTAATAGCTTAGAACTTTCAATAAAACAGAATCAAAAATCAAGAGCTAAACAAATTGACTCCTTTATTGAAGACTTGGCTGCTAAATATGGAGGTAGCAGCAAACCAAAGGCAACTAAAAGGAAAGCAGCTGCAAGGACTGAAACATCAACGAAAAACAAAAGAAGGAAATAGATTTCATAATTATAATGTTTAATACTAAATTATAAAGTTACAATATTGTATTTGAAACCAAAACAGATCGTGTATCTTCAAATTCAACAAACAACAGTAGCAGGGTTCATATTTAACTATGTCATTACACTCTCAAATGCCAGCCATAAAAATTAACTACTAAAAACTGTTATGAAAATCTAGAACAAAGCCACAGCAACTCTTGTCAATTGTTGCTTCTAAGGAAAGTCATACTCATATTATTTTCCACATATCACAGATTGCTGATTGGTGCTAATCAAATTTTTATCAACGTCACAGGCCACAGCTGTTATGAACTAACCTACAGAAAGTGTAATGAAATTATTAAAGTAATAATCACTTAATTACCCAATAATATGTTTTTAAGTTAGAATAAGATAATTCAGTCTCATTCCATTGCAACTTCCAACTGACTCTCAGAATAAAATGGACCTTGTTCAACATAAGTGTGAAGTCTCTCAACAATAGCAGTATCAAATGCGGGTGAATGAGCCAGTCTTTTAATAATGTCGTACTTCGCTTCATTGGTCTCCTTTGTGTACACTATGGACCGATCCAGCAGAAATTCAATGAAACCTGAAAAAATTAAAGTAAATAGTAGGTATTTAATTAATAAAAAAACCTTTTTTTATTGTGTATTTATAGCTTAAAACTTCACCATTTAATAATAAAATCTTAAGTATTGTATTCCTAAGTATTAACTATTTAAATAAAATAATTGTTTTATTTAAAATTATTTGGTAAGAAATTAATCCACAGTCTATAGCTAGGGGGCTGGCGAGCAAAAATCTATATGATTTGCTCATGTGGCAGGCGATAATTATATGATAAGAAATATTAAGGACCGCGTCTGCCACCACGGTAGCGCAGCGTTGTCAATTGACAGCCCATTAAAAATTATAAAAAAACTGTGCTATATCATTTGCTCGTGTCTGCCTCTTTGACCGTTGTTCATATTGCTTATAAAAAAAATAAAATAAGTGAGGCAGACATCCAGGCCACTGATATTCCGAAAGCAGATCATTTGAATTCTTTTTTTAGGGTTCCGTACCTCAAAAGGAAAAACGGAACCCTTATAGAATCACTTTGTTGTTCGCCGTCAGTCACCGGACCATAAGTGGAGCCATCTGCTCATAGATGGCGCCATTGGAAGTATGCAGTAGCGCCATCTGTGATCATATTTCGGAACCCTTAGGGCGCGAGGCATACCTACTCGAACTTGTCCGGTTTTTTTTTTTTAATCAAAGCTTGGGTCAAGCATGCAATCAACAGGTCTATGTTTACAAAATATTAATCGAAGTAAATGTGTCGTTAGATTTCAAATTGAATTAAGTCCAATATGATTTAATTCATAAAAAGCGGTTTTTTTCTGTTCGAGTAAGGCTTTTTATTATCTCATTCTCAGGGTGGTGTGACTATCAAAAATAGGATTCTCTATCATCCTTTCTATCATTGTTTCTATGAAATGTTTATAGATTACTTACGAGAAAAACGAATTTCTAATTTGGTTTTAGGTTTATTTTGTCAAAATGAACCAAGTCCTTCGGACTTAGCTTCGTTTGATCTAACAGAATACTGGACTTAGTGCAGTTTGAATCAGTCGTGGCGACAATCAACACACAACTGGGCGCCATTTTGAACGATCGCGTCGCTCTGATTGGCTCAATGCGACTTGCTGCGTTTTGATATAACATGTCAAATGGACTTGGTTCAATTTGAAAAAAGAGGTGTATTTTAAACTTATTTTGCTTGAAAACTACAGGGACTTGGTTCAATTCGGTAAAATATTTTAAAAGATACTTCCCCTGCCTTTTAAATAAGAATAAAAGCTAACTTTATGTCAAAAGTGGACTTGATGCAATTTGAAATCTAACGACACAAATAATGTACACACGCACGCACACGCGCGCCTACGCAAAAGGACGCTTTATAAAGCGTTCTTCGAGGCTCTTAAGGCTTAATACACAATGGTACACGTGCTCCAAAACACTCATTAAGAGTTTTGGAGTAATTGGAGACTTCTACGAGCTGTAACGGTTAAAGTCAGTAATAGACTGAGAGATAGCAGCGTAAATTTCACCTGATTTTATAACGATTAAGATTGCTTTAATGGTGTTTCGGCATGCTTCTTGACTACCATTATGTCACAGTCTGGCTACTGAGTGCCGTTGCGTTTAGGGGGAGGGGCGGTTGCAATCCAGGGAAAATTCAACAAAAATTACGTCATTTTATAACAGTATTTTTTTTTATTTTCAAGTAATATTTAACGTAAGCAATCATCTATTACACCGGCTCCACACGTTGGCCCCAACGCCACTCGCCCAATGTGTGGATCTAGAAAATACCATTGGCCCCAACGTTGACCAATGCTATTTTCTAGATCCACACGTTGGGCGAGTGGCGTTGGGGCCAACGTGTGGAGCCGGTGTAAGTGTTGCCAGACTACCTACTGCTTGTAAAGATAGCGCCAGACTGATTTAAACTTGTTGAATGCACAAGAAATTTACGTAATTTTATAAAAGTTGAAATAAACTATTTTTAAGACCTTATATTATAGGATTTACGTTTATGAAAACGCCAGACCAAATACATGTTGCTAACACGTTGCCAGACTGGTATATTGTTTCGTTCTAAAAATACCCTTTATTAAAGCTGGTTAAAAAACTCCTCAACCAAAGTTAATAAAATTATATGGGACGCGCGAGGTTTCTCTAGTTGTGAAGTTTCTGTAGTTTGCGCATGTACGCTTTCATACATTAGGGAGCGTCCATTAATTACGTGAGGCGTTTAGCGGGGGGGGGAGTCGAGCCGAATAATCACAATAAATGGTTGTGATAAATTACAATAATATTACCTGCAGCTTGAGCTACCATTTCTTCACCCCATTGATGTTGACAAACAGCATCCAATAATATAAATGCAGCTTGTTGTATATCAGGAAATGGATTTTTGCAGACATCAAATAAAGTTTCCATGGGCTTAGAATCCAATGTTCTGAACCATTCACGGGTCATTAATGTGACCCTGTGGTCGACTGGACTAGTTTTAGACACAACAGGATCTTTATCTATGCTCATTAGTCCAGAAAAGCAATGTAAGGCCCGTATCTTGGTTTCAGTGTTACTATTTCTGATCAGCTTACTCACATTATCTATAGCTTGTGTATATTTGCTACCTGCACACAAAAACAAGTTAATATAGCAAAATATTATTTGCCTATAAATCAATGAGCATTTTCATGCAGAACTGTGAAATTGTGCATACCCAGTGCAGCTAGGCATAATTTTCCTTCTACTGTTGTACCAATAAATCCTAAAGTATCCAGAGCAACTGGCATAATGGTTTGATCACCAGATTGAATTGCATCAAATAGTGTATCAAAAATAACAGAATGTTTCTCGAAGATTTCTTTAGGGTAGCTGTGGGCAACGCATCCAAAGAACTTCATATAACCTACAGATAAAAAATAATGTATTATAATTTATAAATTCAACTAAATAACTTGATCACAATAAAATCAAGCCTCTAAGATAATACAGGAGACAACATTTTTATTGTTACAATCTATAGATGTTTCTTCTCTAAAACTAACAGGTTTTCTATATTTTAACAAATGCTAATACAGTACCTGGTATTAACAATCCACGTAATGGGTTAGTTTGTAGCTCTGTAACATAACCCAACATTCTCTGAAGGGATCCATTTTTTACAAGATAGTTGATGCCATGAGGTTTGATTACCAATCTTGATAACAACTCCAATATGTTAACTTGGTACAGCACATCGTCTGTTTGTAGTTCTGATATCATGAAATCAACATATTTCAGGTCGGCACACAGTTTGAACAGCTCATAAGATTTTGTTGAGATGTGGACAACAATCTGCAAAATATAAAGTTAAAAAATATCAATAACATAAATATGAAAGGAAAATGTTATTATTTCCTTTGGTAAAATTATAACTAGCTGTGCCTAGCATGCATTGCAATGTCTGCTTTTTTGTATTGGATACCTTCCCTGGCTTCTTCACAACAACTGTAGAAGGTTTTATCAAAATCTGAAGAAGGGTTTAGGAATGAATAGAGGACAAACATACAAATTAATATTATTTTTTTTAAATGTAAACCAACAGTTAAATCTTAAACTTATCTATTTTCAAGTAAATTTCTACCTCAAAAACATTACACTTGCTGCTGCTGTTATACTCCAGTGCAATCCGCATTTCCTCTAATACTTTAGGATAAGCTTCATGTGGTAAATTAGAAGTTATCAATACAGCTTCATTGGCTACACCCACATCCACATCACTGACTAATTGAGCTGCTGCTACATACACATCAATATACTGTGGCACAGGCAATAAGTTAGAGCCAGATGAAACAGCCTTCCGTACCTGAAAAATATATGCATAGAAAAGCCACACGAGCCAAAAATAGCTTATGCTAATAAAACATAATGCCTGATAATGTACCGACTTGGTCAATAGCAAGCCTCCTCACACAACTTTTTTCATGACGAAGCAAGTACATGATATGACTTGTGTAATTTTTCACCACATCTCCAGCTTGAAATTTGTCGAAACATATCCTTAGTACTTCGCATGTTAAATCTATGTGTGCTCTGAAATAAAACAACATAAAATGTGAATTGTTTAGTAATTAATAAACAAAGTAATGGAAAACCAAGCAAATAGAAAACTATACAAGGACGACATACGTGTTTGTTACATTGAGACATTGAACAATTTCAGTTATTCCAACATCACTAATAGTAGTGATAGCCTCACCAGCAGGCTTGAATGCAAGTAAGTTTTTAATGTCATTTAGTGCAGCCGGCCTGAGTTCTTCCCTCTGCAGTCTCCCTGTAAACTGCCGGTACTGTTCAGTGTCTTCACTCGACATCTTTTATGGACTTATTTTATTGAGAATTCTATTTTAGAATCAGTGTTTTTCACTTCATATACAACATACGAGCGCGACAAAAGCAAAACAAATTCCGAAATCCTGGATCTATACTGGCCAGCAAATTCTAATAGGAAATTCTAAACAACCAAAGTGCCAAACAAAATCAAAAAACTACATGTCATTTAATTTAGTGTTGCCGCTCCGAGCGACTATCCAGTGCTGCTGCTGCCAGATGGAAAAGTGAATTGAGCGCTAAAACTATTCAAAAAAGCGCTAGATTCAGCGCTAAAATTACTTGTAAAGAAAAAAACGTGGGTATGACCGCGAAAAATTGTACGGTAACATTCATAACATCATAACACACGTAACGTGCATGACTCGAATGTTACATACATGACCATTATAAAGCTTAGCTCACATCATTACAGTATAGAAATAAAAGTCAACGTGTATTTGTCAAAATTGTATTGTAAAGTTAAATAAAAAAAAAAACCGGCCAAGTGCGAGTCGTACTCGCGCACCGAGGGTTCCGTATCAGTTTTGGACGTATAAAGTGAAAAAAACCGGACCGCAAAACTAAGTTTGTTTGTGAAAGAATTTTGATGATTTTGAAAAAACTGTACTAGTTAGGAACATTGTTTTATTTTTGGTGCCATATTTGGGTCAATTCCTATCAACTCTAATTATTTCAGATTTTTCACTCCGCAAACTTCGGAGATAAGGGGGGGGAATGGTATTTTTTCAGACATTTTTCATCATATGTCAAAAACTGTGAGATATAAAATTAAATAAAAATATATTTTGAAATGTGCAGATCAAGCCCTTTCATAATTATGATATGTCATTTGACCTAGTAACCCCACTTTGAAATTTTGGACCCCCACTCCGGCCCCTTTTGCAAAGAAAATAAAAATATTTATTGACTTTTTTCATTTGCAATAAAGTTGGACAAGCATTCTTTATAACTCTTCCAAATTTCAAGTCGATAGCATAAGTAGTTGCTGAAATAACCAGGTGTGACAGACAGACAGACAGACAGACAGACAGACAGACAGACGAAGTCGCACCATAAGGGTTCCTTTTTTACCATTTTGGTACGGAACCCTAACAACAGTTTTTGTAATGGAACAGAAATTAGAAAGCTCGTGGCAGGGGTACATCGGTAGGCGATCAGGCTAGTTTATGCCGTATCACCATGCGCGAGAGCTTATTTTGCTCTGCACATTTATGAGGCGGCCTTTGTCTTTGGCGGTTTTTGTCGGCACTGCGTGAGCGGCGGCGTGTGCACTTTGAGTAGATATTGATACCTACGTTAGATCTAGTGAGTTACTATTGTTTTTCACGCTTTCGAGTCTATGAATATTTATTTGATTATTTGAAAAAAAAAACTTGACATTTTTTAAATTTAACTCTATGTTTCGATAATACTACTGATGGCAAATCGTTCTGCTACGGGAAAACAACCACTAAAATTTCAGCGTGTATATTATACACGGTGAAATGTAAGTGGTTGTTCTCCGACAGCAGAACGATTTGCCATCAGTAGTACTATCGAAACATAGAGTTCAATTTAAAAAATAATATGTATTTTTTTTAAATAATCAAAAAAAATATTCATAGACTCGAAAGCGTGAAAAACAATAGTAACTCACTAGATCTAACGTAGGTATCATTATCTAGTCAAAGAGCACGCCGTCGCTCACGCGGTGCCGACAAAGATCACCAAACAAATGCCGCCTCACAAATGTGCAGAGCAAAATAAGCTCTCGCGCATGGTGATACGGCATAAACTAGCCTGATCGCCTGTAGCGAGTGCCTACCGATGAACCCCCCCCTGCCCCGCACTCCTTTAGCGAGTCGTATAATTAAAACAAAAGACGCGCGCACTCAGCGGCCAGCGGGTCAGTTGCGCCGCGAAGTTGATGCCGCGAACATCACGCGATGTCGTAGGTACCTACGCGTAGTGAAGTGAGATAACATTGAAATAATGGATCGTCATTATAGTTTCTCCAATTTAGAGTACCTCGCTATGGTGCAACTACGCTAGGGTGAATTATGACTCAACAACACTTGGAGTCGCTCAATCTTCGCGGTGTTCTGAAGCCCCAAGTCCCGCAGGCCTGGACGATCGTAGCGGCGACACAGTGCTACTCGATCATGGGGAGTTACAGTGTATGTACCAGAGGTCGATCAGCCGTTCATTTGCGCGAGTTCGAGGAAATCCACAAGTAGGTACTTCAAACGGGATCCTCGTCGAAGTACCTACCTATGTGTATGGCTGGGTTTGACGTAAGTCAATACTACGTTTGGAAAGTGCTCAACAATGAAAGACTGCTTAAGTACCTATCATTTTCGTAAAGTTAATCAAATAAAACGTGCTCGATTGTGTTATTGTGTATGGAACGCAGTGGCTTGCAATTCGAAAAATTACTCCGTTACCGGGCCTAAGCGTAAGTACCTACTTGTACCTTTGTATTAAATACCGAACATTTAAAAGTAGGTAAGTAATTAAAATCATTGTAAATAAGTTTATTCCATTTTTTTGAATACCTACGCCTTAAATACTTTAATAGGTATCTAATTCAGAAAATATCGTTTTCTAAGATAGGTGCCTACCTACCTAGTAATCTTGTTTTTTAGTTTCGTGTTCACGTGTTCAATAATTTGTCTATCAATAACTCGGGAATAGTTATCAGCTGATTGATAAACACGGAGGGCAATGACCGCGCGGGCGCGCCCCGCTCGGCCGCGGCCGCTCGCGTCGTCGCCGCGCTTGCGTAGCTATCGTTACCTACTATTGGTTTGAGATTTTGTTTTTCACATCATTCTCATCACACCATTCTGCCATTTTTTGATTCTAATTTTTTTTGATATATCAATCGAATGTACTGCCAAGACAAAATCATTTCGCTACGGTAGAACACCGCTAAAATTTCGCCGTGTATACAAATATTGTTCGTTTAACATTATAGCATAGACATGCATGCATACATAAATACATACAAATATACCTACTCGAAAAACATTACCCTCGTTTTGGAGCAGTCTAATAAAAATATGCACTAGTGTATTCTCAGCTTAACAATCGGTCATGACTGTAACGTAACACATTTTGTAACGCACTGTTACATTCATGACGAAAAAACGCGTGGGACATTACCTAAAATTCAAATTCTAACCTAACGCGGAAAGCCATGGTTTGCGTAGTAGTTTCATTATTTTGTGTAATAGTTAACCTCAGTAAACACGTATATTAGTGAGGCAGAATCTACATACTTACCTTGTAATCAAACACTTTAAACACACCTTTTTTTAGCCACAAATCCGTTGTCGACACAAAATACCATTTTTCTCGAAAAATATTGACAGCTTTTATTTTTTAAATGCTGCCATCAGGTTCAATGGTGTTACCACTCAAGAAAATACCAGAAGTGGCCGGATTACTTTTCAAGTGTGGCAGTAATCGATGTTACTTTCATGACGTAACACACATACTAAAATTTTGGACATGTTTGTAAAAATTAATAAAAAAAAAATTCTTACGTTGTTTAGTGAAAGCTCTCCATAAAAAAATTGGATAAGTATCACAAAACTTCAACTTAACTTAAAAATACGGGATAGCCATGCTACTTCGGAAGCGTTGTCAGTTTTTGTTACAAAAGTGGTAATTGGACAAATAATTTTTGTATAGAAGCGAAAATAGTACCAGTGAAAAAAATTAAAAATAAAGCAATTTTGTAAGAGATAATCTAAAACAACAAGCATACTATTCAGTACAATATACAACAAATCTCATTTATCCAATAATGTTGATGTTATCCGGTAAATAAAATGGGGACAAGCAAAAAATTACAAATGTACAATTTTTCGCGGTTTTACCCACGTATCAAAATGGAATTAGGTGTACCAATACAGGCAGATATTACGACTTGTAAAAGAAACAGTAATTTATCAACACGAGAAAAAAGTTTATAAACTAGGAAGATCCCTAAATATACTTAATAGTTGAGGAAACAAGTTGAACACCAATGAATGCCATGCTATATAACTTATTATTTAAAATGTCACTTACGGGATATCTTCCGTGATTATTGGTTTGTTTGAGTTCCCGATATTTCGATGCTGTTGCAAGCGCCATGACTGCCATAGCTGAACATCTTCTGCAGTCAGGGCCCAATCACTGGATTGAATTTCACAAGCCAAGTATTCTGTCCACGGACAAACATTACATACCAAGGCTGACAAGAGAAGCAATTGAAATAAGAAAACACAAAAATTTCAATCGAGAAGATGGCTTCAAATTGTCAAGTACGTGGAATCCAGTTTTAAACATGCTCATAAATGGCAGCCGACATCGTTATAAAAACTCCAAAAAACTTGGTGATACTGTGTGTTTTGCCGTGACTTAGTGTCGAGTTCCAGTAGTGCGCGTAGCAAGAGACAAAGAAAGAGGGTAGACAGATTTGTCTGCTCTTAACAATTTATTTTCATCCACCCGCAATCTCCAGTCAACCCGCGATCATGGCGCTTGCAACAGCGTCGAAATATCGGGAACTCAAACAAACCAATAATCACGGAAGATATCCCGTAAGTGACATTTTAAATTTAGAGACAAACCGTGAAAGCTTAAAACAGTGTTTAACTTATTATTTACCTACTTACGTACGGAATTTCTCGATTGGAAGTGAGTAATATTTATATTCCTTGGGCCGGACCCTAAAAAAGCACTAGATTTAGCGCTAGGCGCTGAATTCTCAAATTCGGCGCCAAACATGTCAAAAAAGCGCTAGATCTAGTGCCGAAGCGCTAAAATGTCAGCACTGCGACTATTTATCGATAGCTGGCCGATAGCAAGAATATCGATTAAAGAGTATCGATAGCTCGGATCGTAACTTGGATTGGAGGCAATAGGTACCTACTATCGATAATATCGATACTATCTATAGTCAAAAACAATCGATAGTATTGATACTATCGATAGTCAAAAAACAATCGAGTCCAAAAAAAACGATACCATCGATAGTATTGTTTTATCAGAACTTCGATAGTATCGATACTTTATAATTTATGAGCAGCAATACTGTCGATAGTATTACAATCCATCAATAGTTCACATTTTGTTGTGTGTCACACACTTTCACTAATATGAGTAAAGAGTGTCTCAAGCAGCTTGGATCTTTTTTGAATATATGAAAGTTGATTCGTAGATTCTGTTGGTACCAATAACTCAATTTCACCAGTTTTGCTTTTGTGGGTTGGTTCTAGTTTGCGTAACTCTGTCCAGTTATAATTATCAATTTGTATGTAGGTATAGGTAGCGGCGTGAAATATGATCGATCGTGATGATGATATGAAATATGCTCGTCGTCTCGTCGTCGTTTTCTATTACGTATTGTTAACTGTCTATTGTCTATTGGGTCAAAAATGTACATGCGCGATCTGTGATCAAGATCCACGCCGATACTTATACCTAATGATTAATGATAAAGGTTCCCGAGTTTCTGACGTAAACAGTAGTTAGGAAAGGATTTAAGACGACTAAATTCAGTCAAGTGTAATAAGCGCTTTACAACAGAATCAGCACCATTAAACAAATAAAACCACACGTTAGTGAAACTTTTTAAATAAAATGTTTAACATTATAATCACACAGTATGTTAGGTATAAGATTTTTTCGCTCGCCAATCTAAGAATTCATCAATATCATCTTCATTCTCTGAATCTCCATGTTCATCTTCACTCATTTTTTCCATATCTTGTTTTGTTTTTTTGGTTTCTTCCTTTTTTAACTCAAGATCTAAAACCCTGTAAAAAAAAAAATCTTTAGAACTTATTCTACGACTTTAAATAGATTACAGTATGTTCCTATCATTATACTAACTTTGACCAAATTCTGATTTGTTCATCAATTTCATCAATTTGTCGTTCAGCTGTAGCTTCTTCCTGCTCTCCAGCAATGATTTCTGCTGACGCGGTTGCCTCTTCTTTTATTTCCTTTTGGAACTTTTCCCATTCCTCTTCAATTGGGTCTTTATATTCAATGTTTCGTACCTGAAAGGAAAAATAAGTATTTTTTTGTTGCAGTTGCAGCGTGTCGGCGGTATCGCACGACGTCGGTCGTATCTACTCGTATTTTACGAGGGCGGAAGCTAGTTATAAATACCGTGAATACTTCGTGAATATAGAAGAATAACATAATTACAGCGAAAACGAATTCGTATCAGAACTTTTATTACTAGAACTGAGCGACCTGAGGCGACTAGGCAACTGAACGCTGCAAGCGTCGCCCTAAAGCGCTTATTAAAATTAATTGAATTTAGCTGTCTTAATGTAAATACGTCCAAAAATGATACAGAACCCTCGGTGTGCGAGTACGACTCGCACTTGGCCGGTTTTTCTCCATTTTTTGAGCAAGTGTACCTAGCCGGTTTTGAAACATCTCCTTTGGAACAATTTTAAAGAATGCTTGCCCAGGTTTATTGCAAGTGAATGAAGTTAAAAAATGTTTTTAGTTTTATTTAAAAAGGGGGCTGAAGTGGGGGTTCGAAATTTAAAAGTGGGGTCATTAGGTTGTAGCGACATCTGCCGACAACAGCAAAGACTACTAACACAGCTAGACAGCTAACAGTGAACGTCACTACATGACGCCTATTGGCTGATCCTACATCGCGCATGCAGAGTTTTCACAGCAATTTGCATACCATATGAGGCATATCATAAGAGTAATATTGTTCTGTGTATGAAAGGGCTTGATCTACACATTTCAAAATGTATTTTCATTTTCTTTTGTCTTTTAGTTTTCGACATATTATGATGAAAAATGTCTGAAAAAAGACCATTCATAGGAATTGACCCAAATATTGCACCAAAACTAAAACGATGTTCCTAACTATAAAACATATAGACAAACATATAGACAGTTTTTTTCAAAATCATCAAAATTCCTTCATAAACAAACTTAGTTATGCGGTCCGGTTTTTTTAACTTTTAAACGTCCAAGGATGGTGCGGAACCCTCGGTGCCCGAGTACGACTCGCACTTAGCCGGTTTTTTTGTACTGCATTCAGCATCACGAGATTATGTTTCGTTTAAAGTATTCTCCAAAGATCGTTTCAAGTTATGAACTTCATTATAATACGTGTATTTGTACATGGGCGTAGCCAGGGACGTATTTCCCTAAGGGCGTAGGGGGCGATCGCCCGGGGCGGCCGGCCCAGAGGGGCGGCCGCCAGGCCGCCCTCATTACCTCAGTTTTGTCCGTTTTATCCGCAGTTTTGAGTGTTGTCAGATGGAACCTGGTTAATTGATAAACCTTTTGTTTTCCTCAATTGGGTTCCTCATAAGGGTTCCTTTTTTACCATTTTGGTACGGAACCCTAAAAACGGTCCGTGAAAAAACGTGCTGGAAACGGAGTAGTGCACAAACAGCCTTAGGCTACGTCTATAGATTTTATGTCTAGTCTATGCTTGGAACGCTCGCAACAAAAATGTTTTGAATTTTGATTTGTTTTAATAAAATTGTCATGTCATTGCATGTCATTGTCATTTGTTTGGATTTATGAAGTTTAGATTTTGACCTTGGTAGGACAAATTTATTTTTGTTGATTGTTGTTTCGAGACTTCGAGTACTTTCGAGTCGAGTTGGGTTGGGTTTCGAGGATCCAGATTTCGACTGACTTTGTTTACTAAATCATTATAATCACTCGTTAACAATTAACACCAATGCTAATGACACAAGGTGTGCCGGCAAAAATAATTAAGTACATTTCTAATAATTTTAGGTCTAAGAGTAGTGTACATATTAAAATGGAAGAATTGTGCATGTTAAAAAACGTAAAAGCGTGCATTCCGCCTTTGGATCTCAGTAGTCATAAAGGCCAAGCAGGAAGAATAGGAGTTATTGGAGGATCATTAGAATATACAGGCGCACCTTACTTTGCTGGGATAAGTGCATTACGAGTTAGTTTGTATCTGCGTAATTTGTTGATTTCAATAACAAAATAATTGCTAAAGATAATATTATATATCTTTGCAGGTAGGAGCAGACTTGGCTCATGTATTCTGTACTAAAGATTCAGCCACTGTAATAAAGTCATACAGTCCAGAGCTAATAGTGCATCCTCTATTAGACTGGCCAAATGCTGTTCAAGAGATATCAGAGTGGTTTGGGAGGCTCCATGCTATAGTCATAGGACCAGGACTAGGTAGACAGAAAGAAATATTTCATGTAGTTGCAGAACTAATTGAAGTCATTAGAGAAAAGAGGATCCCACTACTTCTTGACGCAGATGGATTGTTTTTGATTACTGAAAAGACATATTTATTAAAAGAATTCATGTCACCAGTTATATTAACTCCAAATAAAATTGAGTTTGATAGGCTTTGTACTAAAACAAATGGGCCTTCAGGGTTGAGCCAGTTAGGTAAATATGTGACTGTATTTCAGAAAGGTCCAGTAGATGAAGTGTTCAGTGTTGATCCTAGCGTTCAATGGAAATCAAATATAGGCGGTTCTGGCAGGAGGTGTGGTGGACAAGGAGACTTGCTCTCTGGAGCTATTGCTGTTATGATGAACTGGACCCTAGCTAACAAGGATAAAATTGAAATTGCGACATGTGGGGATAAGGTGTTAGTAGCTTCATCTATATCCTGCTATGCTGCAAGCCGTTTGATAAGATTGTGTAATGAGAAAGCTTTTGCAGTAAAAGGACGAAGTATGGTAGCTTCAGATATGGTTGAGTACATCCATGAATCTTTTGAACATTTTTTTGGCCAATAACCTTATACTTAATGTTGTATTTTTATGGTTTATTTCTTGTTTTTATAGGTACTGCATTTATTTTACTAAATAAGTTTTTTTTATAAGATGTATATTTGTTATGTACATAATATGCATAATTAAATAATATGTAAAGGGAGTAACTATAAATAAAAGTAATTTTAATAAAATTTATAAAAAAATATAATATTTATAAATGAGCATACCTTGGCATCTAGAATAGGATCATCAAAGAAACCTTCCGGGATGGGTTGCTCAGATCCTTGTGCACCATCCACTTCTGTTGAACTAGTTGCTGGAAGATCTAAAGATTTTTTTTTTTTACAAAAACTGTCTATTTTTAAGATCTTAAGCCTATCATAACATTCATAACACTGCAAAGGATTCTTCCCTTATTTTCTTATCTTGCTTAAAACAGTCACATTAGCCCTTCAAACATTTCATTAATTTGTCCATGCCCAGCGATTAATGTTAATTAATGGCAAAATCATAATAATCATAGAGATAACAAGTAGGGTAAATCAGCTATTCCTAACATTGTTGCCAATTTTGCGTTAGAAATGTATGCAAAAGTCATAAATGTCTAGGGCAAAAATCGAGGTATTCCACGAAGCACACCCAAACGAAGCACACCCAGACAAAGCACACCTAAAGTATGGTGTAATTCGTCTGGGTGTGCTTCGTTTGGGTGTGCTTCATGGAATACCTCCAAAAATCGCAAAATTGGCAACAGTGATTCCTAAAGTGGGTTCCGTAGAACCTAGGGGTTCCGTATAAAAGTTACTAGGGTTCCGCGGAATTACTCATTTTTGGCTGTTAAACAATTTTATTCTTCACAATAAAAGTTGCAAGTAAAGAATGAAAGTGTTTCACTTTTAAAATATTTCTATTAAAAGTTTTGGTTCTTATATATATATAAATTGCAGTGTCAGTCCTTTATTTGAAGAAGGAGAAGTCCCAATAATCCAAAAAATTATAACATAACTTCCAGTATCATATAAATCATCATTGCACAAATACAACTTTTTTATGGGATACAATACAACTTTATTTTGCAGACCTTAACACTTTCACTGTCCATGCATTACATGTAATGCACTGATGAGTTAGCTCTGTATGTCCGTGCATGACATACAATACACTATTAACATACTTGGACAACACTATTGGTCGGCAGTTGCAATAATTGTATTGATAATTGTCTTAGGACAGTGAAAGTATTAATTTAGTTTTTGCAGACCACTAGTTGGCAACCACTGATCTAAACCAGTGTTCCGCAAGCTTTTTGAGTTCAAGGTACACCTAGGAAATTGGAAAATTTTGGAGGTACACCATAAATGAAGAAAAATTTTTTAGGTCCATAATACAACTTAATCAATAAGCGGCAAAACAAAAGCGCATGGTGAATTTAACATAGGAGATAACCTTATTTTTCCACTGCACAGCCATTAATGACCCACACCAGTGTGCCGCAGCACACGCTTTGCGGAACACTACTCTAAACAGTATAACATGTAGCTCAGGTTTATTTAACTACTACTAAAATTATTTTGTATGATTAAACCATTCTTGGTTTAACAGCACAAAATAATCTTAAAAATGTATTTAGTTTGTGTTTGAACAATAAAACAAAAAAAAAATGTAAATTTTGATAACATCAATACCTTCATTACTAAGAGTTGGTGTGGAAAGATTTAAAGGTGTCCTTTTAATTTCTTCATCATGGAATGAAATTACTTGTGGAGCATTATTTTTAGGCAGTGGTGTCTCAGCATTTTTCAGAATCCCTTTCAACTTTTTTTCAGGCGGTGCATCCCCAAGAGGATTTCCACTTTTATGTTTGATCTTTCCAACTGTGAAATTATTTGTCAATTCTTTCAACTTTTTGGCTTTTTCAACACTCTCTCTGTGTTGTTTACTATTTAAGTGTACTTGCCACACATGCTCGGACCGCACCACCGAGTTACAAAGTATACACAATAACTGTCCAGTGTTGTTATATTTCGCGAGAGGGTTATCTATTTTTGTAGGCTTAATATTCTTTTTCTTTCGTTCAGCCATCAGTCGACGCATCTCTTCTTGCGCTTTTTGCTTCTCTATTTGCAAACGAAGCGACATACTGGATATTTGTAAATCCAAAATTAGGCACCGAGTTCAAAACAATAGGTACCTACGTCTTGGGCTTTACAAACGCATTATACTTTAGCATAAACGTAATTTCATGACTTTGAACGAGTTTGAACGTTAAAACGCAATTTTATGTTTTCAAAAATCCACCTGACTGACCACCCCCTACAGAGTACAATATAATATCCACTTGATAATGATATCCACACACACCCCCAGTCCCCCACCCGTCACTTCACTTGACCAAAGACTTTTTTTTTTTTTTTTTTTTCTCTTCGCCCTTCTTGGGCAGGCTAAGGTCTTGGACCATACCGCCTCGTCTTCAGTAATTATTGTCCTTCTTGATTAAAAGTAAGGCCAAAGCCTCGTCTTCAGTTTTATCCTTCTTGTTCAAAGGTAAGTAAGGCCGAAGCCTCGTCTTCAGTTTCATACTTCTTGTCCAAAAGTAAATAAGGCCACAGCCTCGTCCTTAGTAGTTTATATCTTGATTATGTTTATTTATTTTAGGCCAGAGCCACGTCTTCAGTATTCATTAGTCAAAATCATAATAATAAGGTGTCATATCCGTGTATTCGTCATAATCATGTTGTAAAGTAAGGTCATATCCGGGTCATATCCTTCTAATATTATTATGTCGCCCCGATCGGTCAGATTGCCCAACCAGTGCTGTCAATAAATGTATACAGTGCTGTGTATGTACTGTAATTTTCCAGCAAACTTTGAGTGTCGCGCGGGATGCTTGCTGGCGTTTTATATATTTCCAGTAAATTATCAAATAGAGGAATTCTTTGTAGATCATATGCAGGGCATTCAAAAATTATATGATCCAGGGTCTGATCAATTCCTAAGTTACAATTTATACAAACAGGCGATGTAATAATTTTCATTCTGGCTAAATGTGCATTGAATCTTCCATGTCCAAATCTAAGACGGTTTAAAGTTGTGTAAAATTTTCTGCTCTTAGGAAGAACAGATCTGGTGAACCAGGGCGCAGAACCAGTGATTTGATTTATTTTCGCATACCATTTTCCTTTAGTTCTTAGTGTTTCTTGCCAGTTCTCATGCCAATTACAGGTGTTTTGTTCACGTAATTTAGTAAGCAGGTCCGAACTTGGTATGGCAACATTTCTTGTCTCTGGGATGTCAACGTCAACAATAACTCTTGCAAGATAATCTGCGTTTTCGTTTCCTGCTACTCCTATGTGGGAGGGTGTCCATATTAAGCTTATTGTAAATCCTCTAGAACAAAGATCAGCGTATAAAGTCCGAATCTCATATAAAATATTTCCGGTATTGGCGTCCAGTTTCGGGTTTTGTAAGGCCATGAGAACACTCATGCAGTCGGTCGCTATAAGCCAAGTTGTGTGCCCAAGATTCTTTACATGTATGTACTGCAGAGCTGATAAAATGGCTAGAGATTCTGCTGTAAATATAGACATGGCTCCAGGTAACCGAACTCCATGTCCAACAGTAAGATGAGGTAAATATATGGCTAACGAAACATTTCTATTGTTTTTGGATCCATCTGTATATATATGCCTGTACCCAGGGAACTCTGCAATTAACTGATAGACATCTTCTTTACTCTGAAGATCGCGATTAATGTAAATGTTCATGGGCCAGAATTTGCTGATGTAATTACCGGAGTAACATGGCCATCTGCCTTTACATTTCTCAATTTGATATTGATCATCAATACTGATTAGATTAGAAAAGTCATGAAATATATAAGGGACATTTACGAAATTAGAGGGATTGTATACTCTATAATAAAATAATATTTTCTTTAATAAAGGATGATTATCGAAAGATAAAAGCTTGAGAATGTATTTGGACTTTAAAAACTGAAATCTTATATTCATAGGAGGAGTGTTACACTCAATTTGAAGTGAATTAATTGGAGTTGTCTTCATTGCACCAGTTACACATCTAAGATTGTGGTTTTGAAGAATCTCCAATTTGTGAACCAATCTCTGATCAGACCCAAAGCACTAAAATCCATATTCGAAATGACTGCGGACTAGAGATTTATATAACATAAGCAAAATTTTTGGATCAGCTGCAATCGACAGTGACTTTATAAAATTAAATGCTTTATTAGCTCTACCTAACAGATAATCGACATACTTAGTCCATGAAAGGTTGCTTGTAAAAATGATACCCAGAAACTTCACTTCATTCACTATTGGAAGAACACTATCATTGTAATAGATATGTAGGTCTGTTTCACACTCTCCAAACACTATAACTTTAGATTTTTCTGAACTAATATCTAAGTTAAGATAATGAAAATAGTTCTTTAGCCGAGTTAAAGCTGTGTTTAAAATACTTTCAACAGAACTTATATCTGAACCTGAAGCATAGATAACCAAATCATCTGCAAACTGCAAATTTGCCACTTCAAGACCAAGTACAATGTTTAGTCTATGTAAATAAAGGAGATAAATCAATGGACTGAGGATGCCACCTTGACATACGCCTTTATATGAAAAACGTGGCCCTATTAAACGTTTATTCACCTTGACATATACTTCTCTACCATGTAAAAAGTTAAAGATCCATATTATAATTTTTTCAGGAATACCAAGGGCACGAAGTTCACCACACAAAATGTGCAGATTAATGTTGTTGAATGCACCCACTACATCAAAGAAGACACCTACAAAATGATTGTCCATTTTAATAGAATTGTATATATCTAATTGCAAATGAGAAATGCTATCTCGAGTAGAGAACCCACGTCGAAAGCCAAATTGATTGGATGGTAATTAGACTATTACTTTCTATATAAAATTCTACTCTTTGTTTAATTAGTTGTTCAAAGGTTTTTCCCATGCATGATGTTAATGCTACTGGCCTATAAGATTCTGCTTTGTGTCTTACTTTGTTAGGTTTAAGTACTGGGATAAGACAATCTGTTTTCCATTCATTAGGGATAACCATTTCCTGCCAGAGTAAATTTAAAACACTTAATATGTCAGAAAGTGCCATAATTGATACATTTTTCAACATTTTGTAAGGTATTCCATCAAGGCCAAAAGCTGAATCTCGTCTAGATGATATTGCAGATTTTAATTCCTGAAGAGAAAATGGATAAATTAGATATTCATAATGTCCTGAAGCTTTTACTTCATGAGGAATTGATTGAAATGGCCCCTCAACTGTATCTGGAGTATATTTTTTAAGAAAATCAAATACCCAAGGAGCAATATTATTACTTGAAGGTGAAAATGTTTTATTAAATCTTTTTGACATTTGCCAAACCCTAGATAATGGAGTAGTTCTATTAAATGACTCACACAGAGAAATCCAACTTAAATATCTTTCTCTTTTTAACACTAATTTTTTAAGAGCTTGTAATTTTTTAAACTCAATATATTTTTCCAATGTGAGATGGTGCTTGAATACTATATAGGCATTCCTAGAGTCTTCTACTGCTTTAGTGCAATTCAAATTCCACCATGGTAATGGAATGCGTTTTTTACGATTATTATTTACTGATGCTGTATCAAAAGAAGAATCAGATCTTATAGTTGATGGTAATGACTTAATAACAGCTAAATTTAATAACTTTATCATGTCATTATATGAATTTAATGGGTTATCTTTATTAATTTTAAAATTCATTATAAACTATCAACAGTCTTCTTGTATATTTCCCAATCAACCAGGTTAAAATTAAAATGTTTTGGCAAATTTGAAGCTTCCATATCATGTGGGTTATTATAATTGTCATTAATAAGTAACTTTGTAATTACAGGCAAATGGTAACTACCTAAAGGATCATCATGAACAGACCAGTTACAAGATAATGAAATTGAAGTTGATACTACAGTTAAATCAAGTGCATTTCTTTGCCACCTATCAGAGCCTACAGTTGTCATTTCTCCATCGTTCAATAAAACCAAATTACAGTCATTAATGATTTCAAGCACCTCTCGGCCACGGATGTTCACACTGTTACATCCCCAAGCCGAATGATGTGCATTGAAATCTCCACCCACCAAAAGAGGACCAGGAATATTGCGAATTAAATTATCAAACTTATACTTAGTAAATGAAGCATTTCCAGGACTATAAAAACTAACTAATGAAATTTCTTTTTTATTGCCATATTTTAAACGAATCGCTATATTTTGTATGGAATCATCATATAAAGTATCTATTTTACTAAATTGTAAACTGTTATGTATTAAAATAGCTACACCATTGTGTGAATTACCTGAGTCTAATCTTACTATATTATAACCTTTAATACTAAATCTCATGTGAGGCTTGAGCCAAGTCTCACACAATAAAGCTACATGTATGTTATACTCATGTAAAAAATACGAAAAAGCAAGTTTATTACTATTGATGCTCTGAGCATTCCACTGTACAATATTCAGCTGATCCATAAAATTAAGGTTTATTTATATTATTCTGGATTTTTGATAATAGAACATCTTTTATGCTTTGAGTACAAATACTCTTTTCATTATTTTTATTTTGAGAAATTAATGTTACTATTGTCTGTATTAAAATATTTAAAATTGGTTCTGTTTCAATTAGTGATTGTAATTGTTTAGCAGGACTGGACTTTGAAAGGGATGGAAATGACTTTTCATTGAATAAATCTGCATAAGATTTCTTATTAATTTTGTGTTTGTTTTCTTCCACTTTTTGCTGTTTGACTGGACACTGTGCCGAAATAGCTACATGATTACCTTGACAGTGACAACATGTAGCCTCAGTTGATGGTATTTGACATTCTTTATAATTATGGTCCTTTGTACATATGGAACATCTTTGGGAGTTCTTACAGAATTTGGCTATATGACCATACCTTAGACACTTCAGGCATTGTTTCACCGGCGGAATGTACGGCCGTACTTCGAATCGCCAGCTGTTCAGGTCTACACTATCGGGTATTGTTGCACACGAGAATGTGATGGATACCGTCTTCGTAGGCTGAAAAGACACCCCCCCTCCTTCTGAAATAGTACGACGCATAAATCTTCTGACAGAAATAATATTCTTTGTGCTAGTTATAGCATTATAAATGTGTTCGTTGCTCAGGTCAATTGGAACATGCATAATAACACCTGTATTTTCCGTAGCAGTTGCAGGAATACTGGCTTTCAATTTATAACTATCCAAAAACTTACGATTCAATAACGCTGCATTGGCTAAACCAGGACGTTCAAAAATAACACCAATTTTATAACGATTCATGCGCAATAATTGTTTTACTCCCTTGTTGTATTTTTTTATGCTGGTTGAAAGGGACATCATGTCTCTATCACCGATCGGGACTAAGTCAATACTTTCAAAAAATACGACATATTCAAAATTGCCTCCGCTTTCAGGGTATGACCTAATGTAGTCAGGAATCCTGAATTCCCGATACTTATCCTTTTCAATTGGTACTGATTCCTCTGAAGAGCTTGAGGCTCCACCGTCGTCTTCAGAGGACAGCAATGGTGGAGCAGAAGACGAAACATCTTCTTTTTTTCTTTTCTTTGGATGCCCTTTCTTCCCCATCATGAGAAAAGCAAGCAAATGAACTTGTGAAGGAATAAACTAATTATTTGAAAATTTGTTTTAAAAAAGGCGCCCAATCGATACGAATTTCCCGCGCTTTTTTTCTTGACCAAAGACTTTTTTTTTTTTTTTTTTCTTCGCCCTTCTTGGGCAGGCTAAGGTCTTGGACCATACCGCCTCGTCTTCAGTAATTATTGTCCTTCTTGATTAAAAGTAAGGCCAAAGCCTCGTCTTCAGTTTTATCCTTCTTGTTCAAAGGTAAGTAAGGCCGAAGCCTCGTCTTCAGTTTCATACTTCTTGTCCAAAAGTAAATAAGGCCACAGCCTCGTCCTTAGTAGTTTATATCTTGATTATGTTTATTTATTTTAGGCCAGAGCCACGTCTTCAGTATTCATTAGTCAAAATCATAATATTAAGGTGTCATATCCGTGTATTCGTCATAATCATGTTGTAAAGTAAGGTCATATCCGGGTCATATCCTTCTAATATTATTATGTCGCCCCGATCGGTCAGATTGCCCAACCAGTGCTGTCAATAAATGTATACAGTGCTGTGTATGTACTGTAATTTTCCAGCAAACTTTGAGTGTCGCGCGGGATGCTTGCTGGCGTTTTATATATTTCCAGTAATTTATCAAATAGAGGAATTCTTTGTAGATCATATGCAGGGCATTCAAAAATTATATGATCTAGGGTCTGATCAATTCCTAAGTTACAATTTATACAAACAGGCGATGTAATAATTTTCATTCTGGCTAAATGTGCATTGAATCTTCCATGTCCAAATCTAAGACGGTTTAAAGTTGTGTAAAATTTTCTGCTCTTAGGAAGAACAGATCTGGTGAACCAGGGCGCAGAACCAGTGATTTGATTTATTTTCGCATACCATTTTCCTTTAGTTCTTAGTGTTTCTTGCCAGTTCTCATGCCAATTACAGGTGTTTTGTTCACGTAATTTAGTAAGCAGGTCCGAACTTGGTATGGCAACATTTCTTGTCTCTGGGATGTCAACGTCAACAATAACTCTTGCAAGATAATCTGCGTTTTCGTTTCCTGCTACTCCTATGTGGGAGGGTGTCCATATTAAGCTTATTGTAAATCCTCTAGAACAAAGATCAGCGTATAAAGTCCGAATCTCATATAAAATATTTCCGGTATTGGCGTCCAGTTTCGGGTTTTGTAAGGCCATGAGAACACTCATGCAGTCGGTCGCTATAAGCCAAGTTGTGTGCCCAAGATTCTTTACATGTATGTACTGCAGAGCTGATAAAATGGCTAGAGATTCTGCTGTAAATATAGACATGGCTCCAGGTAACCGAACTCCATGTCCAACAGTAAGATGAGGTAAATATATGGCTAACGAAACATTTCTATTGTTTTTGGATCCATCTGTATATATATGCCTGTACCCAGGGAACTCTGCAATTAACTGATAGACATCTTCTTTACTCTGAAGATCGCGATTAATGTAAATGTTCATGGGCCAGAATTTGCTGATGTAATTACCGGAGTAACATGGCCATCTGCCTTTACATTTCTCAATTTGATATTGATCATCAATACTGATTAGATTAGAAAAGTCATGAAATATATAAGGGACATTTACGAAATTAGAGGGATTGTATACTCTATAATAAAATAATATTTTCTTTAATAAAGGATGATTATCGAAAGATAAAAGCTTGAGAATGTATTTGGACTTTAAAAACTGAAATCTTATATTCATAGGAGGAGTGTTACACTCAATTTGAAGTGAATTAATTGGAGTTGTCTTCATTGCACCAGTTACACATCTAAGATTGTGGTTTTGAAGAATCTCCAATTTGTGAACCAATCTCTGATCAGACCCAAAGCACTAAAATCCATATTCGAAATGACTGCGGACTAGAGATTTATATAACATAAGCAAAATTTTTGGATCAGCTGCAATCGACAGTGACTTTATAAAATTAAATGCTTTATTAGCTCTACCTAACAGATAATCGACATACTTAGTCCATGAAAGGTTGCTTGTAAAAATGATACCCAGAAACTTCACTTCATTCACTATTGGAAGAACACTATCATTGTAATAGATATGTAGGTCTGTTTCACACTCTCCAAACACTATAACTTTAGATTTTTCTGAACTAATATCTAAGTTAAGATAATGAAAATAGTTCTTTAGCCGAGTTAAAGCTGTGTTTAAAATACTTTCAACAGAACTTATATCTGAACCTGAAGCATAGATAACCAAATCATCTGCAAACTGCAAATTTGCCACTTCAAGACCAAGTACAATGTTTAGTCTATGTAAATAAAGGAGATAAATCAATGGACTGAGGATGCCACCTTGACATACGCCTTTATATGAAAAACGTGGCCCTATTAAACGTTTATTCACCTTGACATATACTTCTCTACCATGTAAAAAGTTAAAGATCCATATTATAATTTTTTCAGGAATACCAAGGGCACGAAGTTCACCACACAAAATGTGCAGATTAATGTTGTTGAATGCACCCACTACATCAAAGAAGACACCTACAAAATGATTGTCCATTTTAATAGAATTGTATATATCTAATTGCAAATGAGAAATGCTATCTCGAGTAGAGAACCCACGTCGAAAGCCAAATTGATTGGATGGTAATTAGACTATTACTTTCTATATAAAATTCTACTCTTTGTTTAATTAGTTGTTCAAAGGTTTTTCCCATGCATGATGTTAATGCTACTGGCCTATAAGATTCTGCTTTGTGTCTTACTTTGTTAGGTTTAAGTACTGGGATAAGACAATCTGTTTTCCATTCATTAGGGATAACCATTTCCTGCCAGAGTAAATTTAAAACACTTAATATGTCAGAAAGTGCCATAATTGATACATTTTTCAACATTTTGTAAGGTATTCCATCAAGGCCAAAAGCTGAATCTCGTCTAGATGATATTGCAGATTTTAATTCCTGAAGAGAAAATGGATAAATTAGATATTCATAATGTCCTGAAGCTTTTACTTCATGAGGAATTGATTGAAATGGCCCCTCAACTGTATCTGGAGTATATTTTTTAAGAAAATCAAATACCCAAGGAGCAATATTATTACTTGAAGGTGAAAATGTTTTATTAAATCTTTTTGACATTTGCCAAACCCTAGATAATGGAGTAGTTCTATTAAATGACTCACACAGAGAAATCCAACTTAAATATCTTTCTCTTTTTAACACTAATTTTTTAAGAGCTTGTAATTTTTTAAACTCAATATATTTTTCCAATGTGAGATGGTGCTTGAATACTATATAGGCATTCCTAGAGTCTTCTACTGCTTTAGTGCAATTCAAATTCCACCATGGTAATGGAATGCGTTTTTTACGATTATTATTTACTGATGCTGTATCAAAAGAAGAATCAGATCTTATAGTTGATGGTAATGACTTAATAACAGCTAAATTTAATAACTTTATCATGTCATTATATGAATTTAATGGGTTATCTTTATTAATTTTAAAATTCATTATAAACTATCAACAGTCTTCTTGTATATTTCCCAATCAACCAGGTTAAAATTAAAATGTTTTGGCAAATTTGAAGCTTCCATATCATGTGGGTTATTATAATTGTCATTAATAAGTAACTTTGTAATTACAGGCAAATGGTAACTACCTAAAGGATCATCATGAACAGACCAGTTACAAGATAATGAAATTGAAGTTGATACTACAGTTAAATCAAGTGCATTTCTTTGCCACCTATCAGAGCCTACAGTTGTCATTTCTCCATCGTTCAATAAAACCAAATTACAGTCATTAATGATTTCAAGCACCTCTCGGCCACGGATGTTCACACTGTTACATCCCCAAGCCGAATGATGTGCATTGAAATCTCCACCCACCAAAAGAGGACCAGGAATATTGCGAATTAAATTATCAAACTTATACTTAGTAAATGAAGCATTTCCAGGACTATAAAAACTAACTAATGAAATTTCTTTTTTATTGCCATATTTTAAACGAATCGCTATATTTTGTATGGAATCATCATATAAAGTATCTATTTTACTAAATTGTAAACTGTTATGTATTAAAATAGCTACACCATTGTGTGAATTACCTGAGTCTAATCTTACTATATTATAACCTTTAATACTAAATCTCATGTGAGGCTTGAGCCAAGTCTCACACAATAAAGCTACATGTATGTTATACTCATGTAAAAAATACGAAAAAGCAAGTTTATTACTATTGATGCTCTGAGCATTCCACTGTACAATATTCAGCTGATCCATAAAATTAAGGTTTATTTATATTATTCTGGATTTTTGATAATAGAACATCTTTTATGCTTTGAGTACAAATACTCTTTTCATTATTTTTATTTTGAGAAATTAATGTTACTATTGTCTGTATTAAAATATTTAAAATTGGTTCTGTTTCAATTAGTGATTGTAATTGTTTAGCAGGACTGGACTTTGAAAGGGATGGAAATGACTTTTCATTGAATAAATCTGCATAAGATTTCTTATTAATTTTGTGTTTGTTTTCTTCCACTTTTTGCTGTTTGACTGGACACTGTGCCGAAATAGCTACATGATTACCTTGACAGTGACAACATGTAGCCTCAGTTGATGGTATTTGACATTCTTTATAATTATGGTCCTTTGTACATATGGAACATCTTTGGGAGTTCTTACAGAATTTGGCTATATGACCATACCTTAGACACTTCAGGCATTGTTTCACCGGCGGAATGTACGGCCGTACTTCGAATCGCCAGCTGTTCAGGTCTACACTATCGGGTATTGTTGCACACGAGAATGTGATGGATACCGTCTTCGTAGGCTGAAAAGACACCCCCCCTCCTTCTGAAATAGTACGACGCATAAATCTTCTGACAGAAATAATATTCTTTGTGCTAGTTATAGCATTATAAATGTGTTCGTTGCTCAGGTCAATTGGAACATGCATAATAACACCTGTATTTTCCGTAGCAGTTGCAGGAATACTGGCTTTCAATTTATAACTATCCAAAAACTTACGATTCAATAACGCTGCATTGGCTAAACCAGGACGTTCAAAAATAACACCAATTTTATAACGATTCATGCGCAATAATTGTTTTACTCCCTTGTTGTATTTTTTTATGCTGGTTGAAAGGGACATCATGTCTCTATCACCGATCGGGACTAAGTCAATACTTTCAAAAAATACGACATATTCAAAATTGCCTCCGCTTTCAGGGTATGACCTAATGTAGTCAGGAATCCTGAATTCCCGATACTTATCCTTTTCAATTGGTACTGATTCCTCTGAAGAGCTTGAGGCTCCACCGTCGTCTTCAGAGGACAGCAATGGTGGAGCAGAAGACGAAACATCTTCTTTTTTTCTTTTCTTTGGATGCCCTTTCTTCCCCATCATGAGAAAAGCAAGCAAATGAACTTGTGAAGGAATAAACTAATTATTTGAAAATTTGTTTTAAAAAAGGCGCCCAATCGATACGAATTTCCCGCGCTTTTTTTCTTGACCAAAGACTTTTTTTTTTTTTTTTTTCTTCGCCCTTCTTGGGCAGGCTAAGGTCTTGGACCATACCGCCTCGTCTTCAGTAATTATTGTCCTTCTTGATTAAAAGTAAGGCCAAAGCCTCGTCTTCAGTTTTATCCTTCTTGTTCAAAGGTAAGTAAGGCCGAAGCCTCGTCTTCAGTTTCATACTTCTTGTCCAAAAGTAAATAAGGCCACAGCCTCGTCCTTAGTAGTTTATATCTTGATTATGTTTATTTATTTTAGGCCAGAGCCACGTCTTCAGTATTCATTAGTCAAAATCATAATATTAAGGTGTCATATCCGTGTATTCGTCATAATCATGTTGTAAAGTAAGGTCATATCCGGGTCATATCCTTCTAATATTATTATGTCGCCCCGATCGGTCAGATTGCCCAACCAGTGCTGTCAATAAATGTATACAGTGCTGTGTATGTACTGTAATTTTCCAGCAAACTTTGAGTGTCGCGCGGGATGCTTGCTGGCGTTTTATATATTTCCAGTAATTTATCAAATAGAGGAATTCTTTGTAGATCATATGCAGGGCATTCAAAAATTATATGATCTAGGGTCTGATCAATTCCTAAGTTACAATTTATACAAACAGGCGATGTAATAATTTTCATTCTGGCTAAATGTGCATTGAATCTTCCATGTCCAAATCTAAGACGGTTTAAAGTTGTGTAAAATTTTCTGCTCTTAGGAAGAACAGATCTGGTGAACCAGGGCGCAGAACCAGTGATTTGATTTATTTTCGCATACCATTTTCCTTTAGTTCTTAGTGTTTCTTGCCAGTTCTCATGCCAATTACAGGTGTTTTGTTCACGTAATTTAGTAAGCAGGTCCGAACTTGGTATGGCAACATTTCTTGTCTCTGGGATGTCAACGTCAACAATAACTCTTGCAAGATAATCTGCGTTTTCGTTTCCTGCTACTCCTATGTGGGAGGGTGTCCATATTAAGCTTATTGTAAATCCTCTAGAACAAAGATCAGCGTATAAAGTCCGAATCTCATATAAAATATTTCCGGTATTGGCGTCCAGTTTCGGGTTTTGTAAGGCCATGAGAACACTCATGCAGTCGGTCGCTATAAGCCAAGTTGTGTGCCCAAGATTCTTTACATGTATGTACTGCAGAGCTGATAAAATGGCTAGAGTTTCTGCTGTAAATATAGACATGGCTCCAGGTAACCGAACTCCATGTCCAACAGTAAGATGAGGTAAATATATGGCTGACGAAACATTTCTATTGTTTTTGGATCCATCAGTAAATATATGCCTGTACCCAGGGAACTCTGCAATTAATTGATAGACATCTTCTTTACTCCGAAGATCGCGATTAATGTAAATGTTCATGGGCCAGAATTTGCTGATGTAATTACCGGAGTAACATGGCCATCTGCCTTTACATTTCTCAATTTGATATTGATCATCAATACTGATTAGATTAGAAAAGTCATGAAATATATAAGGGACATTTACGAAATTAGAGGGATTGTATACTCTATAATAAAATAATATTTTCTTTAATAAAGGATGATTTTCGAAAGATAAAAGCTTGAGAATGTATTTGGACTTTAAAAACTGAAATCTTATATTCATAGGAGGAGTGTTACACTCAATTTGAAGTGAATTAATTGGAGTTGTCTTCATTGCACCAGTTACACATCTAAGATTGTGGTTTTGAAGAATCTCCAATTTGTGAACCAATCTCTGATCAGACCCAAAGCACAAAAATCCATATTCGAAATGACTGCGGACTAGAGATTTATATAACATAAGCAAAATTTTTGGATCAGCTGCAATCGACAGTGACTTTATAAAATTAAATGCTTTATTAGCTCTACCTAACAGATAATCGACATACTTAGTCCATGAAAGGTTGCTTGTAAAAATGATACCCAGAAACTTCACTTCATTCACTATTGGAAGAACACTATTATTGTAATAGATATGTAGGTCTGTTTCACACTCTCCAAACACTATAACTTTAGATTTTTCTGGACTAATATCTAAGTTAAGATAATGAAAATAGTTCTTTAGCCGAGTTAAAGCTGTGTTTAAAATACTTTCAACAGAACTTATATCTGAACCTGAAGCATAGATAACCAAATCATCTGCAAACTGCAAATTTGCCACTTCAAGACCAAGTACAATGTTTAGTCTATGTAAATAAAGAAGATAAATCAATGGACTGAGGATGCCACCTTGACATACACCTTTATATGAAAAACGTGGCCCTATTAAACGTTTATTCACCTTGACATATACTTCTCTACCATGTAAAAAGTTAAAGATCCATATTATAATTTTTTCAGGAATACCAAGGGCACGAAGTTCACCACACAAAATGTGCAGATTAATGTTGTTGAATGCACCCACTACATCAAAGAAGACACCTACAAAATGATTGTCCATTTTAATAGAATTGTATATATCTAATTGCAAATGAGAAATGCTATCTCGAGTAGAGAACCCACGTCGAAAGCCAAATTGATTGGATGGTAATAGACTATTACTTTCTATATAAAATTCTACTCTTTGTTTAATTAGTTGTTCAAAGGTTTTTCCCATGCATGATGTTAATGCTACTGGCCTATAAGATTCTGCTTTGTGTCTTACTTTGTTAGGTTTAAGTACTGGGATAAGACAATCTGTTTTCCATTCATTAGGGATAACCATTTCCTGCCAGAGTAAATTTAAAACACTTAATATGTCAGAAAGTGCCATAATTGATACATTTTTCAACATTTTGTAAGGTATTCCATCAAGGCCAAAAGCTGAATCTCGTCTAGATGATATTGCAGATTTTAATTCCTGAAGAGAAAATGGATAAATTAGATATTCATAATGTCCTGAAGCTTTTACTTCATGAGGAATTGATTGAAATGGCCCCTCAACTGTATCTGGAGTATATTTTTTAAGAAAATCAAATACCCAAGGAGCAATATTATTACTTGAAGGTGAAAATGTTTTATTAAATCTTTTTGACATTTGCCAAACCCTAGATAATGGAGTAGTTCTATTAAATGACTCACACAGAGAAATCCAACTTAAATATCTTTCTCTTTTTAACACTAATTTTTTAAGAGCTTGTAATTTTTTAAACTCAATATATTTTTCCAATGTGAGATGGTGCTTGAATACTATATAGGCATTCTTAGAGTCTTCTACTGCTTTAGTGCAATTCAAATTCCACCATGGTAATGGAATGCGTTTTTTACGATTATTATTTACTGATGCTGTATCAAAAGAAGAATCAGATCTTATAGTTGATGGTAATGACTTAATAACAGCTAAATTTAATAACTTTATCATGTCATTATATGAATTTAATGGGTTATCTTTATTAATTTTAAAATTCATTAACAAACTATCAACAGTCTTCTTGTATATTTCCCAATCAACCAGGTTAAAATTAAAATGTTTTGGCAAATTTGAAGCTTCCATATCATGTGGGTTATTATAATTGTCATTAATAAGTAACTTTGTAATTACAGGCAAATGGTAACTACCTAAAGGATCATCATGAACAGACCAGTTACAAGATAATGAAATTGAAGTTGATACTACAGTTAAATCAAGTGCATTTCTTTGCCACCTATCAGAGCCTACAGTTGTCATTTCTCCATCGTTCAATAAAACCAAATTACAGTCATTAATGATTTCAAGCACCTCTCGGCCACGGATGTTCACACTGTTACATCCCCAAGCCGAATGATGTGCATTGAAATCTCCACCCACCAAAAGAGGACCAGGAATATTGCGAATTAAATTATCAAACTTATACTTAGTAAATGAAGCATTTCCAGGACTATAAAAACTAACTAATGAAATTTCTTTTTTATTGCCATATTTTAAACGAATCGCTATATTTTGTATGGAATCATCATATAAAGTATCTATTTTACTAAATTGTAAACTGTTATGTATTAAAATAGCTACACCATTGTGTGAATTACCTGAGTCTAATCTTACTATATTATAACCTTTAATACTAAATCTCATGTGAGGCTTGAGCCAAGTCTCACACAATAAAGCTACATGTATGTTATACTCATGTAAAAAATACGAAAAAGCAAGTTTATTACTATTGATGCTCTGAGCATTCCACTGTACAATATTCAGCTGATCCATAAAATTAAGGTTTATTTATATTATTCTGGATTTTTGATAATAGAACATCTTTTATGCTTTGAGTACAAATACTCTTTTCATTATTTTTATTTTGAGAAATTAATGTTACTATTGTCTGTATTAAAATATTTAAAATTGGTTCTGTTTCAATTAGTGATTGTAATTGTTTAGCAGGACTGGACTTTGAAAGGGATGGAAATGACTTTTCATTGAATAAATCTGCATAAGATTTCTTATTAATTTTGTGTTTGTTTTCTTCCACTTTTTGCTGTTTGACTGGACACTGTGCCGAAATAGCTACATGATTACCTTGACAGTGACAACATGTAGCCTCAGTTGATGGTATTTGACATTCTTTATAATTATGGTCCTTTGTACATATGGAACATCTTTGGGAGTTCTTACAGAATTTGGCTATATGACCATACCTTAGACACTTCAGGCATTGTTTCACCGGCGGAATGTACGGCCGTACTTCGAATCGCCAGCTGTTCAGGTCTACACTATCGGGTATTGTTGCACACGAGAATGTGATGGATACCGTCTTCGTAGGCTGAAAAGACACCCCCCCTCCTTCTGAAATAGTACGACGCATAAATCTTCTGACAGAAATAATATTCTTTGTGCTAGTTATAGCATTATAAATGTGTTCGTTGCTCAGGTCAATTGGAACATGCATAATAACACCTGTATTTTCCGTAGCAGTTGCAGGAATACTGGCTTTCAATTTATAACTATCCAAAAACTTACGATTCAATAACGCTGCATTGGCTAAACCAGGACGTTCAAAAATAACACCAATTTTATAACGATTCATGCGCAATAATTGTTTTACTCCCTTGTTGTATTTTTTTATGCTGGTTGAAAGGGACATCATGTCTCTATCACCGATCGGGACTAAGTCAATACTTTCAAAAAATACGACATATTCAAAATTGCCTCCGCTTTCAGGGTATGACCTAATGTAGTCAGGAATCCTGAATTCCCGATACTTATCCTTTTCAATTGGTACTGATTCCTCTGAAGAGCTTGAGGCTCCACCGTCGTCTTCAGAGGACAGCAATGGTGGAGCAGAAGACGAAACATCTTCTTTTTTTCTTTTCTTTGGATGCCCTTTCTTCCCCATCATGAGAAAAGCAAGCAAATGAACTTGTGAAGGAATAAACTAATTATTTGAAAATTTGTTTTAAAAAAGGCGCCCAATCGATACGAATTTCCCGCGCTTTTTTTCTTGACCAAAGACTACTATATGCCCTTACTTCACTATTAAAAAGGTACGTACTCCTACCACAGTCTATAAATCCATACAGTCTTGGACTCTTGGATTATTACAATACTCTTTGATACAGTCGTCCGACGAAGCCGTCTAGACAGATCAATCGTGCGGGGCGTGAGGGACGAGACGCGGGAAGGGCGCACCCGAGGCCCTAGACAAGTTGCTTTTCTGTTAGCGTTCACGCCAAACGCTACGGACAAAATGTATGGAATTGACATTTGTGAGTCACGTGACTTTTCCGTAGCTAATGTCATTGCCATACATTTTGGAGGTAGCGTTTGGCGTGAACGCTAACAGAAAAGCAACTTGTCTAGGGCCTCCGAACTGCTAACATCAAAATGTTAGCAGTTCGGGTGCTAACTTTCAGGGCTAACGCATGTTTGGTTTTGTTATTACCGTGAAACCTGCTTACTTTGCCATAAAGATGTGACCGATATATTCGTATTCGTTAAGATATTAGTAATATTAAGCGTATTCACATATCAGTAATCCGACGGATTCTGATATGCTAATATTCCGTATCCACTTTATTTTCCTATATACATATTAGTCTATGGATAATATCACTCGGCTACTCGGCTCGTCTGCTGATATAGCTGATATTCGTGAATATTCGTGACGGATATCTGTGTCGTTCGTATCGTAAATATGGTGCGAGCGAGCGAGCCAAATGAATGACCGAATGGATTAACCAATAAGAGCGTCTGGCGGGTATTCGATCTTTATTGTACAGAACTTAGGGACTATTTTCCATTGGATATTTTATATCATGGCGACCCGGGATTTTACATACAAATACAACAACTCTTTTTAAGATTTCTTGACTGGACTCTTTAGTAGAGTTTCTAATAGTGTATTTATTTAAATTTACTTATTTTATAGTAAAATTATTGGAGATATATTAGTTTTATTACCTACCACGGTTTTTCTTCCCAGTATTATTGTTAAGATCATAACAACATTTACTAAAATAAGTTATTAAAACGTTAGTCGCAAATCATTATTTAAATGAGTGCCTAGTAATTATACTATTATTAAAATTATTTATCAAAGCATATAAACCTAGCATACATCCTTTAAAAACTAATAAGATCGCTTGGTAAAATAAACATATTACAAGAATAGAATATTGATACGTACGATACGATATCAGTAATATTCATATATTAGTTAAAATATTATAATATCACTTGACGAATATATTCATATTAACTAATACTGACAAATATCGGTATTAACCCATCTTTACTTTGCCACTTTTTCATGTGTCAAAAAGTTTGATTCGCTTTAAAAAAATATAATTATATTTTTTAATTACGACGGCAGTATGGGCCTTTGTGCACTACTCCGTTTCCAGCACGTTTTTTCGTGTACGTCGTGTAGTGCACAAAGGCCCTATGGAGGCTGAAACGGGTCGTATTCTCGTATTTTCACTGTTCACGAAAACGTGCTGGAAACGTTGTAGTGCATAAAGGCCCTATCGATAACTAGAGTCTGGCCACAGACACAATAAAGAGTAGACTACTCTTTACATATCTGTGAGTCTGGCAAACGAAAGAATGAAAAAGCGCGGGAAACCTTAAATTTGGCGGTCGTGTTTTTTGGTTGTATTAAATTTATTATTGGTTTGGATATACATATTGTAAATATTTAGTGTTAGTGTGTATATATTAATATTAGTTTAGTTCTATCTACGTTTTATCTTCATATCTGGTAAGTTTTTAACTTTTTTCCGAATGGATCCTCCGGATGATCCCGGAGGGACCATTCCCGATATAGCCCACTATGTCACAATTTCCAACAATGAAACCAGTGCAGTTGATACTGATGGATCTCTCAGCGGCGGTTTAAATGCTAAAAGAAAAAGAGTGTCTGCTCGACCCACAATCTGCAAACAATGTAATAAAAAAAGGCGCAAAAATGGCGGCAAACGACACAACGATTGTGGTTGTATTGAGGATATGGAGATTTCACATACAAACAAGCCTAATTCAGATCCCCCAGCTAGCCCAATTACGGGTCTCAACATTGACGGAAAATCTCCACAGTCCACAGTAGCAAGATTATTTTACAATGCATCAGATGCAGCCCCATATGTTGTTCACATACAGCGTGAACAAGTTAATAATGATAATGTTTTTTTAAATGCCTTTGGTCGGTTTTTAAAAAGAAATTCATTTCATAACATAGTCAATGGCAGCCTTAAAAAAATTGGCCGGAACAGACTTTCCATATCATTTTCAACTTTCCAGGAAGCCAATTTATTTTTAGACAGCAAACTTTTAATAAATGAAAAATATAAAGCATTTGTTCCCACCTTTTCTGTCACCCGCATGGGTGTAGTAAGAGGTGTACCTTCAGATTGGTCCGATGAGGAAGTCAAAGAAAATATTTGTGTACCAATCGGTTGTGGTGATATTTTGAAAATAAGAAGGATGAAAAGGAAGATAAGCATTAATGATCAATATGAATTTAAAAATACAGAAACTGTTATCTTAACGTTTGATGGTCAAGTTTTGCCTAAACGTGTATACATGTGTTTTACAGCATTGCCTGTAGACTTATATATATATCCCACTATTCAATGCTACAACTGCTGTAGGTATGGTCATGTCAAAAATGTATGTAGATCTAAACCTAGGTGTTATAAATGTGGACAAGGGCACACTGGGAGTGGTTGTACAGCTGCTGAGGATAATTTATCATGTTGTCTTTGTAAGGGCTTTCATGAAGCCATCAGTAAGAAGTGCTTGGAATATGAAAGACAAAAGAGTATTAAAGAATCTATGGCCAAATCATGTATTTCATATGCAGAAGCCTCAAAATTATATCCAATCATTTCCAAAATTTCTTATGCTGATGCCTTATTATCATCACCTAAACTTTCTAATAATTTAACTACATCAATTCCTCAAGATTACTCACCATTCCAACAAAATAAAACTCAGTCATATAAAAAAACAGTATTTATTAAATCTCGTTCTCCACCTTCCTTTTCTAAAGGTTATGATCAACAATTCCATCAAGATCTTGCAAGGGACAGTAGAATGCCGGATCCAAAGGATGGTTGTGCACTTGCTCCCAGTGATAATTTGTCTACATTATCTGTAAATGATTTAATTATAGCTTTGATTAAGTCTTTGACACAATCTCATTTAATTTCACCGTCCATCGCTGCCCCTGTATACAATGCAGTTACTGAATATTCAAAAAATAATAATGGACAATCCAGCCAAGGTATTCCAATGGAATTGCCGAAGCGCAATTTCTAAAAAATCTGATATATTTTTTCTAGTAAATAAATATAAACCTTTTGTTTTTGCTCTTCAAGAGACATGGCTTAAGCCGGGGTCTTTGTTTAAGATTCCTGGCTATGCCTGTCTTAGAGAAGACCGCTCTGATGGGTATGGCGGTGTTGCCTTACTTATCAGACACTCTTATTCTTTTTCATTATTCTCTATTCCTTCTCATAATAATGATTTTTCTATTATTGCAGCAGTTGTAAATAATATTTGTTTTGTTTCTGTTTATATTCCTCGTCCATCTAACATTATTTTTAATGAACTTGTAAATATTTTTTCTGATCTTCCTAAACCCTTTATAGTCCTAGGTGATTTTAATTGTCAGCATCGATCTTGGGGCAGTTCTATGTCTAATAATTTCGGTGATGCTTTATTAGATATCATAGATGATTACAATCTGTGTATTCTAAACACTGGTTCTCCAACTCGACGCACTGCTCCAAACGAAGCTATCAGTGCTCCTGATTTATCCTTATGCTCCTCCAAACTAGCTTCTTCTTTAACATGGGAAGTTATGTCTTCTACTTTTGGCAGTGACCATTTCCCTTTAATCTTAACATTTCCATTCAATAATAAAGCTTATTACAAACGTCCTCCTCGACTGAAGTACAAATTATCGGATGTTGATTGGCATATGTTCAGGGAACAATTAGATGCAACTATTTCTGTACTTCCGGAAATTAAAATTGGTAGTGAGCAATCTTGTAATGATGCCCTAACTAAGGCCATGATAGAAACCGCTGATAAACTTTTCCCAATAAAAAAACCATCTCATAATAAAATTCCATCTCCACCTTGGTGGGATAAAGATTGCACAGATGCTATAAAAAAGAGGAAGGAGGCTGAAAAAAAATACTACGAAAATTCTACCGTAGAAAATTTTAATATTCTGAGTGAAGTAGTAACTAAAACTCGGAAATTGTTTAAAAAAAAGAAATTTGTTAGTTGGAGATCTTTTTGCTTGGCTATTTCTCCTAATGTTCAGCCATCTGTCGTATGGCGGAACATTAGAAGATTCAAATCAGCGTTCACCGAGACATCAAGTACTTTACTCCCACCCCAGTTACAAAATCAGTTTTTAGACAATAATTTAGCGCCCTCATATGCTCCTGCCGGCCTAGCATGACCACGATAGAAACGGGTTTTGTCTACATAGAAATAGACAAAGTGACAGATTGTAGAAACATTTCTACGTTTTATGAATGAAATCTGTCACTTTGTCTATTTCTATGTAGACAAAACCCGTTTCTATCGTGGTCATGCTAGGCCGGCAGAAGAATCAATCACGTATTCAATACCTTCATCGGTGAGAAACGATCTCTCAGGTCTTAATAGCCCATTTACTCTTTCAGAACTTAAAGGTGTAGTTAGTCATGTTAAAGACTCCGCCCCGGGAGAAGATGGAATTCCTTATTCTTTTATGTCAAATTTAAGTGATCTTTCTCTTTCTTATTTTTTAAAATTGATCAATACTATAATGATAAGTGGCAATGTACCAGCTTCCTGGAAATCCCAAGTAGTATTGCCCATTTTGAAACCTAACAAAAATCCATCAAGTAGTTCAGCTTACCGATCTATCGCCCTATCATCAGTATTGTTAAAAATTGCGGAGCATTTGGTCAAAAATAGGTTAGAATGGTATTTAGAAAGCCGTGGCCTATTGGGTGAAAGTCAGTATGGCTTTAGGCGGGGTAAAAGTACACTAGATAGTCTTAGTATATTCGTCACTGATATTAGATTGGCTTTTTCGGAGAATTATTCTATAGTATCAGCATTTCTCGATATTACTTCTGCTTACGATAATGTTATTATATCTTCTTTAAAAAATAAACTACTTCAACTAGAAGTTCCTATTTTGCTTACTAATTTCATTTTAAATATCTTGTCTGAGAGGTGCATAAATCTTTCAGTTGAGGATTCTAGTTCTAGCTTTGAATCTAGATTCATATGGAAAGGTCTTCCTCAAGGATCGGTTCTCAGTCCTTTGTTATATAACATTTATACCCATGACCTTGAATCTTCTATAGGTAGTGATGTCAAAGTACTTCAATATGCCGATGATCTTCTTTTATACTGTCCTCACCACTGTATTGCATCAGCATGCAATTCACTATCTTCCTCTCTTAGTTCCTTAAAAAAATGGCTTGATCGCAATGGTCTGGAGCTGTCTGCTTCTAAAAGTTCCATTGTTCTCTTTTCTAGAATGCGCCTTCCTCCTCCCATTTTTGTTTATTATGATGACAATCTCATTCCTGTAAAGTCTTCTGTAAAGTTTTTAGGAGTATTCTTAGATAGTAAGCTTACGGGGATTCCTCATTGTGAGTATATCACCGCAAAGTGTGAAAAGAGACTGAACATGTTAAGATGTTTGGCAGGAGTATGGTGGGGAGCACATCCATTTTCTTTAAAACTTTTATATAATGCTTTAGTTAGAAGCGTTCTGGACTATGGAACATTTTTATTAGAGCCTGGAAATAGAGCTGCATTTAAAAAATTAGATAATATTCAGTCAAAAGCATTAAGAATTATATCTGGTGCAATGAAATCAAGCCCAATTAATGCTTTACAAGTTGAAAGTGTAGAACCACCCCTCTATCTCCGGCGCCAGTATCTTTCCGATAAGTTTTTATTCCGCTCTTTGCAATTTATGAATCATCCATTACGTGCTAAACTTAAATCCCTTCTAGATCAGACTAATTCTTCTAGTTATTGGTCACATAAATCATCTCCTTGCCTTGTACAAAGTTTTAAAAAATATGTAGCTTTAGAAGCACCGAGTTACTGCTTAATGTCATATCCACTTTTTACTAGTATCTATGAATCATTGGTGTTTTCTCCAGATATTATCTTGGCCTTAGGTATTGATAAAAGGGACAATTTTGCAAATTCCTCATTTAATTATATTAAAGATAAGAACTGGGGGGATTGGCATCACATATATACTGATGCTTCTAAGCACTCCACTTCAGGAAATGTTGGGATTGGAATTTTCCATTCTCAATATAATATAGTTCAGAAAGTGAAACTCCCGCCTGAATCATCAGTATATACAGGTGAATGCTACGGTATATTTAAAGCTTTAGAGTACATTCGTATCATGAAACTTAAAAAAACGATAATATTTACCGATGCCTTAAGTGCATTACAGGCCATTAAAAAAAATCCGTTCAAATGTAAACCAGTTTTCCCTATAATTTTATTTATAAGGAACCTTCTCTATGATTGCTCACAATTAGGACTAACTATTTCTTTTGCATGGATTCCTGGTCATTGTAACATCACGGGAAATGTTAAAGCAGATCATCTAGCTAACGACGCTGTGGACTGTGGAGATCTTTTTCCTTATGTAAATTTTAGCCATGACCTAGCGAGTTTGCCTATGAAATTCCTTTGGGAGGCGTGGGGGGATTCATGGGCAAATAGCAGCAAAACCAAAGGAAATTACTATTCACGCCTACAACCATCTATCCCGAAAAAGCCTTGGTATTTTAAATTAAACTTTGGAAAAGCTGCTACCAGTTGCCTTATTCGCATGAGGTTAGGTCATAATTGTACCCCAGCCCATCTTGCAAGACTAAATATTGTAAATAGTGATCTTTGCGAATGTGGTGAAGGTGTGGGAGATCTGAATCACATTTTCTTTTCCTGTTCTCTTTATAATCACGATCCATTTTTTGACTCGCTATTTTCCTATTGTGTTCCATTGCCTACATCCATTCCTGTCTTACTGGCTTCTAATGATTCTAGAATATATAAGTATTTATCGTTATTTATTACCCTCAATAATTTACGTATATGATTGTCATATTCACTTTATCAATATTATCCTTATGATCCTTACCAATAATATTCCAAATTCCTTATCCTAAATTATTTTTCATTCCTACTAAAAGTTTCCCCGTTTTTGTTAGTGGCATTGCGCAAATCGCGACTTGCCAATTATAAAAAAAAAAAAAAAAAAAAAAAAAAACGAAAGAATTACCTGAGAAAACGCGGCAAATTCAAAATAGTGTAAACACTACAGTGTGCAGTGATTGCCGCCATATAGTGATTGCCCACACTAAAGTAATATGACATTTTTTGTAACTTCTAGATTCAAATTTCAATTCGAACTTCCAGTTCAAATTAAATGCGATAGATGCCACTGTTAGTTATTTGGTAGCGTTTAAAATTTAAATACACATAACATTTCCTTTTTAGGGTTCCGTACCAAAATGGTAAAAAAGGAACCCTTATGGTGCGACTTCGTCTGTCTGTCTGTCTGTCTGTCACACCTGCTTATTTCAGCAACTACTTATGCTTTCGACTTGAAATTTGGAACAGTTATAAAGAATGCTTGTTCAACTTTATTGCAAATGATAAAAGTCCAAAAATATTTTTATTTTCATTGTAAAAGGGGCCGGAGTGGGGGTCCGAAATTTCAAAGTGGGGTTAGTAGGTCAAGTGACATATCATATGAAAGGGCTTAATCTGCACATTTCAAAATATATTTTTATTTTATTTTATGTCTCACAGTTTTCGACATATGATGAAAAGTGTCCAAAAAAATACCATTCCCCCCCCTTATCTCCGAAGTTTGCGGGGTGAAAAATCTGAAATAATTAGAGTTGATAGGAATTGACCCAAATATGGCAACAAAAATAAAATTATGTTCCTAACTAGTACAGTTTTTTCAAAATCATCAAAATTCCTTTACAAACAAACTTAGTTATGCGGTCCGGATTTTTTCACTTTATACGTCCAAAAATGATACGGAACCCTCGGTGCGCGAGTAGGACTCGCACTTGGCCGGTTTTTTTTTAAATGGTATGAGCAATTTTATTGTAACAGGGTGTGCAGCTCCTCAAAAAAGTAAGTTTCTTGTGATTTTTCTTAAGATCAACATTTTTAAATCTAAAATTGTTGCAACCTATTGCGTTTCTTTATTCATAAAGCTTTAAAAGATGGTGGGCAATCACTGCACCAAATTTTTTGTAATTGTAGTCATTGCCATACCATTGTATAATTATTGCAATAAATACAGCTATTGTCCGGTAAAAAACTGGATATTTTTTTCCTTTCTTATTTTTGAATAGAAAATAATTGTTTCTTTCAGAATATCAAAGGCATTTAAATTAAAATACACTCAAAAAAACCTTGCTGAAGTTTAGACTAATGAACAGCAATTGTGAGATCACCAAATAGTTCAGAAATTTAATATTCCGAGATCAACTAAAATCAACCGCGCGGAGAAACCAATAACTAAACAAGATCAAAGTAAATAGTGTTTATCGTTTACATGAACGCGCGCTACCGCGCGGCACAGCATCATGTGAACTTGGCATATATCTCGTACCGCAGCACAGGGTGGAATGGAATGAACCGCGCGGTACCGCGCGATCATATGAACTTAGCCTAAAGGAAGTGTTCGTGAAATCCAATGATATTTGTATAGTGTGCAAGCACATTAGTATAATAAATATTCAATTAATTTTATGTCCATAAATTTCTCACACTAATTTGGAAAAGAGCTCATAACTTTTAAATCGCTTGACAGTTTTTTTATAGCTAAGAACTATTCCGATTACACTAGCTTTCAAATAAAAAAAACCGCATTAAAATCGGTCCATCCGTTTGGGAGCTACGAAACCACAGACAAACAAATAGACAGATGTGGGCGACAAACTTTTAACACCCCTCGTTTTTCAAAGTCGGGGATCAAAAATAAAATTGATTGTTGTTAACAATCACTTAGAATATTATCTTATAATGTAAAAAAAAACTCAATTTCTGGTTATTTCTGTTAAAATTAAGGTTAATTGAATGTTGACTGCAAGGTGGACAATAACTGTACATGTTGAATGGCAATCACTATGTTGACTAGAGGTTTTCATTTTGTTTATTTGTTATATTTATGTTCCGAAAGATAATAAAACGAGTGACTGGCGTTCTTATAGAGAATATAATAAAGATATATAAATAAGAGCATATAACTTAATTTATTTCGAAATAAAGGTAATAATAAGAAAAAATGAGTATCAGTCCCTTAGCCGGGCAATAACTATACTGTTTACCCTACGTTTTGATACTTGAGTATTTTTTGTATTTATTAATAATTGAAATACAAAAAATACTCAAAAATTATAACTTGAGGTGTATAAGGTAGTCATTACATAAAGGTTTTTTGAATTTGCCTCGTTTGCTCAGGTTACACTTTCTTTTGCCAGAGGGTCAATCCGCGGAAACCCAATAATGGCGAAAATATGCTAATAATAAATTAACTATCTTAGCTGCTTCCTTTTTTCACAGATAATATAATACTATACATACGTACAGATGCCTCATCTCATACAAAGAAATGTGACCTATTTAGCGCGGGCTATCTTCGGGCTATACATTTTTCCGTGCTTAAAGCATTTTTCAAAATTTGTACAAATATTTTTCATGATGTATTTTTTCCTGTTCTCAATTTTACACAAACTTCAATAACAAATCGATACATATAACGCCATCTATTAAAAGTTATTTCAACAAATGTTAGTTTGTTCCTGATGAGACCCCGTGCTTTTTTTACTTTACATGACATTTCTAACATGTTTTTACGTAAGACGCCGCTATTTTAAATAGTACACCACCTTTAATATATGTATTATTTCAATAAACACGCACCAAACGTCATCACCATCTGCAAATAAAAGTCGAGTATTAAACTTCCTTATTTATTTTCCAAAAATTGACAATGCACTTTCCGTGTTTTATTTTTCATATATCAAAAGTACACTTTATCTAGAATAACATAACAAACTATGAAGTGATTTGATAGCGAATAACATTTAAAATAATAAATAAAATAAATGTTGTCACGGAAATTCGTCAACACCGTCGCGGCACCGTCAAAGTTGTTTTTCTCGAATAATCTAACTACCCTCCGCGATCGAGTGGCCACGTCTCCTTTCCTCAGTCTGTCTTGGTCTGTCTTACGAAGCGGAGCGGAGTGCAAGTAATTTTATCCACGCAGGAGTCTGAAATTTTTCATACTTTCTTACATATAGCTTGTGGACAATGTCCCAAATATTTACATCATCACCATTAACAGAAAAAATCAGGTAAGCACTAATATTAGATCTTTTTGAAATATCCAAGCTTATGTGTTTTATTTACAATACCATAAAAATGTCTGATTCAGCTATCTCCAGCGTGGCATCTAGTTAAAAAAAATTAAGAAGTCATTACCATTTGTTCTCTGTTAATGGTAATGATAATATGTGAATGGTAATGACATACTATGTGTTTATCTCATATAAATTCCGATTATAATATGTGATGTTTGCTTTAAAAAACATTCAAATTGTTAGTTTGATAAATAAGTCTTAGACGGCGATACAAATGTAATGAAAAATAAGCACTGATTAACTGACTTAATTATGAATATTTTAATATGTTAATTCAATAATTAACTTAAGGCGGATTTTTCAATCGCCAGATAAAATATATTTCTGTGAGTAATGGACATCAACGCCTCAAGCTGGTACTCGGTTGAGCCATCCCAAAGGTGCGAGCAGTACTCCATGCACGAACGAACCTGTGCTTGGTACAACTGCAGCAACTGTTCCGACGTGAAGTACCGCTGCACCTTCGGGAGGATACCCAGCTTTTTAGCAGCTAATTGAGCTTTGGACTCAATATAGGAACTAAAGTTGAGGGTTGACGTCAGGGTAACGCCCAAGAGGTCAAGATGGCCAGTTATCGGTATGAACACATCTCCAAAAGTAGGAGCCAGCTGAAATGGTCTCCTTTTGGCAGAGAACAGACACGCCTGGGTCTTAGCTGCATTGAACTTGACCAGGTTAGCATCACCCCAATCGGAGACGGCCTTAAGGAACAAATTCAAGCGCTCGAACATTGCCTCTCTCAGAGACTGAATTTGAGGTCCACTGGTACGGACCAGTGGACCGGAACCTTTGGGTGTGCAGGAGACAGCACTGTTTTAGAGAGCTACATAGCCAATGCATGGGCTTTGGCTATGTAGCTCTCTACAACAGTGCTGTCGCCTGCATACCCAAAGGATCCGGGATTTAGCAAATCGTTGATATGCAGCAGGAAGAGCATCGCAGAGAGCACTGACGCCTGTAGGACACCGGCATTAATAGCCATTCGATCGGACGAGCAGCCATCAATGACCACTGGAATCGAACGATCCCTCAGAAAGTCCCATATCCACGCAATGTAACCGGTGAACTAGCTTTATGAAGAGAGCTTACAAATAAGGCCGTCATGCCAGACCCTGTCAAAAGCCTTCGAGATGTCCAGGGAAACGGCAAGCGCCTCCCCATGTTTCTCGATGGCCTCACTCCATAATATGTAAGTGGCGTACGCTAGAAGGTCTCCAGTAGAATTTCGGCGGAATCCGTATTAGGAGGTAATTAGCTTCTAGGTACGTTATTAGCCTGCTATTAAGTACACGTTCCATATTCTTGCAAAGTATGGATGTCACTGAAAGGTTGGCAGGGTCGGCACGACTACCATTTTGGGGCCCGCACGGGTTGCACGTTGGCAAGCTTCCACGATTTCGGCACTTGACCAGTCTCAGAGAGAGACGATAGAGGCGCTCAAGCGCACATATCTTCAGAACTATGGCTAGAATATATTCTGGACGACTGGCCTTGTTCACATCGAGATTGCACAGCATTTTGTGAACCTCAAATTGGCGAATGAGGATTTCCGACACAAATGTCGTGCTGCCTTTCGATGTTGGAGGTATCGCGCTAACAGCATCAAACGTTAATAAGACTCCGCAAACAGAGAGGCAAACATGTTTGCTTGCTCTTCGGCGGTGTGAGCTAGCGTCCTATCAGGTTTCAGCAGTGGTGGTAGTGAGGGGCGGCAGAAGTTCGCTTCGACTGGTTAAGCTAGGGACCAAAACGTAATATGTGCCAAAACGCTATTACTACCCGCAGGGTACGAAATCAATTTGTTCCCTATTCGACTAATGTGGTCAAAGCGAGCCCTCTGAAGAAGTTTTTGCAGGACTTGGCAGCCTTGTTAAACTCCTTTTTCATCGGTGTCGAGCATCAGCCCAGGCCAAGTATGTCTCATGTTTACGGACTTCGGCGCGACCACATTGAGCCCCAAACCACAGGCGAGATTTGCCGGCCAGTGGTAATCAGAATAAGAAATGTAGTATTCCATTGCCCGATGCAACACATCCGTCACAGCATCCGCGCAGGTCGAGATCGTCGAACGAAAAACACATCAACTGCCAGGGATACGATGCAAAGAAAGAATATCTCATCCCAATCTGCTGACCTGTATCGCCACTCTCACCGAGTGCCTCTTGGGCTTTGATTGGGTGGGGAGTACATAGATACAGATTTCACCAGAGAGTGATCGGAGTTACCCAAAGGTGAAGAAACCGATACCGAGTAGTAGTCTGGATCAGTTGTCAGCAGGTCTAAGCAATAGGCCGTATGCGTGTCCAGGGTTGTGTGATAATGTGATAATCAAATAAATCTTGATTTAAATCAAATCACTCAACCCTGTGTGTGTCAACGTCAGGTACCCGTGTAGCCCCCTGGACCAGCTGAGCAATGATAGAGCAAGCTTTTGCACTCTTCCCCTAGCATGGTCAGTGTCCCGGCATGGGAATAGCCATTCCTGGTGGTGGCCGTTAATATCCCCCAGTAGCACTAATTGGGCTGTAGGGTGTCGCAGAGAGCCTCCCTCCTCTGACCTCTCAAGCCTCGGCTAGCTATGAGAGGGAGCCTCCACAGACACAAATCTTGATATTGAATAAAACACTGCAGGATGGTTGGAGAGGTATTTTGCGAGACGTAGGTTGTATATTTGCACTTTATAACGTTACACAGAGGTCTAAAAATATCTGTTAGAAAAAGAGACTATTTGCTTATAGCTTTGCACACTTGATAAATAGGTAGTAGGTATAAAATATAACAGTACAGCGGTTCAGCGGTCCTCATCCTCAAGTGATGTCGTTGGAGACCAGACAAAGAATGACGAAACAATGACATAAATGCATAAAAATATGAGATGTTCTAATTTTGAAATTTGAAGTTCAAATCTGGAAGAATGGAGTGGATGAAGTGGCCAGTAATGGAAGATTGCCAGCACTAAATGATGAATGAAGGATGACTCCGTCACAAGGGTACTTCTGTTGAGCCGCTGCCTCATTTAGGTATTATGTGAGCCTGGCTGTCTCCTCATCTCCGCTGTGCGACCGGTAGACCCAGGCATAGATAATTTTATCGATACCTATATCCACCAGTACCCACAGCACAGGGAATGTGGGATCTTCAAGCTGACGGAGACGCCGATAGGAGACGTCGTCACGGGAGTATAGGCACACATCATCTCGAGGCTTAAAATTGTGCTCCAGGGTATACCCGGAGTACGATTGCATACAGAAACATGTGTTATTTGCTATTTTGCATCATTCCCGTTAACTTATCGTCATTACCATTAAAGAAAAGTAATTACCATGTTATAGACGTCATTACCATTTTAATTAAATAACTTTAAAAGTCGATAACTTCTGATTCTCTTGTTGGATTTTAGTGCCTTCAGTAGTTTTGTAAAGGTAATTAAAAAACCTTTAAATTTAGTGCGAATAGCACGCATTTCCGACCAGTCAAAAAAGTGTTATAAAAATAAGAAAGAATCAAAATATCAATAGACGGAAAAGACGTTTGGGCGTTTGTGCACTACAGACGTTTTCAATTCGTATTCGGTTTTACACGGATTTTTAGCCAATAGGCCTGCAGAACAAAAAGTGGTGGGGATCGTTCTGCAGGCCTATTGGCTAAAAATCTGTGTAAAACCGAATACGAATTGAAAACGCCTATAGTACACAAACGCCCAAACGTCTTTGCCGCGAGACCGGCGGAAAACATTCCCGCGTTCGCCTGTGGGGGGTGAGGTCATTCATTTTGTGTTTAGAATTCTACAAGTGAAGACGTCTTCCACGTCGGAACTCATTTTGAAAAGGCATACCCGTCATACATTTGTTTTGCTAAACAAAAACATCGAACATCGCAGCGGTCGGGAATGAATTAAGTTCGTGAACATGTTCGTAAAACAATGTTTTGTTCAAAATTTGGCGCAGGAGACACGCCTTATCAGAGAGATGAAATAAAAATTATAGACAGTTAAATACTGAGGTACTTATTAGGTAAAACGTAACAATTATTATTACCAATAAAGATGTCGATTTAAATAAAGACACAGACGCATTTGACTTTTTGTTTATTGTAGGATTTACATATCCCGGTAATAAAGCAGGGTTTCTCAGTATTTGTAGCGAACTCTTGAATTTTCGTTGGTTTTGGTTTGCAGTTTTGACGTCTTAAGGCGGGTCTCTTGCCCAATTTTTTAACAAATCATTGTTTTACGAACATGTTCACGAACTTAATTCATTCATTCACCCGTCTCCTGCGATGTTCGATGTTTTTGTTTTGCTAAACAAAAACATCGAACAATGTATGACAAGTATGCCATTTCTTTCGGGTCTGGCCAAAGAGTATACAATCTACTGGCTGTATATGCATGTGCAATTTATGTTTGTAAACGCAGTGTGGTGCAACTTAAAAAAAAAATAGGTATATGTATAGGTATAATTATAATCATTAATTTATTTATTTAAATATTTAATATAAAGTAAACTTCACAAGGTGACGGCGTTAGGCTCTAGACAGACTGACTGCATTTCAACTGCAATCCAACTGCAAATTGCAGTTCGGATGCTGTTTGAATGCAGTTGACACGACTGCAATAGAACTGCAAACCAAACGTGCAGTCCGATTGCACACGATTGCACGCCGACTGCAATTGAACTGCAATCGGACTGCACGTTTGGTTTGCAGTTCTATTGCAGTCGTGTCAACTGCATTCAAACTGCATCCGAACTGCAATTTGCAGTTGAAATGCAGTCCGTCTGTCTAGAGCCTTAGTTCCTAATATGGCCACGCGCTAAAAGATCCCTCAACGTCCTCGTTGCACTGTACTGAAACCGAACGTCTTCACTTGTTGAATACTAAACACAAAATGAATGACCTCACCCCCCGCAGGCGAACGCGGGGATGTTTTCCGCTAGGCTCGGCAAACACGTTTGAGTGTATTTGTTCGACAAAACACGTAGGCCACGCGCCTTTCTGCCGTTCGCCGATCACTGTTCACCAGTTCACTGTTCGATGTTCAATGAACCCGAAAACACGTCGCTTTACAGCAATTATATGTAAACCATAGATACGTTACCCGCTATCTAAAGTAAGGTAATTGCCCACCATTCATTTAGTCACGCACTAACCAGTTTCTTGGCTGAACGTCATTTTTTGCAACATTTTGCGAAAAAAAAACCTACTAAACAAGAGGTAGGTACTAGGTATGCTTAGTAAGGCATTCGTTTTTTTTTTCTTTTTTGCACATATGCAATTATGCACTGATATGTTTCTATTTCGCTATTTAAAGTATTTGCGCCACTTTTTAGTACAGTGATGTTGGTGTATGACGTGTCTATATATAATACGTCATTGTCTTTACAGCTTTAAAAATAAACAGACAGCTTTCTCACTGAAATCGTTGTATTCTTTAGTGTAAGTCCTATAACCCATGCTTTTTAGTTTTACCTGGCTTGCGACCGCGACCCCCCGAGTAAGTCCTCAAGGAATTTAATAAATTACAATAGAGGTCAGCAAGTCACGCATTGTAACGGACTTTTCTGTGAAAATTCAAATCCTGTCATAGATATTAAAATTCTATAGAGTGATGTCAATTTCTTGTTAGTTTTTGGTGCTTCAGTTGGTAGTCGCCAATTTTTTTCGGGTTTTCGAAGCTAAAAACTTTAATTAATTTATAATCGTTTGTAGTAAAATGTTATTCTAATAATAAATTAAGTTTACATAAATCATTTACGCGGTACATTAATTTGTAACTATTATATCGGGCTCGAAACCTTAATTCCTAACATCGCATATTTGTGGCTCACAGTGCTGTGTTTATCCCTCATGCTGTGATATTTCAGCGCTATTTTAGTTTTACAATGGACATCGACGTTAGTAAAGAAAACATTCAACCATTAAGAGGTGGTAGAAACCTTGTGCAATTGGGTACAGCGTTGCAAGCTCAGTCGGATGTTGAGGCCCAGAGACAGCTGCAATTGCAAAAAGAGTAAAGTTTTTCTGAACTTATTTTTAAACATAAACCTATATCTCTCATTTTTGTGCACTAACGAATGTATTGGCATCTTTTTTATCCATATTATCTTCGTTTGCAAATATCCATAATTTTGTTGTTTCTTGTGGTGATATTTCGGTATGATAGCATTATAATGTGATGTGGATTATTTTCAACGTAAGTAAACCAATAATTCTTTCATTGCGCCGACAGGGAACATGAAGCAGCTATCAGACACTATCAGGGCACCGATCCTTTGGATCCCTGGTTCAACTACATCCAGTGGGTTGAACAGTGTTTTCCTAAACATGGACATGAAGGGCATATTGATAAGTTAATAAAAGACTGCCTACAGCTTTTTGAAAATGAAACAAAATATTATCAAGACAGAAGATTTGTTAAATTATGGATTAAATATGTAAGTGTAAGTGCTAAACTATCTTTTTCATCTGCAACTGTTCAGCATTGCAGCTCCTGTAATGATGGCAAAGGAGATGGCAAAAAAATCATACACTGAAAACCCAGAATTGACAGCAATGAAATGTTTACCAACGGGTTAGCTGTAATAGACATTTGATGGTACCAAAGTGCAAATCTTGAAATCTGTGGGGTATGGAATGTTATGGTTACAGCTTGACCTCTTGGTAGTTCTAGCCACCCTACACTACGAAGGTCATTTTAACTGGTCATTTTATTGTAGTTCATGCAGATGGAGTCGGGGGCAAAAGTTTAGTCTGTATTTAAGCTTAAATGTTGTTAAGAGACCATCCTGACACAATTATGAAATGATTTCTCTCACATTGAAAATATCATAATATAATATAATATCATAATCATGTCTACAAATCCTTACTAATGGATTTGTAGAAATGAGTTTTATATGAAAAAAAAACATAATCCCACAGTTTTTCGAATAAATGAAAACATTTTTGTAATGTACAAAATAAGCCTACTCAGACCTCACATAAGAAGTTTGTGTCGACTCTGGGTAATTTTTTAGCCATCACCTTTGTGCCATTAGAATACAAGAAGAGTACCTACTTACTATACTACCTACTTTCATTAAACTAGGGCTTATCAATAGAGCAAATAGATGCTGATGTGAAGCATTGTGTTCCTGATATTTCGAAGACAACATTTTGCAGGTTAATCTCATTACAAATTAATTGAGTAGTATTGATTTTTAGTAATTGGCCATCAAAATAACTACTCTAAGACTTGCAGTACTGACTTACTGTACAGTCAACTGTATCATGAATATGACAGATGTAAACTATTCAGACTCATAGGTTTATTGTTCTTGTTTTTTACTAATTTTATACTTTAGTATCATAGCATGATTTTATTTTATTTGTTAGCACATGTAATGTTTAATTTGTAGGTTGACTGTCTTTCTAATCCATTGGAGATATATCAAAGGCTGTATAATACTGGTATTGGGGTGGAATGCTCAGAATTTTACCGTGCCTGGGCATGCTACTGCGAGGAGTCTGGAGACTATAAGAAAGCTAACCAAGTGTACATGTTGGGTCTTCAGGCTAAAGCTCAACCATTGGATGAACTGGAGCAGGCACATATGTGAGTGTTGCATCTTAAATATTATGTAATATGAGGTTAAATAGTATCTTTGCCTTTTTTATCACCTGTGTGCTGAATGTTGTATACCTATTAATATTATGAGGTAATACCATTAGAGTAAAAACAGGAAGAGTCAAGGAGTTATGAAGAACGGTTTCTTGTTTATCAAAGAGCATGCTCATGTATGGCCATCCTTGACTGCTCAGTGCTACTATCATCCAGTGATATGCATTATCAAGACTCATGGCAGTGTATCAGCATAATTATTGTATTATTTATGCATTCTAAACAAGCATAACCTTGAATGCTTGATGAACATGTACCTACCAAGCATACATTTTCTTTAATTTGGTGGTGTAGTGTTAACATTACACTAAGATCATACAGATTTTTGTTAAAAATCTAGAAACCTGGCATTAAGCCAAGGATATAAGATGTATTCAGTATCCCTTTTTACAATGTCAGTTGTGATGAAAATGTGGTAACCTATTGGTTATACATTCTTGTATGGACAACAAGAATGTATTTATACCATTAAAATAGTATCCAGCCCCTCAATTTGCTATAGTCACTAACATAACATTGTTTTCAGGAACTTTCAACTATTCTTTGCCCAAAGAATGTTACATGATGACTCTCCTACTAAAAGGAAGGCAGCATCGGCTCTGGCTGAGACTAGAATGGCTCTAACATCATTGAAGTCGTTCAAAAGGCGTAACATCGCCAATGTGCCGATTCAGAGGGTTGGAGACAGTGTTAGGAGTTCTGTTCCTGGTGTGGTGAGACAGCAAGCAGGAAACTATGACAACAGGCTGCCTAACTCCAATGTTATGGTCAATGTGTATGAGGTAAGCATATTTATATTAGGTAATTATTAGTCTATTTCTTAATTTTTTTGGGGTTTCCTTGCTATCTCACCACATAATTATATCTGAGTAACCAAATACATATTATGTTACAATTAACAACCAAACAGTAATTTTGATGGGATGGTGGATTCTTTTGCTCTTTGCTCTTCAAAGCTTCAGCAATCTATGCACAAGTCACTAATTGTGTGTTGTTGATGAAGATAGTTAAGTTTTCACTGATTCAGATATACAAAGAATGAATATTATGAGTGTCTGATTTGATTGATTTAATAATTTTTCTATATAGGATGCACCATCAACATCGCAAGCTACTATCCCTATTGCTGATGATCCTGGCCCAGCATCATTGGTTCAGGCTTGCAGTAATGTTGAAAATCAGAAAGAAGTTGGGATATGGACCAACCCCAAAACCAAAATGGTACACACTAATGTTGTGCCACATCAACCAGTACCATTTACACGTAAGTTATACATAAGATTAGTAATCATATATTTTTCAGGTAGATTAGTAATTAAATTGTCTTTAAAAAGAACATTCTCAAGATTTGGTAAAGAACTTTATGTACCATACAAAAATAATTATGTATGTACCTACCTATGTATAATTTTGTTTTTCTTTACAGCATATGTAGATGAAGATGATGTCTTAAGACTTCCAACCAATCACATGCCTTATTGCATGGATGACTTATCATTTACTGTGCCTCTATGTGTACCTGATCCCCCAGATTCAACGAAAATTCCTTGCTATAATAAGTCACAGGTTAGCATTCATTATTATACATTTTAATTCTTTATTCATTTTAAACACATAGACATTTAATTTTTAAAATATTTCTTAAATACTTATATTTTTTTTTATAATTTAACTTAAAAAAATAGAATTATAATGAATTATATATAAAAAAAAACCGAACAAGTGCGAGTATGCCTCGCGCCCTAAGGGTTCCGAAATATGATCATAGATGGCGCTACTGCATACTTCCAATGTCGCCATCTATGAGCAGGGCCCCAAGTCTGGTAATGCAATTGTAAGTGAGACCAACTCTTTCATCATTGGTCAAAATGATGTCTAAGCCAATGACCGCTTAGGATTTGACCGTTATGGTGTCATTATGACACCATTCTTTCACAATTGCAATAGCAGAATTGGGGCCCTGATGGCTCCACTTATGGTCCGGTGACTGACGGCGGACAACAAAGTGATCCTATAAGGGTTCCGTTTTTCCTTTTGAGGTACGGAACCCTAAAAAAGAATTATATTTACATAATTATATTTTTTTATTGATTGTTAAATACCTATTCAACTAATTGTGTACAACTTTGTTAATGTTGATGTCATTATAATATTCCATAGGTGTATGTCAATGACCAAGAATACAGTTTAGAAGAAATAAGATCTAGAAAATATAATTTAGACAAAAAAGTGAAGACTGAAATACCTGAAGTTGTTGAAGTTCCACAAATTTATGACAATATTAATGAGACACTAGCTCAGTGCAGTGCTTTAGAAACACTGGCTAACTGTGCTTTGGACACAGAACAAGATCATTTAGGACAACTGATGCCTTTGACTATGCCTACATTACAAAACATCACAAAAGTAACTAACATGCACTCACCTGGTGAACCCAAAGTGTTATGTAATTTGGATTCTAAGGAATTTAGTGAGTTGAGTGTTAAAAAAGTTGATGAAAATTATAAACCAACCTCAAGTATGTCTGATAAAGAAAATGAAATGCTTACTTCAAGTAATAATTATGGAAACGAAAATGCCGTACCAAATTATGGCAAAAACAACTTGATGGAGGAATTCAATAGGAGCTTGATGGGTAATCTACTAGGCGATTCTGTTACAGTAAATACCAAAGAAGCCAGATGGGAACTTCGAAATCTTTTTAATGACAATGGTAATATATCTTCTTACTGAATTAGATGTTTTGATAAGATTATATTTAATTTTAATTCATAATTTTTTATATTTTATAGAACCATCAATAGTGCAGCCAGCCAGTGTGGTACAGCAATTTGAAGTTCCTAATTTCGACATTCATGAGGACAGATCCATTACAATGGCTATCAATACTAAGAAGAAGCAAGAACTTACTGAAATGAAAACTGTGCCGCAAGACAAAGAAAATGCTTCTAAATTTCAAGCACCTGTAACTGCTGGACAGCAAAATGTATGTTTACACACCATATTTGATTAATTTGTGTTAAAAAAAAAAAAATACAATCTTATATTTATTCATTTATTGACAGGTTAACAAGACTGCATATTATGAAGAGCCTTCCTGTACGCAAGTTTTTAATTTTAATATAAAAGATGCTAGTACGCCAAACATGTCCCAATTTAAGAAACCATCCTCCTGTGACCAGTCAAGTAAATTTCCATCTGTGCCAAAATTTTGTATGGACGAGAGTGTCACAGAACATCATGATGGAGGACTTATAAAGAGGGAAGAAAGTTCTAGACAGCATGCAACTGATCAGCATGCCACTGTAGATAATCAGGGAGCAGGACTCTCTGTCATCATGGAAGCTACAAGAGAATATAACAGGTAGTGATGAAACGATTATTGCTTAGCGATTACGATTACGATTACGATTATTGCCTGAAATAATCGTCGATTACGATTACGATTATTACAAAAAAAAAGTGAAATATTTAATAATGTTTTAGGTTTTCGCTTGTTTTATTATAATGTGAAATATTTATTTCTCATCGTATGGGGATTGGGGAGTTAATTAAAGATATTTGAAGGGTGAGTTAAACATTTTTATTTTCAACTAGCTTTCGCCCGCGTGGACGTCGGAAATTATCCCATGGGAACGTACCTCAGGAGTAAACTTTAACTACCTTTATATCACTCTCCGGTTCATAACAGTACCTACAACAACATGACAGTACAAACAGACACTTCATTTTTATTTATTTGTATAGAAGATTATCAATCTTATTACCCCCGCAGAAGAGCTGTTTTACCCCCGAGGGGGTGAATAGTTTTTTATTTTTCTATTTTGATTTTAATACCGCAAATTCATCAGTATCACCACTAACCGATCCCGCATCGAGCGCGGCAACCGTTACACAAAAATAATCCCTAAAGCATGATTCAGTATTCACGCGCGACGGCGCGATGGCTTATTAGCGTATTTCATGTATAAGTTTGGTGTTTCTATACCGATTTCTATGATTCTTTTTTTATTGAATAGGTAATAATGTTAACTTTTTTAATTAGGGATGAGTGAGAGTATTATAAACGTAAGAGTAAACAAATACAATCAGAAAGCTCCGAACTGCTAAGCTATCGTACACGTGTTATTGTGAGTCAACCATAAAAGATAGACATATGCTGTTGTGGGATATTTTTTAGATAATTTTATGTAGAACATTTTCGCCATAAATGATTTCTATGTAGCTTTAACCATTAAGGCTGCACACGCGACGGAAGCTTAAAAAATGGAGTAACTTCTCCCGTTTTCCCAACATTTCCCTTCACTGCTCTGCTCCTAATGATTGTAGCGTGATGAAAAGTATACTATAACCTGCCCATGAGTATGAAGAATAATTGTACCAAGTTTCGTTAAAATCCGTCGAGTAGTTTTTGTTTCTATAAGGAACATACAGATAGACAGACAGACAGACAGACAGACAAAAATTTTACTGATTGCATTTTTGGCATCAGTATCGATCACTAATCACCCCCTGATAGTTATTTTGAAAATATATTTCATGTACAGAATTGACCTCTCTACAGATTTATTATAAGTATAGATAGAAAATAAAATTGCACTAACATCGAAAATCACAGTCTGCGTTATCTGCGTACTAAACGAACTGGGAAGATGTAGACAAGCTACGCCAACCGATAGAATTGAGAAAAAAAGTGATCTTATAAGGGTTTCGTTTTTCCTTTTGAGGTACGAAACTTTAAACAGAAAACTATCTAAAGGTTTTTTAAGTGTAGGTATCAAAACAGAAATTATGGATTTAAAATTTTTGCTGACGACACCGCGATCTTAGCAGCCGACACAAACCCAGTTGAGGCAGCGGAACTCTTACAGTGTGGGCTTAATGAAATATCCATCTGGTTAAAAAAATGGAGAATCAAGGCTAACGAAACCAAATCTGTAAATGTTACCTTTACTCTAAGAAGGGGCACTTGTCCACCCGTCAAACTCAATAACTTAGAAGTCCCACAATCAGACCCATGTCAGGTATTTAGGATTACACCTTGATAAGCGACTCACCTGGCAAAAACATATTTTCACAAAAAGGAACTAGGACTAGGACTACAACTACGTAAACTATATTGGTTAACAGGTCACCGGTCACAACTGTCGCTAAGTAGCAAACTTCTACTCTACAAAACGATCCTTAAGCCGATTTGGACTAACGGAATTCAACTCTGGGGGACAGCCTCCCATTCCAACATCGAAATCATGCAAAGATTCCAAAACAAAATCCTGAGGATGATAACCGGTGCCCCCTGGTTCGTCACAAATGAACAACTTCATCATTACCTGCATATGACCACAGTCAAACAGGAAATACTCTTCCATACAAACAAGTACAAGGACAGAATTAAATACCACCCGAACAGCTTGGCCAATGTCTTGATGGAAGACAACACCACAATTCGCAGATTGAAACGGAAGATGCCCCAAGACACACTTAAACTGCAACAGTGAAGTAAAGTAGGATGCGACATAGGTCGCATACCGAGCACGCCAATGATAAACCCAACCAACCCACTGATAAATGTCCCTGTGGCGACAGATCGCAGTGTAATGAGAGAAAAAAATATATATATAATATATTGCCTCCTGTATACTTAGTTGCTACAAATAGATGAAAAAAAAAAAATCATGGAAACATTAATTGTTTTGTTTAAGAACTGTACCTGTTCAAAAACTAGATTTTTATAATCAAATCTTTAAAATGATTGCTATTGTTATCCTCCAGAGAGTGACTAGGAGACAGAAAATAATGTAGATTTTCAAAAAATCATGCTATCAAATCAAATCGTAATATGCAGTTGAAGTCCACCTACGAACTACAGCACCTAATTCACAAACTGACCAGAAATATTTGTAACTCTAGTTTTGATTATATCATAAATACGTCTTGTTTACCTACATTATTATATTCAGTTCATTTTACACGCAGTCGGGCTTTTCGAGAGATTTTATTAATTTTTGTTTCCAATAATTTCTTTTGAGTGTCATATTGGTAGATATTGTTACCACAATAAGCCGCCTATTACACTGCGAAGAAATAGCCATATCGTAGTCCGAAATTCGTCAAGTCGTATAGGCTACAGGAGGCTACAAAGGAACAGATGAACATACATAAACTCGAAAAACATTACGCTTCTTCTGAAATAGTCGGGTAATGCAAAACTAATAATGCATATTGAGATGTAGGTAATTTTAGTAACATCCAACATGAATCAAACCAAAACTTCTCAACGGCCACTACAATACGTTTTTGTAAAAGGAACTTTAATTTTTTGTCGGAAGGAAGTCACCAATGCCACAGAAAAATATGTTTAGTTTAGATTTATTACTTATGATATCTTTTAGTGTGTAGATTGAGATAAATACATGATTAAATAAGAAAAAATACGCAATTCGAATAATTGTTAAATAATCGCAGCAATAATCGACGATTACGATTAATCGCTAAATGCCTATAATCGTCGATTACGATTAATTGTAATCGTAATCGTAATCGTTTCATCACTAATAACAGGTATGTACGATTCAACAATCTAATTTTCCAATGAATCGGTAAAATTTAAATTACCGCTTTTAATTTTTTCAGTAAATCGGGCTCTAGTTCTTCTGGACAATCAACAAGAACCAACTTTACTGCCTACACAACAAACTACGACTCCATGTACAATAATAACGACCCATCGCAGCAACCAACGACCTCAAAGAGAAGTTCAATATCTTCTCAACCTAGATTGTTGAATGGGCAGTTTGCCAGAATACACCCGCAAAAGCGAGAGATGCCAGATAATAAGGCCGCTGTGCCGTCCACGTCAGCGCCTTATCCTTCGCATGACCATCAGTACCAAAAGCCTGTACCGCCGAATTACAATGGCTACTCTCCACAGCAAAGACCGATGCATACACACTACCAGCAAAATTACAGTTATCAACAGAACTATTCTAATAATCAAATGATGAATCAGCAACCACAACAAGGCTATGTCAGCCCTAGTTCTAATGCTTACCATAGTCCACAAAATACTGGCATGCAAAGTCCTCATGCCATGAGCTCGAATGTACCGCCTGGTTTTCAAAGTCCAACTTACTCCAATCAAGTAGGTTATCATAGCCCAGGGCATGCAATGATGAGTCCTCAACAAAATTATGCTAGCCGTCATGATTATCACTATCCTAGTCAAAGTGATAGACAGCATATTTATGTAAATCAGCAACAACAGCATCAGCAGCAACACCAACAACAGCAGCAACATCAACAGCAGCAGCAGCAGCAACAACAACAACAACAACAACAACAGCAGCAACAGCATCTTCACCAACAGCAGCAGCAACCAGCAGTTTTCCAAAGTCCTCCACATCAAACACAATATCAAAATGCCCAGTACTATCAGAGACCCAGCCCAGTGGCTGCACCATCCAATCAAGGATATAACCAACAGGGCTACCATAATATGCATAATCAAATCAACAATTCAAACATGTATCCCAATCATTCAAGCAACCAAAGCTATAATGCAATGCAAAATCAATACAGGCAGCATCCTAAGCAAATGGTTGAAAATTCCCCAACTGGGTATGGATCTCCAAACAATCAGTCATTTCAGATATACCAAAGTCCTCAGGCTCCTCAGAGCAATTACTGCAGTCCAGCTTCGCATGGTGCAAATGTCCCACCAGAGTCCTCTGAAGTGCACTTAAGACAAGAAAATACTTCAGGAGCAGATCAAAATGTATCAAGTAAAAACAATGCTATGTCTAAAAATCCACAAACACTGAAGAGTCCTACATCCGCATTGAGAAATGTGAGACATGACCAACCTAATCCAGTGAAAATTGGTCAGAATTCTCCAGATATTGGTTTTTCAAACCAGTATCTAAACTTCATTTCAAACAGAAATGAACCCAAAGATAATGCCAATACTCCTAAATTCACAAATAGTCCGAGTATTTCTCAAAAGATGCATAAAAACTTGTATGTATCAAGTCCTGAGCAGGCTCAAATACCACCCTCCTCTGGTATGTCTGACTCTGACAGTAAAGATGGCATGACAGCTCAAACAGGGACACCTATACAATCTGCAAAGGTTTCCCATGCTGTTGATAAACAAAAAGATATTTCTAAGAGGCAGTTGGACTTTGAGCACAGAGTTGAATTTCAATCTGAGGACAGCAGAGACTCTGTGAGCAAAGAGAGCAGGATTTCAGCAGTGTATTCTAGACACTCAGACTTACAATCTGATGGATATGGAATGGATGTTGATAGTGAAAATTCCATGGAGTGTGCTGCATTTAAATCCACTCATTCTATATCTCTAGTAGAAACCAGTGACATACCTAGGCCAGCTGATATTGAATTCCCAGCCTTAATTGATCCATTCAGTAAAAAACTTCTGAATTCTTTGCTAGAATATGTTAAATTTCCAAATAAAACTCATGCAGATGGATATGTGGAAGTGAGAACCATTCCTAAAGTGCAACTGGCAACTGTTGTAAGTGTCGGCCACAGTAAATTATCTATTGACAAGCAGCTTGGCAAAGGAAATTACGGTGCAGTGTTTCTTTGTCTTGACTTACATGGTAATAAATCTGTAGCTGTGAAATATCAAAAGCCGAGTCGGCCTTGGGAGTTCTACATTTGTCAGGAAATAAAAGCAAGAATAAAAGATCCATTCATGGTAATATTTTATTGTTATTATGTCCTTATTTTATCATAATGATTAATTTTAAAAATATTTTTCTAAAATTTATTTTCCTTCCAGCTTCCAGGGTACATGGATATAACAACGGCCTTCTTAGGAGATAACGCCAGCTTATTTGTGTCTGAATATTCTAAATATGGATCTCTGTTAGATGTCGCTAACAAAATCAGAGCTGCTACTTCTAAATGTATAAATGAATTTATCGTCATCTTATTAACATCAGAGATGCTGTCGATAATTCATTATCTGCATAAAGCGCAGATCATTCATGCTGACATCAAACCAGACAACTTTTTGTTGATGAAAATGTAAGTACTTAGAGCATGATTACAAAAATATTTTTGACGCGTCTCGCCCAGTTCACTGCAAGAAAGATTTCATTGACAAGCCTCGCGTCTTTTACGCCAATATTTATTCTTTTACGACAATATTTGTGGCGTGCCTTGAGGGCAAGCCCGAGGGTATTTGACTTACTTTTTAGGGTTCCGTACCAAAATGGTAAAAAAGGAACCCTTATGGTGCGACTTCGTCTGTCTGCGAAAAAAGTCAAAAAATATTTTTATTTTCATTGCAAAAGGGGCCGGAGTGGGGGTCCGAAATTTTAAAGTGGGGTTACTAGGTCAAGTAGCATATCATACGAAAGGGCTTGATCTGCACATTTCAAAATATATTTTCATTTTATTTTGTCTCACAGTTTTCGACATATGATGAAAGTTGTCTGAAAAAATACCATTCCCCCCCCTTATCTCCGAAGTTTGCGGAGCGAAAAATCTGAAATAATTAGAGCTGATAGGAATTGACCCAAATATTGCACCAAAAATAAAACAATGTTCCTAACTAGTACAGTTTTTTCAAAATCATCAAAATTCCTTCACAAACATACTTATGCGGTCCGGTTTTTTTCACTATATACGACCAAAAATGATACGGAACCCTCGGTGCGCGAGTACCTCTCGCACTTGGCCGGTTTTTCATGAATGTAATTGCTTTTTATTGTATGCTACTCACATTCATGAAAAATTAAGTCAAATACCCTCGGGCTTGCCCTCTAGGCACGTCACTGGTCAATACCCTTAACTGGTGGAGGTATCTCCTCATAGATGTCGCCAGTTCGCCACTAAAAGTCTTGCTCGTATATGGCGCTATTGCATATTCAGAACCCTCAGAACGCGAGCCGTACTCGCACTTGTCCAGTTTTTATTGCGGCGTAACAAATAAAAACTTATTTATCAATTCCTAATCCTATCCTATCCTACTAATATTATAAAAGTGAAAGGTTGTGAGGATGTATGGATAGATGGATGGATGTATGGATGTTTGTTACTCTTTCACGCAAAAACTACTGAACGGATTTTGATGAAACTTTACAGTAATATATACATCAGAATAACACATAGGCTACTTTTTATCCCAAAAACGCGGGCAAAGCCGCGGACGGAATCTAGTAGTTGGATAAATCAATAGGTATTTATTTTAGTTTGTATTTTTTCGTTTTTTTTGCAGACCTACACAGGAATGGAGAACTCCATCTTTACAACTAATCGATCTCGGTTGCGCTATAGACATGTCCTTGTTTCCAGAAGGCACTACATTTAGAGAGGTTGGTATTCATAATTTCATAACATGCTACTGAAAAAGACCTTATAGGATTGGAAGCATTGTAAAAAACTGTTCTTGACAATCTATTTTCACATTACTAAAATAAATTGTTTTTGCTTATAGTTGATCGCAACAGAAGGTTTCACATGCACCGAGATGAGGGAAGGAAAGCCTTGGACTTATCAAACTGATCTGTACTGTTTGGCGGGTACTATACATGTCATCTTAATGGGCAGTTATATGAAAGTAGCTAATCGTTTAGGCCAATGGAATATAGACAAAAAACTTCCAAGGTGAGTTCATTCTAATAGTAATTCTACTATTCATACTAATAGTTCTCTTAGAGTAGGTCAACACGTCGACTTCGCTTGCCCGGCGAAGGCGGCAACCTACCCAGTGTAACCTAGTCGTTTGATGATCACAACTCGTGGCCTCGGTGGACACGGCACGCAGTAAATGAATGTGGCAGACGACTTGGTGTAAACGGCGCTTCGACTGCGTCACCTTCGTTGCTTGTCGAAGTCGGCAGTAGAGTTGGTTAAGAGAGCCTTAATAATATAAATGCGAAAGAGGGGTTTTATGGCCTGCGTTCGAGTGTGGACTAATTACAAGATAAATACTAATAAAATAAACTTGTTTTATAGGTACATGAAGGTTGGATTATGGGACAAGATATTTACTACACTACTAAATGTTCCGGATTGTAATAATTTGCCTGATTTAATGGAACTGAAAAATGAAGTTGACAGTGTATTGAATGAAATCGATAATCTCAGCTCTCAGCTCCGCAACTTTGCTAATGTGCTTAAATCTAGGTAAATTACGGAAACGATCCAGATTGTATGTATTTATTGCATTTAGATATAATGGCGATTGTAAAAACTAGATACCTAATTATGTATTAATATAGTGATACAAAATATATCAAGGTTCGATAAACTTCTTGAATCTTTTGCCAGGTTGAACTATGCTCTTCTCAAAAAGCAATAAGTATTAAAAATACCAGAATCTTATAACTTAGTTATAATATTATAACATGCCTTGTTGTGTTTAGTTAAAATGATTGTGATATTGTGATTTTTAGGTTTTTTTTGTTTTTGTAATGAAATTGGCTTAGATTAACTTTTTAGCTTAACTAATGTAATAAAAATATTAGGTTTCATTTATTTTTGTAAAACCCATAAGACTTGCACATTTCACATTTCTTGTTTGAATTGTAACAAAGATAATAAATAATTACCTGGTTGATTATTTGTTTTATTTCGGGAGATACATACTTAACGATGTTCATACACATACGAGGTCTTGAATGCACAGTGTACAGAATAATACATGATCAAAATAAGATTCATATAAGCGAACTAGACTTGCACGCGACTCTGTCCGCGTGGACTACAATGAAATGACCAGTTTAAATGACCTCCGTAGTGTAGGGTGGCTTGTACTACCAAGAGGTCAAGCTGTATCTCTGGTTTATCCCACCGGAATCAGATGAAACGTTGCTTATATTTTAAGTTGGACCATAAGCTATCGAACTGTGAAAACCGAATCAAAATCCGTTCAGTAGTTTTCGCGTGATGCGCGCACAAACAGACAAAAATTCAAAATCTTTTCGGGTATAGTTACGTCCCAGTATCCTATCCCGACTGTTTTTTCTGGAATATCTTCAATGTACAGAGACGGCTCTTTAACAATTTTATAATAGTATAGATATAAAGAAACGCTTCATAGAAATATAAACCTCAATACACACAATGTTAGTAGGTACCTATTTGAATTAGTTTTTTTTACACTTTGCTATGAGTTCTCATAATAATGTTTGTGAATACGGGGGTATATGGGGCCGGCGCCGGCTGCGGAGGCACTCCCAAAACTTTATGATAATCTCAAGGGAGTGCCTCAGCAGCCGGCGCCGGCTCCAAAAAAAATAACGCCGTTGGGAACCGGAGTAGCCTTGGAGTAGCAGTGATACCAGACGAAAATAATTGGAAACTACCGTAGCAACAGATTAATGTTGCCGTTTTAAGTTGAATTATCTACCTTAGACTGACTTTTAAATAACAGTGTCAATGTAAAACAAAATATGTAGGTACAACTTTTTTGGACTTACAAGGGGGAGGGAGGTGGTCGACGGAGCCCCGCGGGGCTCCTATTTCTGTCTGCAAGGTTACAAGTAATCTAACACGAACGGGTTGACGGGGGCTTCGTTCGCTCGCTCACTGAAGCACCCGTCAACCCCTTCGAACCTAAATTGGACGTAGTTATGCAAAATAGAACCAACCCACAAAAAGGTAGGGTCATTGCGCTGGATAGCGGCCGATTAGCGGAGTGTCCAACTTTACGTTAATATATTAGTATGAAATATTCATAGAAAAGGACACGGCGGACGCCCATAGAACGCTGGGCTTCAGATTGTGTAAGTCGGTACAAATATGAAATTAGTTTGGTGTGTTCGAGTATTTCAAGAGTATTTAAATTATTTTTTTCTTTGTTTTTGTACGTAATTGGGTTAAAGAGAAATCTTCGTATTTGTGACAGTGAGGTTAAGTATGGTGTGAATGATCCAATGAAGTACAGCCCGACTAATGAGTTCTCAATTCAAAGGTTTTAGTTGCTGTCGACATGATATTCTGTGGAGGCACGCGCCAGCCAGCATGCACCCGTTTTTGTTTTATTGTTTTTTTCAAAATGTCAATGGCATAATCATTTTATTTCTTATTTATTTCGATTTTTGATTCCAATTCTTAATCTCTAAGATAAATTAGGCAAAGAACAATTCAAATATATTTTTATTTTTGGTTAAGCTTTTATTACTGTACCATATCAAGCCCAAAACTACCAACGTCCTTTATTGAACGTATTTGTATGAATACCAGATATTATGAAGATTGAATTAAGAAGTAAAAAAATGACATACATAGCTGTAAATTAATTTTAGAGGTGTTTAATCGCAAAACATGGTGAAATGCTAGTTTACGGACATTTTTTTGGTTTACGGCCACATTGTATCTAGTTTACGTCCACATGGTTTATTATGGTAAATTACCTTTAAAAAGATAATAAAATAACATAGCAGTGTAAATTACGTTGCTCTTTAATATAAAAACAAAATCTAAGTCAGTCTTTCGTTTTTAATCACATCTACATTAATTTTATTAACTTATTTTATATTTTTGTACATTTCTTAATCACAGTAAAAAAGACTTAAAAAAATACAAAAAACGGTCAAGTGCGAGTCGGATTTGCGCACGAAGTGTTCCATACCATTATCTATACAACATTAGACACCATATTATAAGTATTATAATCTTTATTAAGATCGAGAAAAAAACGGCAAAAAAATCACGTTTGTTGTATGGTAGCCCCCCTTAGATATTTTTATTTATTCTGTTTTTAGTATTTGTTGTCATAGCGGCAACAGAAATACATCATCTGTAAAAATTTCAACTGTGTAGCTATCACGGTTCATGAGATACAGCTCATGGTGACAGACAGACGGACAGCGGAGTTTTAGTAATAGAGTTCCGTTTTTACCCTTTGGGTACAAAACCCTAAAAATAGTAGGTAGGTACTCCATTGGCATAGGGAACAGGGTCCAAGCTACCAGTGGTCAGGGATCTAGAGAGAGGATTCTCCTAACAATGTAAGCCGTGTTTAGGAAAGCTTTCTGGATAAAGACCTTGATCCGAGAGCCTTCTCAGGTGTTGGTCGAGTCTCTTGGCTATTAGATCATTGGCCGAAACAACTATAGGCACAATTATTGCTGAGTGCACTTTCCACGTGCGGAGAACCTAGTGTGCTAAGATACTCGATTTATTTATCTTTTTCGGCCTTTACGAGATGTCCATCATGCGGGACTACAATTTCAATTTTTATCTATTATTTTGCGACATTCTAACCAATCTATCAAAATTAGCAATAATAGTCCGATCAGTGATGAATTGATGATACAGCGATCCCAGTACAATGTGATATGACCATTTTCGTTGACTGGGTCGGGCACATACTTGTATTTCAGAGCAAGTTGCTGGTAGATAATCCTGGCCACCAAGTTTTGTCTATGCCAAGTACTCAACGTTAGCAAGACGAAAACAACCAGAAATTATATTCGGATCGATTCAGCGGGACAGTGGCATGCCCGACAGCCCGACAGATATGTATTTTCGGTAGTTGCTCGTCATCATAACTTCGTCTATAATTGCTTTAAAAAAAACCATCGGTTTCTCCAAAGAGTTCGCCGAAACGCAGCCAGAATATGGACGCCAAGAAGTCTGCATCAGACCTATAAAGGGCCCAATAAAAGTGTCCATGTAGCTCCATGAGATTGGTTTTGAGCACTATAGGCTTGCGCTAGTTCTCTTTACCTAATGGGAGTGGCGTGAGTCCATTTGTCACTTTGTTCACTGCAACTACATCTTGGTGCATCCCTACTTCGTCTTTGAGGAAATATTCCCTAAGATCGCACGCCTCACGGTTTGTGAAGAGTTTTGGTATTTAAAAAGCCTCGACCTCGACACTTCGTGGTCTTCGTTCTCGACACACTTAGGTGGTGCTGGATTCATCCAATATGCAATCGGAAATAAACGAACCTTCCAATTCAGGTCGTCTAATTCTGGCTGAATCCATCTAAATATGCCGAAAGAAAACATCAAGACCCAACCAGTATCGGCACATACCTTGTTGCCACCTGACAAAAGACTGTTAATACGGTGAACGAAACCCCTCAAAGTCAAAAGTCAAAGTCAGCCTCATTAATTCTCAACGCTTCCGACATACGGTACCCAAGTATTTCTCGGTTTCAGTTGCGGAGAGAGATCTAAGGTATATGGAATCCATGAGTTGGGATCCCAGGGATTCCATCTCCGCTCGCTTAAACCATGGATGACTGCACATTAATTTGTTGTTCTCGGTGTTGTTGCACTGGATTGTTGTTCTCGGAATGCCAATAATGCCATATTTTCTATGTTTCCCTTGTTGTCTAGTATCCTCCTACTCTAATCCTTTAAACGCCAACTGAAAGATATTATATTAATAAATAAAAATATGCTTGTGAATAATTATCAATTTTGTTCTTTTTACCCGACTGCGGTGAAGCCCAAAAGGAGGGTAATGTTTTTCACCTTTAGGTATGTTAATTAGGAACTTTGGAGGACATCTATAAAAGAAACATTAAAAATATAATACTTATCAACTTCAGTGGTCGAAAACTGAGACATCATAGTGCCATATTCTATTGGCGGCCATTGAATTCCCATACATTTTGTATGGCCGGAAAAAACACGATTTATTTATATTTAGGCGGACGTAAACTACCAGCGATGTAACAGCATATAAAAGAAATATATTTAAAAGAATTTCGATCCTAACCCATATTAATAAGATACTAAAAAAAATTAAAGATGTTATTATTTTTTATGTCTATTTGCGTCCACCAGGCCGTAAACTAACATTTTTAAAGAATTACTATTCTAGTTCGCGGACACTAAATATCTAACAAGTTTTTGAATATGATTGAAAAAGACTTATCAAAATGCATTGTAATAATGCATTACTAGCAATTAAAACAAAAACAACATGTCACAGATAAATAAAACCAGAAATACTTACCTTGCAAGCAATACGTGCTCACTATTTTTTCGCTAGTTTTGCCAACGCATGTGCACCGGCGGTGCTAACGGTGAATTGAACGAGGATTTGTGCATATTTGGGTAATACTACGTAACTAATTTTACTAGGTCAGAATGGAACAGCTATCCTTTTCTTCCTAGAGCCGTATTTCAAGTGGAACTGAAGGATAGAACTCTTATTTTCTTAATATTTGTGCAGCACATCCTCGAAATGTCCGCCTATAGACGCTGGACGGGAAACCGACGCACCTACCCTACTTAAGAGATAATTAGATTTTTGTTTCTGAAGTGTGTAGAAACAAATAGGTAAGTTATTTGAGATAAACAACTTTACTAGGTTAAGGTTAGTATTGATGACGATTTAAGACAATACATTATTTGGATTTTAGTGAGATTTTAGTATCTATTTATGATCAAAAACCTGATGGTTCCTTATTGCAAAATTACTGTTTTGTGGGTTGGTTCTGTATTGCCATATGTTTTGGTTTAGCTTGGTTCTGTTTTGCGTAATAAAAAGCTTAAGATCTATAGGTACTATGCCACATGGGTCTGTAATTTTTTTTTAAAGTGACTCAATCTAGGGTTGGTATCCTTGGCAGCTTTCAATAATATGAGTAAAGAGTGTCTCAAGCAGCTTGGATCTTTTTTGAATATATGAAAGTTGATTCGTAGATTCTGTTGGTACCAATAACTCAATTTCACCAGTTTTGTGGGTTGGATCCTCGCTAGAGTAATATTGTTCTGTGGTTGGATCTATTTTGCATAACTACGTCCAATTGTCCGTGTCGGGGTGTCCAAGTTCCCGAGCTCGCTTCGCTCGCTCTTGGACTCTAGTTAGGTATGTTAGGTACTCAAATGAAACATGACATGTTTTTTTTATTATGCCAAATTGCCAACCCCATTTCCCGCTTTTTAGGGTTCCGTACCAAAATGGTAAAAAAGGAACCCTTATGGTGCGACTTCGTCTGTCTGTCTGTCTGTCACACCTGTTTATTTCAGCAACTACTAATGTTATCGACTTGAAATTTGGAACAGTTATAAAGAATGCTTGTCAAACTGTATTGCAAATGAAAAAAGTCAAAAAATATTTTTATTTTCATTGCAAAAGGGACCGGAGTGGGGGTCCAAAATTTCAAAGTGGGGTTACTAGGTCAAGTGACATATCATATAAAAGGGCTTGATCTGCACATTTCAAAATATATTTTCATTTTATTTTATGTCTCACAGTTTTCGACATATGATGAAAAATTTCTGAAAAAATACCATTCCCCCCCCCTTATCTCCGAAGTTTGCGGAGCGAAAAATCTGAAATAATTAGGGTTAATAGGAATTGACCCAAATATGGCACCAAAAATAAAACGATGTTCCTAACTAGTACAGTTTTTTCAAAATCATCAAAATTCCTTCACAAACAAACTTAGTTATGCGGTCCGTTTTTTTTCACTTTATACGTCCAAAAATGATACGGAACCCTCGGTGCGCGAGTACGACTCGCACTTGGCCGGTTTTTTTCCAATGTCAGCGCCGGCTGCCAATTTAGCAACCGGCGGCGGCTGCAAATTCAGGTCACGGCGGCGGTCACGGAGTCACTTCCTTATTTATTTATACTTTAAAGTACAATGTTAGTTTGTAGATAACTTTAATTTCAGTAAAAACCCTTTAAGAGTTTTATTCAGATATTTGATAATTTTATTCATTAAAAATAAACAAAATAAAATTACAGGACATGCTTAGTAAAAAATAAACAAAATAAAATGACATGACATAATAATAAACTTATTATAATAATTGTAATCGTGTTATATGAAGTAGATATAACTATAATTATTTGTCAACAAATTTATTTTGATGTTTTCTCTAGCCTTTGCTTTTTCCTTTCTTGATATTCTTGAACATTATCAAACTTTCTTTTGTACAAAACCTTGATGGATTCTAATTGGCTTTCTTCAGTTTCTGAATTAATATTTTTGTTTTCAAACATTTTTATTCTATTATTTTCTTCAATGGAAATCATTCTATCACTTTTATTTAATTTGTATATAATGATACTGCATTCTGTGTCATCATACACAAAAAGTGTATTATTGTGAAGTCTTATTGCACTTGGAAATCGTTGTAATTTAATATTTTCTTCTAATTTGTGGGTATATTGGTTATCTATATTATTTACAGAGTAAATAAGAACTGCATTAAAGGTATGCACCGTTGCAGCCAATATACTGATATTGTCATTTATTTTAGAAGCTGTATAGTGTACGATTGGCAATGTATTGACTTCAATGCCACCTTCATCCATTATATTTATAAAATTCTGCCTCAATTGATCATTACTTACATCACTAGAGGTGTCTATTGTATGAATCAGTCCACCTTTATTATAGTCCCAGATTTTGATAGTACCATCTCCTGAGGAACTGGTTAAGAATTTATCATTGTGAGGCAGAAATTCTATGTGATTCACAAATTCTTTGTGGCCCAAGCAATATGTTTGAATATTATAGGTGTTAGGATAAAAGGACACCTTTATTTTTTCGTCTCTATCACAAGAGATGACATATTTTGTATCATTTGTTTGTAAAACATCCAATAATAGACTCAAGTGACCGAGAAGCTTAGTCCCAGAATTTTCTTTTTTTATGTCATATAAGAGCACATCACCACTTTTATCAGCCACTAATATATGTGAGTTATCCACTGTGAACCTAATTCTACTAGCACTTCTTGGTATATTGAAAGTTTGCTCTTGTTCCAATTGAAGTAGATCATATACTATCAGATACTTTGAAGTTGCTGTTACAACAGCTAAATGACCGGAATCATTGGAAACAGCAATATCAGATATATAATCTTTTTCAGGTTGTTTGGGCGTTAATGGGATATCAATAATTTTATGGTTTGAATAATCATAGAAATCCACATGAAGTTCTTTTGCTACTGCAATATATTTGTCTGTTGCCACTAAAACAGACATTATCCTAGAATTTTATTGCACTTTGTTCGATTAGATTCTTTAATCTACATCAGATTCGAAGGCACAAAAATATTTAAATATTGATGTAGTAAACTTTCGCACTCGTACTTTTAGGTTAGTTTTATTAAAAATATACATAACACTGACAGTGACAGTGCGTGGTGTCAGTGTCTGTCACGAGACTCACGTCTCACAGTGACAGACAGTGAGTCAGTGAGTTTAGTGGGGTATAGTGTTGTAGCCTTGGAGGAAGAATATACTGGAGTTAGGGCGCTTGTGCACCACATACGGTTCCAGTTCGTATCCAGTTTTATACGGAAACGGATCAAAATTTCCGAATGACGCCTTGTCCACTACATTCGGTTTTTATTGTTTATAGGCCAGGAATGGCGAACCTTTTTTTACAATTGCGTCACAGTAAAAATATGTACCAGTATGGAAACTAGGCCTAATTGCAGAAATAAATACCTACGCTCCACTGCAGCGGTAGGGTTGTCACTCTTAATGTTTTTGAAACTGAACTGTATTTATTAAAACATCTGGATTCTGTGTTCTGTAGTGATCAAATAATCGAGTAAAAATAATTAGTTTACAAATTTTAAATAGGTAATCTCCAAGACGAAAACGTTTCGTTCGGTCCTTGTCGGAACGCGCGGTGGATGCCGCAAGCGGCGCGCGGCATGGCGCATATGTGGCGCCGATGCGATGCCTGATCAACCCGGTGGCTGCGCACCGTACTATGCGTTTCAACTAAGGATGGGATGACCTTGGCAGTGGCACCATATTGTGACGATATATGTTAAACAAAAAAATATTTTGTTCAAATTACTTTTCAATAATATTTATCTTGTTCATGTTATTTTCATATGATTATTGTTTATTTAAGAGCGTGTAAGTATTAGAAAAGCGTGCATGAGGCATGAGAGAATTCTAATATAGGGCCAAGGTCATCTTTATCTAAGTTAAAACGCATAGTACCTACTGGGTTTTAACCCGAAAATGTGTGTGACAGTAATTAAAAAAACACTACCTACATTTAAAAAAATATCGTCTCGACGCGGCACTCACGACTGACAACACCGCGATGCAGTGTTGCCGCTTAGGAAAAAAAAAAGTCCCCAGACCGCGATGCAATAGTCCCTAGATTTTGAAAAAAAAATGACCAAAAAATCCGCTAGAAGTCGCTAAATATTTCATAATATGTATGTATATATATATGGTTATAACTAATGCTAATAACTGGTTATTCTTTCATTTCTATTATTATATATTAAAATATTTCTGTATTTTAGAAAAGATCGCTTCATTTCAAATTTCAGTACACTACTGGAGGTTGTTATTGGTAGTCAGCGCTGCATACAAAAAGTCGCTAAAAGTCACTAAATTTATTTTAGTCGCTAGATCGAATAAAAAAGTCGCTAAGCACATCCAAAATCCGCTAGATCTAGCGACAAAGTCGCTAAAACGGCAACACTGCCGCGATGTCCGCTTAGAGGTCTCGTCCATTCGCGTGTTTGTGTGAGTGTGCTGTTTCGAAAACGTTAGTACGTAGTTTCCGTACTGGTGTACATATTTTTACTGTGATTGCGTGCTGCAATCTTACTTCTTACTAATATTATAAATGTGAAAGTTTGTGAGGATGGATGTACCTATGTATGTATGGATGTTTGTTACTTTTTTCGCAAAAACTACTAATCGGAATAACACATAGCCTACTTTTTATCCCAAAAACGCGAGCGAAGCCACGGGCAAAAGCTAGTTACTCATATTAAAATCGTAGGGCGTTATGCACTTATAATCCGTTTCCAACACGTATTTGTATTTCCCGTCCTGTATGTTTTACCACCAGTGTACCAGTTTTTAAAATGTATGAAAAAAACGGTTCGTAAAAAAGCGTGTTTTTTCGAACAGTTTTTTAAGAATCGTGTGACGTCACACGTTTAATACGTGCGGGGAGGAGTGGGGAAGGAAGGCAGAGATCGAATTCTATGGTTGTCATTCAAAAACTTTAAAGAATTGTAAAAGTAGGTAAGTAGGTAGGTAGGTACTATGTGATAGGGTTGCCAACCATACTGTTAAATACAGTATTAAACTGTTTTTCGCTTTGTAATACTGTTCAATAAAAATAAATTATACAAAATACTGTTTTCATCATTTCTGGTACCCAGAACTATAAATGAAACCAGCGAAGATATAAATACATAAAACAGAATATTATACAAAAACTGATTATTTTTCCGAAATACTGTTTATTTTCCTTCTCGGACTCTGATGTATAAGCTATATTACTGTAAAGTTTCACCAAAATCCGTTCAGTAGTTTTTGCGTGAAAGAGTAACAAACATCCATACATCTGTGGCGATTCTTATTTGTTTATGGTCGCCACTATTTTATTTTATATGTACGACAACACTGCCTTGATAGAAGTTTGTCTATGACTGTAAAATCCGATTCGAACAGACACCGGTTAATTTTCTTGAGCATGGAATAGCAAGTGTATTCGCAAGTAATTACCTACATTGTGAATTTGTGACTGTAAATACTGTAATAGTTATCCGCCGTTGTCAACTGAATGTACACTCGACGCCATTGACGGTCGACCACTTTTCGCCCTTATTACTAAGAACATAAGGGTGAAAAGTGGTCGACCGTAAATGGCGTCGAGTGTACATTGCATATTGTTACTGCTGTGTGAGGATTATACGCATTTTACTTGGGACCCGGTTCTTTCATTTATTCGAACAAACTGGGCGCAATCCAGCGCCTTATTAATTAAATTAAATTCCCATAACAATTAAATTAAATTTAATTAATACATACATACATCCATCCTTACAAACTTTCACATTTACAATATTAGTAAGATTACTGTAAAGTTTCATCAAAATCCGTTCAGTAGTTTTTGCGTGAAAGATTAACAAACATCCATACATCCATACATACATAGGTACATCCATCCTCACAAACTTTCACATTTATAATATTAGTAAGAAGTGAGATCGCAGCAGGCAATTGTAAAAAAGGTTCGCCATTCCTGGCCTATAAACAGTAAAAACCGAATGTAGTGCACAAGGCGTCATTCGGAAATTTTGATCCGTTTCCGTTAAAAACTGGATACGTATGTGGTGCACAAGCGCCTTTAGTCTAACCGTGTCTGTATAGGTACTGTGTGAAGCATGTCATTTCTCGTTGACAGTGAAAAGTGACGTTACTGTAAAGTACACCGCGCATTGGCGCAATGGTTTGATACAGTGACGTCACTGACAGTGGCGTCAACCAGTCAACTCTTCCCTAGTCACGTACACTAATACAAATTCAGAACCGCACACAAACAAGAAACGGCCAGCGGCTTTATCTCTTAGGCTGTCTATAGTATTCTATGTCTATGGTTATAGCTTGATAGGCTGTTTGTGCACTACAGACACAGAACAATAATACTCTAGCGAGACTACAGACGTTTTTAATTCGTATTCGGTTTTTTACGAATTTTTAGCCAATAGGCCTGCAGAACGATCCCCACCACTTTTTAAAATCTATGAAAAAAAAAAAACAGTCCGTGAAAAAACGTGCTGTAAACGTGTAGTGCACAAACAGCCATAGTCGACTATCAAAAGTCTATCAATAGTTCAAATCGTGACAACAATAGTATTGATCTAGGCCAGGGCTGTCCAAAGCATGGCCTTTTAATTAATCATTTAATCAAACACAGCCCTTTAATTAATCATTTCATTAAATCATTCATTTCAAAACGAACCTCTCAATGTCATTAAAATAGCGTGGATCGTAAACCAGTATTGTCAACTTTGGGATTTTCCCCCTAGAAGGAGGTAGAAATGTTAAAGGGATTTTTAGGGGCAGGAATATTTTAGGGGGCTCGTTTAAATTATAAAGAATTAAATAAAACCTGCAAATAAATTGAACAAGAGCAGAAATGAAACGATACCAGAATAGATTTTTTTTTTGTCAAGAGAGACGTCGTCGTCATCTTAAAAAACTCTACACCGGCTTAATCTTCGAACGCAGCCGTGTGGCCTTAATAGGTAGACTTAATTATTTTATGAGTTAGGAAGGCTTTGGGCACTCCATCAAAAAAGTATTATTTTGAATGAACCTAGATTTTAGGGGTTTTTAATAAATTCTTAAGGGAACATTTTGTTAGGAGTTGACAACACTGTCGTAATCGTAAACCGTAAACGTAAGTTATTTAAAATGTCATTTTATGTGTCTGTGTCACGTCAAACAAAATTGTGTTTCGTGTTTGTAAAATTGTAGATGTCTGATTAAACTATTCCTTTTTTAGGCTCTACGAGAAGTAAATCATGGCTGCTATGATAAGTTCTTGGAATCCAGAAAAGAAACACAGCGACGTGGAAAGGTAAGTAACCTCAGCATATCAAGAAATTTTTATTTCTATACGTTTACTTCTTATCCATACCTCGTAGTGCTCGTTTTTAAGAAAAATATGATTTGTATAAACTAGCGCTCGTTAAATCATGTGTGTTAAGGTTGGTTATCATGGTTTTACTTGAAGTATACAAGCTTAAATTTTACCTCACAGATGGATATGTATTTACCCTGCATACTTGAACAGTAAGAAAACGCTGGCCCAGGGCCGTAAACTGTCGAAGTCATACTGTGTGGAGAACCCAACTCATCAGGAAATAAGAGATGTCCTGGTAGCTGCTGGCCTGAGAGTGGGAGTTGAGAACAAGTTGTATCCCAGGGAACCCAGCAAGGTAAAGTTATACCATGATGTAGAAATCATGTTTTTTCAAGAAATTTCGATTTCAAACAACACTAACAATAATTTTATTGAAGAGTTTATAGTACCTACCTACATAATATTATGATGATTAATATTGTAAGTTAGGAATATAATCTTATCCACACTTTTTTAATCCAAACTTTCTGCCAACTCAGCGGACTGTAGCTCTCATAGAGGACTAGCACCCTCTCAAAGAGGTCTTTATTAACCTTCATTCTAGATTTCGTTTGTTAACTTTTTTTTGTAAGTTTAGTAAGTTTTTAGGCTAAACCGAAAAATAAACTAATTGCTAATTCTGTTTATTCCTTCAGGAAATACAAGTACCTATTGAGTGTATTTATTTTATTGATTTATTATTATTTTTTGTTACACAGGAAATATTGTTCAGAGGTAGAATCAGAGTACAGTTAAAGAATGATGATGGCTCTCCAGTCAAACAAGATCTTGCTACTCGTGAGGCTGTTATGAAGCACATTGGTGAATCAATACCCAAGCTGAAGACTAGACAAAACAGGTGACTGTTTGCATGCTACATTTTATAATAGCCAGCCTCATCAGTCTAGTGGTTGCAAGCATGACTGCCAAGTGCAGGGCCTTGGATTCAATCTCTGCATCAGGCAATGAGTTATTGCATTTTTCTATTAGAAAATTTTCTGTCCACAGCCTGGATTAGACTAATACATCTGCTTAACCCTTTTGGAATACAGCTGTGATTTTATTATAATAATCAGTTAATTTGAAAACCTGAATCAGCAAGTTACAAAAGCCAGACTTTTAAGATTATTAACCACTAGTTGTCCAATTAAAGGCGCGGCTCCATTATGCAAGTTACTTGCATAATGGAATCTCACCTTAATGCACAGCTGTCGCCTTGGGATACTGCATCTGTGTTGTACCTTTGGCAATTACTTGTAAATATATTATACTAGCACTTTGCTCGCGACTTTGTCGGCGTGACATCGGTGACATACTTACACATAGCGCCATGTAGTGTCCTAAAGCAATTTATCGTGACTGTCAAAAGTTATTGTGCTTACCCTAGGGAACAGTACTTTTTTAGGGATGAAAGTGTATGTCTTTTTCTGTACCCCTGACAATGTATTATAATTATGCAAAATTTGATGATGATTGGTTCAGTGATTGAGGCATGAACAAACATACTTTCGCATTTATAATATTAGTTAGGATTAGGATTGTCCTTTCAACTTACATACTTGCTGCATGAATATATTTTTTCCTATTTCAGACCAGCAGATCAACAGCCACAAGCAGCCCAAGCCAGCCACAAGAGCAAGGGGAAAAAAGGACGCCGATAATTTTATTTGTTTATTACAAAATTAATTATTTGTACAAAATACTTATCTACTTCTAATTATACAGGTTCACGAAATAATGTATTTTAAATTCACAACGGGGGTAACCTTACACTATGCGAATAGATTTTTCTGTGAATTTGTTTTCACCATTTTTGTGTCTTGCTACACTGTACCCATCAAAGATCATCACGACTGGTGAGTTTTTCTTTGGGGTTTTTGAATGAATTATTGTTGAGTTTGAGCCATCTATTAACATCATTGTTTCATTTCCTTTACGAACTTTTTGATCTTCTGTGGCAATTGGGCTACCTCTGTCAGAGAATTGTTGATAACTGGCGTTATCGTGTGTGACACTGACGACGCTTTCTTCACGAACTTCTTTGGGCTGTACAGACTCTGTGTTTTGATGGACATCTTCGGATGCAAATCCTCGTAATCTTCGAATAGATTCTTGTAAAATTCTTGCGCTCTTTGTTTCGTTTCTTCTAGTTTCCAATTGATTTTCTCGAACGTGGTCATCTGTTGTTTCGTTTTTTGTGAACTTTTCAATATTGGTACTGTTTCCTCTGGGAATAATTCCGGTATTATTTCGATTTCTGGTTGGTCTTGGGAATCGAAAGCTTCTTGCACCGTCTCGTGTATTACCGTAGGTATTCGTTTCATGATCTTCTGTACAGGATTCATTCGCTCCACATCCGGCAGCATGTTCATGATCTCTATGATGCCTGGTGATATTTCCTTCAATGTTTCCGTGAAGTGTGGCGCCACTTCTCGCACCGATTCCATTATCGTCTCTCCGACCGCCAATGGTATTTCTTGGAAGTAATACGGGTATGTTCTTATTCTGTCTGATAGCACTGACGTCACGAGTGGTAGTAAAATTGGCTGTCGTGGAGGTAGCCTCGGTAGTGGGAGTCTCGGTAGCAAACGAGGTTTCAGAGGTGAGAGTCGAGGACGAAGTAACTGTCGTTTCCTGCGGCTCCGATTCTGTAATTCCAGAATCGGATTCATGTCTATAGTTGCGCGGGACTTCAAAAGTCTCTTCTGAGTAGAATCGATTTCGCTTAAATTTCTTTGTTTTGACTTCGTAAGACTCGCTCGCGTCTGAATTGAGAAGATTATCAAACAACATACTAAGACTTTTGAGAAGCGGAATATATTTTTGTTTGAGCTTCTCATTTCCATTAATTTCGCGTTTCGCTGACTGATTCTTACGTTTGTATCTTGATTTTTGTATGAGTTTCAGTTTTCTAGGTTTCAGTGGACTTTTGATTAGAAATGTCTTTTTGTATTTTAGCGGCGATATTTTATTCCATCCAAGAGGTTTATGATCTGTAAAGTAACAAAATAAACATAGATATAAGTAAGATTGCCTGCATGTTACATAATAATATGGGCGATGAGCTTCCCACAAAATAATTAACCTACCTAGGAAAAAACCTGATTTTAGGAAGTTTTTAATCCTTGAAGTGGACCTCAGCCGATTAATTAGGGAGTAACGTTTTCTAGTAGTACTTGCTGAAAATTAAAAAATATAATAAAGTAAAGTAAGTTAGTACCTATTTTGGTACAAATATGTATATGGGTAGGTAGGATCATAGACAATTAACCACTGGATGCAAGACGCTCGAAAAATGAGGGGGTGGTATATCGATTGCTTATTTTATTCCACTTATAACCTAACACCCCACCAGTGGTTGACTACTTTCCTCTTGTAAAAGGCGGTCTGCTGCTTCGAACCTGCAAAACCATGGAATTTATTTGTGGAGTTTATTTGTTAATAAAAACATCCATCTTTTTAACCGTAACAGAGACCACTACTCTCAAGAACGTAACTTAAGAAATAAAAATAACCTGGCGCTTCCTACCTCCAATTTATCAATATTTCACAAAGGTCCCTACTGTATGTCTGTAAAAATTTATAATAAAATACCAAATAATATAAAAAAAGAAACAAATTATACCACTTTCAAAAGAAAATTAAATAACCATCTAATAGATAAATCCTATTATAATTTGCAAGAGTTTTTTGAGGAAAAAAATACATAATAAATTATGATTAGGATAATAATAATATATGAAAAATCCCTATTCATGGAGAATCTTTAGCTGTAACATAGTTTTAGCTGAATATTTCTGTAACACCTAATATATTAATACATACATTAAATTGCTGCGCCCTCACAGGGTCATGTTGATACCTACTACTGCCTATGTATAACACCTTGTTTTTACACATGAAGCAATAAACAATTTGAATTTGAATTTGAATTTGAATTTGAATTTCCTATCACATGTATTAGTACATAGTACGTATAAATTATGCACCAACATGGTTTTATTTTAGTATAATCTGTAAGCCTGTATCTGTGTGTGATTGTCAAATTTTCGTAGTGTGCTACGTGTTCTCCTCGCCCGCCGCAAAAAGTGGTAGAAAATGTTATTCGGTGATTCACCGCTATCCATCTCCAGGGTTATATGCTCTAAGTATGAGATAGGGCGATCTCGCGTCTATGTATGCGTTTGCCTGTTATCGCTCGTTGCACGCAGCGGGCTTTCTGTACCGTATCTATTTATTTTGTGCTGGCACTGTCTAACACTGAGTCAAACTGACAAGATTATATCGCAGTATATCTTTGGAACATAGTTCTTGGTAAGAGGGGTACCTAACTTTCGCCTTTCGAGCGTGTGGTTGGTTAATACCTATGTCTATGGTAGGTTTATATTTTATTAAGATAGCGTAACACGACAATGGACACCTCTCTGTGCTTAAGTGTTGAACGCAGTTGCGTTCAACACTTAAGCACATTATCCCTTAGTTAAGGGATTATGTCGTAATATCCATCTTATGATGGATGAGTGGCAGAGGATCGAGTTAGATGGCGTGCGATTGGACAGACCAATGTCCCAGCTGTAGACTGCTATAGGCTGATGATGATGACGATGGTCCATTATTTCGTCAGGGCGCGGGGTCTCATCAAGAACAAAGGAATATTTGTTCAACAACTCTTTAATTTCGTATTTATTTGGTAGTACAAAAAATCGTATTTACAGAGAACCAGTATCTGAAGCCATGCATTTTTTTTGTATGAGAACAAAATTCGCAACCCTTACCGCAGAAGGTGGAACGAATAAATGAAGGCAACATTAGGTCTGCGCTGACCGTCGTCGCGTCGCCGTCGTTGTGCATGCCGTTATGTTATCAGCACGAGCAATTAAGTAGCTAGGTAATTACCTAGGTACCTAACTATAGGTAGGTACATCTCTAGGGATTGTAGGTATCTACTTGAGGAATGAGTGTTAAAAGAATGATCGATAGTGAATACCACTGAATAACGCTAGAACGGAAAATAAATAAAAAACCGGCCAAGTGCGAGTCGTACTCGCGCACCGAGGGTTCCGTATCAGTTTTGGACGTATAAAGTGAAAAAACCGGACCGCATAACTAAGTTTGTTTGTCAAGGAATTTTGATGATTTTGATAAAACTGTAATAGGAACATCGTTTTATTTTTGGTGCAATATTTGGGTCAATTCCTATCAACTCTAATTATTTCAGATTTTTCGCTCTGCAAACTTCGGAGATAAGGGGGGGGGGGGTCAAAAACTGTGAGACATAAAATAAAATAAAAATATATTTTGAAATGTGCAAATCAAGCCCTTTATGATATGTCATTTGACCTGTAACCCCACTTTGAAATTTCGGACCCCCACTCTGGCCCCTTTTGCAATGAAAATAAAAATATTTTTTTACTTTTTTCATTTGCAAGAAAGTTGGGCAAGCATTATTTACAACTGTTCCAAATTTCAAGTCGATAGCTTTAGTAGTTGCTGAAATAATCAGGTGTGACAGACAGACAGACAGACGAAGTCGCACCATAAGACCCTCCTTTTTTACCATTTTGGTACGGAACCCTAAATACGTGTGCGGTCGGGGGACCTCCGTCAGTCCGTCTGTCGTCCTCTCGCCTCCCATATAATAGAGACGGAGAGAAAGTCGCATGGAGGGGGCTACGCTAACGCTTTTTGCTTATGTGACGATTTCTACCAGTCCAAGTGCAAGTTAAGGAACTTCGTTCCAAAAACAGTTCACTGAAACTACAAGGTCACCTGGCTTGCCGCATGTGACGAATTACACCTACCTACTTATTAAGAATTTTCTCTTAGAAAAATTCTGAAGCCCACAGGAGGGCACTCTGCTCATACTATTTGCACTGAACCCCGCAGACTGACAGATTTTTGCCGGACCGTACGTCAGCTTCTGATGCATACCGGTTGCACGCCAACCGAATGTCAGAAAGTCTGACCAGAATGTCGGAAGGCGCACTCTCCATACATATTGTACTAGACCCCACAAGCCGTTAGAAAGGACATTGGCAGTTTTGGGCTTGATATGGTACAGTAATAAAAGCTTAACCAAAAATAACAATATATTTTAATTGTTCTTTGCCTAATTTATCTTAGAGATTAAGAATTCAAATCAAAAATAGAAATAAATGAAATATAAAATGATTATGCCGTCGACATTTTTAAAAAACCAATAAAACAATGACGGGTGCATGCTGGCTGGCGCGTGCCTCCACAGAATATCATGTCGACAGCAACTAAAACCTTTGAATTGAGAACTCATTAGTTGCGCTGTAGGTACCTACTTCATTGGATCATTCACACCATACTTAACCTCACTGTCACAAATACGATAATTTCTCTTTAATCCAATTACGCACAAAAACAAATAAAAAATGAATTTAAATACTCTTGAAATACTCGATCACACCAAACTAATTTCATATCTGTACCGAAAAACACAATCTGAAGCCCAGCGTTCTATGGGCGTCTGCCGTGTCCTTTGTTTCAGTATCGAATACCTATTAGATTATTAGGTATGAATTTCCGAAGCGTTTCTGTATTAGATGTGCGGGGTGGTTCGGTGCGCGTCAGAAATTTTCTTACAATATGCGGCCGGCTCTAAAATGGTTTAGAAAACCTTCTTAGGTATTGTGAATAACACATTAAGTAGATAATAGTATTCCGGACATTTCGATTGGCAGTCCAGTCAGCGTCCAGCGTGTAGGTAAGTAGGTACTTACACTGGGGCTATTGACTAAAGGAGGTTTTATTAAAAATGTGAAGAACGAACAGGATCTGTGGTTGAGTTTATCTTTGTTTACAATACCACCACTTTATGATGCAATTTTCACAGTACCTGCTGTTTTGGGCGGAAGTGTTGTCTCGAAGACTTCCTTTTGCTGCGATTCTGCGGTAAGCACTTCGTTCAACGAAAAAGTTTTTGCTTCCAGATCTGAAGATAACATTTATTTTCCATTAGAATTGATTTCAAAAATTCGTCAAAATTAAGTTACTTTAGAATTGCACACTTACATTTTATTAAAACACAGTTAAAAATAACATAGTAGTGCCATTTCCGGATTTCCATTTTCTGTCATTTTTATCTCGTATGATCAAACTACTGCGTTGATTACATGCAGCCTTTACGATGCACTCATATTTATAAACTTCTTCAATAAATGCTGAAGCAGCAACGTGTTTTATATTATTTGCACGTTTCCATTACCTACACTTTGGCGTCAGTTTTTACGTGATTAAATAGCTATCTCCTTCGATGTGATGTGTCAAATATAAACTGATTCGAAAAGTTATAATAATATCTTGATTTAGGTATTGATAGAAAATAAGTTAATTCCAGTAATTTCAAATGTAGTTTAGGCCCTGACTGTATTCCTAAATATAAAAAAAAATAAGACAGGACTCAGCGTTTTATATACCTATCACATTTCCTTTAATTGTAGGTATTGAAACAAATGGTTAACTTTGTCTTTTTGGAAGAACAGCAAAGTAAGCAAAACGAAAAAATACAACAAAACTAATTCCGAAATTGTCGGAGTATAAAGGAAATAGTGAATACCCTGACTCATTATGTGCTAAGACGTGTCTTCCGCTTTCATGCGGAATTTCAGTCACGGATCACGTACATATTATATTGGATGTTATAACTATCATAAAGTACTAGGTAGGTATCTAAATGACAATGTTTATATATTTTTGTATTCGTATTTATTCGTTGTATTAATAATATTGTGATATACGAAAGAAAGTATAGTGGTCAGCGGAGTTCCTTGTCTATTAGTGGACATATGCGAGCTGTTATGATATGATGCTAAAGAAAATAATATCTAACGATGCCGCATGTTATTATAATGTAGGTATCTCATCCGGCACTCTTTGAAACGTTGATATCTAGTAACAGACAAATGGGCATGTAGTTTTATAAAAGAAAACATATCGATATCAATGTAGGTATCTATATACCTAATAATTATGTTCAGGTTGCAGATTAGCGGTAAACTAACAATCTTTTATACCTATTATTTCCAACAAAAATCCTTAAAATGTTTCAAAGAGTGTTTATAAACAGAAAATGTAATTATAAGGTAAGTACTCGTATAAATATTACCTACCTCTTTTAATATAGGTACCTAAATATTTTTCATAAACGTGGAAAACTTCTATGTAGGTATCTCAGAGCAAGGAGGACAACTTAGAATTTTGAAAGTAGTCTTGGAAGACTACTTTCAAAATTCTCCTGCTATAGATAGCAGAAATAAAATTAATAACACTCACTTCATCCTACATGAGGGTGCTTGATATTTTTAAAAAGGACCTACTACAACTGTTACCTATTTGCAGGTGGGTGATAAATTATCGCATAAAATTGTAGATAATGGCTCTTTTATATCAAATGTTTCGATAAATAATAAAATAAGGGCAGTAAAACAAAGGAGTTGCTGCAGGGTCGGGCCATCGTTAAAATATTACGATCGTCCAATATCGGGGGATGAAATCTTTAATCGTATAGATCCGAGTTTTACGTGGAAGTAAAGTGGGTTCTGGCGGCCGGAACAAAATAGTTAGATAAGTCCAACAACTTATAGCCGAATAAATCATATTCCCTAATGCCATAAAACTAATCGAGCTTATAATATTTGAACGGCCATATAATTCGGCACTTCAAATCTTATTCATTAGGTACTTACTTTTATTTTTCTCAGTAAGTAGGTAAGTAAGTATATACCTACCTACGAGTAGATGGATGGCTCCATTTTACTATTGACTCTAGTAGGTAAGTAGGTATACAATATATACCTACATACAGTAGGTACCTAGTGAGAAAGTACAATTAAATTAGTGTAGGTACACTTCAATTCAAATATAGCACTAATCCTTTCCTACCCACCCAGTAAGGCATGGGTACCTACGCACATATGCATAAAGCTTTCCAAGTGGAGGATCTACTTACTAGGATTCAGAGCTTTCCATCACTTTCTTTATTTGAGTTTGTGAGGCGAAGAACGTACGGCTCCCTTCAACCCAATTTATAATATAAATGGGGTTTATGATATGAATTTATATAATAAATGGGGTTGCAGAGCATGGATTTTCTCAAGATGAGTGATGGCACCTATTTTAAAGTGATTTTGTAACGCGTTACCTATAATTTGAATAATAATTGTCATAGGGATGCCCCCTATTTAAAGGGCGTTTGAATACGCAAGTATTAGTTAAAAATAGCGTAAAACTTTTAACAGTGTTCGTTTGTTTGAAGTTCGCTGTTCCAACGCCATTGAAATGACTTTCTGAAAAAATGCAACGTTCCCATGGGAAGGTTTTCAGGCGATAATATGAATGATACATTAATGTATTATCAAACTATTTTTTAAGCCTCTTCCAAACACACACCAAATATTAGGTAGGTATTCTTAAGCTCTATGTAGCGTCATAGGTAGGCGGTCGATTTATAATAGGTAGACCTAGATAATACTGTGATATATATGTGTGTTATAATAATTGTGAGCCTAAAACAGTAGATAAGTATGATTTACATCATAATTCGTAAAATCTTTTAAAATGTATCATAGCTGTTCTACAGGGTGGCAGGTTAGACAGTGGAATACGAAAAGGGTTCATTGTACTCATAATTATGAACAACTTTTACTATGGGACCAACCCTGAAATCGCGAAAAAAAATCTGCTGTTCCATACATTTATGTTCACTTAAGTCAACAAAATGTATGGAACAGCTGATTTTTTTTTCGCGATTTAATGGTTGGTCCCATAGTAAAAGTTGTTCATAATTATGAGTACAGTGACCCCTTTAAATATTTCCACTGTTTAACCTGCCACCCTGTGTATTTATTTCAATAGTCGCCATTTTAGTCTGCGGTTGATAAATCCTTCGTTTTATTTGTACCCAAATCCAAAGGCCGGTCGCGGCTCGAACGCTAGTGGTCGGTTACTTCCTCAATTTACGAGCGCACATAGCCCGGAGTTAGTATCGTTGTCGTCACGCTTCGTATATTGTGCATTTATATTTCAACCAATAAACATTCCTACTTACTATTTGTTAGGAATACTCGACGATACTGTACTTTTTTTAGTTTCTTAATGAATCCGGGTTTCGGGATTTTTCAGTGATTTTGGGGTAATTACAGTTCAAACTTGAAGTTATCCACCCTTATTAATAGCCATTTTGTATCGAGCTGAAACTGATGTTACTTTAGTAGGTACCTATAAACTGATGTTACTTTCAGTTTAAACTGTTGTACTTTAGTACAAACTGATGTTACTTTAGTATAAAATGATGTTACTTTCAGTTTAAACTGATGTTATCCATACATTTTTCGAGGTGATGAGATTGACATAACTTTATCACAGAATAGATAATAGACTTTACTTCGAGTTTATTAAATTACGTCCTAAATATTTTTAGCCAATATGCCAAAAACAAACAATAATTTAAGATAAGAAGGGTAAGCGCTAAATGACTAAGCGCTCATCGTTACTCGTAAGTATAAAAAAAATTCCCCAGAGCTTGGTTTCTATTAAACATTATCACAATATTCCTTTTACTTGTCTACTATTTCGGTATGATGTTGCACGGAGAAAGCCGAAATTCGCAATTTGAACGAAGTATATCGAGTGCACTGTATCTAAACAGGCTGAACCGCTTCCCAGAGAGTCTTACCACTGTAGCGATAAACGGATTTGGGAGGGTTGGCATTATTCCGCCGTAATAGAGTGATACTTCTTTAGGACCATTCAGGAAACTGATGACACTATTTGGTTTAGCCATAAAAAGTTATGATATCATATTTGCGGTATCAAAATATTACGAACAAATAATGCCTTCGCTGGTAGCCTTTCGCCATTGACAATAATTTGTTATTTTTTATACTTTTTCTGAAATAAATAAGTATTTCATCTGACACATTTATAACTTTATTTTTATTCGTATGTTTCTTGCTTTTGTAATAAAAATATAAACAAGCGGCACGAAATTATTCAATGTGTGTTGTTGACTTAGGTTCTCCTAACGTCAGCAATACGCTTCCACATATGCGTGACCGGACATTGATGTTGTCGATAAACAATACCATACGTGCGTTGATTTTACATTGGAATGCAATTCAACGTATATTCGTTCTAACTGAGTCTACTGAGGTAAATTCATAACGTTGCTGTAGGTATCGCCCTCCTAGTCAGTTTAAAACAAAGCAATGGAACTGGAAATAGGGAGCTGGCATATTGCCTCAGTTCCAAGTTTTACTGCCGCTATCTCAGGGTTTATGCCTTATAAAATCTGCTGCCGCGACCACGCAGAATCGCCGCCAGCTAAAAGTATGACTGGCGAATAGATATTATCGCAATTGGTGGGTAGTATTGTTCAATGGCGAACAGCTTGTGTTTCAGGACTTTATTTTGTTTGCTACTGTTCAAGGTATTGAAGAGTTTACTACTCGGTTTGTTGGTTGGTTATATCAAAAGTTAGTTAGAGTATTGAATTTTAGCACTAACTTCCTACAATCGGTGCTTAAAACCTAGGTAGTTTGAATGAGTAAAACAAAGATGGCAAGTAATTATTTACATATTGATTCCGTTACATTACGTTACAAAATATTATATATATATGTATATATTAAAAACTCTACAAAATGGTAAGTATTAACGTAGTAGAAAATTTGAGTGTAGGTACAACAAAGTTATAAGGGTAACATTTTTGTACACAACTATTTACGAAAATCTCGGTCCTAGCGGCATATAAGGTTGTTTATACGTCCACGTATACTTGCAAACATCCGCAGGAGATGACTTGGGCGAGTCCACATTTTATATCCCACCCCGCTTTACGTCCATCTCTCGGGTAGTCCAGTTTGGTTCGATACCGATGTGGCTGGCAATTTTATTTGCACGCAAATTCGAAGGCTCGTAACATGGCCGGAACTGATGGGTCCCAGTAACGAACTCCACTCGTATGGTCCGACTTATGGCTTTCATTTCCTTCTACTTCGTTGCAACCGTTACTCAATCCTTAGATTCTTTAAAATATTTTTTGTTTAATTTCATTTATTCTTAAGATACAAATAGACGTAAATTACACATGTAGGTATACACAAACAGTCTAATATCGCCTAACAGTGTTTTGACTAAAATCGCAGATTTTAATAACTTTAATCGAATATCAAGAACGTCTTATTCAGAACGGAAATTTTAGTACCGTAGAATATGTTCCTGAAATCATAAAAACACTGTCGCCGGTAGGGTAAGCCATATTTTGTATTGAGTACCCCCGGCAACCGTGGCCATTGAATCCGCAGAATATACACCCAAATGTAATAAGGAGGGGCGATAGGATTCATAGATAGGTGAACAAAGACGTGAGACCACAATAGGAGTTACTCTCTCCGTATTGTCTATATTTTTGGTTTAAAGCATACAAGCTTTGTGTGTCTGATATACAATTCCTGTTTAGTAAATTATGTGCGTGGTTACCTAATTTCGTTTTAGTGTGTTTCATGTAACTTTCAAACGTAACGTAGCATTGTTCAGCAGGAGGATGTAGTTGGGAGTTTCAAATGTTCAAGATTAATTTTATTTGTTTCGCTAATATTGTTTAGATTTTGCAATAAGGTTTTTAGTAGAAAAGTTATTTTGTTTAGTATTAGCATGTCTCATCTTAAAAGGAATATTTTATGCCTTTATCGTAGAATATACTATGACTGTATTAAAAATATATTAGCTTTGTATCCACCTTACTAAGTGCATTCTGTACATCGCGGTCGCCCCTGATTAAAAGATTTTCCTTTGGCGAGAACCACATCATCGCACATCAAAGTCTAACAAAATAAGACTTTGTACCTAAGAACATTTATGTTATTTCTCATGAACTTTGACCTTTGAAGGCGCCAAATTCTTTTGAAAGAAATCGATTGAAACCATTTATCATAAAATGTATAGAAAATTATATTTTTTTCCCACATGATGTACTCTTACCTACCCAGGGAAAATGTACCTATAACAAAATAAACGTGTTCATTTACCACACTTAACGATATTGTTATGTTATATGTTCACGAATATGTGCTGTTATTTTCTAAGACATAATGGCTGTATAGGAAGAAAGCCATAAATGCTGAGAAGGAGAATTCGGGTGAAGGGAACTTTTATGTGCAATATCACGTAATAACGGTCAGTACAATACCTGGGCCTGTATTACAACGTATAAAATCATATGAAAATTGATTTTCACGCATTAATGTGTCAGTTAGAGTATAGGTACCGAGCAGCATCCGCGTCGAGGGCCTTATCTCTCAGTTTATGGGCGCTAACATCCGTTCGCGAGGCAGGAATCGACCGTTACAACCTAGTTAGAGCAAATATTCAGCTCGTATTTAAATATTCGCCTGTACAATCTCGGCTTTATCTTCTACTAGCTACTGGGGACTACATAGTACGTACAACAGAAGGTACGTACCTGTTTTATCTTTAGTACCTCTGCTACTGTTATTGTTCGCTGTTTCATAATGATTGTCGATTAGGTTTTATAGAACTATACAATTTCTCTTCGTCAAGTAAATTGTTTTCCAGCAGTACCTACTTACGTTATAAATTCTAATATTGTTTGAAACTGGAGAAATATTGTGCCTGCCTACAGTGCCTACCTACTGTACATTTGAAAAAAGTCACCTACTTAAACAGATTCAATAACATCTATATTGAAATACAAAAGAAGACTTGTCGGTACAATATTCAAAGGAATAAGAGGTTTCAGTAACGTGTTGTACAAGGCCAAACATCATTCAGCACATATTTATATACGTGTGCGAGACGTGTGCTAGTACCTACGTAGGCTTTCGATATCGGTACATAGGTGCTTAATATTTCATGTGCGAGTCGGGCCGGAATGCGAACGGAACAATTTGCCAATAATCCTATCCCGGGGCAATAACTGAGGTGGCGCCCAGCAGAAATGGGTGTTATTGCCCATGAATGATTTCTGCTCAACTCATAAGGCCGACTTGAATTCTTTCTGTATTGAAATTGCGTATTCCTCTCTTGTTTTATGAACTTGTTTGATCTCATTTTCGATATTCTATTTATTTTATACCTGAGCTTCATCTTCTTATGTCAGGTTTTCTAAAATTTTGCCTTCCACTTAGACTTCTTTAGGTTACGTGTAGGTATGTAGCTACTTATTATGTTTGAATCGATTTTGTACTTATTGTTTGAGAATGTAGGTAGGTACTGTGTTAATATTTTAGGTCTCAACAGAAACCAATCTACATGAAACCAAATCCGATAAATACGCAGTACTTTAAGTAGGACCCTACAATCCATAATTTAGCTTAAAATAATGAGAAGCCCATTTAAAGCCATGCAGTTCATAATTTATACACAAATGGGTTTATTACCGCGTTATTGCTAAACGAATAGATTTTTCGTCTGCAATTTCGGTCCAGGTTAATAAATCAATTTGTCGAGCACAAATGTTCTCTGCGAGCAAAGTCCTGCGGAGGACAATATGCTCGCTCCATTGTGGCTGCAAATTCAATTTATATTCAGATCTGTACAGAAATAGAATTGAAACTTAGATTGCGGCTAGATACTGGTAGGTTTATAATAGCGAGCCGCCGTTGCTACTGGATACTACTAACTAAATATCCTAGACGAAACTTTTAACTTTAGGGCCCCAGCATTAACCTCCGACAAACTTAGTCATCCTCTAAATTAAGTTGATATTTGGAGTAAGACTTAACTGTATTGTTTGATGGAATTGCCACTTTATCTGATATACTTAGGTTGTATAGGCCACACAGAACAGACAAGACTGAGTGGGTCAAATACCTCAGCCCTAGCGTTTCCTTTTCAATTTATTAATAACCATAACCTCTTCCCCTGCGTAAGTACCTATTATAAATAACCCCGCTGACACACTAAATATGCGCGGACCATCCATGAGGAATATTATCGAATGAGGGGAGATCTACAATTTTATCTTATTCCTGGAAATAGGGTCCTTCATATTTATTTGCTTATGTAACGACGTATCTACGTCGAGTTTGGGGCGTACGTTCCGTATTAGGTAGCTATAAATTATGAGATAAATGATAACGCTTATCATTAATACAAAGATTTATTCGAGATAACTCCACGTTAGGGACGTAGAGGACGATCGTAATGTACGTTTTATGTACATTTATGTATATTAGAGATGAATTGTGATGGTAGGCCGTGAGATATGTTCGCAGACATCCAATTACAAATAGATCGTGTAGTGGAAGAATTGACGAGGCAGGTTGAGATAAAAATGGGAATTGCTTATACACGTGTACTTATTTCGATTAGATATAAAAAAATATATCCTGGAAAAAAGATTATACTTATAGTAATTCTATTTATAGCGCCAGGGGTAGGAGACCCTTTTTCTATGGCAAATTAAAAGAGATTTCGGTGCTGGTAGGTACCTAACATGAGTAGTTCCTCAACAGATGAACAGAAGTCGTATTACACATTAATTTCTTCGGAAAGTCTGACAGTGTTATGTTATGTGAGAGAGAAATTAGATAAATTAAAAGTCGACAGTGGTGTAAGGAGGAAGACACAACGGAGGGTAACGCTGCAAACGTTCATACTCGTAAGTGGCTACTAAACTTTATTGTAGTGTTTACGACCAACGAAAATACTTTTATAGACATTTTTCGACAAAGATAGGAGATGTGCGGTTTCCTTGCCGCTGTAAATAATAAATATAGGTACGTATTTTAGACTGCGGTAAAGGAGATTTGTTTCTCTTGCCGAGTAAAATAGAAATTGTTGTGAGGGCCCAGGTGTGGTTGGCTTGTATGTGCTCAGCCGTCCGTAAGCTCAGATAAAGTTTACTTATGTGCTGCAACAGTCCTCACCAAGTTTCGTATGTATGTCTTGGTTGGAGATGCATCCAGACCCAACCACAGCGGAACGCGAATCTACTATTACAAAGTACCTAGAGGAAAGGCTGGTAATTTGGAATACCATTTTGTTTCAGACCTGCAACTTTTTTTCCGTGAGGTATTAAGAAATAAAACCTTGATTAAATTGAAGCAATATTATCTTACTATCAATGTGCAAGCTATCAAAAACAATTAAATATCCCTACAGGTTAAAATTTTACGTTGAATGCAAAATGCCACAATTTAGTTTTGGAGATGGGGTGCAGGTATTTTGGTATAGGAGTTTTCCAAATTATATTCACCATGCTTAACTTAGTTATTTTCGCTATTACTAGGTCAATGCTAAAGAAGAAAGTGTAAGGTTTGTGATAACAAAATTGATCCCAGAGAGTAACTCTCTAAAATCGGTTCCTAAACCGCCCAAGCAACAAAATTATCCAAAAGTGCACACTTTATAGGCCTGCTGCACTAATAACTCTCTCTTAATGGTTCTAGTATTTGCTACCACGCTTATAATAGCAGACACAGAGTTTGTTTAGACTTGTAGTGCATCTGTTCTTATACGTTAACTTATTATCGCCTATAGGTCCAAATTAATGGCACAGTATAAGCTAGGTGTTCTATAAAAGTATTGCAAAGGTGTAAACGCGCTTGAGAATACGTACTCTGGTAAGCTATACTTATAATTGCCTACAAGAAGCATAAACCCATTATAAGTAAAGTATTCTGGACCCCTTTTGCACTTGTTACTTGAATTTATAATGGTTATAAGTTCACTTTGTGAATCAATTATAATCCTAACAATATGGCGATGCTGTGGTTCTTGATGCACACCATTTTCAAACCAAGTACTCCTATAGCGGTATGGTAATGTACTTCAAAATACTAGCTCAGAAAAAATGGCGACTTTTCATTGTATGTCTTATTGAAACCATTATTATTTTTAAATGCAACTTATTAAATACTCAAATTTCAAGAGGCGAGTAAAAATTTTGATTTAAAACATAATATATTTCACCGAAAATATACGTTTGCCATGCGAACGCATGTTTATATCTTGTAGCAATACTTATTAATACCATTTAATACATTTTTAAAGAAAATGGATACCATTTTATAAAAAAAATATATTTTTAATGAAAATCTGCAACAACATCCAACTGTTTTTGAAAGAGCTTATAACAGAAGCACGGAGTCGTGTTTGGTTTTGTTAGGCGCTTATAGTTGGCTTTGCGGGAGCAGATAGTTCTGCGTAGTCCAAGTATAAGGTTACTATTGGTGTAAGTGGTAGTCACCAATTCTATTAAGGGTGTTTTATTATGATAAATACGACTATAAATTGGGCCCTTTTCCGTTGTTTTAAGTGCTTACTATCCCGTTATAGTCCTGATAAAATAGTGGTTCCAGGATAGCTACTAAACCACTTTTTGTTGCTTGGGCGACTGAAGGTAATTTGGCATACCATTTTGGTATTCCAAATTACCTTCAGTCAAGATTAGAGACCGTGATAGTAGGTAATTTTAGGTATCCCATTTTTTTTCACGGACTGCAATCACAGCTGCCTTCATGTCATCCTCGCTATACAACTTTCTCTTTTTGTAATTGTTGGTCGACATTATCTGGAATAGAATATAAAATATAAAAATAGAAATAGAATATAAAAATATTTATATAATTCCTACTTAAAAACATCTGAATTAGTTAATACAAACATACATATATACATAGGCTGTTAAACTCATTACCCTTCCTTTTTCGTAGTCGGGTAAAAATAACTCTCTTACAAAGGCTGAAAATGGCACATTTCATAGTACAGACTTGTGACTGCCTATAGGTGGTATAGTATTTATTATATTTTAATTTCTAATGGTTTTACATGTGCTTTTAATGGAGGTAAAGTATCAATGTATAAAGGGGTAATATTATATTGAAACATGCTATGATATGTATGCTATGATAGCGTAGAAATGAAAATTCGATGTATAACTAGTGTACTTACCCATAGGTGGGTACGCAAGTAAAACAGGTACTTCTGCGACTATTATCTTTACTTTCAACTTCATCCTCTCTTCGCTTTATTAGCTCTGCGGTAACTGCCCGAGTGGGTGTTTCCCAACAGTTACAATCTGGGTATCTTCAAGTCACGAGTGAATCGGTTTCTTTTAGGCAAGCGTAGACCGCATCATCGCTTAACATCAGGCGAGATGGCGGTCAAGCGCAAGCCTATGATAGAATAAAAAAAAATAAACTCAAATAATACGAAATTAATGAGGTTGTGGTATTTATTGCGAGATTTCATTTCAAAATGTATCTTCATTAAAATAAAACCCCAAATTGTTTTTAAATTTTCGCCGAGAATTAAACTACAGCTTCATTTAGAAATCATAAACTTTGAAACATTGCCTTTGTAAGGGGATTAAAAGCTTAAGTTACATAATTACCTTTCACAAAATTTTCTCTAAAATTGCCTATTGGCAAATACCGTACTTAACTTTCAAATAAGTATTTATAGATTGCCTAAAACAAGGGAAATGGAAACCATTGTTTACGTTTTTTGTAACGTTTTATGAACCCATTGTTTCTAGTTTTTTTTTTCTTTAGCGATGATAATAGAGAATTTTCAGCAGTTTCTTAATAAACAGGGTTTAGAAATTCTTTTAAATAGTCGATTAGCATTTTCGAAGCTTTTTCGAGTGCTTCATCTTTCACCCTTAGCGAATTTATTATTTTAAAATTTTGAATAATTATGCTTCTTCATTATCCACTGATTAATGTCACATCATGTATTTTATTGGGCTACTAGTGCAACCACGCTCTATTTCAATATAGTAATGTGAAATAGTTGCCGAGTAATCGCCTGTGACAGACAGACAAAAAAAAACCGTTTTATGATAAAACAATTTTAGCACAGAGTAAAAAACAAAATTTAAAAGAATTAAAACGAACTGTCTTAATAATAAAAGCCTTTTATTATTACGTGATTACCAATTCTTTTTTTTTATTATAAATACGAAATTTTAAAGTAGTGGGTTTTCATTTAATGGAGAATTATTAATTTAATTCTTTCACCATTCATTCTCGAATTGTACCTATTGGAAAAATTGCTGCAGGTATAACTATTTTAAAATGGCACGTCGATAACTGGAAAACGAATTTAAAGTGCTTTATTTTCATAAGAATCCAATGCTTATAGTTAAAAAAAGTATTCCTACCCGAATAATAGAATAGAACCTATTGATGTAAGTTATGGATATTTGTGTACCTATTGGTCGTGGAAAAGGATCAGCTTGATTCTCGATAAAAAAGCCGGTTAAAGTATTACAGATAAAGATAGGGCCTAGATTTTCCGCTGACGCAGTGTCGGGAGTTCGAGGGACGTCCCGCGAAGCCACCGTTTTGTATATTATCTCGTGCTACAAATCACACCGGATGTCCCGCCGAGGGGAAATGAAAATTGAGATACCGGAGAGGCATTGTTCCGTGAAAATATATCTTCTTGATATTCTCAGGGCGCGGGACAGCGTCGACGCACGGATATTGCGATAATGTTACGTCATCTCGCGAGATAAAAGCGCTTTTGATATCCCACCGGATAAATTTTCACTTTCACACAACAACATCTCCACAGCTCCCTGAGATTTGCTAGTACAGATTTTCCGCTAATAAAATTGTTTATCCTGTCATACACCTAAATCGGATGTTTATTTGTTTACATCCTGGCCGTGCGGATTCTTCTTGTTCTTTTCACTAAATACCTACTTCTAGTCATGTTAATAACCCCAGATCATAGTAACAAGCGAGATGTGATTTGAGCAAATTATATGGGCGTATAGTACAAAAGTACACGCTGGCGACGAACCGAACACGATCGATGATATAAATACAGTGTTTTAGTTTAGTGCTAGTGTTGAGTGTAAGATTGAGGGTGTGCGGAATTTTTTATGTGTGGGAGATCTTTATATTCACGAGGGGCGCTTATAATTGTGTTGAAAAATGTACTAAAAGTGGCGACAGTTGTTCCCGTACTAATTTGCTATGATGTTATGCTATGAAATTAGTACGGGAACAACTGTTCAACATTTTTTTTAACTCAGATCATAGAAACAAGGATATCTCCTTGTTAAAAAAATAAAATAAAAAAAAAACAAATGATAAATGATGATAAATGATAAATGATATTTATTTTGTAAATAGGTTAAAAATAACACCTTTACACGTCAAAACATTTTTTTAAGCTAGATGAGTTCGGTGTTTCCTATATGACTACCTTTGAGAAGAAACACCGAAACAAACTCAAAGGTTGATGTCTCTTTTAAAGTCCAGACAATTAAGATAAATTGTGTAAGAACCACGCAGGTTAGTCTGAAATGGCCTTTAGAGGAAAGAGCCATACAAATTTGAGTGAACCTGACCTGACTGTGCACGCATGTGCCGGGTATCGTGGTAGCTAAACCCAGACTTAGTGAGCTCAACGACCCGACGAACATTACCATCAGAGAGGAACAAACACGTGCCTGCCATGTTTAAAAGTGAACTAAAAAGTGAAAAACTAGTTGTAATGATTAGTATTAGTGTGTGTGTGTGTAAATTTTCATTGTTGTTATAATCTACAGAGCTGTCTGAATGATCACACTAACAATAACACAACTTGGTTTTACCCGACTGCGTGACGCAAAGGAGAGTAATGTGCTTATCAGCCTATATACCTACATATGTAGGTATGTATGTTCCTTTGTGGCGCTCTTTAACCAAACGCGTGGGCCGATTTGGATGATTGTAATCATCCAAATCGGCCCACGCGTTTGGTTAAAGGGCCAATCTAATGGCTATGATCGACGTCGGCTCCTATTTCTGTCAGCAAGGTTAAAAGTAACCTAGTTCCCGAAGTTCCCGAGCTCACTTCGCTTGCTCTTGAACCCTAGTCAGGTTTTATAGTAACCAACCCCGCCCTCCTACACCCCCCAGAACGGCTAATATACACACGTCCGTTAAACTAAAGCTTAGCCCCTATAACTCGTGTTATTTATTAATTAATTGTGACGAACGACTTTCTGTATCGGACGTCATTATTGTTGTCATGGCACACATGACACACAGAGCCACGAGCGACAAAATTTTGAACTAAAATCAACAAACTGACGTTTTATTTCACGTTGTTTTACATTAAGTCTAATCGTTGACCTGCTGCATTGATAAACGCAAAACGTTTAAGCAATATTACGTGCTAAAGTTATGTAAAACCGCTAAACGTCGTTCAGGTGTTTTACAGAACGGAGCTGTTTTGTAAAACAACTAGCGGATTTGTAAAACAACGGATACGACAATCCATCTGTGACATTTATAAAATGATTATACAATTTACCTATAAGCACCTAATATTGCTTAGCTACAAATTGTGGCCCTTCATTTATTAGACACTTCTAGATGAGCCTAAGGTGCAGATCAATTCGTGATGGATCGATTGACCTAGTTGGCTCCAGCTAATTGATGAAACTTCCAAACTCCGTTAGATTGGTGCGGTTACGTTATAATATTTTATGACTAGCATTACACATATTTTACATCGCCCAAATTGGGTTGGGAATTCGTGTTGCTTAAATAAGTCAGCGTGTAATTTCGCTGCAGTTGGTGTAACTAGTGGTTTGAGCGAGGAATATGGTACTGTCTCTTTTTGGGGTTTTGTAACAGCATGTTTTTGATGACATTACACACCTACCAAGGGCGAAGGATGAGGGGAAGTCCGTATTAGGGATGCATCGATATGCTGGTCGATACGGTACCGATATTTATGAATATGTATCGGCGATACCGATATGGATAGTGTTTTTAAAATTCTTAAAATTAAAATAATAAAAATTAACATTTTTACTTAGGAAATAAACGTTATGCGGGGCAAGGCGATTTCGCAAGTCCGTATGAATGAGACGTACTGCAGAAAATAGTCCCTCGGATGCGATATAACTGATTTGTTTTATCGGTATCCATATTGGTATCGTATGCATCCTTAGTCGGTATAACAAAATAGTAACAAAATTGTTTAGAATTCAGTTTTACTTATGCCATTCCTATTGCTTCAATAGCAATAGGAAAGGCATAAGTAAAACTGAAACAGAAACGGCGAATAGGTATGAGGTACCTAAGTAAAACGCAGTTATTTTTAATTTTGTTACTATTTTATCGTACCGGCTTTTCCTCAGCCTACGCCTCTGCTACCTACCTACATCCTTTTGCGCGGACTATGATCGGTGATTATCTCCTCACTTTTGACATGATAACGTAAAATAAAATGCTGTAATTTTTACGAGCTCTAGGTAAACTCAGTTTAATAACGTCGGGCTGCATGAAGAAGCCCGCTTGTAATTTTTGCATCCAATCTGTTCCGTTGCCTGTGGATCCAATCGACGTGAACAGTGTACCTGCCTGCTAGGTATTGTGTGTTCCATGTAACTAATATTGGGTTGGTATTGAGCCGACTGATACTTAGATAAGTCGTTTATATGCATAGGTATGTAAGTAAAAGTCACTGTCATCAAAATCTCATCTCAACATTTTACAAAATTAACAGTTTTAAGGAACGAAAGGTAAAATAGCAAAGTTGCGGTAACAATTTATCATTGCGCACAAAGCGTGATGATAAGAGGGCTTGTTCTCACTAAGCGTAGGACAAAGGAATACCGCGGGTCGCGCCGCCCACCGCCGCACCGCCGACGCGCCGAAGAGCAAAAACCCTAAGGATTACAAGGTTTTGCTAAATATTTACCTAACACTTGCTGCCCAAAACGCCGCACCAAGATAAGAGACAGCTTTACACCCCCAAAAGAAATACTGTAAGAGCTTAATCTATGTACCTGAACATTTAATTCTAAGGGATTAAACTGAAATTAATCAAGTATCTTTGTAACTTTTGAAGTCGTGAGGTGTAAGTAATGTTAATGCTTCTAGGATTAACGCGAGTTTTCAATTTTATTTTACGTTTCATAAACTTTGCTATTACCAAAGTATGTTCAGTAAGCTGTACGTGATTCTAATAGTAACGAACGTTCAGAAAACAAAGTATCCTTAATTCAAAACCAATGAAGCGATACTTATACGAGTACAGAATTTACCTCCGAAATAGCCTTATCTCGCGTCCACAGGGAACTACAAAGAGCGACTTCGTTTGAATTTAGAACAAATTTTAAACTAAGTTGGTTCGGAAATCGCGTGGTGGCACTCGTATGGTCGCGTTCACATTCTAGTAAATGCAAAGAGTGAGTTGCGCTCCTAATTCCGCATTTTTTCTACGACAAAGTTAATTGGAACACGGTCGTATTTAGCGCGCACTCTGTGATTCTGTTTGTATGCAGCAACCGGCACTCGCGCGGAAAATGATCCGCGTTTGACTTGCATAAGCGTTAATGATATTTCTGCATGAATAAATCCCCTGGGGTTTATTTTCCAGTGGATCAGAGCTAAAAAAATGAAAAACTCTGAATCCCTTTGATTCGATTTCGACTTCCTTCAATGACTGTTTGATGTTTGATTTATTTTATGATTGTCAAAAGGATTTAGTCAGTTTTGTGTATAATTTTCAATCTAAAGGATAATCGAACATCGGCATTGCACGTACGCCATACACTATCAACTGTTTCATTATTATGAACGCATATTCATCTTCTCAGGCATAATATTAATTTATACTAACTACAGAACCTAACTACATATAATTATATTAATAAATAATAAGCTTCTAGATAACTTATTTTTCATTGAAATTAAAATAGCAACAAGCAAGTACGTATCTAAGTTTTCTTATTCAAAAGACAGCGACGCGACGGGAGATCAATGTGCGATATATAATATTCACTCTTCTTACGTAATTACATTAATGCACACAACAAAAACATTTCTTTAAATAGGTATTTTATGAAGATATTTACAAGCTGGCTGACAATAGTCTCCCCAACAATGATGAAATTAAACAGCTCTTATATCAATATTGTCATGTCTACTTATTCATTGCCATGCAAATGACAGGGAAAGTTGTATATTTAATCAGTGGTTAAAGTTAAGAGGCGTTTATAAGTAAAGGGGAGAATGATTAAGTAAAGCAATAAGTGTTCGTTTACGCAGACGTAAATGATTTTACTAACACCCCAGTACTTTAAGAGGAACATAGAGGAATATTGCTAGGCGTATCTAACAGTAGACTCGAAAGCGGCTAATTTGCAGAGAGCGGTGTGAAATGGACCGAGTCATACCCGCACAAAGCGCTACTAATGCGCGCCCGTCCGTTGCATCGGCCCGCAATTATATTTGCATACGACCACCTCTTGCTCACACAATGATACCGACAACTGGACAAAAGGTAAAGTCAACGGAGGTTACTTTAAAGCTCTAAATCGAATGACCGAATGAAAAGGCTAGACAATCAGAGCTGCGCTGGACAATCACTTGGATATGTTTATGTTCGTCGCTTCGCTTGATTTGTTTTCTCTGATGAAATTCATCTCTATTTTGCACTCATGTGCACTAGTAATTTAAGAAACTGATTTATTCGAAAAGGGGTTTCAATTTCCTTCTGCTGCGTTAGTACCTACAAAACTCGTTGCTATCACTACGAATTCACCTTATCCAGGTATTCACAGTAACCCAGTAACAATTTATTATTCAGATTACTTCTATACTCATTGGCTTCTTTGAGAAATACAAACTATAATATCACAGCTATTATTATTATTATTATATTCCATAAACTGCGACTAAACTATTGGGATTTGGCGAAAATTCGCGTTGTCGCGACAAGTATGGCCGAGTAGGTATTTAGTTTAAAAGTTCTAAAAGTCTACTCTCTACTCTCTCTGTGCTAATATTATTACCTAATGCGAAAGTAACTCGCTCTGTCTGTTTGCCTGTTACGGCGCTAAAATCGGTTCAGGGATATTTTCTATCCGTACACAAACATAATCTTCAATTAATCAATTTCAACAACGCCAAGGATGAGACATTGTTTTGTAATTTATTCTTGAAACTTGAAAACCGAACTTCGAATTAAATCTACATGCCTACTTAACTTAGGCCCGTATTACAGAACGATGCTCGAGCACAGATCTCTGCTTGAGCATAGATTTAAAGCCATTTGATTGGTTGAAATCTATGCTCAAGCAGAGATCGGTGGTCGAGTATCGTTCTGGAATACGGGCCTAAGTGTTTATCTATGTCGTGAACTAGCGCCAACAAGAAGCGACGACGTCTAAAAGCTCGCTCTTGTTTCTTACGATATAGTATTATGAGTATATTAAAATTTTAAAATCTTAATTTATAAGTCTTCGTAAGCTTGAGCAGTATTTATTTTTAAAGGATGTTGTTAACAGATGCGTATGAAACGCTTCCGGGTCTTAGAGTACCTAAAGAGAGGATCTAAGTGGCCATCCGTTGCACCGGCTCATGATATTTGCATAATAACTTCAATACGTGTGCATAGAAAATTGTGTAGTGGCTACGTAATGCATATTTCCCTAATAATATTAGTAGGCACGTTGAATTTTCAGTAAAACTAAATCTTATGCAACCCTTGTCAGATTTTACGCTCTGAGGTTTGTCATTTAGTAAGCTGCATTAGAAATTATTTTATACTTTTTAGTTTGTTTTAAAAATGTGTTTTTTTTTTAAATATTTTTTTTTTACTTTTTAGTCCATATTATTACATTGTCATCCAAATTACATAGGTGCCTATACCAAAGGACACGGTAGACGCCCATAGAACGCTGGGCTTCAGATTGTGTATGTCGGTACAGATATGAAATTAGTTTGGTGTGATTGAGTATTTCAAGAGTATTTAAATTCATTTTTATTTGTTTTTGTACGTAATTGGGTTAAAGAGAAATCTTCGTATTTGTGACAGTGAGGTTAAGTATGGTGTGAATGATCCAATGAAGTACAGCCCGACTAATGAGTTCTCAATTCAAAGGTTTTAGTTGCTGTCGACATGATATTCTATGGAGGCACGCGCCAGGGCGCATGCGCCTGTTTTTGTTTTATTGTTTTTTTCAAAATGTCAACGGCATAATCATTTTATTTCCTATTTATTTCTATTTTTGATTCCAATTCTTAATCTCTAAGATAAATTAGGCAAAGAACAATTAAAATATATTTTTATTTTTGGTTAAGCTTTTATTATAGTACCACATGAAGCTCAAAACTACCAACGTCCTTTGAGCTTAGTCCGATGCCAGCAAGTGCTTGAAAAATGAACTGCATTTGTACTTGTACCGAACAGACAGACCGACAGACAGACAAGAAAGCGAGTTAATAAAACGTGGTGGTAACGTAGTAGAAATAATCAACTGTTCCATACAAAAATATCCACATCACTCGACAAAATGTATGAATCAACTGTTTTTGTTTGTGTTGTCTAGGTTAATCCCGTAGTTAATCTGAATACCTCCTACAGTATGTCCTTTATTTAACCTGTCACCCAGGAAAGCGATTTGAGCAACACGAGACGTAGAATGCTTGACCGACCGGCACATTTGCTTGAACGACAATTCCTCGCGCATTTTACGCAACGTAAATTACGTCCCGCTCGTCTAGCCTCACCATTAACGGGATTGCTACAAGTATTTACATTTAGGTTATATGTAGAAACAGCAGCAGTTTTCATGGTTGTACAGTTCGTTGCATTCTCATAGATAAAGATTTCGTCGAGGGATTTATACCACCGAATATTTCTGCTGCCAAAATGCCAATGTGTCAGTTTCAAGCCCATTAGTCATGTCATCATAATAAAAATAACAATAAGTTATGAGTTTATGATTAACATGATATTCCATCAAATGTCCACTAAATACTAGGATTGAAATAAAAAATTGTTTATTGTAAGATAGAATAATTATGTATATTTTATTTTTATACATATAGGTCATAGGTACCTACTATACTTTTTACTTAACATTATATTAGGAAAACTTAGGCATCAAAATATTCGTCTGCGTCAAAAGATAACGTGCCCAACAGGTTGGCACGTTGGATGGCAGTCCAGATTCCTTGTCCGAAAAAGGTTCACTCTCTCTCACGTAAAGCGTCGATCAATCGATGAGCGGTGTCCTATTAAATAACAGCGTATAAGTTGTATACATACATATTGATGACCGTGGCTGAATAGAGCAGAGTTGTGACGTATCACATTGTCATCACAAGTATCGAACAAGAACATGTCTAGTATTACTAGGCCAGCAGGAGATCTATTGTTGGTAAGGAGATGCTAGACAGAATATAACTATACACTATAGGACCTATGTAAAATAATAGATACATCTTCTATTAGAGTAGTACGTGCCGTGACTTCGAAGCATCTGAGACCAGATACTCGGTCGCTATAGTCGTATGTCTCTAATAAAGCCGGGGCCACGTCACTGCTTGTACTATTAGTAGATGCAAATTATTATGTAATACCTCGCTTGTATTTTCTTAAGAGGACATTTCCACGACGTCTCGTATAAAACCATGTTTATTTTACCCACGTAAAACAGACTCACGGCTGTAAAACGCTACATTTATGTTAATAAATCATTTATCATTCGCTTTGGAAGTAAGTAATTAAATTGTAAGCGTTTTCTAGGTACCCGCTGAGTTTGCAGGAATTTCCATATAACGAGTCGATTGAAGGCGGTTTTAATAACGGCTGTAAGTCAATATACCTATATTTTATTGTAATTCTGCGTAAGTCATTATTGATAACAGATCCGTGGTGTGGCGCGGACGGCTCAGATGATACTAATAAATATGCTAATGTTGGCGTCCCTGAAGGATTTTCTCGGATTTTCATCTCCCCTATACCAATGACGCAGACGAAAATAAAACTGGTCGGAACGAGTATCTTGAATTATGGCTCTACCTGTAAAGGTATCTTATATGGGTAGGCTACCACTAAAGTTTCAATCACCCGGGGCATTATCTTGAAAACTTCTAAACATTGTGGCCGCGCCTTCGGAAAGTTATTGCCGTACCCTGAAAAATTATTCCGACGTTTTACCTTGATCGCATGGACTGGTTTTTAACAATAAACACCTGTTAATAAATTATAAACAGTTTTAAAAGTGCCTATCTATGTATGTGTCGTGGTCCGATCATAATATATATTGGCCAGATCATGAAATTTCTCAGCATTTTTTATGAAACGCCGTCATTTCATGAATTGACCTAAGTAACACCCGTCATATTGTTCAACGCTCATCGTTTGACGAGTTGCCTATATAGCGAATAAAGATATTTTTTGGCATATCGATTATGTAGGGCAGTGTCACTTGCCATTTTACAGAATACGAACACAATATTTTGAATTATTGTGACCAAAGGGACAGAACCGAGTTGGCTAACCCCGACAGAGGGCAGAGGGCAGATCACGTGGAGATCGCGTCTCTGGGTTTACAAAATCACAGTCTAGGGGCCTACCCCTAGACTGTGATTTTGTAAACGCGGAGGGAGAGCAGCCCTCACCCCCTGTAACAAAGCGTAGACCCCGTGCGAGCCGGAGCCGCTGAGGCTGGTCGAAGGCAACCTAAAAGCCGAAGCTGCGAAGGTGAACCTGGTGAATCGCAGGCACCCGCCTGCGATTTGTTATGCAAGGGCGGAGAGGCTGCACTTCCCGCAGCGCAGGAGACGTAAAATACCGTGGTCCAATCGTATTGGTCAGATCATGAAATTCCTCGGCATTTCATGAAACGCCGTAGTCCGATCGTATTGGCCAGATCATACAATTCCTCGGCATTTCATGAAATGCCGCCATTTCCTGATTTGACCAGCTAACTAGCCAGCCAAATCAACAAACGTAAATTGTTGATCGATCTGCCTGAATTTTACTTACATTTCATAAATTAATTGGGAAATCATGAATTTCATGATTTGGCCAAATTTTACGATTGGCCGCCGATGTATGTAAAAGCAATAAACTTTAGGTGCCTAGGTCCTCAACCTAAAAGAAAGATCGTAGTGTATATGTTATTATCGATAATATGTATAATTCAGGTATTCTATACAATACCTAGGCAATGTATAGAATACCTGGGGCGTCCAGGCAATGTATGAAATATTATGGATATATTATTGTCAATTTACCTTCACCTAGGGATTGTATTAGAGTACCTGCTATAACTATGTTTGCAAAATATTGCTTTTTCTTGTTCTTGTAGGTACAAATTTGGATAGTATCCTTTGCCTACCGAACCAGCACGACCTAGACGACCTTTGTGGAATGTTTAGAAGTGAACGAGGGTGACTTCCCTCCCAGGCAGGCCCGGACTTAGAGACTCAAGGTTCCTAGGCACTTAGCATTTGAACCCCTACCCTGAAGCCATTTTGGAAAGTTTGCAAATAAAATGCACTAGTAAGTACCTATAGGAAATATAATTTATGGCAATTTTTTTTTCTTAGTACTAAACAAGTAAAATACTTTAATTAGTTATTATTTTGCTTCATCGTAGAAAATAATTGCTTGGAACTATTCTAAGTCATAATTTAGTCAACTTTAGTCTACTTGCATAAAGTAGGTATTTTTTCCTGAAAATATACATTACTTCAGCCTTTCGTAAGGTAGGCAAGCTACCTGGTCGGGGTAGACAGGTGGGTAGGGCCCCTAGGCTGGCTGGGCCCCTAGGCCGGGGCCTTGTTTAATACGGGGTACCTTTCGTTATACCTAGATCTACGTGTTCAAGATTTTAACAACATAGGCAGGATAATTTGTTCTGTCGACGACCCTTTTCACTAAATCAGCGTGTCAACTAAGTGGGTTCGTTAAATTATTCCCATATACTATGTCTTCGGTAGTGCAAACGCGGAGATAAATATTTCTCATACAAAACCAATTTGTCGTGAGCTGAAATAACAATAAAAGTGCAGCATCATAAAATTGTTATAGCATTTTAGGATTGTTGATTTGACGTTACCTAGGGAGGTTTGCTTGAAATATTCAATGTCGAAAGGACGTTGGCAGTTTTGGGCTTGATCTGAATAAAAGCATAACCAAAAATAAAAATATATTTTAATTGTTCTTTGCCTAATTTATCTTAGAGATTAAGAATTGGAATCAAAAATAGAAATAAATAGGAAATAAAATGATTATGCCGTTGACATTTTGAAAAAAACAATAAAACAAAAACAGGCGCATGCGCCCTGGCGCGTGCCTCCATAGAATATCATGTCGACAGCAACTAAAACCTTTGAATTGAGAACTCATTAGTCGGGCTGTACTTCATTGGATCATTCAGACCATACTTAACCTCACTGTCACAAAGACGAAAATTTATCTTTAACCCAATTACGTACAAAAAAAAAATGAATTCAAATACTGTTGAAATACTCGATCACACCAAACTAATTTCATATCTGTACCGACTTACACAATCTGAAGCCCAGCGTTCTATGGGCGTCTGCCAGTCTCCTTTCCGTTTACGATGTACGAAAAAAGGGATTTGGGAGCCCTCGAGTGAGAGAAGTGCCTATTAGATTATACAGTCTGCATATGCTAGACGAGTGTTACTGTAATCGCAATTTAATGAGATTTTTAGGGGTAGTCACAAAGGTAATGGATTCGTCGTTACGAAAATTCACACGTGTGTTATCGAGCTGTTACGCCGTAATCCGTGTATTAAAATAAATGTGTAAAAGAAGAGTATGAGTGTGGGACGTGGTTTTAAAATAAACCAGTACTTTTTGCCATGTCATATCGAGATTGCTAAAATTTTAAAGCAAATCGTTCTATATATTTTTTTGGGGGATCGCATAAAGAAAAATACATTATTCACTATATAAAACTGTTTCGTTGGGTAGTTTGGTAGTTCTAGTTGTCGCAAGCGTGGATAACGTTCTCCTCGTAAGGTCGTGCCATTGACTATTTCTTTTCGTGGATTTTCTGTCAGTAAATTCTTAGTCGTAACCCAAATCACTTGGGATCTAATATCATAATCAGCGTAGTCTAAATGTACTGAAATACACGTTTGCTTAATCTTTCCGTGTTACGGTTACGGTTATTAATAATTTAAGCAATCAGTTCCAACATAAAGTTTTTATGAAGATTGGACCGTTCTCTGAATTTTCACACACGAGGGGAGGTTTGCAATTGTCGTTTAAACGTATGTTCTGTACTTTGAAAATTAATATTTTTCTCGTCGAGAACACTTCAAACATGAGAATGGCATATTTAACGTTTAGCGGAATTTAATATGTCATAAAACGTTATTTATATGCCGTTTACGCGCCGGCGGCGGCGGAGATTTCATCGGCTCGGGGCTCTGCCTCGGTACCTCAGCACTAACGGGTTAATCTCATTTATATTATATTTTCGGATAAAGAAGTAAGAAGCTTTCTTATGTAGCACTTGGTTGAAAGTGGAATATCGGTTACAGGATAAGTGGTTAAAATATCTAGCTAGACATAAATTTTTACATGAGAACTACATATATTTGCTTGGTTGCGTGCAAGTTATGTGCGACGGTAGGTACCTACCTATGTTATTTTCGAATCAACGGAAGAAAAGGAAAAGATGATGAATTATAATTATCATCATACACTTTGCGGATTTTAGTTATCATTATCGATGGTCTATATCATATTAAACACGAACGACAGGCGTCCCTCTAGTTAAATATTAATTTAATGTTATGTAGGTACTCAGATTCAACGTAATAAGTACCTAAGTCTCAAGAGGTTGTTTTAATGTCAAGTACATACCTTTGCGAAAAAATTGCAGCTAAAACAGAAAAATAAACATCTATTTACTGAAGTAAACTCAAACAGCAATTTATTTATATTATCTCTTGGAGAGCTATAGTTATAAAATTTATTGAAAGAAAAATCAGACTTCTATTACAAAAAACGTTTCGTTATACTAAACATAAATATTTATTTTAAAGGGGTTTGTCGGTTGCTTTTATAGGCTATTTCAGTGGATTGCGTTCAGCGAAGACTTTGTTTTCTGCGATTTTAAAACCTTATAGGTACGTATACGTCCCCTGCAGAACATGTAAGGAGCTGTCAGAAATAATCGTGATAAATTATTGTAATAATGAATTTAGACATCAGTTTGAGGTGTGCTTAGTAGGCTTTTCTATAATCAGCAGAATAAATAATAGGCAGGTTATGACTGAAGACACTAGCTCAGGGGGTAGTCATAAAGAGGGGGCCCACTAGGGCCCAAGTCTGCTGGGAAAGCGGGATTGTCCGAAAGGGGTACCGCTGACCCGGAACATAAAGGGCTAAGGAAGGAACACGGGTGGGTTTTAGTCAGTAAGAGTCTGACACTCCCTTCCGCTCCGCCCAGAGCGGGAGGGGTTATTTGATGATTTCCAATCCTCAAAAAAAAAAAAAAAAAGGGGGTAGCCATGTGACCACGTCTTGATCAATCCTGCTACCACGCTTAGCGTCACGCAAAGGAGGTTACTGCTCCAATTATAATTATCTTGACATGGGCAGGTTTTCCGTAATTATGCATCGATAAAACTATCAAATATGCATATGGAGACTATTAAATATGCATATGTTTAGGTACTGTTAATTAGAATATTAATGGCAAACAATTTTATTGAAAATTAATGCATAATTTTAGCTGATGATGTTGACATTATTTGTACAATTATTTAAGTATATTTGCCCGGCTGGGATCACATACATTTTTGTGTTTTGTGTAGTGTGGTCTAAATAAAATATGCATAGGTACTACCCTGCCGTGCATTCCCTAAAACGCAGTATGAGCAAAAATGTGGTTTCGAGAAAAACGCAAAAAACTTTTTGACACTGTTTTTTTTATAATAATACATTTACATGGTGGATTATTTGTTACCACAAGGACTAAGGTGTTAACAAAGATTGAATTTTGATAAAGAACATACTATTTAGTTTATTACATTAAAAATAAAAAGGATTTTTTTAAAATCATGGAAAATCATAGCAGTTACTGCACGCAAAACGGTACACATATGCAGATTAAAATGCGGTAAAAATACTTTATACTGCAAAAACTATTGATTTATACGCTATTTTGCAGACTAATATGCAGCATAAGACTTTCTTTACTGCATTCTAATTTGTGTCTTCAACCGATTGTACATGCAGTACATGTAATGTATGTAACTTTAATGTAACTTACGAGTATGTCATGTAGGAATTTATAAAACAAACAGACATTTTTGTAAGTATAAGAATAACGTTTAGTTTTTAACCATTTAATTTTGAGCTAATTCTGACCTAACGTTGTTCGGTGCATTTACGCAATATGAAAGTATGGGAGGAGGTGACAGAGAAAAGATTGCAAGAGGAGAGTGAGATTACCGGAAACCAGTTTGGGTTCATGCCAGGTCGAGGAACAACGGATGCCATATTTGCACTCCGCCAATTGTGCGAGAAGTGCAGACGTGCTCACAAGAACTTGCACACAGTGTTCCTCGACCTGGAAAAAGCATATGATAGAGTACATGTGTTGTGGTGGGCTATGAAAGAGAAAGGTGTGCCTACAAAGTATGTGGAGTTAATTCGTGCTATGCACAGTCAATCCAGTACCTACGTCCAGTCAGTTGCTGGCAACACCAATGAGTTTAGTGTGGCTGTAGGCTTACATCCAGGGTCAGCTTTAAATCCGTACCTCTTTCTATTGATAATGGACGCTCTAAAATACATAGCTCGTACATAGCGATGGCGAAATTGACCGGACTGTCAAGCACAGAGTTAACATAGGATGGATGAAATGGCGGAAGGTCAAGAGAACAATTTGTTGACTTCCGAATTCTCCTTAAACTTAAGGGGAAAATTTATAAAACAATTGTAAGACCTGCTGTTTTGTATGGATCAGAATGTTGGGCTACAAAAGAGATACATGAAGGGCAAGTGCATGCAGCTGAGATGAGAATGTTGAGAGGGATATGTGGTGTTACGCGAATGGATAGAATAAGAAATGAGTATGTGAGAGGAAGTCTGAAAGTAGCGCCGGTGACCGAAAAGTTGTGTCGACATCGTTTGTCATGATATGGGCATGTAATGCGGAAGAATGAGGAAAATGTCGCGAGAAAACTTTTGAGTATGAATGTGGAAGGTTATAAGAATGGAGGAAGACCAAAGAAGTGATGGATGTCCAAAGAAGATGATGATGACCAAAGAAGGTCTGTGTGAAAAATGATATGGCCAGAAAGGGGGTGAGTTTGTGTTTTATTTAAAATCTTGTGTAATTAATCACTATGATATGAAGGTTTTTTTTTATAATTCCAATAACCTGATCTTGACTAGAACGCAGTAAATTATGATCTCGATTGCAGTGAAATTTTGGAAAATTGTTCGAGTTACTAATTATAATGCAGTAACAGTGACTCATACTGCAATTTAATTAGCATTTAGTTATTATTCAGCTTTAGAACAATACCGACTATAGTGCAGTAAATAATGAACATACTGCAATTTAGTTGGTTTTCACTAAATAAACCTACTTCAATAACACTAAATAAAGTACCACATTCAAGCATTTTGCTGCGTTTTAATCTGTAGTTTATTATTAAATAAATCAATGATCAACTGTGCAGTATTATCATTTTTGGTACAAAAACTGCTTACTGCGTTTTATTTTATATGGCTAAATGTTTTTTTGGTGTAGATTACAAATTTCATGTGGTAATAACGATATTTACTGCGTTTAACTTGGTGAAGTGACGGGTCGTCGGGCGTCGGTTGCAACGTAACTGCTTTTACTGTATTTTAGTTAGTATTACCACAGATAATATAATACTATACGTACAGATGCCTCATCTCATACAAAGAAATGTGACCGATTTAGCGCGGGCTATCTTCGGGCTATACATTTTTCCGTGCTTAAAGGATTTTTCAAAATTTGAACAAATATTTTTCATGATGTATTTTTTCATGTTCTCAATTTTACGCAAACTTCAATAACAAATCGATACATATAACGCCATCTATTATGAGTTATTTCAACAAATGTTCCTTTGTTCCTGATGAGACCCCATGGTATTACAATGTATTTTAACATGCGAAATTAAGTTACTGCGTGGTTACAGCTTTCATAAATTTGGTTTTGTGGCCGTTTAAATCATCGCATCAAAAACTGGGTTAGTCCAATGTGTTCCTTATTAAATGCCCGTTAAAACTCAATATTTAACTCAAAAATGCAAAAAACCCTGTTACTGCGTTTTAGGGAATGCACGGCAGTACCTGTGTGTGTCGCAATTCAAGTAAAGCATTCTGTCTTATATTGCCAGCACCTGTAAGCTAATAACCACATACAGCAATCTCCAATCTTTGTTTCTAGCTAGGTGTTCATAGTAATTATAGGGGTTTGCAAGGAGTCCGTTTTCATCTAAATTACAGAACGACCTCGCAACTAGTTGACTACAAGCGAATGCTGATTAAAGGTAAATTGCCTCTAGACTTAGACTTGTATCACCTAATATCGCCAGTAATTGAATGTGACCGTATATTCTATTGGCTATTTGGAGTCCTATGATCAGAATTAGACTTTTACGGGCTGAAACGAAGCGTTGGATATTCAACACTGAACGAATACGAAATCGAGTCGGTAGCTTCACCTGATATAAGGTTGTAATTAATCCAATCTCTTCCAATGGGAAATGACAATAGACTATTCCATGAATATATTTATGGGATTAATTTAATTAGGTACCTATATGTAACAATATTTTGACTTTTGAGTTAATTGCTTAGTGCGATGACATTATAATAGGTCTTTACCTATGAAATTGCCGTTTTGTATGAAAAAATTTAAACGAATTTTTTTCATGTATTTTCTATTTGTATTAATCGAAGTAATCACCCATGCAATCAATGCATCTTTGCCAACGCAGTGGCAGTTTATTGATGCCCTTCTTAAAGAAATCAGCTGGACGGGAGGCAACAAATTCTTCAAAGGGATTTTGTACTGCCTCTCGGGTATTGAATTTTTTTCCCGCCAAGAAGTTATCCAAATTCTGGAAAAAGTTAGTAGTCTGTAGGCGCAAGGTCTGGTGAGTAGGGCGGATGACGGAGAGCTTCCAACCCCAGTTCTTGCAACTTGGAGACCGTCTGCTGTGCAGTATGAGGTCGCGCGTTGTCGTGCAGGAGCAGTGGAGACGAGCGATTGACCAATGCTGGTTGGAGATGTGCCAGCTTCTTCATCATTGTGTTCAGTTCTTCACAGTACACATCTGCAGTAATGCTCACCCCGTTTGGTAAGAAGCTGTGATGAATCATACCGGCGCTAGACCACCAAACAGTGACCATCACTTTTCTAGGGGTAAGTTTTCGTTTAGGGCATTGTTTAGGTGCTGAACCAGGATCCAACCAACTTGCTGAGCGCTTGCGGTTATCAAACAGAATCCATTTCTCATCGCAGGTAACAATGCGGTTCAAAATTCCTTCATTTGTGTGTCTGTTGAGCAGTGCAAGGCACGTCTCGACGCGTACTTCGCGCTGGCGATCATTGAGTTCGTGGGGCACCCATTTGTCAAGCTTTTTTACCTTGCCAATTTGACGCAAATGGACCAATATTGTTTTGACGCTAACGTCGAAAGCTGCTGCTAATTCAGCCGTAGATTGTGTATCATCAGCTTCCACAATCACCTTTAATTCGTCATTGTCAACCAAAGTGTTCGGACGACCGCGAGGTTCATTTTTCAGGTCGAAATTTCCAGAACGGTAGCGAGCAAACCAATAACAGGTGGTGCGTTGGTTTGTAGTGTTAGCTCCGTAAACGTCGTTGATGTTGCGTGCCGCTTGTGGCGCGTTGCTGCTACGACGGTACTCGTATTCCATAATTACTCGAATTTTTAACGTATCCATGATGACGAAAAAGATTGAAATGCGATGAAAATGTAACACTAATCAATAAACAAATGACTACTTTTGGAAAAAAAAAACCATGTTTTTAAAATAAAATTAATTTGAAATTGGAATTCTTAGCCAAACAAAAATTATTTTGATTTGAAATGGCCAGTACTGCAGAACGGCAATTTCATAGGTAAAGACCTAATATTACCTATATTTGTTATCCAGCTACCAGTTATGTACGAGTATATGTGGTTTTCATGTACCTACAATGGCATTGTAGGAGAAAATCGGGAGGTTATCTTTGCAAATATTTGCAATCTAAATTAAATGTTTGCAAGGCAGGTGACATCTCTACTTTTTTGGCTCACATTGGCTCAGGAACTCAGAACGTCTCGAGTCGTAAATCGACAATCTGACGTTTTTTCTGAGTTATAAATACCGCAACATTGTCCTATTTAAATAATACTTATTTAGTACCTAACTTCCTGTCAAAAACGCCAATGTTCAATAGAAGATCAGGTCGTAAAACCGTATTATTATCAAAGGTGGCAATCTGCGAACGCAATTTAACTACAAAAATATTTTTATTCTATGATCAAATGATCATAGAATAAAAATATTTTTGTAAATTGCCACAAATTAGTGAAACATCAGATTGCCGGTGATTCTATATGACTCTATTGGTTTCGAAACGAAAGATATCTATCTATGCGACAACATAAAAAATATCGAAGCATTTTTTAAATTGTAAAATCAAACCAGCATCATGTTTATGAACGCGGACGTGCAAGTCCAGCGAACAGAGTCAACAATAAATCACAATCGACCGAGCGCACACAAAATTTTGTAAACTTAATCCAAAGTAAGGCGAAGTGATGTCGATGAATTGTGTAGAACTCCACAAGTTCGACAACTCCGGGGAAGAATGCCCGCGCGCCGCATCCACTGCGAAAGGGAGCAGTCGACTGTAAAATAACTTAACATAACAGTTTTTTTCTTCATTGAATGCATTGAAGACGTTGCGACAGCTTTTTCTTATTCAGACGACGTGAACTGTTGTTAACTTTGCTTAACTAGCTGTTCGACGCGAATAGCTCTGTAAACTATAATTCCAGTGTGAAGTTCCAAGAACTGTACTTTCGAGACTATGTTCTGTTATTGTGAACTATGGTAGGATTACATACAGTGTTGGGTGGGACAAACATGAAATTATGATGATAAAAACTGATAGCATTAAAACCACATGTTACGATACGATTCTAATTATTTGACATGATACCTACGTTTCTAAGTATTTGAAATGTCTGTTCTGCTATTGATATTTGCAATTTAGATACTTAATTATTATTGAAAATTCTAGTATTGGTAAAATATGGGGTGAATAAATTTATCCATCGACTTAAGAGGATAATATTGAGTCACGTCCGAGAACGGCTGCATTTCACTGTGAAGAAATTCGTTGCTCATAGTTTTCATATTGCGAATCTGATCACGTTACTACCATTGAGGTTCATTCGATTCACATTTATTACGTTATAAAGGTTTGTAGTTTTTATCGAAACATCGCTTTTACTGAATTTTATTCTTTAAGACGCACACGCTGCGTAAAAATTAATTTTATAAAAAGTTGACGTTCGCTTATAAATAGGTACAATAGCTAATCATTTAATGTAAAGGTAATAAAACATTTTAAAAGTACAAAGAAATCTCAAATATACCTATACGAGTTTAAGGTTTAAGAAGTAAAAGAATTTGTGTGCACGTCACAATCATCCCCTTCGAGGGGTTAGTGTTCATTGGGTGGAAATAACAAAGACGATAAAATTGTTCGCTTGGAAAAAGGATATTGAATGAGGTCAGACGCAGATATATTCGTATTCAAGGCAAATGTCGAGGCGTGTTGGGGACAGCCGTTTGCGCACTGTTTTTACAGTCGCGACGATATGTCCTGTCGTTACTAAACTGATATTGCTTCGAGATCTCTTCGGTGATTTTCGTGTTTTCTTTCGTCTGTTGATGTAGGTATTGTTTTACATCAGGCGGCTATTATACATGTATCTTTACGATACTGTTAAACATATACGATGTATAAAATGTAGCCATTTACATAAATATTGTAACAGTTATAAATTTTACCGATATTTAAGATAACTACGACAGATAGGTACAACATAGTTTTATAAGTATCAGGATTTTCTTTATGTTAGTAAAGTAGCAAAGAGGTAAGTAAGGAAAACTGACGGAAGGTAGAACAAAGCTCGCTGTAAAGTTAAAAATTTGCAAGCGAATTAACATATATATACGTTGGCAGTCGGTGAGCCGAGAGCCCACGGCTATGACCCTTATACCTGCACATGTTGTATTACATTTTTAACTCGTTTTACAGTTAGCACATCTACTATATTGTGATATACGGTTGGATTGAGTCTTTACTGATGAACAAGTTACTAAAGCCGTGTTTCAAACAAATAAGAAGTTTGTTTTTATCATTTCTAAGTTTAAGTGCAGATGTTGTAAACACCAATTAGGTATATTTAAAATACTAACCCAAATGATACAGAGGAATTAAAACAATGAGAAACTACTATGTTAGCTAATATACCGTCTGTTATGTAAGGCGAATCACACACCGCCCCGCGCTACGCTGCGGGGTGCGTGGCGACGGAACAAAATCCCCGTGCGTGAATGCGTTTTCAGTTGCACCACGCGTGATTTCTATACAAATACAGGTACTTGCAAACAACGGAAGATCACGCAGGAGCGCTACGCTGCGTGATGCGGTGCGGTGTGCGAATCGCCTTAGACGGGGGACGTATTATAGGAGAATACTCTTTCAGTACTCGATAATAGTTTGATTAACTACGGGACCAACTTTGAACTAACGATAAAAAAAATCAACTGTCATAAACAAAAATATCCATATCACACGACAAAAGTATGGAACAACCAAGAGCGTTGGCAACGCTCTTGATTTGGATTTTGCTCTGAATTTTGTCTAGAAAGGGGGAGGGGGGGCAGGCAAGGAAAACATACATAGAAGAAAGATGTACGAGATGATCCCCTTAGGGAGAATGCTAAATCTAAAATTATTTACTTTTCGGTTCGGGAGGTCCTGCTTGCGTGTACTTGGCTACGCCCATGAACAGCTGATGTTTTTTACATGATTTCAAGATTGGTCCTATAGTTGGTCGAACTAGTATACTAAATAGTAATGGATCATTAAAAATGTAGATCCGCGGATACGGATTCGGATACGGATAATTGGCGTCAAGATCCGCGAATACGGATACGGATACGGATCTTAACTTTCTAACTCAATCGGTGTCGGTGCGCGTGACCTTAAAACGATAGTTGACGCCACTTGACGCTTTGCATGACAGAATTGATAGACGGAACGTGAATTTGACTGAAATTTAATAGTATTTTATTGCTACCTAATCACTAGAGATCGGATAATCGGATGCATATTTACCTAAAGTGAATTTTTTGCTAAGAAATTATGGAAACGGCTTCTTAAAATATATTTTTTTTGAATAAATCCCGAGATGCCAGGAAATCTGGATATGCATAACTAATTTTCTCTCAGCACAATATTTTTTAATGATTTGTTTCAATGTTCAACAACCAATTAATTATTCTAAATAACTAATAAAATAGTCTGTTATACTTATCCTGACGTTGTTTGCTATGCCAGCTGGATAATTAACTTCTTTATAACATAAGTTAGGTAGATGTACAATTGTACATCCAATTCTATAGTCTGATGAACGCAAAATTTGTCGATTACGGAATCCCGGGATTTTTACAATCGATATAAAAGTGTGTTCCATAACAGCCAACACCACAACTTTAGGTAAATATGCATCCGACTATTCGAACTCAACTAATCACTTACATATAGAGTTGAATCTACATTATGTTTAAAATGAATAAGGTAAAAGATCCGTAAAAGATCCGTCTAAAATGGATACGGATACAGATCTTTTTTTTTCGCGGATATCGGCGGATACGGATACGGATATCCGGAACATCACTAATACTAAATACCTTTCTTCAATATGTCCTCGTTTAACCTAACACACTGTATTATATAAACTAGCCGCCAGCCGTATGGAAAATTAGTATTTTTAGATTAGCTAAATAATCATCCGGGGACAGTAAAATCAATACACCTGGCAGTCTCATGTAAACGTTAGGTATTATTACATGTCTTCGTTTGAAAATTGAAACCCCATTCTGTCTGTCTGTGTAGGCTGTAGGTATAGGTACTATAACTATTGGTTTTGAGATATGTTTACTCAGTCTACTGAGTAAACAGATCTCTAAACCAATACAGAGATAGATAAATAGATAAAGACGTCTTCACTCACAGTATGATACCCTATAATATATGAATATCAAGAAAATAATGTAGGTAGGTAGGTACTTAAGAATCGAAAAAAGCAAAAATCTCGTGGAGCTGTACGTGTTGGCTTCTTCGCTTCATTCGTTCACAAAAGGTCTATAAAAGTAGTTCTATCAACGGTAGTGGAGGTGTGGTTAACACTGGCCATTGTGAGCAGAAACCATTAAATGCAGCTGATGGACCCGCGTAGGGTTGTCAGATCAAAAATAAGATAGCGGCAGTTAATTAAGCTGGACATTTTGCGTTATAAGCCGGACATTATTTCGTACCTAACCCATCAGAAACATGTACGATAATAAGTATGATATATTTTGCGAAAATAAAAAACATAACAAAATAAGATCAGACTACACGATTTATTTTTATTCGAACAAAGGATTGAAGAACAAAAAAAGTCAGACTAAAGGCAAAAAGTCAAGTTTCGGGTATCGCAGAATAATTTTATTAAAATTCTACAAACCCAAGACTTTCCTTAAACCTGAAAAGCTATTCAAGTGTTATAGATTATTCTTATTCATATCTTTGACAAAGCCGGGATGAACGCTATACATACAAGGAAGCTCCCGCCTCGATTGAAAAGACCGTCTGTTATCTAAGTGCGGCCTTAAAGGTCACCATCCACCGACCGAGTGGCGGCAATGCTATGGAACAATGTAAAAAGTAGCATCAACTCGAACATTATATGAAACTACGTAATGACGGGAATTTTGATAGCGATTTAATTAATTCCTCAATAAGTTAATTCCCTTTACGCTCACATGGTCGGTCCGTGCAGGACCGATCACTGTAACGATGCTTCTGTTGCCAGTCTTAAGTTTAGCTGTGGACGATTTGATACTGCTATAATTTCCATAAACAATTTGCCGATGGCGACATGGCTACTTCAATACTATTTTGGTTGATGTTCATGCCTCAGATGAAAATAGTATCCCGTAGAGAATTTACTAAGGGCAACTCCATCCTTCATCCAACGTGGTTAAGAAGCCAAGAATTCAGGTACGCGAACACTAGCTTTTTAGCTTCTTGTTAGCTCTGCAGTCACTGATCTATGTTTCGCTGCCGCTTATAGGTGAGCAGTAACCCTTAAATTCGATTCTTTGTGTCCTTTCTATTTAAAATGATAACGATTTTATTCAGAACAGCTACTTTCAATTAGAAAGCCTTTGCTAGTGAAAAGGTAACCTCTAGTGATCTAGTCGGTGCTCCTGCATAGCTGGCACGGTTATTGAATACCGTCGTACCTATTCGACGAAAATAAATTATTTACCGAGTCACGACTGGAAATAAGACGAATAACACGGATTGGTTTTGTATTTTATTTAAATATTTTCATGCTATGAAATAGTATTTCCTGCGGTATTTTGCTTATAAAGTTTTTTTTGGTTTTGTTAACAAAATAACAATACAACATTTATATAATTATTATCTTAGAGTGCTAGCTGAGTGTTATTTTTTTGATGATTCTTAGAAAATTAAGTTAGCAATTAGCAAGTATTAGCAATTATCCAGGCGGTCCTATTTAATTCAAACTAATTAAAATTTAACTAATTAGCTCCTTTTATATTTCATCGATAATGTCGGTCATTTAGGCACTTTACTTATAATGAGGGTGCGTTAATTGCACCCCTTCTCACAAATATTCGTCTTTGACATGTATAAAATTAAACATTTTTCAATCGCTTAACGATTCCGACTACAGAGTTGTTGGTGTTACTATCGTTTCGGCATGTCTTGTTTTTAGTAGTATTCTGGTTACTAAGTTCGGCAGGTAGCTCCTGGTTTAGAATTATTAAACTTTCGCCATAAACTGTAAGTTGCAAAATGAAAACTTCCAAAAGTTCCGTTGTAAAATCTACGTTCACGTGCGGCCGGTGCTCCATGCTGTACTTTGACTACAAACGTTTGTTAGAACATCTATATTGGCGTCATGGAACAGAGAGTTTCTGGTGTAAACAGTGTGAGCTGAAGCGGTGGCGATACGCCGCTCACGTGTGCCATGTTCTACCGATAAATTACGAAATCTTGGAAGACAGCGATTTGAATTCAGAAGACTCTCCCTATTATTCGGAACGGGAGACCGACTTCTGTTCGTGCGGGAAGTATATCGCTGATGCCCCGATGATAGGGTGTGACGGGCCGAGCTGTCATCTGCAATGGTATCACTTTTCGTGCGTTGGAATCACTTCGCCGCCTGACGGGGACTGGTTATGTCCAACGTGCGTCAAATTAAAAAATATAAATCAGGTGATGATAGCTTCCAAAATACGATTTTCCAGTTTATTTAAAGACGGAATTTCACTTGGCGTAATTAGCCAAATATTTGCGTAATTTCGCTTATATAAAATACACTTTATATCAATAGAAATAGGGTATATAAGCCAAATAACGCGAATATATTTTGATCAAATACACCAAGGGCCATCATAATAATTTGTACTATTTTAAAATTCATTAAAGATAAAACGTTTTTCATTTAATACTCTTCGCAGAATGAATCTGAATTGACAGATCGTGGAGTTTTTCATAGAAGTATAAATTGGAATAACCAGAGTCGAAGTGGCATTTGATAAAAAGAAATGATTGGAGCGATTTCTCATTGCTCTGAACAGGATTCCTTGAATGTGTAATGCTTTTATATTATTTAATTATGTCCTTCGTGATGTTTCTTATAGAATATGGATATTCTAACATTTTACAGAATAATCAAGTAGAGACGGGGGCTGAAACTTGAGTGAATCAGGTTGACAGACAGATATCTCACATTTTAGGCCCAGTTTAGAGAAATTGCAGGTAAGATAATGCAATCTATTTTTAACAACATTTGTCCTCAATGGTCCCACTGAGCGGAGGCCTAAGTCTCAGCAGAGGAAACTTTGTATGCTATTCGTGTCTTGTCTTGAAAATAGATTTCTATAGTTAAGAATTCAGATGCAAACCTGTGAAGATAGGAGTAAAAGTTCCAGAAAAAAGTAGCCTAATCAAGTAAAAAGATTTTTCAATTTTTGCGCGAGAATGTTTACTTTGTTGTTAGTGACTTATCACATATCTAATATTTTTTTTTTGTTTCAGGATCGAGAACGCAGCAAACTTTCACAGTTCAGACAATTAGTTATAACAGTTGAAATATTTATATTAAGGATTTTTTTAATTGTTGTATATATAGAAATAGCTTACCATGTACCTATTTTAGCGTATTTTTACAAAATATCGTTTGTTTTGATTTTATCTCCTTGGTAGACATTTTTTTCTTTCATCAATAGTAAAACGACAACATAAATATATGAAGTAAGAACAAACTATTTTATTTTCTCGTCTATTCATTTTTACACATACATAAAAATAAACACGTTTATAAAATTTACATAAAAAAGGTGGCAGGTGGCTTACAGGCATCGGAAACTAGGAAACATACTACAAAGTCAAATTTGTTTTTCATTACCGTTACTTAATGCAAAAAAACTCAATGTATAGATACTCCAAAAACCCTAAAAATGAGCTGTAAGGCATAAAAGCATGACAAAGTTAAAATCTGTAATTAGCGATGGCCATAAATAAAATAATCTGAGAGGTAAACATACATTTTAATTACACTGATGGAATGAAAAGCATTTCACTGTAAATTACGTCCATGAATACGTTCTGAATTAGCTAAAGGGAATTCATAAAAGGGTGTATCGGAATACAGCTAAAGGTGAATAAAACTGAGCAGTTTTAAACAGCCGTGGTCAGTGAAAGCCTGGATACAAAGATCGGTAGCTTTTATCGTAATGAAGACTGTGTTTTATGGCTTAATGCGATGTTAACGAGCAAACATTAAGGCCCAATATGGCAGGCTAAGCTCCCACGCGTGAAACTATGTGCTATTTTGATGCCTTATTAAACAAATTGGGGATGTTGGCTATGACTGCAGGCTCCTATAAGGATAGTTTGAACAAATTGTCTCACTTTTAAGGATAACTACATAAGTAATATGTATTTAAAACCTTTGTTATCTCGTAGGAAAAAAGAACTAAGAGTTCACTTCCGGCTACTATGCATTAAAAAAACCGGACAAGTGCGAGTAGGACTCGCGCCTTGAGGGTTCCGTATAAACTTAACAATTTGTGTTGTTGAATCGCGTACCAAGGACTTAATAAACTTAGGTCAACGCGCCGAAGCAGCGGGCCCTAATACAAATTGATCAAACAGCTTGTCAAACTTACTGTATATTCATCGATAGTAAGACAATAGTTCAACTGTGTTCTCATAGATGGTGCTCTTACAAATTAAATCAAAGTATGTGACAGAAATGGCCGTATCTTTTGATTGTATTAACTTAGAAGCTTGAATTTTTAAAACCTCCAAGGGACCGTAGACTTTAGAATAGTTGATATTAATTTCAACTTGACATCTCTATCCGTTCTCAAAAAAGGGTCTTTACAGGACGGACAATAAAGTGATCCTATAAGGCTTGTTTTTCCTTTTGAGTTACGGAACCCTAAAAAGCAAATATGGCATTAAAAATGCATCCTTACTATAAATTTATAAATCCTTAGTCAGAAAGCAGTCAGGAAGGTACTTCAAACTACTTTAGTATTAATGTATCGCTTTTATTCTTTATTAAGCCAAGCGCATTTTTTTATCCCTACGACCATCATAAAGTAAACTCGGCGAGCTGAATATTGCTTCTCCATCATTTATAAGCGCCATAGTAATTCAATTTCTTTTATACATGGGTCATATAAATTTTCTGGAAGCTACTTCTAGTGAAATTCTTAGTTTATTATGATCGTGCTGTAAAACCGATTTCAATCGAATATCTGAAAGGACTTTTGAAATCATTTTGGCAGCCGGAATCTGTTAAAGACATGTCAATATTAGTATGTTGTATCTATATATTGGAAAATAGGTTTTAAATAAAAAAAAAAGTGTGCGGTCGGGGGACCCCCATCAGGAACGAAGTTCCAATTATGTACATTATTCGTATGAACGTGTCTTTTATTACCCATTAGCAGACCCGCCACGGCTTCGCACGGGTAAAGTTTAGTGTACAGTCGCGCGTTGAAAATATCGTGTTATCTCATAAAGTATTCTAAACAAAACAAACTATACGGCAAAAATCATCTCTATCCTACTAATATTATAAACGTGAAAATTTGTGAGGATGTAAAGATGTATGGATGTATGTTACTCTTTCACGCAAAAAAAATCTGAACGGATTTTGATGAAATTTTACAGTAATATAGCTTATACATCAGAATAACACATAGGCTCCTTTTTATACCAAAAACGCGGGCGAAGTCGCGGGCGGAAGCTAGTTAATAATACTTGTGACGATGGAATTACATAATATTTTGATAAATTTTAATCTGTCCAGTTAAACATTATGGGCTGTACCACAAAAAGATAGACACGCGTTAAACGCGAATGCTACAAAAATAATATGCACTTGTTTTAGCACTAACTTGTCTAAAACAAGTGTGTATTATTTTTGGTAGCATTCGCGTTTAACGCGTGTCTATCTTTTCTTGTGGTAAGGGTGTATGTACCTTATGTTATTTTTAAAACATAAAAACAATGTATGTATGTTAGATATAATTATGCTGACGCGGACTTTTTTATAGAACTATTTAAGGCTAACGTTTTTGTGATACCTACATTGTTTTCACATAGGTATATCAAACGGCTTAGGCAGCGCGTGCGCACACAGCCCTTTCAGACCGATATTCTTTCTGACTTCCTTAATACAAACCGTGACAGCTCGGTTAATACATATAACACATTTATAAATTATATACAAAAACCTTCCATTGGTGAAAACCGTATAAAAATCAGTTCGGTAGTTTTTGAGTTTATAGACAGACGCGGCATGTTTTACGTTTTTGAATACAAAAGCGAAATGACAGAATACGTCATGCGCGGCAGTGTATCGCATCGTATCGGCGTTCTCCCAGTTAACTCCTACCGCAAGCCGCGAAGGAACCACCTTTCAATAACCTCGCATGTCTATGTATTACTGGCGTGTACCTATCTAATATTAGAATAAGATACATAGTCTACTATAGGAATTAATGTATTTACGGGAAAGTAAAGTCGCGTAGAGCTGTAAGAATTAGTTTATTGCAATTTGAAAACATATACTTAACTTTAATATTATAAAAATATGTCGCTTGTCGCTGAGGCCGCGCCCTTCTCTATTGGGCTTTTTCATGTCAAAACATATCTACATCTATCTAAATATTTAAAACGAAATCTTGTTTCATTCATCATATAACCAGTGAACTTTAAAACCTCAAATAAAACTTCTATATAACCTAACATAAATAAAAAAAATACCGGCCAAGTGCGAGTCGTACTCGCGCACCGAGGGTTCCGTATCATTTTTGGACGTATAAAGCGAAAAAATCCGGACCGCATAACTAAGTTTGTTTGTGAAGGAATTTTGATGATTTTGAAAAAACTGTACTAGTAAGGAACATCGTTTTATTTTTGGTGCCATATTTGGGTCAATTCCTATCAGCTAGGGGGGAATGGTATTTTTTTGGACATTTTTCATCATATGTCGAAAACTGTGAGACATAAAATAAAATAAAAATATATTTTGAAATGTGCAGATCAAGCCCTTTTATATGATATGTCACTTGACCTAGTGACCCCACTTTAAAATTTTGGACCCCCACTGCAATGGAATTTTGCAATGGAAATTAATAATAAATATTTTTGGATTTTTTTCATTTGTCGCACCATAAGGGTTCCTTTTTTACCATTTTGGTACGGAACCCTAAAAAGGTTAGGGTCTTGAAAGAGCAAAGCGTCTTCGTGTACAAAAAATATTTTGAACGAAGGTCAAAACATCTACATTCTCAAAATGAAGATTTGTGTTAGCACCTTTACCTTTTACACATAACCCTAACGTCAGACAGGAACTCAACTTTTCAGACCCTCAGGGGCTACGTACTTAAAAAGTTACTTTTAGACTTTAAGTTTACTTTAAGTAAGTAGGTCCCAAGTTTCATAACCAATGAGAGTACTTACGATTAACTTCGCTATCTGAACTTGTTTAATAGCTTCCTTTGAAAAATGAGAAAGAACTATTAAACGGCATACGCTGAAGTTATAACAACTACGACAGTTCAAAAGTTTCTTATTAAAATTCAGAAGCGACGGGCTTTTAACTAATTATACATAATTATATCTTTGAACAAGGAAAAGTTTTAGCTATCGTCATGTAAGTAAATGTTATGCAGTTATTTGTTCGTTAATTAAATTAACTTTTGGAACTCTCTAATTGTATAAATTAAACAAACGTTAATTTGTACGAAAGTAAGAATTCTCCACGAACATTTTATGAAAATTTGATTACTTTATTTTAAGTAAGTAGGTAGTTGTTTAGTTAGTGTAGAAAATAGGGACTTTGTAAGTATTGGATGCATACATTCTGTTTAGTCAGAGTAATTTCAGGGGACTATGTATCTTATTCTTAACTATTTGTTACTCTACTGCATCATGCACAGTACCTAAGTTGTAAATGCTTTGCATAGTTATAAATGGTTCTCAGGTTCCAAGGCAGTTCTGTAGATTGGTTATGTTGAATCTTGAGACTTGATCGATACAGCTTAGGCAGGAACCTAAACTGTATACAATTTGCATGGCTAGCTAGTTAACAAGCTGAATACGAACTGCTGGAGCTTTGTGCTAAGGTATCGAGTCACAATCGATTTAAAGGAGTGCTCGAATGAGCCAAGTTGACACCCGATCTGTAGAGACACGTGAATAGGTAAAATAGGCTAATATTAACTTGCCATCAGTCGGGACTTTCCCGGATCGGCTCTACAGATCGCGTGTCAAGTTTGGTCGTTCGTACGCACTTTTGCCTGCTCGTTTTTTTTCAGCATCATCATCATCTGCCTAGCCTTTTCCCAAATTATATTGGGGTCGGCTTCCAGTCGAGGTCGGTTTTTTTTCAGCATATTATTTTTAAATAAAATATATATAATTTCGCACTATGAATGGTTTTCTTTTTTACATTTTCCAGCATTTATGACTCTTTTAATCGGTTATACATAGGTGAATCATGTTTTTTTTATTCTCTCTGACATTTCTTAGAATAAGATCTAGGTAATTAAGGGAATATAAATATTACCTAATTAGCAGGTAATTTATTAGTGTATCCCTTAAATGAGATGGTTTTTGTAATTTAATCGTCATTTTGAAGATATTTTGAATTATGTTTAACAGTGTCGGGGCGGGATCCAATAAGTGGTAGTCAAGATTACAGACGAGTACCTCCTAAAGATTTTACTCTGACATTTGAAATTGTTCCTAATATTTATGACGAGGACAAGGGAATATATCGAGAAAATTATAAATTGTTAAATATAACCGAATTTTTTGAGCACGCCTGTGACCCGAAGGTATTTTGCTCATTTCCTGGTTAAGGAAAAACGGTAACTTAAAGAATTCGTCTTGTTGTTTAATGAATTCCTCAACGCAATATTCTCTCTATTAGCATGGAATTTAATATAATAAAGTGTCGACTGTTCTGCATTCGTAACTTTTTTTTTTTTTTTTTTTTTTTTTTTTTTTTTTTTTTTTTTTTTTTTTTTTTTTTTTTTTTTTTTGTAGCTGTGGGTACATACCTTAAGTACCTAGTAGTAAAAAATGTTGTTTATTTACAGATGTCAGCATTATTTGGGTGGGAAAGCGGGATTGTCCGGAAGGGATACCGCTGACCCGGACAAAAGGGCTAACGAAGGAACATGGGTGGGTTTTAGTCAGTAAGAGTCTGACACTCCCTTCCGCTCCGCCCAGAGCGGGAGGAGTCATTTCATGATTTCCCATCCTCAAAAAAAAAAAAAAAAAAAAAAAAAAAAAAAAAAAAAAAAAAAAAAAAAAAAAAAAAAAAAAACATTATTTGGGTGGGTACGTATAGAAATGCCTTAAATACTAAATACGAAAAAAAATGCCTATTGGCATTACAAAGCAATAATAATAATTGAAGTAATAAGTACACCTATAACTACATAATAAAGAAAAATAAATACAAGATACTTTACATTTTAATGTCATTCGGGCATTTCCACAAGCGTTTACTTATGCATACCATACATATTGAAAGTGTTCTTTTCCTTTAGTTTTCCCTAGCGACATTTTCGACATAGATACAAATGCAATGATACTTGCGACACTGATGTGAATTCAATGATACCCCATTTATCAAAATCGGTTCTGTTCTTGCTCTACGAGGAAATAAAAGACTGCTCTATGCACATACATTATTATGTTCCTAGCAAAGATGTTAAAATGTCTGGTTCTACGCGGTTTATAAAAACTATTATATTATTGCTAATTGAAGTCATATGAGATTAATAACAGTAGAAATGCTTGAACGGTAGTATTAAATTTATATCGCATAAAAATCTAGTGAGTATAGCAGGTACCTACATATTCTTTAGGTCTCCCGTTACGGTTTGCATGTCCCATCCAACCATGGATTTCCATGCACGTGCTTGGTAAACTAACATTGCCACAAATAAGAAAGTTTTTAAAAAGTACTATGCAAATGCATGTTTATTGTTTACCTATAATTATGAACAAGCAGTCTCACTTCTAATATTCCTTATACATATAATTTAGTCGACAAGCTATTAAATTTGCGCTAGGTACTAGACGATCACGTATATAGAACAGCGTTTATAAAATGAGGTTAAAGGGATTACCTCCTGAATACTTAACAAGTATTCGCTATGTCTGAAGTATGGCGGATCATATAGCCAAGTTGGTCGTCCCCGAGACCCCGACGAGTTTGGAGCCTACGGGGATTGGAGATTCCGATAACTTATACCAATCATGATATCAAGGCGCCGTTTAGGAAGTTGTGCTCGGGTTATGTAAGTACCTAAGTACTAGGACAAAAGTGACCTTGGGAATACATATTTGAACGGTTCGGTTTCGTAACTTTGTTGGGTTGGTTTGCCGTCATAATCATAGGAACAATTACTTACTACTTTGGTTTATCTTAAATGTTAATATGTAGGTATGCTTTATGAGATTTTTTAAACATTTTTACAAGCCACATTTAATAATAAGTTTAACATTGCTTTACGTGAGTCCTATATTGGTTAAAATAATGACGGTCTAGCAAACGTATAAATGGATTAATAACCATATCTATTGTTAAGACTTAGATGAATTAATCGATGTCATCGCATCAAGGCTCCTCTTTGGGCCTTAGTAAATCCACTATTCACGGTTGTCAAGCGAATATCATGCAGCCGTCACTGGTACTCCGGGAAAATCCGATTAGCTGTTCAGGAATTGTAACCATGGTTTGCGAAAATTTCGCGACTTTCGTTTGTTTTAACGCACTGATACAAAAAACAGGTTTAAAAAAAACCGACTTCCAAAAACTACACTAAAAACTATGAAATAAAAATGTTAAACTTCCATAAATAAAAATCTAAATGTATATTGAAGTCGGCGGGGCCTCTTCTTCAGGTTTTTACCTCTCAGCCTTTGAACAGGAAGAACGTGCGCAGTGTGTGCAGCGAACGTGCAGCTTGCTTTGCGCCTCGACAAATTAAAATTTCCTTTCATTCCTATATTTATGCTTAGGCCCCGCCGACTTCAATATACATTTAGATTTTTATTTATGGAAGTTTAACATTTTTATTTCATAGTTTTTAGTGTAGTTTTTGGAAGTCGGTTTTTTTTAAACCTGTTTTTATTTTTATCTTTTTAGTGTAGTGTAACCATTTTTGTTGTTGTTAATTTATTACAATAAAGTACCATAAAATCATGGACAGAGCGACTTTGATCATTTATGTACTTTTACCGAGATCGATTACTTCCACGAATTTAAATAGGTACTTATATTCATAGATGTTGGTGGATGAGAGCATTTCAGTAAACAAAAACCGGGCAAGAGCGTGTCGGACCACGCACAGTGTAGGGTTCCGTAGCAAGAAGTATTTCAGTGTTCCGACCGCAAATACAAGTTTGTATTTCATAATATTATTATGAAATATTATTATTTTTACGGTTGTCAAACGGTCAAACTCAAATATTACAAAAATTTACTGACGTATCTTGTTCAAACTAATTTCAATCGAAAGTATTTATTAAGTGCTATAAGCTTGATTTTTTTCAGATTTTTCGATAGCGCGGTTGGAAAATTACAGGGGGGGGGACACATTGTTAACGACTTTGGGAGCTCCTAGTTCACTCAATATGCACTTAAATAAAAAAGGTATTTAGAAACCTTCATGTTATTTTCAATGACCTATCCAACGATACCCCACATGGTGGGGTGCGCGAAAATATTTTTTTTCATCCCTCAGTTTCATGTATGGGAGCCCCCCCTAATAATTTTATTTTTCGTAATTTCACTATAGGCCTTAATGGCGGCTTGTAAAAGACTTCTATCTACGAAGTTTCATACAAATTGGTTATGAACTGTAGATTTGACGAGGGTGTGACAGACGGACAGACGGACAGACAGACGGAAAGACAGACGGACATGACGAAACTATGAGGGTTCCTACTTTTACTACGGAACCCTAAAAACAGTGTTTTTTCAGTTTGTAATAGAAATAGGCTCGCTCCCTAGCCTTCTATCAAATGCGACTTAAGCATGAAAAAATTGTGTGTACTATACACCTCTGTCTAACCTTGCGGGAAATATCGGCGTGATGTTATGTATGCATAATATCGAGATCTATTGCGTTCAGGAATTCATGTACCTACACAATATCACTTTTTCATAATCGTCATGATGTCATCGAGATACACCAAAAATACCGTTTATTACACCTGGTTAAAAATCTACTCAACCAAAGTTAATAAAATTTATATGGGACCACCGCGCGAGGTTTATCTACCATATGAAAAAAGAATCACGTAAATCGGCTCAGAAATCACGGAGTAATCGGTGTACATACATTAAAAAAAAAAAAAAAAAAAAAAAAAAACCAACCGAATGCAGAACCTCCTCCTTTTTGGAAGTCGGTTAAATAGTAGCATCAAGTTTCAAGTCAAATGTTAAATGTGAATATTCAACTGTATGAGCTTAGGGCTTGTACACAAAACTGCGATTGGCGCGATGCGAATTCGCAACGCAGAAAACTGCGACGTGAATTATTGCGATGCAATTTCGGGCGGCAACGGGTCTCCCTTCCACGGTTCGGGTGACCATTTCGACGATCGTCAATCGAACTGAATGTATTTTTTTAATTACGATGTCAGTTTTGTTACTCACAGTAAAACGATTTTATTGTTAACATACAATAACAAATATTAGCGAGTTGTCATTTGTAAATTAAAGTACGAGTTCATTTCCGTCTACAGACAGCAGCAGCAGGCGACGTATCGCCGCGACACTACTGGTTTCTGGCTGAAGGAGGAGCTGGAGTCGGCTACAAACTCGTACCTTTTTTTTACGTTTGCAACCACTGAATTCTTCAAAAATTGTGTTTCTACAAAAAAATTAAGAGAGTAATATAGTTATTAGTAACATACTCGCAGTATGTTACTAATAACTATAATTACCCTCTTAAAATTTTAAGAATGTGCTTCAATCACCACATAAATTGCCTTTTCATATACAGCGTGTAACATTATAATATGCAATATACTCTTAAATTTGTTACCAAAATTTCATGTTAAAGCAATAGGCTTTTTCGTATAATTTCAGTATGCTAATCTCGTCAGGTGGAACCCCCAACAACTAATCAACCCTCGGGGAGCCTCGCTACGTCGCTCTTGTCATACGGTATAAATATCTGACGGCTTTTAGTATATTTCTGTTCAAAAGAATTTAGTTATTAATATTAAGAACGTTTTTCTATTAGTTTTATTACTAAGTAGGTTACTTTTTTTTTTTATATATTTTTAACCGACTTTAAAAAAGGAGGAAGGTTTTAGTATACAATAGATTAGGTAGAAGATTTACTGATGAACGAATTCGTGAAAGTAATCTAATTCGGACGGGATAAAGTACTAAAAACCAATTTACTAATACTAAGTACTAATAACCAACCTGATTGTGACGTCACTATTTTCTAAACGCGAACGGACTATAATATACTTTACATTTGACATACATACTGCCATTGTACAACTGCTGGTATTAGATCACAATGTGATAGTAGTAAGCCGGGCACTATTCGTCGGGCACGGTACAAATCCCTGGCTGTAAAAGAATAGCTTACTTTGAGATGCGCTTGCAGTCCAGTCATTCTGTTCCTAAGCCAATCAATTTAAAAATACTAGTTTCAATTTGAAAAAACATACTTTTTACAAGTTTAAGTTTAAAGATTTCCTTTTAAAACATAGCGTTAACCAGACCAGTGGGTTCACAGTAATCTACGGACGGACGGACATAAATATCTATGTTTTCACGTCATTTGCTTTTGGGTCTAAAGTGGTATTTCTGTCGCGTTGTGCTAAATGGCTTGGATATCCTCCAAATATGCCATCTAGATAAGCTACGAGACCTTTTACTGTTATTATTGGGACTCCCTATTAGCAAAAGTTTTGTATATTGTTTAAGTTGAACTTACTTATGGTCTGTAATATCGTGGAAGGCACGACTGAACAAATATTGGTCGTATTTAGCAGAATTTAGTATAGGATTATTGTTTCCATGTGAATGTATAAATATTTTATTTATTTTATGTTCCTTTTACATGCGTATGGAACGAATTAAGTTGGGGTTATAAAAATAAACTAAAAGCAATGAACTTGGGCACGACAATTGATTAAGTTTTAAGATATACATATTTAAGTAAAGATAATTGGAAGGCCCTTGCCCTACAGTGGGACATTACAGGCTAAATATAATAATATAATAATCACACCATAGATGCTTTCAAGTTATCGTGAGACTGCGTGACTTCTACAAAATAATGAAGAGAAAGAAAAACCTATTAATAAATATCTAGGATTTATCCACTTTGGAAAATTGGATAGCTATTAGGTCTTCAACATGAACAAATACACAAACATAAACAAATTGGTAAGGTAGTCACTATACTTAGTTTCTGTAAAAAATGTTATTTATGCGTATGACTCAATATGAGAAATCTAAATTGACTTTCTTTGGTATCACTGAACGGTGTTATGGTATATTTTGGCATGCCATGCAAATTTAGTACGTGCTGTGGGAGTGTGCATTTTATGGAAGTGAGGAAAACAGCAACGAAAGTACAAGCCTTTATAGTAAAAGCCTTGAAACATCATCAGGCGTCACAGACTGTTTTAAAAATAAAAGTAAATAATAAACATTTTTAAGTAGGCACACTTGCCGCGATGTGCGCGTACGATAGACGCACCGCGCTAAGCACTATTAATATGCAAAGTATGATTAATGGCAACGGTTTATCACCACCAAGAGAATTACTCTCACCAGTAAGATTAAAATTTAGTTAAGTATAAACCCATAAGGGCATGCTGTCCACTAACATGACATAATATCAAGGCGAGAAAAGACTACTGTTTCTTGCTGGCCACCACACAGATAAAATATATAAAAAAAAAGAGGAAGAAATGACTTGGCCATTTAATTAACTAACTTTAACGTACAAAGGGACTCTATAGGCAGCTCCATTTCTTTAACCAAAATCCTCAAGTTACGTATAAAAGCACAACTTTCAGAGAAAAATAACAAAGGTTTGATAACAAGAGAGTAAACAAAGAAAGAAATCTTCCTTCCCTATTAGATTTACTTCCTTAAAAGACGTATAACTTTCTGCCTCGCGATAATACCTGCAGACCTCTTACATCAAGTGTTTAGTTTAATTAAAACTTGAGTAGCGACCTACTTATCGTAGTACGAATATATCTATATACCTACATATTTAGTATAGTTACGTCGCTTCACACACCTCTAAAATAGTTGATAACTATGCGATACTATTACAGTTGAAGGCTTCAAAATGGCGCAATTATTAAACTGCAACAACAGCTTTGATAATGGCAGCGAACTGCATGACGCGCTGCGAGATATTTAGAATAGTTCGAATTTACAGATACACGCTACACTCAGATCTATGTTAGAGAGAACGTGTGTTTGAGAAAATGTGTTGTGAATAAGGATGGCTACAAAGAAAAACAATACACTGAAAACATTATATATCACTTTTAATAAACATATCCACATGTCTCAATATATCGGATGTTGTACCAATTGGGCGAAATTCACGCTTGTCGCGCTGGCGACTCAGCCATTCGCAGTGTTTGTGGCTATTCACTTTTATTCGAGTAATATGAGTAGAGACGCAGCTAGCGATGCGTGACACGCCACTCACATCGTATCGGGGCCGACGCCGACGGTGAAGTATCGCTACTAAGAAAACTCCGATCCAATTTAGAAGTCGAATCCGATGACTGTCCCGTGGGACACGCAGCTTTATTCATGAAACGAATTTTAACGGGAAAAGGGAAAATTCGATTTTATCGCGAATATATTAACATTACAATATACATATACGCGTACATGATAGAGATTTACATGAAACGTTCGATTTGTACATAATAATGCATTTCCGTATGGGCAGATGTATGATTATGTACGGTACGCTCGCGTAGAGTTATTAACCTAGGTACATAGGTACCTTTTTCAGACCTCTCTCTGTGATTTGCCTGTTATCTTCATTAGACAGAAGAAATAATAATAGGTAAATGTTTTCTATACAATTAAATATTTTGCTTAGATCCATCGACAATAGCATGCAAGCTGTATTATTTTAACCGACATCAAAAAAAGGAGGAGATTCTCAATTTTCTCTGTCTCTCTCTATCTTTTTTTTAAATGTTTATATGCCCAGTGATCATTCCTTGCTACATGGCCGGTTTAGATAATTCTTTTTTTATTTTGGTGGAAGAAACTTGCGCGGTCGTCCCTTATAACTTTTATTAACTTTAGTTGAGGAGTTTTTTAACAAGCTTCTATAAACGGTATTTAATTCATTTCGCCTTTGTTGACGATGTATTAATTCACAGCAAAAATACGCTATTATTACAATCGAAAATAAAATTATAAACTTTAAAAGAGTTAAAAGTTCTGTTTACTTAATAGGTTACATTTTCACTCATAGATCCCGCAACCGGGTAAATTGAAAACATGCATGTCTACCCCATATCAGTTGTTAGATAGTAAGCTGGAAAATAATGTAATTTGGTACGACCAATTAGCAAATTACTTACTAAATTACATTCTTCTTCTAAAACCATGATTATAAAAATGACATTCTTTTTGTTATAAAAATGTGCCATAATAATATTACTTAGTAATTCTGTTCTCCGACATCAAAACTTTTATAGCTATTCGACATCGTTTTCAAAATCAATATGGCCCCGCGTAAATATGACATTTGATTTTTTTCAGTTTCCGCTCTAGCCAAGTGGAAAATCAATCGCAAAGCTATGGCTATTCGGTGCAATGATGTGAAAGTGACAGATAAGTCGCGAATTTTTCCAAAGGAATTTGTCTTCCGAGCTTTTACATTCTTTACAAATTTTCAATCAACTGCGGTGTGGAACAATGGTAAGTTACTGTTTTGGCAAGGCTTATGTTTAAAAACTCCATGTGTGGCGTTTATTTAATGATTTAAAATTAATGCTGCGCATAGTAGTGTTTTTAAACTTTACGTTCAGAAAAATCTGAACGCGTTGTAGCAATGTAAACGTAGGAATCGTAGTAAAATGTAGAAAAATAAAGAGTTAAAAATAAACGTAAATGACACATTTTTATTTTAATGGATAAAAGTCTAGGGCATCCTAGTAATAGGAAAAAGCTTTGAAAGCGGTCCGGACTACATTATTTTCTTTTTAGTTATTTTTTATCTGATAATAGGCTTGCGTTTGACCGCCATCTCGCCTGATGTTAAGCGATGATGCTGTCTACGATGGAGTACGCTTACCTAGAAGAACTCTATCTATTTATCTCTATTTTAATTAAAAGTGTGTATTTTTTATTGTCTTTATTCATTTTCTGTCGGTGCAGTCAGTCAAAATTTATATTCCTAACCTACATCACAGTCACAAGTTTGTGTTTCATTGGTGGATAAGAAGAACCCATGAAATTATTATCTATTAGTTTTTAGTCGGCACTAAAGATATTTTGTATCTGAACTAAATTTTATGACTAGATTTTATCGCAATCTGTTCACTATTTAACATTTAGTTACAAACCTATAGGCACGTCCAAATGTATACATAAGTAATATATTAGTATTTTAACTCTTTTTGCTACATATTGTAAATCATATTTTACATGCAGTTGCGTTAATGTGTACGTAATTTGGCTTTGGCTCGGTAGTTGTTGTCAAATATTCAATGTATTGACACGATCCCGTATTAGCGTGTATATCTACATGAAGTAACCCGGTCAAAGTTCAGCGAGCTCATCGCTCCACACTATGTAAGTTCGTCTAAATGTTGTGTAAGTTTAATTAGAATTCCTACATGGCAGAGCGCCTGCATCGCCCTAGCTGACAAATGAGTCTATCTAACATCCTCCTGAACTACTATCTTCCTGTTTAATGGGTAAATAATATTTGCCATTACACACAAAAAATGTGTTTGATTCATGATCAAAACGCGAGTTCATTATTAGTTTTGTTGGAACATGCTCTTTTTTTTTCATAACGTCTTTGCTCTTTTATTATTTGCATTGGTTTTCTAACAGCTTTCTGAATCTACTTTTAACAACATATAGATACGAATAAAAAAAAAATGTGTACTGCAAACATCAGAATAAGTAGGTACCTACATTAGAAAGCGTTTATCATTAGTATGTTTGTTCACCAGAATTGTAATCATAATGTTCTAAAATAAAGCTTTGACCTTATCCTAACATTAACCAATAAAGAAAATGAATGTTAAAGCCATAAAAAGCAAGAATAATGTTATTATTTTATTTTAAATAATGTAAAATATTAAACTGAAATTTTAGTAAATGCTAGACATAACCATTACTTTATGCGCCGTACGTAAACAAATAAAACATGATAGTACCACAATGAAGTGTCGTAAGTGTGTGTGTGTATAAGTTTTACTAGAAAACTCATTAAGTACCTAACTGAAGTAAAACCTTCTTTGGGTGTTGCACTTGTGATATCCTTGTTCAAGGAAAGTCACGATATCACAAGTGCAATAATGTAATTCGCCACTACAATAATCCGCTCCGTCGCTAAATACCATATTCTCAAAAGACCACATTCGTAAAACACCACATTCGCAAAACACGATATTCGCAAAACATCATAATCTCATAACATCATATTCTCAATATATCATAATCTCAAAAGATCACATTCGCAAAATACAACATTCTTGTAAAACCACATTCAAAGTACAGTTTCTGACAATATGTTACAATAATATGTTTTCATGTTTTAATTTTTTTTATTAAAAACGGAATAACAAAACAAAAGATAAATTATATCCTGATACATTATAGGGTTTTAGTAGTTTAGTTACAGTGTATTATCGTCACAGTTTTTAAAACTTCATACATTGAATGTAAAATGGTCACAAGTACTTTTATTTAATAATAGTTTTGTGTACCTAAGATTGTCACAGGTACATAATAATATAGGAAACTATAAACATCTACTTTTTGTACAGACTGCAACAAAATCGTTCGAAAAACATATTTTTAGTAGGTATCAATATAAGCTTACAAATCAGGGTTGAAAAAATTATTTTATCAAAACAATTAAGATTTTGAAGTACCTACCTACTGGGAAATCAAATTGCTAGTAGTAGTACTAGCACAGTATTTTGACAAGTCAGTGCCGGTCAGAATGATGAGATTATGAATAGAATGGCAAAAGTACTAGGACAACATAATCATGAAGAAGATAATATAATAGAAGAATGTCTCTCATGAAATATTATCTTGAAAAAAATATTGCAATAAAACATGACTAAACGATGACATTGTCATTATCTATACAAATATTATAAAGCTGAACATTTTGTTTGTTTGTTTGAACGCGCTAACCTCTAGAACTACCAATTGGATTCGAAAAATTTTTTTTGTATATGATAGCTAGATTCATGAGGAATAGTATAGACTATTTAACATCACGCTATGACCCTTAGGAGCCGAGCAACGGGGGTGAAACCGCGGGAAACAGCTAGTTAGTCATAAGACGAAATAATTCGCCGGCCAGTATGAGTCTAAGAAGTTTCGTATGTAGATTTTACCCTTAGATTTTACCATTTGCACTGGTGCATAACGCCGTCGTCGGCATTATTTTTTGGAGCCCAGTGTACTTTTTCACCTTTTTTGAAAATATGATGTTTAGAGAATGTTGTATTTTGCGAATGTGGTCTTAAAAGATTATGATATTTTGAGAAAATGATGTTATGAGAATAAGATGTTTTGCGAATATCGTGTTTTGCGAATGTGATGTTTTACGAATGTGGTCTTTTGAGAATATGGTATTTAGCGACGGAGCGCAATAATCCAATATCAACAGAGAGCTCAACTCTATAATACGAGTATTAGCTTATAGGTACTTTTTGACAAAGAAGTGTTCAAGGTTCGACATAACAAGGTTTGATTTAACTTGTCTCTTGTTCAAAATTCATGTCACATTCATCCCAGTGTAACTGTGGTTCAAATTCATGTCTTGTATAAAAGTGAATGCATAAAGCGAATGTAACAACAAGCCTTAAAATTCTAGGCAGAGTGGGGCCATGTCCCGGGCACGCCGCCCCACTGAAAATATAAAAGCATCTTTTCTTATGCAATGCTCCGCAGCTCACAAGACGAATACACATTTTTACTGCAGTTGCGATTCTAACGTCACACGCAGACGTACCATTTTTTTATATCCTTGTTCGGCGTATCATAAACAGACAACTCTCTGTGACGAACACTTGTGACGGTGCAAGCAAAGGAAATTATACTTTTCTTATTATATTTTTGCATGTCTGCGAATGTTTTGAAGGAAATAATTTTTCAATCGTTATTCTACGGCATCTGCCCTGGGGAAAGAAACTTTGGAGGAACTCCCGCTAAATGAACCGAAGACATTACCTATGCAGTAAGGAAAAAATAAAAAAGGAGGACCTTCATTTGAGCTTGAAAAAAAACATTGATGTATTTCAATACAAAATTCTACTTAAATTGTTTCAATTTTGGCCAGAGGCATCTGAATATAATGTTAAATATTGTCATGAATATTACTAGTGTAGTTAGATGATAAATGATTTGTGTACTTATTAATAATTCCCGGTACTCATCATTAAATAAAATCAGTCATTTGGTTGAATACGATTAACAAGCCTGTATTTATTGTTCACTGCTAATTAAAATGATTACAGCCGAGTTTGGTTGTTGTAATCAGAATCATCATTAACGAATAATTCAAAATTGTTTATAATCATGGTACTTAAAATTACCCCATTTTACTTGTGTTCTCATAAAACTTACAGGAAGTATTTAATGAATATTATGTTGACTTGAAACCCAATCCAAGTAAATTATTTCCTTAGCTTGTTCCGAAAGCGAACCAAAGCTGAGATTAATCACGTCAGCCAGCAGAAGAAAGTAAATTCTCTTAAACTGAAAAGTAGTAGTATTTATCCATGATAATTTTACTCCAACTCCCCGGGTAGTTGTATGTATTTAAATTAAGATTAAGTGTTTACTGTGCCTACATAGTTTTTAAGCCGTTACGATGCTATCTCACGTCAAGATATCTTTATTGCTTTGAAGATTTCGTCCCGTCCCGTCCGCGTGCCCTACCTAAAGAAACGTAGTTTCAACTTAATAATTATGTATCTGGTCGGGTTGTAACTTTAAACAACTACACTCGGACACTGCGGTCACATATTTATGAGTCTACGTGTTTTTACTTCCATTTTTGCCTTAAAGGGTTTTGGGATTTTATGGTACATAAAGGGAATTTTTATTAGGGGACAGAACATTCTTTCCAAAATATGGTTGTTGTTATCCTTTCATAATATATAGGTACAGATGTAAAATGAGAAAAGTTTCGTCAAGGTTCAAAGTTCAGTTGCTGTGTTTGTTTCACGTGTAATCAATATGTAGTAGCGTGCGGTGTATCCGGAAAAAAGGAAAATGCCGACACAAGTTGCAGAAACGGGGATTATCCCCGATATTGCAGCGAAGCTGGGAAATAAAACGTTCGAGAGAAATGTTCTTGCACCGCGAAGGTGGATAACGTGCCTTACGGAGGGTTACCGAGCATCTGCCGCCCGCACCGATAGATTGCAATAAAACAAGTGCAGCAACTGAAACAGAGACTTATGTCATGATCAATGTAACATATCCTTCATACCGATATTAATTTTTAAGGCAACGGTTTTTTGACAAATATCTGTCTTGAAAAATACAAAGGCAGTGTATCTTTATTTTTAGACGTACACAATACAAAAATTTAAAGTTTATATTTTTTTTCACAAATACATAAACTTCTGCATACTACAAGAATAACAAAACTTACATTATTATTATTAGTACAATATACTGTTAACGTATTTGGAACGTACAAAACTCAACTTAAAACAGAAAATAATTGAAACTAAAGTCAAAAAATTTAAAACAAAATAATTCCATCAAGTTTACTTGCACAAACAAAACGATGGTCTAGTTTAAAGGAGAATTGTTTACACAAAGCTGCAAAAACGGATATCTAGAATTAGTTCTGTCTAAGCGACATGGAGCGGGACACGTACAACACATAATTTCGTTTAACCGCATTCGTCGGCGGAAAGCACAACTCACTATGTAGATATGTTACTTTGCAACTGTAATTACAGATACACATATTGTTTCCCCGCTGATCTGCGAGCGAAAGAAAACATAGAATATGTTAGCTTTCCCGCGTTCGTGTTTACAACTAAGCTTCATGCAGACTATATCGTAGTCTACAACGTTGCAGACAATCTAGTTGTGTCCAGTTGCAATATTTAATTAAACTGAACACTTGCAAGCCGCACAGCACGAGAGTAAACGTCTGAGCCATCACTTGCGAGTTCTGATATCCTGGTAACAAAATATGCAAGCAATGCGGAATTGATAAAAGCAAAAGGAATGAATATCTATGTATTCTTCGGTAAATTCTACTGCAATTTTCGTTCTCACGCAACTTTAGAAGCGAAATTGAACTTACTAAGAGATTTACTTTTGGTTAAATTTTCTTTTTCTGTCTGGTGGACGTCTGGAATGCTTTTCGTTTTCCGCTATTGCAGTGGAAGAGGAAACGTGGAAAACGGACGCGTTATTTCTCTACTATCTGAGAAATACAAGTTTTGGACTGATTTAGAAATAAGAGTTTGTACGAATTCTGTTTATGTTGCGTTTCTTATTCTATGTATTATTTTGGTTATTAGCTATGTTTCCTAATTATTGAAAATTAATAATATTTATGTTAATTGTAAGCTTTACGAGTAGGTACCTATTCTTTGCTGTGCCTAACCAAAATCTCTCTCTCACACACACACACCTACACCTCCCCGCCCCACAGTATTTACGCGTCGGTCGTTATAAAAGTACCATCACTTTAAATGGTGACAGATAGGTATGTAGGTATATTACATATTATTGATTCACTTGTTGCATACTATAGTTATCCAAGTAGGTACCTCAATTCTCTTTTAACATGTGACTGCATTATTCGGACGCAATTTGTGTCAGTTTTGCTACTGGTGAATCTGCTCACTATTTTAATATCTATCTGCGTAGATAATTATATTGCGACTGTACGGTAGATACCGGTTAAATAATATTTTAGTCAGAAACAATTTTGTGACTGAATCGATTTAGTTTACTAATAGAATACGTATTTTCAAGCAAATACGTAATAATGTATTTCTATATATAAGGCTAAAACAAACTAAATTTAGTTTGTTTTAGAATTTAAATTTATATAATTAGGTAGGTTTAACTTTTATTTTTTCTTTCTTTTTATACATAAAACTGTAAGTATATAACTATTATATAAATAAACAGTTCACTGACATAAAAGTAAAAAATCTTGTGCTATATATTTGTTGTGTGTGTTTAATTTTTGAAGTGGCGAAAGCTCCATACAACTCAATTCCTACTGGCTTTCCATTGAACAATGTTTACTATTACCAAATAATTATAGTTCGTAATAGAAAAGTAGATCGAAATAGAAATTTTATGAAACGATTTGTACTACAAGACTTTAAAACCAGCCACAGCTATAGAGTTACTGGACTGCATGCGTAACGCTTGTCAAAGGTAAGCATTTTATGATTGGCAATTATCTTTTACAAAGATTGATCCTTGGTCACTGTGGGATGGCTAGCATTTTCTAGAACAATCAGGGTCTGGTTCTTACTGTGACTTGGTATTATTACCATTGTTTCAGTGTGAGAGAGATGGAACGAGTGGAATAGCACCATCTCTTTTTCACCTCGAAATAATGCTGGTTTTAACTTCATAATACGGCCCCAGATCTTAGGGCTCGTACACATCCGATAAATGCGCCTGAAAGGCTCGCGAGCTGCACGCGTGGATTACGTAGTGCGATTAGGGTTACCATATGACAGGCGTTTGCCGCATTTTACAGGCATTTTAAGGTTTAGACAGGCGTGCGGCCGGCATTGGTCTGAGACAGGCATTTTTAAACGTACGAACGTAGAACGTACGTTTTCTCTCGTCAACGCCCAGTGGAGTAAAGAAAGAAATCGGCTGACAATTGAATCAGTAAAAGCAATATTGATTACACAGGAAAATTACAAAACTGTTTCTTGTGAAGATTTTTACGTTTATATATTAGAAAAGAAAGAACTATTAAAAAAAATAATGTCCTCTGACAAAAATATCAGTAATAAATATCCTTCTTCTTTAGACAGGCATTTTTCTGAAAATTCGGGCATTTTTGATACGCATCCCTCTATTTACATATGGTAACCCTAAGTGCGATTCACGATGAGTTGTGGGTAAAGAGACGCACTAAACGGTTGCAGTATCTAACTAAACGCGTGCAGCACATTCGCTAGATGTGTACACACCCTGGTAAATAAAAGCAGGAGTCACAAATCCATTGCTAAACGGGCTTAAAAGTGTAGATATACTTTTGTATCACGGGATGGGAAAACTTTATGTTTGCTCGACGTCACATCATAAACTTTGAGAAACATCGACAAACACAGAAAACATCCCCCTTGACACGACATCACTTAGAAATTAAATCAAATCTTTCATCAAAACGTTCCCTCTTAAACATTCAACGTACTTAAAAAGAATATTTAAGATGGGCAACGTTTGAAATGCAAACATTTTACGTTGTCTTTGCGAATAGGTAAGTACAATATTTGCTAGTGTGCGCCCTTTAGCGTGCATTTTATGTCAGATTCAGGCTCTGCTTGGCCGTCACTTTGCATATGAGCGGCGAATACGGATAAAACTGGGATGAAACCCGGGATAACTTTATCTCACAATCTCTTCTTGCGTCGCTGATTTTTAAATTCAAGTACACGCTACGTGTATTATGTAAATTGATTCGAGAATGTTCATTGTATTTTGACTTACCACCCACCAGATTGTGGCGTAGGTAATGTTAATATTAAACGTAATTTATTCAATAAATCTCTGAAAGTATTCGTGATTTATATTTTGTGTTAACCAAAAATAGAATGACTCGTAGAATATGTTGCCATGAAAATATTATTTATTAAAATACGTAGGTACTAAAATGTCACTAGACTGTCAACATAATTCTACCCTAAAGAGGAGAGACCCTAGAGATTGTCTAATCTAAAACTAAACCCCTCCACTAATCGTGATTCTTTCAGTGTGGGGCGTTCAGTTTTATATTAGGCGATCTCTGAATTCTCTACCTGTGTTGGTAGGTTTCCAAAGATATTTTAAATCAGTTGCGGTACTTGCGGTTGACGACAGAGCATATCAGTTTTCTATTGCAGCATCATAAGCCAGGTGTTCCGTAAATATTGATACCTATGCAATTCACCCAGAAAATACTGGACCAAATTTTATTGCGCTTAACCATTTAGCTCTCGGCGTGGACATAAAGAAGAAATATTTTAAGTGTTGGTTCAAGCAAGAGGGCACTTTACTATCTGACTTAACGCGTGTTCGTGGAGGGTTGCTAAGTGCTCGCAATAAATTGCTCGGTGTGAGCACTACTTCAGGTGCTTTTTCATTAGTCAAGTTTCCCTGACAGTTAAATGCTGCAGTTACCTTTGCTATCTAAACAATTGCCCCTTTCATTGGAATAACCCCGGATATTTTAACATTCCTATAATAAATCGGTATGAAGTATTGTATTGTTACATTTTGGGGGGGCTCGTGGCTAAATGACGGCCGCGCTGATCTATCGATCAGCGAGGTTAAGCTGTGCTTGCGGTCAGTTCTTGAATGGGTGACCGTTATTTACACATCGAGACCCCTCCGTGCCTCAGAGAGCACGTTAAACAGTCGGTCCCGGTTTCATAGGAATATCTTTGACAGTCGTTACGGGTAGTCAGGAGCCCGAATGTCTGAAAAAACTGGTCTAACATTCGAATACCGGTATTATCTAATGATTACGTTGTGGAGGTCAGATGCATGGCAGTCGCTCCACGTAAAATATAGATATTCAGCCGCAACTACATAGTTAGACTGGAAGCCGACCCCATTCTAGTTTGGGAAAAGGCTAGGCGGATCATGAAGTATTATATTTTGTGGAAATGTTTATTGTGCGGAATGCGGTGTTAAGCCGCTAATTAATATAATTATTATGTATACTTATGACCTACAATCTAAAATTACATATTTATGTACCTAATAATATTTTACTGTTGTATATTTTTTAGGTCAGTTTGTATCTTACGAATGATTAACTGCCAATTAACTAATATGTACCATGTTTATTAATCAACTAGAATAGGTTGTACTCAACTATTCTATATTTCCAGTATACCTAAATATCGTAATCGTAATAGTTTAAGGCCCGTATTACAGAACGATGATCGAGCACAGATCTCTGCTTGAGCATAGATTTAAAGGCATTTGATTGGTTGAAATCTATGGCTCAAGCAGAGATCGGTACTTGAGTATCTTTCTGGAATACGGGCCTTAATCATCTAACGGTCGGTTGCACAGTAGGCATTAACCATACAATTTTTATCGTTAAACTCTCCTTTAAAACTTAATGACCTTTTCTGCAACTCAGCGTAAAATAAGAGCTGTATCCTATTTAAAACTTAATTTAAATAAACTGTTGACAATAAATTGCAGACAATCCACTCATTCAATTTTGTTCAAACAATGGCTTTAATTTTGATATTATTGCGTTTTCTTCAAGGACTTCCGACCGCGGCCCTTCATGCCGGCGGTACACTTGAAACTAGGTGATTTGTGAAATTCAAAGTCGGTCGGAACATGGCCAAAGTTACCACATAAGCGTACCTACGCTGCGCAACAAGAAACGTATCAATGTACCTACATTGATACGTTTCTTGTTGCGCTGATTGACGTCTTGAAGGGATGCAATGTAATGAACTGTGTTTAAGTTCGTTTTCTAATAAAAAAAACTACCTAGCCATGCTGTATTTATCTGTTCTTACATATAAACTCCTACTGCTGCGAAAAAGCTTTCTAACATATTAAATTTATTAAAAATTATACCCGCTCCTCTGGCATAAACAAATTAGTAAGTATAGGAAAAGCGAAGCAGCTTGGAGGCAAGATTATCTAGTAGCCTCGTAATGCTAGGATTACCTAAGGGTTATCGCAGTACACTTGTATTAGTACCTACTTTAATCCGTTCTGCTTGAATCAAATGGAATTTCAAATGGAATAAAAAAAAGGCAATTATTAAAATGCTCATTGAGGTTGTGAAATCTGTAGAGATAATTTATAGCAAATCATAGAGAAATGAGTACACTTAAATGCAATGATCATTTCATACAAACAAAACTTCTGGGAAAATTAGTATTTGATTATGATTATTAAACGTTATAGCTACCACGCTCTATTATCATTCAATTTCCGCCAACTTGATTTGTGTTCCGCAAATGCAAACAAAGGAAAATGTCTAGCAAACGGGAGCAATATACTTTGTTGATGTTTTAAAAGCAATTCGCTTCATAGCTTGCCTTATTTTCTCAATCAAATTCGAAGTTCAAGAAACCAAGTTAATATTTCTATTAAAGTAAATAAACTATTACGAGTTTGAACTTTATAGGTATTTATTGAAGTCGATTCGATTCGTAGTTACGATTTCTGTCTCCAGCAAACCTGCATTGTTGGCCGTACATTTTTGTCGTTTGACAGATGTACAATATTTGTCAACGTTTGGGAACGGTTGTTGAAAGCGAACTTCAATGGCTTTGCAACGCGAAATGAATCTTGATTCGTTGGTACCGTCTCCTGGGGCCTGTAGCAGAATTCTATATCCTGTAGCATAAGCAATTTGTAATGACTATAAACGTTTCGTAATATGTAAATGAGAATGTTGTATTGGTGAAATACGCCGTAGTACGCAAGTAACTTTTTTGTTTTATTTTAGCGCTGTACTATATTTTATTGTAATGTCATTGTGACACCTCATTCACAATTGACATTACATAAGAATAAACTCGTAAAGAAGCGATTTGGGTTGTGTGTGCCCTAAAACCTGCTATGACTAAACCCTGGTTCCTCTCATCAGCCCGTCCCGTCACGGCTCTCTATGTCATTAAGGATGAACTAATTAATTATATTATTTAATACATACAGGGTGTAAAAAGACATCACCAAGCTAACACCTACGCATTTTGTACGTGTAACTAAGTAACATGGAGCAAAAATAATAATTGCTGGGAAACGACTTTTATTTTGATTTGTTAGGGAAAGGGGAGGTTGAGTAGAGGCGTGCCCTGGCCCCTGTACCCCGCCGCTTTTCGTAAAAACGTAAAAAAATACTGAGACTTTAACCTTCAATATCTCCATAACCAGTCGGTTTCCAGGTATGGTTTAGTCGAAAAAAATCATCGTATTGATGCGTAGAATTGTAGTTTAAGTTTTCGTTAAAAGTCTTTTACCCGATATTTTAATCAACCCTGTCAGCTTAGATTAAAATATTAAAAATAATGTAAATACATTAATTCAATTAAGTATCTATTATAAAAAAAATCTGAATTTGCGATAGTATAATATCGATGAACGAACACGTGACGCAATGGAGCGCAAGGCGGTCTTTCTTGACAGATTTTTTGTTCAAATTTCGCTTTGGGTTTGATTATTCTAATGGCAAAATTAAATAAGGTTCTCAAAGTCTACATCATCTAAATACCTATAAGCTTGTCACACAAAGACGTAGCCAGAATTTTGTTCAGGGCGGTGGGGGTCGGGGCAGGCAATGAAAACATAGAGAAAAGGTGTACGAAATGATCCCCATATCGTCGCCTTAGAGTGAAGACCTCGGGAATGCATTTTTGCTCAAATTTATTTTATTGCAGTTCTAAGAAGAACCCTTCGCAACGCACATGAGCTGACTAATTTGTTCTTGATACTCGTAGCGTCATCTATGACAGTAAAGGAATTCCTCATAAATACTCAGATCTGTCAGTTTGGCGTGAATACCTTACAACGAACGTGTCGTTTCGTATTTGAAAATTGATTACTTGAGTTTTTATCCTGCTGTAGCTGCTAAATTTCCATATTAATTAATAATAAAAAAACCGGGCAAGAGCGTGTCCGGACCACGCTCAGTTTAGGGTTCCGTAGCAAGAACTATTTCAGTCTTCGAACCACAATCATAAGTTTGTATTTCATAATATTATTATGATATACAAATTAATTTTTGCGGTTGTCAAAACTCAAAGCTGAAAATAGTGAATATTTCAAAAAGTTATTGACGTATCTTGTTGAAACCATTTTAATCGTAATTATTTATTAAATGCTATTAGCTTGATTTTTTTCAGATTTTTCGATAACGCGGTTGGAAAATTACAGGGGGGGGGGACAAATTGTTAACGACTTTGGAAGCTTCTCGTTCACTAAATATGCACCTAAATAAAAAAGTCATTGAGGAACCTTTATGTTATTTTTAAAGACCTATTTAACGATACGACATGAAGAAGTGCGCGAAAATTTTTTTTTTCATCCTTCAGTTTGGTATATGGGCAAATTATTTTATTTTTTTTATTTTTTCTGCAGGCCTTTATGGCGGCTTACAAAAAACATCTGCTTGTGAAGTTTCATACAAATTGGTTAAGAACTATAGATTTTACGAGGGTGTGACAGACGGACAGACAGACAGACAGACAGACAGATGGACAGACGGACATGACGAAACTATAAGGGTTCCTAGTTTTACTACGGAACCCTAAAAACATAATAAATGCAGAACCAAAATTTTACAGCACGCAGTTTTTTCTTTCTCCTGAAAAGTTACTTCTTTAACACATACGAGATCTTCACGCGATATGGAGAAAGCTCATAGTTTAAATGATATTCAATTTGACGCGAAATACTCAATTTATGAATGATTTAAAATGTTTTTTTCTTTCCAAATTATTTACTTTCCGCTTCGGGAGTTGCTATCGGCCTGTCTGTACCTGGCTATGCCCTTGCTCTATCAGATTATTAATGAAAGATAGTTTTATTAAAGATACTTAGATAATTATGACATTATGCGGTTTTGATGTAAGTATAAGTACGTTTGTAAGACGTTATAATTACACAGCTCCGCGCCACGCGACTATTTCGGGGAGCTGCGGTTTTTAGGCTAGTATTATAGAACGATACGCAAGCACAGATGCCTCAAGCGCAGATTTAAAGCCATTTGATTGGTTGAAACTAGTTCTAAGAAATGCTTGAAACTTAAGTTAGGTTCTGCAAAACCAACCTTAGTGTTGTAGGTATGCAAGTAGCTCAGTTTGTATAGCGCGTGTTTGAAGCCTTAAATTTTTCCTTATTATTTTAACCGTAGCAATATGCAGAGTATGCTCTAACTGCTGTGATTGCTTAGGATGACATCAACACATTTGATCAAAGAGACATGAATATAAGTGTGATTCTGACAGCGAGTATCAGGCCGAATGCCATACATACTTACCTACCAAGGACAGATCCAGACACCACGTCAAAGGGGGGTAGTGGGGTGGTCACTACGTAGCTAAGTATTTGTTGTTATTTCAAGCAAGTCATTATACAATAGTAGATTATGCACCAAGGGGATAAAGCAGTGTCTTATGTCATGGGCGTCATATTGAATCCCGAGTGCGCGAGGGGTTCAAGCTCGCCCTAGACAAAGACACGTTTTATCCCCGAGGAGTACTTTTCACACCTTCTGCGAGAAAATAAAAAGCAATAGTACCTACTAGAATCAGAGTTTTTTAAATAATAATTGTTCTAATGAAGTTTTGATTACAGCAGTGTAGGATCTATTAGTTTCTCCATATAAGGGTAGTTACATTAGCTAACTATATTACTCTGACATGTACGCCTCTAGCATGGCTACGACTGACTCACCAGCGTGTACACTATAGACCATACAATAGACCAATGTCAAGCTGACCGTACCATGGATGTTTTTCTTGATTGTTAATAATTCCAACGGTTTTTTTTATCGACTCTGGAGTCATATCACTGTCGTCACTTGAAATTTTTAAAACAATTTGTCGTTTGGAATAACGCGATTTGTAATATTCGCGCCTTTTTTCGTGCTGACCAGTTCAATTTTCGAACAAGTTCGTTTTGGTGCAGGCCTTTGTGGTAAAACTGTTCTCATACGAAAGTTGATGTTCCAAATTCAAATCACATTATTAACCAAGGGTTATAATGAAATTCAATACAATGTTATTGCCCATGGGCTTTAATGACCTACTTTAGATTAGAGTTACATGACATATAATTTGTCATTTTCGAGCAGGTGGTGTGAAAAGTACGTTTTTTAGATTAGAAATAATATTATCAGTGGTCGACCTAGGCCCAGCAAAGTGGGGAGTTATGACCATGACCCTGGATCTGCCCTTGCTACCTACACACAAACCCTGTTTAATTGAAAATACATGGCATAGAATAAATGTATTATAGGCTATATTATTTTGTAGTTTATTTATTCAATTAGTTGTAGGGGTTGATGTGTTTGGTTATTTATAGTTAAAATCGGTTAGTGCGGAAATTTAATCAGCAAGTTTGTCGAAGCATTATCGTGGGCTATCGAGCGGTGGTCACCGGGAAGTAAGACTGCACACACACTGTGCTCTTGGGTTCTCTTACTTCTAGCACTTTGAAAGTACCTATATTTAGAATTAAGAGATCGAAAATAAAGCTTGACACCGCTGTTGTGTTTCTATTACGAGTATGAGATAAATATTTAAATTCAAGACATAAATATTATTTCAAGCTGTACCTATCTGATTTGTTTTTAAACGAGAGTTTATTTTAAAAATATGCAATATTATTTCACGCTTATATTAGGTTGATCGTTTACTTGGGATTAAAATCAAAAGTACTTAGTCAAGGCTATTTATCCAGTTATGATAAGAAATGTTACTGATAGTTTTATTAATAACAATAAATTCAGCTGCAGGTTTTATACATTTATTAAGCTAATATGAGTAGGTGAATAGATTTGTCGAAGCTTTTTAGGATTATTACACTAATTTTGTTTATATGCGGACTTCTTGTTTGTCTAAAATATACTTTAACTTGACAGCTCTGATAAATTACTAATGTTTAGTAAATTGAGCTTACGTAATGTGCGTTTCTATATCAAAAGGAATAAGGTTTGTTCAGCCTAGTTTAGTTTTTGCGTTTAGTTTCTGGTTACGTGTGTGTGCCCGACCCCTTACTAGTCGTCTCAGTAATTAATTACAAACGGTTTCCGCCAAATCACGTGCAATAGGCTGACTCTCCGAACCTTTAGCTACCCCCTATTATCGACTATTAACAAATTAATTCTGTCCGAATCCTATTAGAAAAATACATTGTTAAAAAGCTTATTAACCATGCCAAACAATGAGATAATAGAATATTTTGATTCAAATATACTACTCAACAAATTATATTTTTAATAATTTCATTTGCGCATTTAAACATGAAAATGTTATTTAAATCTGTTGGTAATATCATAACAAATTGTTTAATCTGGTGAGCCGTGCGGAACGTGCGGCGGCTCGGCTGCGGCGCGGTTGCGGGTCGACTGCGGGGCGGCTGCGGCTCAGGCGGGGCGCGTGTCGACCCGGGACCTCCTCACCGTCTACCATTAAGACGTGATCAATTATCCACGTGCGTTCTTTTCTCCTTATCCTGATCCATTCAACTAGTATGATTACTTACAACGGAATTTTAATAAAATTTGCTTACAAGCTAGAAACCATTTCGTCATCGTCAGCCGTTACCTATGAGTTATGACTTCATCAATTTGTTTAGGGTAATGGAGATTTTAATGCCTTCATACAAAATGGTAGGTAACAAGTTATTAATTACCCGTTTTTAATTATTAAAATTATGATGAAATTAGAATATAAAAAAATAACATAAATACTATTCAAGCTATGTTTTATAAGCTTTATTTTTAATACAATTATGTCATAAGTTCATTGTAAAGTTAAAAATCGCGTGGGGAAAAAGGGAGCTTTTAGATACAAACATAATGTCCGGCCGCGGCAAGCTTCATGTTTTCATTGTTGTGAAAGACTATTAGGGATAAAAGAAAGTAGTCGAACTTTACTGTTATTTTATGGCACATTGACAGTAGAAGTTTTTATGACAGTTTTTAGTAGAACGCCGTAAATTCTTATGTAAGTCTAATATACGCTAACAGAAAATTGAACTAAGATATTGCTATTATCACCGTTTTGAAGAACTTCGTTTGGTATTTTAATTCAGAATTCGAATTCAATTTGTAGCTGGTAATAATGCCTTCCCGTTTTAAAATTCTGTTGAGAAGTAATATTTTGTGTTGATTAATACTGTCTTATAAATGGTCTTTGGTATTTCATAAACATCCCACGATCGGCTTTTATGTGTTTGTAATGCGAGTGATAATACATTGAAATATGACTTTATAGTACCTTGATTGACATAATCGTCGTGGTTGTAAATTATAACGTAGCCTACGCCGTAGAATTTGATTATTACAACTTGTAATAATCAAATTCTACGGCGTAGGCTACGTCGTAGCAATATTGCTACGATATGATCTACGCCGCGTAGCATGATTACGCGTTGGGCCTCTATGATTATATTTTTATTTAGTTTTACTTTGAACAGTTCTGACAACATAACCAAATGGGAACAATTTATTATTACGGGTGTAAAGTTTCATCCAAGAATTGCGTATCTCAAAAATTGCTTAAGATCTTGAATACTTTCTCAAAAAAAAAACCATATAAATTAAGTGATTGCGTACGGTCAAAGTTTGCGGAAATCTCTAAGCCAATGACCGCTTAGGTTTTGACCGCTATGGTGTCATTATGAGACCATTCTTACACAATTGCAGAATTGGGGCCCAGGCCAGATGGCGGCCGAAGGCATGCCTAATAATTAATAATAAAAAAAAAAAACAAAAAGTAAACAACATTATGGACATTTATTGTTTTACCCAGCAGATTTTGAATATTTTTTTATGATTTAATGTTCTATTGTTACTATTTGGAACGCTAGATTCCTATTGGTTTCATACCTATTGTATGTTAAGTATTTTTAAAGTAGGTAAGTAAATAAAATAAAACTTCATATTAAATCTTAATCACAGACGTGCCCTTATCGTTTTTAAAGTCCTTCTTATCGTTTGTCATAATTTTGCTTTTAACCGTGATCAGGATATCTCGTAACATTGATATTACATGTGCAGAAATGTTTTTCTGCGATGATTTGACACATTCGCAGGCAATATATTATCGGGAAGTTTTTCCTTATTATTACACCAAGAAAGGGTTTATCTCACCACATGCTTTATGGAAAATATATATTTTAACATTAATGCAATCACCGTACCAAACCAAGTTGATAATTATAATTATTATTTAGATAGACGTTATCTAAAAATAGTAACTTTACACAATAAGAAAAAACAAACTGGAATATTTTTTTTATTCTATTTGTGCTGTTATAATAGCGTGTCTAAAGATTACCGCTAGACGGAAATTGTTAAATTAAATTTATTCACCGAAAGTAGGTCCTCTGGTTAGATCATATTCTACTTTTAGAAACTTTATTAGGTACTGGGTTCACGACCTTCTGCTCTCAAATATTTTAACAGTTAAAATAACTTGGCTGTTCTTAAGTCCCAGCTATTATGTTTGAAGGAGTCTGTCTGCTCCTCATTTTGGATTTAGTACGGCCGGTAAGCCAATTGAGTTTTCGCTTTTGCAATTGTTGGTTAAACAGGGTTAGTCGCAAAAATATAAAAAAAAAACATGTGACTTGCTTATGTAATTAAGTGTTTTAGTAACTGTACTTAGTAGTGTTGACGGTAGAGAAGAAAGTAGATACTAGGTAAAGGTATTATGTAGATCAAATATTACCTCAAAGTAACTTATTTACCGTGAGCTGTTGCCCCGAAACGACGTTTTGTCTTCGAGGTATGGAATCATTGTTAAACCAGCTGTAGATGCAGGCTCCTCGCTCCAGTGCCCATTACTGTATTGTCACTTCAGTGCCTAAGGTGGATTATTGGATCTACAGAATGACTCGGCTCTGAAGCAATGCCGATGACCAATTTATTCTGTTTCAGCTTAGAGCTATCCAAACTTATTCTGATTTTATAAAAGAAAGCCGTTTTTCAGTACCTAGTTCAAAAGTTTTGTGGTAGATGTTGTAGTTGAGTCAAGTCTGAGTATTGATAGTAGGTAACGCCAAGACCTTGGCGCTTTGCACAGATTTAAGAGTTCATGACAGTAGACACGTCATCATCTTAATATTAGCGTGTAGACGTCCGCTATAATCACTGTGGGATTCCCAGTGACGGCTTTGAGGAACTAACATCACTTCAGCAGACAGATGATGACTGCAGTCTGCAGTAGATACCTATACAACATGTAACAGAAATGCGTTGTCATATTAGTTTGAGGGGGTTGTTTGGGCTTTTATTAAAATTTTCGATCATCTATACCACTATAAAAGTCCTAGTGGTCCCTACCACTAGGATTTTTTCATTCGGTGTGGGGACCCCAACCGGATTTTTTCATTCGGTCCCCACACCGAATGAAAAAATCCTAGTGGTAGGGCCACTAGGATTTTTTCATTCGGTGTGGGGACCCCAAAGGTCAAAAAAATAATATAACTATTATGGAATATAACTTTGTTTCGCAGACCTTTTGTTCTCGTGGACCTTAATTTAGTTCTCGCGGACCATGGATTTAGTTCTCATGAACCACTGGTGGTCCACGGATCACCGGTTGGGAACCACTGCTCTATACGACTTGACAAGATCAGCTAATGCCATTTGTATGGAGAGTAAAAAAGAATGACCGAATTTTTTTATGTGACCTATCAAATGTTGCTCTGAAGAGTCTAAATAATCCCCTTAGATTAGACCACTCATTTTTGATAGGTACTCGTTCTACGAGTATTTCTTAGCTTTTGACTACTTTTGAGTACACCGAGAGTGACCTATTGTTTGCATTTAATATCCCATCCTATGTCTGTAGTACATTGTATCTATGTAATAAAAATATCAAATATGTCGGTTCCTCAGGTCATAGTTTATGATCTGAGGTCGGTTCTAAAACTTCAATAATTCCTATTTACGCTTTCACCAAAAATAATTTAATAAATTCAGCGCTGATTTCATCTTTGTTACCATTCAATAAAAATATGTGTGTGATTCCAAAAAGTATCATTATTGACGGAAACGTGGAAGAGAAATCGTAAAAGAGACAGTCAAACTGAGAATAAAACGGTTGAATGATTGCCCTCTTACAAAATATCACTTTTGTTCGAGGGCGCGTCGTGAAGGTTAGATAGGTACATCCAGCGATTCACTTGTTTGGAGTTCAATTGAGGGCGAGTTACGTCATGTTGAGGCCAATGATATCTTGGTTATCAGCACTGCGATTTATCGACCATTCACAGTGTTGTGCTTAATTTTACCTAAATAACTATGCCTGTTTATGTGAAGGACCTATACCTATTTAGAAAGAATTATTTATTTTGTACTAAATAAATGTTATGTTGTATATTATAAGGTAAAATGTTAAGTTTATTAGTCTTATATTTAGGTAAAATAATGTCCCACAGTCTTTAAATAATATTCTATTCACGTTCTTGACTCGCTTATTCCAAAATTTATTTAGGTACGTGTCCTACACAGACGGTGTTTAAAAAATGAAGCTCTTTTTGTAAAACAATAACCCGCTTTAGTAGTTGACGAGCTCGATGTTTGTTCAAGTCCCTAAGTTAATTAATACACGAACAATTTTATTTAGCATAAAACTCAATTTCATGTGTAAACAAAATGGTAGCCACTTCGATCCGATCGGGTCCGAATTATTTTCGGCTGATGATTTATTGCTACAAACAGACGATAAGTGGCATAGAATTATATAAACTGTATTTTGAAATCTTCCGTTCTTTAACTAATGGCTATTATTAGAAATTATTAAGGGCAATATTACATTATCAAATATCTAATATCAATAATCTCTATAATTATATAGGATCATATTTTTTATCCTAATTAAAATAGATTTTAAAAATCTTTTATCACGAAATGATTCATAATGTCTATCATTGTTATATTATGTATATCTAGACTCATAGACTCATAGATCATATAAATGTATTTGATAGTGTAATGTCCCCTTAATATTTGTGGAAATTACAGGTTTACAAAACATCAGAACAGTTATGAAAGATTTTTTTTCTGGCAAATAAACTTTGAAGATTTGTTATGACTTGTCTTTTACTAGGTACTTCGTTGAGTTTGTGTTCTCATAATAATATTAATATTTTTATATGTTCACGTAACAATTACTATAAAAGCTCAATGTTTGCACAAATGTGAAAACACGTATTATTATAATGTAGATCACTGTTGAGTGCGCGATCGTTTGTAGGTAGGTGTACAGTTTTACGGCTGCTTATACAACATCTTTACGCTTCCCTTCAAATACGTTCTCACCGATTGAACATAAAAACGTCTTTCTGCCAAAAAGATTCCAGTCGGTAAAGGAATTTTCACGTCGACGGAATGTGGCAAGATTTGTACAAGTGGGGGTCCTTTGGGAGATGTGTGTAACGAATTCTGGGGAGGCGAGGCAATAACGTAATGCACTATAACGCGCATGGAGTATGAAGGAGTAGAGTACTAATGTGTGGGTCGGTCAGTACAGAATTGTTTGTTACATTCAGAATTCTGCTCTGATTGACGAATATTTTATTTTATTCTTGTAAGATATTTTCTTGCGGGTTTGCGATTGACAACGATCATCTCAACAAAGAGTTTGCGTCCGTATCGCGTGTCTCACAACATTCGGTTTATGAGCAACATGTGCGTAGGTATTATCTCTCCATTGTTAGGTATTACTCCATGTCTACGCACGAGGCATTAAGGCCGTTGATGTTGATGCACTCCGATATTGTATTCACCAGTCATCACGGCTTCTGTAGCTTACGATCGGAGTGACACTTACTAAGTGTTCTGACACCAGTGTTCACGTGCACCGAATGGACACCGTTAAGGGATGTTTGTAACCGGATTAGGTTTTGTTAGCCCGAGGTTCAGCTATCTGGAATCCTTAATGACGTCATCCAGGGTTGGTTATTTAGAGTTGGAAGATGTTTCGATATTCAAGTTTTATTAATTTTAGTTTTTTAATTAAAATACTAATTGAACAGCACAAAGTACTTTCTTTTGTTGTATACCTACTTTAATTTTTTAGGGTTCCATAGCCAACTAGCACAAAATGAACTTTTATAAATTCGTCTATTCGTTTGTCAGAGCCATTTGACTCACAGAGAAGATGAGATGGATTAAATTTGGCAGGCAGGTGTTTAAATTCCTGTAAATATGGCTATAAACCTGCATACAGGTGTGTAGTGCGTGTAGCAAACTTTCGTGCAGATCTTATTTTCACACAAAAACTTATTTTAAAATTAATTTTAATATTTATAATTTTTTTATAATTTTAAAATTTTAAACATTGTAGTTATTGAACTAATTGGTATTTGCTACGAAACCCTATACTGTGCGTGATCCGACACACAATTGGCCAATTTTGCTTTCTTATTAATATAATCTAGGAGGTTATTATAAATTTATTTATACCATTACTCTATTGTTCAAGTTTTAATCATCTTTGAAATGAAAATAATTCTGCAAACACTATACAATTAATTCGAATATCATTTTAGCATTATACATTGCAAGTGATTAGCCAAATACTATTTTATTATTTTCTACAAAGGGTATTACGGTAATGGAACGTCTGTTTAAATTACTTTGAATAATTACGAGAAAATAACACTGATGGCACTAAAGACTTAAAGACTTTGTTTGCATTCTTGTAATTCTTTGGTAAGTCCTATGAATTAAATTAAATTTGTACGATATTAAAATACCTACTGATTGACGGATTAAAGTTTATAATTATTTATTTTAAGTGTCTGTAGTATTAAGCTGCCCATTTATCCGAGCCGAACGCGCCGAAGGAGCCAACCAAACCGAATTTTATGACGATATTATTAGGGTTTCTAGGTGCTACTTTTTGCATCGATGATTGGCGATTTTGCGACTGCATCGATGCTGCCGACGACGACTGTTTTGATGACTTTCTGCGTTCGATTGCTGTATTCGAAGTGTAGCTTTCAGTCGCTGCATCGAGCTTCAGAAATCGACTAAATCGCCGATCACTCATGCTAAAAGTAGGTACCTACAGTCAGCTTGGAATTGTGCTTAAATGAAGATGGGCTTTTTCGAGACCTACCTACTTTGGTCTTTGGTTATGAAATTATCTATAACACTTATTTCTTAGTACAATTAATATCAACTAACTTACAGGCGCCTTTTTTTTTAGTTTTAGTTATGAAGCAAGGAAGCAAACGAAAATAACGAGGTTTCTAATAAAATTCTACGAATAAGCATACTTAAATAGTTTTACAAAAAGTTTGTTTTTAGAAGTTCAGATCTATCATTATAAGATTCTGGTTAATAGGTCTACGTAAGTTGTAGGATATAGGTAGGTACTAGGACTTGAACGAATGGTATGTATACGAGCATCATTGATATTTAAGGCGTTCATTAAATTTAAATGGATCTACACACATCAAAAGTGTCTAGGGATCAAGCATTTTTATGCGGATTTCTTGAGATTGAGATGTGGCTTTGTAATAAATTTATGATTTTATAAATTTATATGGATCCTTTTTGGTGCATTTCATAATTTGAATCAGGAACTCTCAATCAAATTCGAGTAAAAGATGAAAATAAGCTGTCAATATTTTCCCTATAAAAACATACAACGCATTGAAGACATTATTAGTGCTACTGTTTCCCTACTACTGATTAAAACCAACGTTATTATGGAGCGGCGACGTCATTTAAGCAGGGAAGAAATGCTCAGAGCCGTGGGAATGATAGAAGCTGGTTCCCGGCAACGTACTGTAGCTTTAGCTCTGAATACAAGTCAGAGTGTTATCAGTCGACTTTGGACACGTTACCGAAGCACTGGTACCGTGGCTGAGCGCCATGGAGGACGGTATCGCTGCACCACACGGAGACAAGACCGATACATTCAAATCTTAACTCGAAGAGCTCCAACAATAACCGCCATGATGTTAGCCGTGAGGCTTCATCACTCTTCAGGGAACTTAATTAGCGACCAAACAGTCAGAAACCGCTTGCATGAAGTGAACCTTCATTCCCGAAGACCGCTACGGGTACCACCTATAGCAATGCACAATCGTAGGATTCGATATCAATGGGCTGTTGAACACAGAAATTGGGCAGAAGAACAATGGCGTTTCGTGTGCTTTTCTGATGAGTCTCGTTTTGGTATGAGACCGGATACAAGACGTATACGACACTGGAGAACCCCTGGACGCCAACAGCGATTAAAATCCTGCCAGGAAGTCCATCCTTATAGTGGTGGAACCATCATGGTATGGGCGGGTATTTGGATCGGCGGAAGAACTGAGTTGATTTGGATCAGAGGCAACCTCAACGCTCAAATTTATGCTGAGACGATTGTATCAGACGTCATCGTTCCTCTACAAGTGCAAATCGGTCCCTTATTTCAGTTAATGCATGATAATGCACGACCGCACACCGCAAGAGTTGTAAGACAGACTCTCGCCGCAGCTAACATCAATGTCCTGCCCTGGCCTGCTCAGTCGCCAGACTTGAACCCGATTGAGCATGCATGGGATATGCTACAGAGAAGAGCTCTGCCGAATATGGAGGGTATCCAGTCGCAAGAAGACCTTTTTTTGTTGTTGCAACGAACATGGGCGGCCATTCCACAGCGTGATTTGGATGAACTCATTTTGAGTATGCCAAACCGATGTTCTTGTGTTGTTAGTGTTCGCGGTAGAAACACGGATTATTAATTGTTTAAGTTACCCAATAAAATTTTAAAGAAAACTGTTATTTCAGTCTTTTTTTCGAACTTTAATGTTAGTGGTTCAAATGTCAAAAATCCCTTTATTAGGAAAATGGCAAATTTCTTTATTAATGCAAAGGTGACTTGGTTTATCGTTACTGTGACAAACGAAAACACTTTATTTGATGAATCCTTAAAGAAAATTTTAATTAATATCAATCAGGAGAAAAGTTATTGCAAAAATATATGTTGATCCCTAGATACTTTTGATGTGTGTAGTTAACGTTAAAGTTTCTCTCGCTTGTCATTCAATTATATGTATGACAACTAGACTTTAGCCTGCGACTTCGTCTGCGTGGACTGCAATGAAATGACATTTAAATTACCTCCATAGTGTAGGGTCAAGGGTGGCTGGTACTACCAAGAGGTCAAGCTGTATCTGTACTTCATCCCACCAGAATTAGATGAAACGTAGCTAAGATTTTAAATTGGACCCAAGTTATCGAACTGTGAAAACCACATCAAAATCCGTTCAGTACTTTTTGCTTGATGCGCACACAAACAGTCAAACAGACGGACAAAAATAAAATAAAAATAACAATATCTTCAATTAACCACGGCTTTTTTCCAATTTATAATAGTTTACTATAGATATAGATTAGTTACTTTATAGTTCCAAATATGCTCACAGAGCATATTTGGAGAGCTGTTACAAAAAGTTATCGATAGTAACACGAAACCAGTGATTATAAATATTTCGCTTAATGTTCTCGCTAGGGGTAGTAATTTATCAACTAAAGTTGATAAATTATTATTCGCGTCGATTAATATTCTATAACTTGTTTATATAAAAATGCGATATCAAATCAAGTCTCTTGAGACGCATGACAGTAATAAAGATTCCTTCACACGCTTTTTTGATACCATCGGTGACTGGCTATTTTGTGTTACATCAGAAGCCCAATTCTCGTAAATAAAAATGAGTTCCGATTTGATTTGGATATATCTCAATGCCATATACCTAGGTATATCAGAAATGATATCCTCTTATCCGTTTGACATTTAGTACATGAGAACACCATTTGTGACATTTAAGGCATTGAGATTATATTTAAATCAAATCGAAATTATATTTTGAACATTCTTATTTACAAGAATTTTATTAGCCTTCAAGTTAGAACGGGATGCTACTCTGAAATCTTCGAAATAGCGATGGGCTTACAATATTCTGTGTGGGTTTCTTAATTTTTTTGTATTATGTTGAAGTAAGACTAAGACTACCTATACTTAGTGGCATATACTGAGTCCAGTATTTTTGCAGTTGTTGCCATAATATTGTTTTGACGTCTTCCGTTGTTGTGTCTTTCTACTATTTTGCATTGAACTTTCAGCGTTAGTCGCCACGTGCATTTGAACAACGACTTGTATCGTGTGTGTTGACAGCCTAAGTAAATGTCAATAAATTATAGCGAAAAGAGAGCAATGAATGGAAGCCAAAGCAATTATTTCGGTTTATTTGCACGCGCGTCGTTCCACGACTACCAATATTACACGGAGGTTAATAAGGTTTTCATTATAGATCCTTAAGGGTTTTGCTATTTATTGAATGCTATTTATTGTTTTTAGAACATTGTTTTCGTTTTAAATTACGACGCCGTACCCCGATTGCTACCATACCAGCAAACATGATAAAATATGATGATTAAAAATATCTGATTAAAATATAGTGAAAGGCAATTCATACGAGGTCTAATTGACGGCTTGGCCACAACACCAGGGCGCCGCGCCGTACCGTTTCACGATGTCGTACCGTGAAAATAAACGGCGCGGCGCTGTGTCATATCAAATTCCGGTACGATGACCTGTAAAGTGGCAGTTTCATTTAAATATGGGCTGCTCTTTCTTCATGCGTTTTCTCAATAGCAGGAGAAGAAGAATACGTATTGAGCGGTCCCTATTTAGAAAGAAATTGCCACATCATAGGTTATCTTTCGCCACAGGAATTTGACACGACACGGCACAGCGCCGTTAAGAGGGCTCTCGCATTCGGCACCTCTCTCGCTCGCACAAAACCATATATTTTAAGAAAGTTAAATGAAAAGATGCATTTTTGAAAAATGTAATCTGATACAGAACTACAAAATGATATTAATTATAATATTATAAACTCCAATTTAATGATTAAAAACACATGAGTTAAACATGCCTCAAAAACACATCGTAATCGTTTTTTAACCTTGGTTATTAGATATCACAGTAGAAATGTGTTTTAATTATTTACCTGTAAAATTAATATTGTTTTGTAGTTCTGTATCAGATTACATTTATCAAAAATGCATCTTTTCATTCAACATTCTTAAAAATGGTTCTGTGCGAGCGAGAGAGGAGACAAAATTCCGATAGCGCCCTTAATTTTCACGGTACGGCACCGTGAAACGGCACGGCGCCGCACTGTTTCATGGTGTCAGCGCCGTGGTGATGTGGCCAAGTCCTGAGTCATTATAAATCATCTCAAAGTCATATTTAATTCAGTGCAATGCTCTTTGTAGTTCCCATTTATGCAGCTACAGACAGCTGTAGGAAGAGCATTGGTTGAAGCTAGATTATGATGTGAATGTGCCGTATATCTGGGAAGTCACAATGAGAACTTACGACATGAAACTGGCGGTCTGTTTACTGTACACCTTTGCGATTTTTTCAGTATAGACACAAAGTAACCCGTGTGAAGTGGACATACTGAGGGTGTTTGTGCAACTCACAAAGCGACTGGGCATTGTATCGTCGCGAATGTTAACGGTATTTGGACACGGTACAATACCGTCGTAGATGCAATAAATAGTCTGCTGCACACTTTGTTTTTACGAGGCTGTTTTCTAATACCTCGCTTTTGATCATCCTTTACAAACTGTTACCTCGGAATTGATCCAAGATTTTCTACCTTTACAACTGTAATGGTTTAAGTAATTAAACTTAGTAAATACGTTAACTTTCCGTTCCGTTCCGTTAAAAAATCCGCCTCATTCAGGTCGAAATCAATTGTGTCTGTCAAGGGCGACAGACGAACGAATAATTCAAGCAAATGATTAAGCCTATTTGTTCCTAAAACGTGACTTCCACTGTTAGTGGTTCATAGGTAGTTTGAGTGCCTATAGTCTAGAGCAGGATTTCGAAATTTTAAGGATCTTCGTACATTTAGTCTAAAGCTAAATTTCACCTTTTCTAGGGAATTGTTTTGTAGGAAGGTATAGAGTCCTATTGATCCCGAAAAGGAACACACGTGAAGACATTCCTCTACCAAAGCTCATTCGCTCACGTTCGCGTGATGTCATATCCGTCTGATATCCGATAACGGTAAGCCACTTATCGGATACAAATGAAATGTTGCATGGAGAATATATTGATAGGGGATTAATACTACCTACTCGAAGGATTAGCGGATCACTCGTCGACTCTCGTAAATATTTATAAGCTTCAAAACGTTTTCAGATATAATCGATATGATTTTTTGTTATGTTTACAGATGGATATCGTATTTTGAAGTACTTTATAATGTTTTTATTGAAATCCATTTTTTGTTAAAATTGATTTTTCAGAACACACAAGTGTAGGTACATATTTTAAGAATTTTATAAACATCACGAAAAGTCTAAGGCTGACGTAGACATTATACCATATTAAATGAAAAACAAAAAAAAAGCGTACCCACATGTAAGCCATAGGTATTTTTGTTCGGGAGTGTGGATTTCAGAATGGACTATTTACTATATCCCCGGTTGTAGGGGCAGTCTCGCTTTGATTAAACCCTTTCGACGCCTCCGCATCAGTCGCCCATTCCACTTTTATCTACTTTACTTTTCCACTCATAAAAGGACCTTACAAAATATTTTCTCGGTTGACAAAACGACTTTAGTTTGTAAGCACGTTTACGGTGATATGCTTTTAAATGTCAAACTTGGTTTCATAAGACTATAAAGAGAATAATTAACTTTGAAATAAGTACGCTATTTACTAGAACAACATTAAGGTTATATTGTCTTATTTTCGAAAAAGTACGTACCTATTTGGAAATTGGTTTGAGTAGGTACGGTGCCTTATTAAGTTTGATGTCGACAACAGTCTTCGGGTTTAGGCTGTGTCCCCAATAGGCAAACTGTGAGCGGCCGACTGAGTTTGCGCTAACAATTTGCAGTAGCAAACTGTTAGCGCAAACTAGCAAACTGTGGACACTCCATTTCAAATATATGGAAGGGCGTAGGTACTAAACCGATACGCCGCAAACTCAGTCGGCCGCTAACAGTTAACCTATTGGGGACACAGCCTAAGTGTATATTTTTGTACTATATTTCCTTATTTGCCATAGTTTTGGATACGCATTGTTTTCTTTATAATTTTGCATTAGGTGTAATTCTTTACTAAAAAAGTGACATCTCATTTAATATTGGGCGCATTTTCTTTTGGATGAGTAGTGCGCTTACGCTAACCAGCGTGCTGCAGTAATACCATTAATGAAACAAGTCAACAGCCCCTGAACCTGATCGCTTCAGTAATGAGCTATGTAGATTAAAAGATCAATATCGAGCTTAACTAATAACACGTAGCACGACCATAGCCCACGGGCACCATGAACATACACTGCTTTTAAAGTTTTAACTCCCAGATTGTCTCGCTACATTTTTTCAAAGCAAACATACTATTCCAAAGGAAAGGAACATAAAACACTCGCCGATAATATACTTACAAATACAAGTTAACTCAATATTTATTGGATACATCGATAAAATCGCCTCCCCTTTATTTATGACAGTCACCTGATTTCGTTCGGTCCTTCAAACACCTCGCGGCCCATTTTCGCGAAGACTTTTTCCTATTATTAGATTATAGCTTTCCTTTTTCCAAATCGTTCCAAAATAAATTGCTCACTGTAGAAGTCAAATACCTACTTGTTCTGACACAAGATCGACACGTGTCACTTTTGGCATGAATGTACTCGTATTTACTAAAATTGATAGAATACAAAATTTTACGAAGTAGGTAATTTTAGATTGTTTAAAATAATAATTTTATATTTCGTTACGGGATTGTAATTTGCGATTTGGTTACGTTTGTATTTTTTCCTTGAAATGATTGCTAAGTGAACTCAGGGGTGTTGAAGTTGAGCTATCAAGCGATATAATTACTGTAGGGTGGGCGAATTTGGTGGAAGATGTCTGTTGTAACAATGATGGTAAAAAGTACATATTTTATATTAGTCACTATGAAGTTGAGATTTGAGTTAGAGTTTGGAAAGTCGATCTATATGAGACTATGGATAACATAAAACGGAGAAAGCTCGGAAATATGTATCTGATAAGCTCTTCACGCTAAAGCGCTTTCCATTGTGAATAAATTCTCGTTTCAACGTGGCCGTTTAGAGAATGTGTGGGTGAATGTAGGGTACTTGGTCAACTTGTGACTCAAAAACAGTCTTAAGTACGAGGTGATGCCATATTTGGTTCAAAATATATGCTGTTAATATTAATTTAAATTGTTTGATGATTCCAAGTAAATATTAGCTCTTATCAAGCATCCACTGTACCAATTCAACTGCTATGCACTTGGTTCTTTGGTTCATAATGGTGCACTACAATGCTGTCAAAAAAAAATCAGAATAACTAACCCTACCTACCTGCAAATTCTATCGTTTGCCGCCCCGCGACACCTGTATAATATTATTATGTATGTCCACCGGTAGTACCTAATGTACGAAGCTTATGTAGATTTTTTTGCATCTGTATGTGTAGAAGCGTTTTAAGACAGAAAAGCACACGCGACGCACACATATTTGACTATAATTTTTGTGGACGTGTGTCGTTGTATAATTTAGTTAGTTGCTATTTAAATTGACTATTGGGTCGATGCAAATATGCTACTAATGTCTGTTTGTACACTGACTCCATTAGGGACTCTTCAAAATGACGGCTGTAGGACACAAACGTTTATTTCATGGGTTATTGATTCTTTAACGGCTGTATCAAACGAGAATCAGTACCGGTTGAGTGAGCCATTTGTACGAATAATTGTATGCTTCAAATAGGGAACGAACTGTAATGAACACATTATTGAGCCGTTAGACGTGGCGGTGTAATCGGTGTGTTTGTAAACAGATCTAACTGTAATTCTATATCATTGTTCTAAATTGGTCTTTAAGAAATTACAGTTCTCTCTATTTCTATCAACCAGACAATCCTTTATCTTTTGTTGAGTTCAATTAAATATTTTTACAGGACTTCCTGTCAAATAAACTTAAACTATTATATGTAGTATATATAATACTTATACTAATACCTACTCCCTGTAAAGTACATAATTATTATCATTATAAAAAAAAATGCTCATCACCAAACTGCAATCACCAACTCATTTGTCGAGCGTGATGTAAGCGGCAATATCTCTAGGTTTGTAATGTAGAGGTCTAACAGGAAGTTTATATTCAGTAATAACACTTTAGTAAAGTGTATTTGGATAGATAATGGGTAAATGGAAGGTGAAAAAAATATCACACACTTTCATATTTCCTAAAAAAAATTATTAAATTATACGAGTATATTCAAAAGCGCTTATAATGCTGTATAGTATTTGACGTTATAACTCACTATTATAAGATGCGTTGAACTTGTTTATTCTACATAAAGTTAGTATGCTAAAGTCAATTTTGGTATTATACCTGTATAACATTGTCGCTGTTAATTAAGTATAACACAAACCAACTTTATGCTACCCTCCTCACTATGCAAGCTATCTAAAGCTTAGCGTATGTCGATGAACACTTTCTCGTGAAAAACTTTCCTCGTGCATTGAAATTGAATAAGCCATTTTCATGAAGATAGAAATCAAATTTAGCTGCTTTTTTCATGACTACCCGAAGATTTTGGGGTGTGGGTAACTTTTTGGCTCCCAAGAGTAAACCAACCGTTCTGAATGGCCGAGACTTTTTCGGGATTCCCTTTACTTGCCACAAAGAAAGTCAGATTCATTTAACGAACGGCCTTTTAAGAGAGAAACTTCTTTGAAGCTTATTAAAGAATCGTTTCGGAGGATTAGAACCCTTGAGGCGTACCTAAGGTTGCATAATATATTAACCCATTAAAAACGGACTACGAGCGAAAAATGATTTTTATTAATTGAAAATGAACAATATATATGGCACGATAACCGAGTCCATTTGGTGGAAAAAACAGAGCAGTGTGAGTATCGTTATTAGGTCAAGTCTAAATTGGTCGGATTTATAGTTTATATAGCAAGGAAGAATGTAGGCAAAGTGAAAATCCGATTTAACTCGCTTTTACCTGGCCGCAATCGGCGTCTAGATTCGATTCCCCGGCACCCTGAATGGAAATTGGATTTGCAGTTCTGCAGAGCTATGCATTATGTACTCCTGTAGATACTTTTCAAATTATCTGCGCTAACCTGAAAGAGATTTTACAGAAATATATGTTTTTACTTCTGAGATCGTTCGCGAACGCTCATAAAATGTTTTATTGGCTCATTTGATTTCATAACAGATTATCAACGTTTATTTATAACGAGTTTTTCCTGAGTTTTTTATTATGGGAACTTATTAATTCGTTGTAAGTACTTTTGCAGATTATACATTATTGTGTAGTTTGGAGGTAAATTGATTTAGACATAATATAGTGTGCAATCACAAAATGACGTTTTGATAAGTAGAGCGATACGGATTAGTTACGGTTACAATTTTTGCCCAATATTTAATCCATGCAATCTTACTATCGTACAGTACCAAAACAAACAGATCAGAACAAGATTGTTTATTTCAATCACCTTTTTTCTGTTAAATAGTCATACACTTATTTAGTTAGAAAGAAGCATCTGAAGGTGCGACCATTCAATTCAACTATTCAAGTTCACCAACATTTTTTTCTTACCTGCATACCTATGTTGCGTCTTGACAAAACAGTACATAATACAAGGGATACCCAAATAAACAATGGAAATCACCTAGGGACCTGCATGCTGGAGTAAGAAAGTTCACATTCTCATACACAAGCGTACAATACGTGAGTGTTTATGAATTTATGTGATGTGCGAACTTGGAACCGAACAATTTTTTTCTGTGAATAGTTTTAAATAAACTTGTTGAGGTTGTATCAAAGAATTTTGTAATTCCTACGTCTCTTTGGGCCTGTTCGTTTTTCTTCCGGATTTTGAAAAACACGTTACTGTCCATTTTCCTCTGTTTGCGCGACTAAAATTAGCTTTGGCCGGGCGTTCGTGCGTGACTAATTAAAAAATTCTGTTTGAAGTATTGGGCACGCCGGCCGTGCCTAAACTAAACTTTAGTTATGGTAAATAAAAAAAGTAGTTTCCATAGAAATTACTTCATTTAGGTACATAAGGTTTGTTATTCTGTTAAGAGTACCTTACGTATTATGAAAACGTGCCTAGAGTAAATAGTTTACAAAAGTGCTGTACTTACTTATACTTTAAAGTGTTATTTTTTATAGTACTTAAGTAATTTTTTTGTCAAATTTTAAAAACAGTAATGAAATCAAACACTGTTTTAGAAAAATTGGTAAAAGTGTACCTGTTTGTAAAGGTAAAGGATTTACCCGAAGCGAAGTGTTAGACAAAGATGTATCCACATTTCGCTAGTTATGCTATAAGTCTTTGATCGCCGTGTCGACTGACGAACGACGAACGGTGAACAATAAATTTTCTATTGTGTCTGGTTGCGTGGCGTTCAAAGTGTTAAGTTCTAAGTAATAGTGGGCGACCTATTGTAAAAAAAATCCTAACAGAAAAAGTCTAAGACCCCTTTGTCTGACCCGATGACCAAACCCAGGACCCCGCGATCAGCAGTCGCACTTACCCACTAGATTAGACCAACAAAGTTAAAATTATTACAATTAGGCAAAAAAGGTTTTATTAATTGTAAGTTGTATACATTGAGAAAGTTAATGATCTAAAATTATTTGCGAAACATTTGTGTCTATAATTATAATCGAAGGCATTCACATCAAAAAGTTTTCTCAGCTATACAAAGCCTGTTATATATAATCAGATATCTCCGAGCATTTATTACATATTTACTTTACAATAAACATTTTACCACATTCAATCGTATATTGTGTTCAAAAATTATCATGGATATTCGATATTTTTGTGTTCACAGCGTGGCACGCGTCAATCATGCGACACATGCGGGCGACACACTCAAAATTGTTGCTCAGAGATCAGAGAGAAATATTAAATGGCATATTTAATATCTGCCCTGTTTTTTTTTCCTTATTCTGTGCCATCGCAAATGTTAATAATGTATGAACCTATACGTGGAAAATGGAGACATTGTGGCGTTCCACTAAATTGGCAATCGGATGTTGTTTATCAAGGAGCCGAAATTACTCTACCGACCGACGGAAAAGAGGAGTGCTCAAAGGTTTCATTGAGTGGTTTATGAGACATGGCAGGACGAGTAACAAGTAATTTAAAATAAATGTTAGATGTTGATTAGGTTCCTAAACGATTTGTTCATGCTCTATTTAGTTTATATTTTATATCGATCAATTCGTCTGTCAAACATGGTGCTGTAAAATCTAAGTGAAATATTTTGTTAGTAGTTAAAACACCCAAACTATATGTATTTTTTCTTCTAGCAAATTCTAAAAGTTCACACATGGATGTCGACTGACAGAGAGCTGAACTGATTTTAATATATTAAACAATGCACTGTTTTATGGTTAGCCTTACAAGTCGACTTTTAATAATTATAAAACCTTTAACATATCTGCCCCTTCTACGTTTATTGAGTTTTGAGCTGTCAATACCACTGATGTATGCAAAATAACTTACCTATATAAATGTAAAACAAAATAAGCTTCCACGAAGCTCTACATTTAAAATAGGTGCTTACCTAAAATATATGCAAAATTCACTTTGAAGGCGCTAACATTTATTTTTGCCTTTAAATCCCCTGTGACCAAAAAGTGCATGAATATTGGATGACGTTCTGGATCACCTATTGAATATTTATTATAAAGTTATTAATGTAGATACACTGTGAAAGATACCTTACCTACTTGAATATAATTAGCTACCTATTGTATAGTAATATTATATAGTAATATAATATAGTAATATAATATATATAGTGTATTTTACAGTGTGTTAACAACAACATCTACTGATGTAAATAATTAGAGCGTTATCATACTGGCAATTTGCAAGAGTGTTACCAGCGAGGCGATTAATAAACGTGGTTGCAGCGAGTTCACCACGGGAGCGTAGCGAGCACGCCGCGGGTGCGCAGCGAGCGCAACAGAGGCTCCAGACAAGTTGCTTTTCTGTTAGCGTTAGCGTCGAACGCTACGGATAAAATGTATGGAAATGACATTTGTGAGTCACGTGACTTTTCCGCAGGTAATGTCATTGCCATACATTTTGTGCTTATCGTTTGGCGTGAACGCTGACAGAAAAGCAACTTGTCTAGAGCCTCAGCTCGCTCTGCGGTTTAAAATGCGGATTCAACGGCGCGAGCTCGCTGCGAACACGCGGCCAATACGTTGCGCCCACGAGGAGAGCTCGCTAGACACAAGCGGCGCGTTGACTAATCGCCTCGCTCGAAACAAGTTAACAAATAGCTTGTGTGATAGCGCTCTTATAATCAATGTAATATTGTAACATCAAAGTTCAAAGGTTCAAATACGGCAACAAAAGTACAGTTTGGAAACATCGCTTAGAAACAACTTCCAGTATCTAGACAACTTCATGATTTATAACTTGTGAATTCTTCTATTTTCAACTTGTTCAATGGTGCCAAGACACAAATCTTTATCTCAGTGTGATAAATAAAACCTATAGATAAGACACAATATACTATTATGTATGTGAAAATGCTTTATTAAGTAGTTAAGGTAGAAGTACGTATTCCCGGTAGAGTACCGGTAACCGGTAACTAGTCAGTTTTTTTTTATTTTTATACCTTTCTATCAACAATAATTTAAAGTTTTTGAATGGCAATACATTCTTGGTAATATTTTGTTCAATTGTATTGGAAACACAGACCAATAAACGTTATGGCGCCGAAGCTGTACACATCAAAAGTGTAAGGATCCAAAAATATTATAAAAAGTCAAAGTTCTGTTAGTGAACAACAACACCACCACGTAGTGTTGGTTAGCTTGCCATGCTGCTGCGGATAACGTTAGGGTAAGAGTGTTATTTTACTAAAATATTTAAGTGAATTATCTAGCGATATAACCTATAAATTTAAGTGAATCTAATTGAAAAGTAAATATATTTGCATATCACATCTATTGGTACTCACAAATCCCTACTTGACCTAGTACCCGGCAAAATCATAAATATTTTTACCGGATATTGGTACACTCATCAACCCAGTAATACTCCTTGTACTGAAATCCGTTAATGTATACTTATTGCCTTGAAATAAATCTCATTTTTCTTTGAAACTGTAGTATATATATTAGGTCTTTACCTATGAAATTGCCGTTCTGCAGTACTGGCCATTTCAAATCAAAATAATTTTTGTTTGGCTAAGAATTCTAATTTCAAATTAATTTTATTTTAAAAACATGGTTTTTTTTGTTCCAAAAGTAGTCATTTGTTTATTGATTAGTGTTACATTTTCATCGCATTTCAATCTTTTTCGTCATCATGGATACGTTAAAAATTCGAGTAATTATGGAATACGAGTACCGTCGTGGCAGCAACGCGCACAAGCGGCACGCAACATCAACGACGTTTACGGAGCTAACACTACAAACCAACGCACCACCTGTTATTGGTTTGCTCGCTTCCGTTCTGGAAATTTCGACCTGAAAAATGAACCTCGCGGTCGTCCGAAGACTTTGGTTGACAATGACGAATTAAAGGTGATTGTGGAAGCTGATGATACACAATCTACGGCTGAATTAGCAGCAGCTTTCGACGTTAGCGTCAAAACAATATTGGTCCATTTGCGTCAAATTGGCAAGGTAAAAAACTTGACAAATGGGTGCCCCACGAACTCAATGATCGCCAGCGCGAAGTACGCGTCGAGACGTGCCTTGCACTGCTCAACAGACACACAAATGAAGGAATTTTGAACCACATTGTTACCTGCGAAGAGAAATGGATTCTGTTTGATAACCGCAAGCGCTCAGCAAGTTGGTTGGATCCTGCTTCAGCACCTAAACAATGCCCTAAACGAAAACTTACCCCTAGAAAAGTGATGGTCACTGTTTGGTGGTCTAGCGCCGGTGTGATTCATCACAGCTTCTTACCAAACGGGGTGAGCATTACTGCAGATGTGTACTGTGAAGAACTGAACACAATGATGAAGAAGCTGGCACATCTCCAACCAGCATTGGTCAATCGCTCGTCTCCACTGCTCCTGCACGACAACGCGCGACCTGATACTGCACAGCAGACGGTCTCCAAGTTGCAAGAACTGGGGTTGGAAGCTCTCCGTCATCCGCCCTACTCACCAGACCTTGCGCCTACAGACTACTACTTTTTCCAGAATTTGGATAACTTCTTGGCGGGAAAAAAATTCAATACCCGAGAGGCAGTACAAAATGCCTTTGAAGCTTTTGTTGCCTCCCGTCCAGCTGATTTCCTTAAGAAGGGCATCAATAAACTGCCACTGCATTGGCAAAGATGCATTGATTGCATGGGTGATTACTTCGATTAATACAAATAAAAAATACATGAAAAAAATTAGTTTAAATTTTTTCATACAAAACGGCAATTTCATAGGTAAAGACCTATTATCTACCGGTTACTGGGACACAGGTACATGAACGTTGCATCTAAGCCCGTCATGGTTCTTATTGCTTTAAGTTAAGTCTTATTTTCCTTTGACTCAATAGATTGCAGATACTTTAAACCTTGTTTGTTTTGTAAATTTGTGGATTTGATTAGTTTTTAACCAAATTCAAAAAGGAGGCCCTGTTGTTTCGGAAGTCATTGACTGCCTTTGATGCTTTTATGCCATCGACTTCCAATGCTGATACCGGGAGTTTCTGGCCATAAGGCCATTAATAAAGCATCATAAGTCAAAATGTCTATAGTATTTGGTTTTTGGTTGGTCGCGGTTGTAATCTTCAGGTAATGCTTGTATTATGGGAGTATTTGGCGGTGTCTTCATATTTTCGAATGTGTTGCTTTTACTTTGTGCGTAGTCAGGAGTTGTCATTAGCTATTATTGATGTCGCTTGGATTTCCTTTGGAAGTATCGGAGATGTCTTACCTGGAGGTTTATATGAACGGATTCTTTGCTTGAAAATGACGTTTGAGTCATAGTTGACAGAACTGGTGTCTTTGTCTGCACTAATTCAACAGTCGAGTCCGTGAGGAGAACGATGGCTGTGTCATGGTGTCAGTCTCGAACAGACTTGACGTTGTTTCTGTATTAGGAAGAGACACTGCTGATGCCATTCCAGTGTTTGATTTAATTATTTTTTCATATATTCGATAGGGTTCGAAGCTACTGTCCGGATCACTTGACCTGTTAAATGGAATCTTTTTGGAGTTTCTTTCATTGGAGTTCAGAAAATTTGAGTCCAAGATGTCAATCAGTCCTATGAAGTTACCGAATATTGCCGAATGATGGAGATTCGTTGATATTAGACGTTTCTTGAGCAGATAATTGTGTTAAACTCGTAGAACCATTATTGAATCTGTCTGAAGATAAAAGTGGAAATCCTAAATAATGGAAATCCTAAATAAATAGTGGAAATCCTAAATAATGAGCCTTCACCGACTTTGGTCGAAGAAGAAAAATCTGGTCCTGGAAAAGAAACACAAAAAAGACCCTATTTAACAGGTCAAGTGATCCGGACAACAGCCTCGAACCCTATATATATCACTTCTTGCAAAATAATTAAATCAAACACTGGAATGGCATCAGCAGTGTTTCTTCCTAATACAGAAACAACGTCAAGTCTGTTTGAGACTGAGACTATGACACAGCCATCGTTTTCTTCTTACACGAACTCGACTGTTGAATTATTGCAGGCAAAGACACCAATTCTGTCAACTATGACTCAAGCGTCATTTTCCAGCAAAGAATCCGTTCATATAACACCTCCTGGTAAAATATCTCCAATAGGTACTTCCAAATAAAATCGAAGCGACATCGCTAATAGCTGATGACACAACTCCTGATTACGCACAAAGCAAAAGCAACACATCCGAAAATATGAAGACACCGCCACATACTACCATAATAGAAACATATGAACAACCTATTTTTATAGTATTATTACCTTTAATTTGTCTAAAATACATTTTTATTAAAAATAATGTGTTTTCTTTGGATAGGTATAACCTACGTATGTACAATTATATTTTTACTAGCCTTTGTTTTAAAACACAGAAATAAATAAATAGGTAGGTACTTTGAACTTTAATGTCAAGCAATAGAGTTCAAATTCGCGGTAAAAATTAACGGATTCCGGGACAATATAACGTTTACTAGTACAAATCTATCGGGTACTGGTACAATTGGCCGTTTTTTAAATTTTTTTGTGAAATTGTGTATTAATAATTATATGATTAAAAAAAAAATTACCACACAAAAACTAGAATAAATTAACTATCTAGTCATGCAAATTTATTTTTTGTAAGTTAACTAGCTTTTGCATAGCAGACCTGCAAAGTCAGCGAAGTTCAAAACTTCACGGATACTGGGCCGTTTACCTTACTATAAGCTTTGATCTACATGAATAAGTTAAACTTAAAACACTGACACCGGAAGCTTAAAAGCACTATAGCTTTCATTAAGTCTCTAAATCGTTCGGAGGGCCGCATACTGTACATCCGTACCACGTACGGTCATAGTTCACCAAAAACGACATTTTAGGCCTGTGATATGGGGCGAATATTTTGTACTATTGCAAACAGAAAAGCTTAGAGAAAATTCCCTTTGTTTTCTTTTCCAGACAGAGTCAAATTGGAAACCAATCATTTCATTAAGGTAATTAACATTCGTTCCTATTCCAGGAAAGCATTCCTAACACATTAGTTTCAGCTTCGAATTCAGCGGATAAATCGCTGCCTGTATCTATCTAGCTATCACCGTGATTCCATGTACTATCAAATTGGCTCGTCCTAATATAATCAAACCACACTCTATGTAACCGACTAGATGTTAAATACGATACCGTAATGCCGTAATTTAATGACAAATATTCCTGTAATTTGATTAGTTCTTCCGATAATTGCATTTAGATGTTACTTGTTATTGCTGATATTTCTTTTGGGCCTAACTTAAAAAGATTATAGGTATTCTACTCATTTGGAATAATGATATACGAGGAAGAAATAAATCAAAATTAGATTTTCTAACCTCGAATAGCTTTTAAGTTGTTTATAACAAGTATTGGGACTAATAACCACACACATAAGTCATAACATAACGGTTGCAGAACAATCTAGATTCTATAAAAAAGATTTGTATTTTTGCAGTGTTGCTAATTCATAGTATAAATTTATTTTTACCTTACCTTTGGAGAAACTACAATTACAAGTAGGAACCTACACAAAACCTTCTTCTGTGCTAGTCTGTTGATAGAGAATCTGAAGTAGCAAAAACAATTTGTCAAAAAGTAATATCAATAATGGGTTCGTAGCCTAAGTAAAAGATATCAATACAATCGGCCCGGTCATGAGAGAGACAAATTAAATTTCACTTTAATAATTTAAAAGCGTTCGCCGCTTTAATCGCATTTATTGAAGCTGGATTTTATTGATAATTTTATTGGTCGTGACAGAATAATTTTAATGATGGCGCCATCACCACTGAAAACGCGTTTGGAAAGGCAAATGTATAAAGCTTTTAACCAAATGAAATCCATATATTACTGAATAACACACTCGTAACTTGGTGATATAAGTCGCTCAGAAAATTGCCTGGCACAATGTAGCAGTGATAAGCATCGCACACACTCGTAATTGGTTTGTTTTATGCATTTTTGTATAACTTTTGCTAATTCATTTTGCGTAAACGTTGGTTGTTTGCACTCAATTACTTAAAATGCTGCGTAGTGAAATGCTGTTATACATGGGGATAAAAAATGATTTCCTTTTTAATTAAGTAAGAAGACTGATTAGTGCATTTTAACTTAAGATTTAATTGCAAAAAAGTCATTTAATATTTTTTTCCTCTTATCCAGAAACTGAACATTTTAGTCGCTAAAATAATATACATATACATAAGTTCTCTTGAGAGTCTCTTCCTGCCCTGTATAGATAGGATAATATCATTTTGTGATAGAAGGTAATTCTATGAATATAATTTGCGTAGGTAATCAATTAAAGTAAGTATTAGCAGTGTTGAGTATGCTAAGTTCAATGACAATAATATTTTCAATGTGACTTCTTGCATTAAAGTAGCCTTTGTTCAGCAAATTCAAATCCGTTCAGCAGTTTCAGCGTGATGGAGTAACAAACACACACACCCAAGTTTGTGTGATAATTAGATAAGTAATCAACGAATGTATAGTGTACTGTAGGTATGTCTATATAGTCCCAAGTGAATATTTGCCGACATTTTTTATTCGTTCAGCGTTTTAATAAATAAAATTGCGTCCTTGGTCGTTAGGTTCGACTGAATTCAACAAAACATCGTGATCACATCCATCAAGCTGTCTTATTGTATAGACGGGGCCGGTCGACGGTATAAGTAGAGATGGGTTTTTATTATGCGAAATGCCTTTAAATCTCCATGTTTGTAATGAATGAACGAACTTTCGTTTTTATATCAACGGTGAAAAAATTGTTGGAGAAAACCTTCGGTGATTAATGAACACTATTCAAATATATCGGGTGTAAAAAGACCCTTAATGAAAACTGAAACCACATGTTCTGCCTATCAATATGATGATTTTCTTGTACTGGACCATACCTGGGAACCGACTGGTTAAGAAGATATTGAAGGTTAAAAACGGCACCGGGTGGCAGCGACGGGGTTCGGGGGCGCACACGCCTATACTCCACCTCCCCCGTCCCGTACAAATCAACACACCCATAGGCACAGTTGGTAGCGCGTAGTTACAAAAAACAGCTATTTTTAATACTTAAATATAATAGTAGTTTCCCAGCAATTATTTTTGCTCAATGTTACTTAGTTACACGGAGGGTGTCGGCTTGGTAATGACACTCTGTATTTTGTTAATCGCTGTGGATAATATACTATAAAGTAAGTGTACTCCGCACTTTTGGTAAGACTAGTGACCCGCTCCTGCTTTGCACGGATGATGCGGCGACATGTCAAAACGTCGAGATTACTGTGCTGTATCTAAGTTCAATATTAACGCCGCATCAGAAGATATGAGTGATAGAAAGCGACTGCCTTTTAGGCATACACTTTATTGCGTTGTTGCAAAAGTCGCAATTTATATAATCGTCTTTGCGGAGTTTTCCTTCTGTAGCATTCTGTGGTTGTAGTTCAATCTGGTTTTTGGACCCAAAGGTAAGGCAAGTGCTATTAAAAGCATTCTATGTACATATTACAATATTTTATATAGACATAACTGTCATACTCCGTAAGACTCGTTTTAGTACTTTCATAGTAGAAAAACAAGTCTAACAGAGACAATCTCACCGTGTCACTAGAATTTTAGTTTAATAATTTGACTAAGTTCTTTCGCTGCATTTTCCCGTGAACGACGGCGACGTAACAAAAGGTCATAGATATTTTATAAACTTTGAAACTCGGTAGAGAGTTGTCGGTTTGTTCGATAAGAAAGTTTAGTTCGTTAAGTAGGCACATTAGGGGGAAACAGGAAAACATTAAGGCGTGTCGTCGACAGTGGCTCGACGCCAGACGCTATTAAAATATGCTAACCAATTGGACGCACTGACTTCATTTCGACTTGTCCTCTTTTCTGCCAGCACCCCAAAACTGAATGGTGTAATTTGCACGGTATAATATTGAATCTTCAACATCTATTTACACTTATTTTAAATAATGTAGGTATTTAGAAGAATACACTAAAACTTTATAAGCTATTCCGATCTTAATGGGCCATGGATTTATCTTTCGATATCAAAGTATAATAGTAACAGTAACCATAAGAAGCTATTTAAAAAAACCGGGCAAGAGCGTGTCAGACCACGTCTAGGGTTCCGTAGCAAGAAGTACTTCAGTCTTCCGACCGCAATATAAGTTTGTTAGTATTTTTGCGGTTGTCAAACTCAAAACTGAAAATAGTAAATATTTCAAAAAGTTATTGACGTATCTTATTCAAACCAATTTTAATCGAACGTTTTTTAGAATACTATAAGCTTGATTTTTTCAGATTTTTGAATAAAGGGGTTGGGAAACTACAGCGGGGGGACACATTGTTAGCGACTTTCGGAGCTCGAAAAGCTACAAATTGGTTATAAACTGTAGATTTGACGAGGGTGTGACAGACGGACAGACAGACGGACATGAAGAAACTGTAAGGGTTAGTTTTACCACGGAACCCTAAAAAGGTGTTTGTACGTCACTAAAAATGCGGATAATAAAACAATTGATGCCTTTTTTACCCGACGGCCCCAGAAGGAGGGTTATGTTTTTGAGAGTATGCGTGTGTGTGTATGTTTGTTACATTTTCAGGCTGAAATGGCTGCACGGATGTGGATGAAAGGCAAAGAACCTGGGACTTGGACATAGGCTACTTTTCATCCATTTTCGCATACGAAGTCGCGGGTAGCAGATAGTATTTATATAATACGCAGTCGGTAAAAATGTTGTTTATCTTGTAACTGCAACTGTAGAACGGAACAGTAACTTCGGCTCCGCGAACTAAAATCACAAACTATTGTTCGGGCCCTAAGCGAGATCGAACTGAACTGAGTAATTATTAGCTGCTGAAGCCGGCAGCTCTTGCAAACAAATGATCTGGAAACAATAAAGGAGTTTGACTAACGGACAAGCCATCGATGATTGAATATTTGTCGATGTTGCGTGTGTGGAATGTACAGGCTATGTGACTGAAGCGGTTTGGTCCTGAGCCGATACATTGAGAGTTCAAACATTTCTCAGTTTCATATTTGTACCAGGCATGCATCGCCGGTCAATTCAGTAGCGGATTGTTGCATGATATGGCTGGTAAATTCGTTAGCATGAAAATACCTCGGATAAGTGGAATAGCCACTCATGTTACGGTATTAGGGTCCATTTCAACGTAAATATTTTTGTTTTCAAGTTCTAAAAACTAAAAATCATTTCAAAGATTATTGTTACAATTTTTATTTGTGGCTATTAGGAAGCTCTGAAATTATGTTTGACTAACATAGAACATCTTTAAAATCTTTTAAAGATGTTTATAATGATTTTAATCACATACAGCATAACATAATCAGCCTATAATGATCCCACTGCTGGGATACAGGCCTCCTCTCTGTGAGACGGATGGGCCATAGTCCACCACGCGGGCCCAGTGCGGGTTGATGGAAGACACATGTTTTCGAAATTTCTGTTTTAGGATATGCCAATTTTCTCACGATGGAAAAATTGGCATTATTTATTTATTTGTATTCACCGTTTTTAGAGTAGTGGTGACGAAATAAATTGCACAAAGTAAAGTGTGCGCCTGCCAAGCTCAATTGTTGATACTTACGTTGTAAAAATATTATTTTTTGTTTAATATAACAGTGTCGAAGTTCATTGAGCATACCTGAGGAAAATTGAATATTATATTGTAATAATGTTCTACAGCATCAAAGATCTTGTTTCACTCGGATTAAAGGAGAGACTTCAGTACTAAATCAATTTTACAGATGAAAAACTCAGAATTAAAGTTATCTACGGCAAAGCCAAAGATTAATGATTTTAGCAGTCTATGTATAAGTATACATATACTGCTAAAACATACAATATATTTATGTAAGTTTGTATTTACATACAAATATTATGTTCCACCGTAGCGCTTATACTCTACTTCTACTCATCCGATTTGAGTAAATGAGGTGTCAATCGATTTTTTATTATAGTTCGGGTAACATAGAATTAAAAAACAAAACAACATGGCGGATTTTAGTATTAGATATGGCAAGTCGTAAAAATCATTGGTATTTTTTGGGGTATCAAAATGAAGGCCTCGAAGAGACGATTTCGAAAATATATCTTATACCTAGGTACATAAAAAACAAACTAAAAAGTGAAAAATAAAACTAGTAGGCACCTACCTAAGTACTTACTTCAATTTTAAAAACCCGACTGAAGATTGCACTGCGTTTTGTTTGGTGTTAGTTTTTATGACAACCAAATAAAACGCAGTGCGAACTGCAGTTACTTTCTAAATACCTACCTATATTTTTTTTTTTTTTGTAAAATTTCACTAAAAATATTTTTTTAATAAAAAAGTTAGGTAGTTAAAAACTAAAACCCAACTACGATAAAAATTAAACTGAAAACCATGAAACAAAAAAATATTCCTGGGTAAAGGGATCCAGGGTATAGCCGTGGTATGGTCGCATATTAGAACAAAGTGAGAAACTTAACCTTGTTTCATGTTTTTCAGTTCGATTTTTATCTTATTCGAGTCATAGTTTATAACTTTTTTTTTATTTGGTATTTATATATATATATTTACTAAGGTGTTTGTCAGCGTAGAGGGTACCCATTAATGAAAGCGCCTGTACATAATGCCTTTTTCAGCAATTTAAGTTTAATGAGCTGTTTACCACACTTGAAAATTCGAACTTCACAATTAACTCTCTATTTGTATTAAATTAACTACGCGCACTACCTAACTAGTGAATTCGTTACGCAAATTGACCGCGACCTACAACAACACCTGAATAGGAATCACCTATTTAACTGATACCAGAATTAGGATGGAGTGATATGAGTTTTTATTGCCAAAGTAAAAGTTTGGGAAGCATTTGTTTATTGCTTAAACTAGAGACTTTTTAGATAACAAGTTATAAATATATCAATGCATTAAAATGACACACAATTAAAATTATATTCTTTGGGGCCGCTGGAGGCCGTTCGTGCATCTGTAAATTAGAAGTGTACATTGAATCATTATAACTTATGTGCTAGTACAAAATATATAAAACTGGAAGATAGCTAACGGATTTAAATGATGATGTTACATGTTTTAATATATTATACTTACGTTAATGTACAGTTACAGAAGGTAAATATGGCTTACTTAGTTACAGAAGTTAAATGTTTGGCTATACGTATCCAAAACATCGGGTATACTTGTAAAAATCAATAAACTTAGGTATACATTCAAAATAAATACAAATATTTAATAAAAGAAAATATTGAACAAAAACCTATGAATAAAATTCAAATAATTAAAAATAATCTATTCTATTAGATTATTTTTAATTATTTGAATTTTATTCATAGGTATATCATTCAACATCAAAATTAAGTTTTGAGATTGAATGATATATTTTATACAAGCTTCGCTCGGCGTTTTTCGAGTAAAAAACAATATTTTTTGCCGAGAAAACAAATTTTCTCAGGGATGAAACTAATTAAAATAAACTTAGAAAGTAAACCTACAATATTATCTAAATAGAAAATTTGGTCCAAATCATTGGAGCCGTTTCCGAGAAATCAACTTGTATAATTTATTATTACTCGCTAAAAGTAATAAGGTCATTAAATTGCACCCGTGCGAAGTCAGGGCTCGCTAGTAGGCCATAATACAGCAATTATGCTGTACTGGGAATTATAAAGTAGGTGTAATCGATAGTCAAGTAAGTGCTTTGACGCAGTGGACTGTCGAGAGTCGTATGAGGTGTCATTATTCTGATTGGTCGCTTAATAGTGAATTAAATATAAATCCAATAACCCTATTTCAAAGCAAGTACCTAATCAACTTCGGATCTCTGGCACTGTTCAACACATTTCAAACTGTGTCGGTGATCCATCAAGTATTTATTTGAAGACCAATTCATGATTTAGAATCACATAAATATTATAATGTATAGTCACAAAGATATATATTGTCTGTATGTAAACATAGTATCAGATTCAATATTTACGTGTATCAGATACAACAATTATTGTATCAGAAAAAGTAATTGTTGTATCGTTAACATTCACGTCGTAAATTTTCACTGTTCGCGTTCGTTCATTGCTTACAAACATGGACATAGATTGGGTCACAATCAAAATATATTTAAAATAGTAAGATATGCGTATCCACCATCTTTTATTTTTCTTACGAGTCATTATGCTTAGGTACGGTATTTAGATAAATGTTCGCAGCATTTAACAACCCTACTTCTTCTGGCAAAATGTTCGCGACGACTGGTTGATAATTATAGACGGTTAGGTTAAACTTTATGAAACACAACTTTCAGAAACATCTACTTACCTGATGTATCAGAGTTACTATACTAGCATCTGAAACATTGTTTACTAGTGAATTCATGGCTGTACGATTTTTTTGTTCTTGGGTTAATTATAAGTAGGTAGGTACTTATAATAATACTAAGAATAGAGGGACCGGGCACAGTTTTAAACTCCGGACTGTTACCAATAATTTTCCTAATAGAAAACCCCGTTATAAGTTTGCTTTTTGACCCGAGAATTGAACTTTGAGGTGAAAATAAAGTTATACCTACTATTGAAGAAGGGCTTTGGTAACGACATTGCTAGCTTGATAAATTATAGCTTCAAAATTAATTTCCAGTAGGTAGTCATTAAGTAAACAGTAGCGAGGATGAAGGTGCCAAGGTCTTGTTTAGACAAGAATAATTGCGAGAATTTATAGCTAGCTCTCTAAAAATATTATTCTTCTATCCATTATCGTCTAATTTTTCTTATAACAACTGATGACACGAGTTCGTGCTGTTTGTACCTTACAATAATAATGGTAACGAATTACTTTCCTACAATAAACAATAAATTATCCCTTGTGCGAACAACTAACAAAGAACCTTTCCGCTTGAAAGGAATTTATGTATTTAAAAGAAAAAGTTCTACCTACATGTAGATCTAAAGGATTCAGTAAATTATCAAACATTTATCTGAAACTTTATTCTTATATTATTAAGTTTGACAATTTACGAGAACAAACAAGCCACAACACAGTTTTCTGCGAATCCTGTCCAAACGCGCCAACTATTTTTATTTATTGAAAAACACATCAAACAAACAACGTCACAGGATAGTTCGTCGTACACGTCAACATATTTACCTACATTTATATGGTGTATAAACCTTACAGGCATCTAGACAGATGCATAGCCAAAATAACATTCGCTCATGCATTATATCCCGTGTATATTGGTACAGTATGACACGGCTCCGTGCATGTTGTAGGAAGTAGTTCTGTGTAAAGCCGATGTTCGGTGTCCGTCTCGCCCCGGCCTGTGGGCGCCGCTGGCGCGGCTGAATCGCGTCAGCGGTCGCTCTTGAAAACTACAAGTAATTAAACTTGCTACTCAACTATTATCTGTGTACTCCTCCGAGTCAGAAACTTCACCGTGTTTCGGGATGTGAAACTTTTCCTGCTGAAATGAACCCTTACTTTAATCCAAAAATCTTTGAGAAATACCTTTCATTTTCGAAATTTGTCTGCGAATCGCTAGTTTGTAGTTTTAGCTTCATGCCGTTATTATAGTAGTGGTTGTTGTGATGAATAATATCTAATAATAGAACTAATTGGCTATTATCAATATAATGATGGAAAAATTAATACGTTTGCGTTATGTGATAAATCGCATCGTGTAATAATTATGAAAATATGAGCAAATACTCTTAATTAGAAGATAAATTTCACTCGTATGCGATGCGAGGCTCAGTTAACTCGGGCGGTAGGAAATTGAACATAACTCATTTTGAATTATCCGATTTCATAACTAGATGAATACTCAGTTCGAATTAATTTTGAACTAAATAACATGATATATCATACAAACACTTCCTAAACGCTTCACTTCCCTAGAAGTTCCTTATGATGTAAAAATACATCTTAATAACTGGATATATTTATGCAAAATTTTATAAATGCTCCAGAGTTTAATACGCTACGTAAGTTACGGAGAAAAATGAAAAAGTGATCATTCAAAAGTAATTGCCATTTCCGGTAATGCGGCTTAGCTTTCAGATGTTTTTCCAAGAAAATTGAGTCACTCGAAAATAAATTCAATTTCACTTATCCAATCAGCAAAGTCCAAGTTTTCGAGGGACTCTGGTCTTCATTTTCCAAATTGCAGAGAAACGTTAAAAAGCGATTTGTTACGCATTTTTTTTAAAATAACGTCATTGCGAGCTACACTCCCGTAGATCATGTGTCGAACCAATAATTTGCTCAATTTCCACAATAATTTTCATATCATATACTTTATTATTGATAACGTATATTGTGATTCATCGGCCATACATTTGACAGGACTTGAGAAATGTCAAAAATGACATATCGAAAGTGAAAGATTCCGGACTGGAATGACTGCATTGACCGCATACGGTATGGCAGTTAGGGACCCCCAGCCCCACGTCCGGACAATTAATCCGCGAAATCCTTCGCGTTCGACGACTGTAAGGAGTATAATTATTAAAATAGCTAGGTATACTGTGATACCATTGTTTACGGGGTTTCAGGGCACTCAACTAAGTCGAATCTGAGCTAACGTTAGTGCTTGTTCTATCCATATCCAGCTTAGCTTCTAACGTTAGCTGTAATCTATGGATACAGCTTTTAGCCGTAACATAACATGAAGTACCTTCACTTGGAGAGTATTCGATTTGAATAGAGACATTCGAGTATCGTAGGTGACGTTCATTCCAGTTTGGAGTGGATTTTCCGTTAATTTTCTTTTCGGGCGCGTAGCTGTGTTGCATTAAAATGCTGTGATAAACGTTTAGTGACACGCAATTCCGTAATAGTGCGGAAACCTCCGCATGCGGACGTGCGGTCACACGTTAGAGATTCTAGGATATGTACGGTATGTACTAAAGAATACACAGATTATATGTTTTGAGCTTTAATAGTACCCGTCTATGTACTTCAAGCTAAGGTTTTAGATGTTATATACCTATTTATATGGTGGAAGGGAAAATGTAATCTATGTAACTTTAGTTCTGCTTTATGGTAATGGATTCTCGGCTTACTTGATTAGGTTTAGGTTTATTTTATACACCTATATAGGTAACTTGATATTGTTACAAGTTTTTGGAACGAAGTTCCTTAATCTTTATCATTATTACAAACTATGTTTTACGTTTTACGCTTACAGCACTCACAAATAAGGATACTTGCATCGAATATTGCTGTTAGGCCGTTATCCTCAAGGTAATTAAAAATTTGCTATTAAACTACTTAGTATATTTTTCTTATGTATTAGACATACAACCCAAATACTGAGTTATTTTTGTAAACATCCAGCAATAAAGGGAAAACCGACCGAACCCACAACATTATGTAGCATTTGCAGTAATAAATCATGTGATGATCCTCATCTTGTCAGTTACAGAAAGTAGTCGTATCATCCCTTCTCATTTAGCGTAATGTGGATAGTACAAAATCCTGTACGTCTTTATTCTTTAGTAGGCGCCCCACGTAGGCCGTTGGATCGTAAAATCCTTTTGCCCCAAAACGGCCTTGAATAACACACAACTAGATCACAGATAAGGACTTATATCACAATATGCTGTTAGTTTTTGTTATAGGTACGGATTACGACTTTGTTCACTGAATAAGATCCAGAATTCGCAGCATTCTTCTGTGGAGCATATTGTGAATCGTTTTTCTAATCGCTCTACCTATCCAACTGTTCGCATTCTTTCGTGCAAATGCTAATTGATTGAAATGTATCTAAATATTTTGAGAGCTTCAAAAGGAAAAAGAAATCGTATAAAATCCATTCACACGTTCGCTGTCATAAACATTTGATGTAAAGATGTGCATATTTATTTTTCTTTTATGTTAAAATCACGGGGTCGTTTTTGCGATAAATCAACGAGATATGAAAATATGACAATATGAGAGCTTGATGAATAATAATAAATTAAAAATAATAGTTTCGATTTTATGTACTACTTTAAGGAATCAAATGCATTAGTAGGTACCTATGTTTTATTAGTTGATATAAATAACAATTTTAGCTTGCTACACTCTACACTTCGGCAGCGATTAGATTTCTTCACTCAAACGCTGCACACGACTCGGTAACGTTAATGGATCTTTTGACAAAGACAACACGTATTTATAATATAGGATTTTATTTTAGTGTCGTATACGATTTCGATTATAAGGGAAACGTGTGCTTACTGGCGGTTGATGTATAAATACGATAGAATAGTACGAATGAGTTAGAGGATAATCGATAATCGACAAGCTCAATGATGTGTTATTCAATATTGATGTATTTGCACACCATAGGTATATGTAGGTATATACAATAAGCAAGATATGTTGAATACAAATTACTGTGAAATATTGCACCATAAGTTTGTTTGTGAAGGAATTTTCATGATTTTGAAAAAACTGTAGTACCTAGTTAGGAACATCGGTTTATTTTTGGTGCAATATTTGGATTAATTCCTATCAACTCTAATTATTTCAGATTTTTCGCTCCGCAAACTTCGGAGATAAGGGGGGGGGGGGAATGGTATTTTTTCAGACATTTTTCATCATATGTCGAAAACTGTGAAACATAAAATTATTATATTCTACATATTTTGGACCCCCACTCCGGCCCCTATTGCAATGAAAATAAAAATAGTTTTTTACTTTTTTCATTTGCAATAAAGTTGGACAAGCATTCTTTATAACTGTTCCAAATTTCAAGTCGATAGCATTAGTAGTTGCTGAAATAAGCAGGTGTGACAGACAGATAGACAGACAGACAGACAGACAGACAGACAGACAGACAGACAGACAGACAGACAGACGAAGTCGCACCATAAGGGTTCCTTGTTACCATTTTGGTACGCCTAACGGGTTTGTTAACCCTAATAACAGTCACCTAATATGTAATACAAAAATAGAGGACTCGTAGCCAACGAGAAAGGTTAGTCTTGTACCTTTAAGCACTTCTCAGAAGGGGTGTAATAAAGTCTTTTCAATACTTTTAAAGAAATACGTGACTGCATGCGTTTCTATAAAATGGTTTTTATTAGAAGTGTGAAGATTCTGCCATTACGAGAAAATCGGCACAAGTAGAGGGGACGGCGTTTCTGTATTCTAGTAACTGATGTTGGCTCACTTGAAAATGTTTGAAAACTTTGACCCTTGAAATCAATATTCAATCATAGCTAGTGCACCGGTTAACAGCTTTGAGTTGTTAATGGCATAGATGGTTTGTAGGTAAATTGATAGTATAGCTGAGCCGAAAATCTCTGCCAGAATATATATATATCAGTCAATTGACCTGAACAAGTTGAAGATGGTGGCCTACATTAACAGCTAATAGAAGTGTGTGAAGATAGGATTGAGAGATTTTTGTTCGGCAGTTGACAATAAAGCGTCCGGGTTATAAATAAAATAAAACTGAAATTAACAAAATCAATAATGCATCTAGAGTAGGGATCAAGAAAAATAACTAGCATAATAAAAATGATTGATCTTGTAAATATTTGGCTGGACAATAATACCGTAAAAGTTAGGTACATGTCAGGCTAAAGCTGTCAACGCCTGGTAGCCCCTGGTTGCTTAACTGAAAAATTTCGTTAAGTAACAAGCTATAAACGCGAATATTTTACGTAGGTTTCCTTGTAACATAATGGGCTAATTTTCTGAGAACGAAAATAAAGCTTTTTAATTTTCCTCCCAATCAGAGTTACCTCTGAGGCATTTTTTCTTAAAGGTTTTCAGGAAGCAAGTACTTACATACAAGGAAATACAAATTAAATTATTTTTATCTACCTTCATATAACCTGCTATTTGTCTAAAACTGAATGATAATGACAAATGATAAATGATATTTATTTTGTAAATAGGTTAAAAATAACACTTTTACACGTCAAAACATTTTTTTTTACTGAATACTTACCTAGGCATAGGTACATACACCTGTACTACTAATACTGATACTAATGTGCGTCTAAAATGTTATGTCGTCTGCCACCGCATTCACCGATCAGAATAGCTGAAAAGCACGATCAAGAGAAAACTCTAAAGCTACTTAAACTAAAACTATCTATTGTTAAAGAAGTTCTTAATACAGTGAGCGCAGGAGTGGTCGTTATCAATGTTCACGTCGCGTTTGCAGTTTACGCTGAAGTGGCAGCGTTTCCTGCAAAACCGGCGCCATATCGCGTCCATTGTACGTCCACTGGTTCCGCATGAGCAAAATTGTGCGCATAGTTTGTTCCGATACTGTGCAATAACTTTGAGCATATGCGCACCACCAGGTTCACTGAGAACTTTTGTAGGCTCAAGTTATGCGCTAATTAGCCGTGTTTGTGGCTGCTTCAAAGTTTTTAGGGTTCCGTACCATAATGGTAAAAAAGGAACCCTTAATGGTGCGACTTCGTCTGTCTGTCTGTCTGTCACACCTGCTTATTTCAGCAACTACTTATGCTATCGACTTGAAATTTGGAACAGTTATAAAGAATGCTTGTTCAACTTTATTGCAAATGAAAAAAATCCAAAAATATTTTTATTTTCATTGCAAAAGGGGCCGGAGTGGAGGTCTGAAATTTCAAAGTGGGGTTACTAGGTCAAGTGACATATCATATGAAAGGGCTTAATGTGCACATTTCAAAATATATTTTTATTTTATTTTATGTCTCACAGTTTTCGACATATGATGAAAAATGTACAAAAAAATACCATTCCCCCCCCCTTATCTCCGAAGTTTGCGGGGCGAAAAATCTGAAATAATTAGAGTTGATAGGAATTGACCCAAATATGGCACCAAAAATAAAACGATGTTCCTAACTAGTACAGTTTTTTCAAAATCATCAAAATTCCTTCACAAACAAACTTAGTTATGCGGTCCGGATTTTTTTACTTTATACGTCCAAAACTGATACGAAACCCTCGGTGCGCGAGTACGACTCGCACTTGGCCGGTTTTTATAAACTCTATCTACACTCTTTTGCGGGCCAACGGGGAGTGAAGTTTATACGTACGGGCACCAGCTAGACAAATATGTGCAACAAAACATTTGTTTTTGAAGTTAGCATATAAACTCCTAACAAATATTGTAATTAATTCGATGTGTAACAGTGTAAAAACTGAATTTATCAATTCCGTTTACTTTTTAGTTGCTCCCAGCGCACGCATTCATTATCTTGAGTACCTACTAGACTATTAAGACAAATCATATCAAAATGTTAATCTCCAAAACAATATTTCACAATAAAACACACAGGCACGACATTCGCTTCACAGTAATGTACTAATACATTACTGTATATGAATAAAATGCAAAATTTTGGCAACAATATCCGGCCGTAATAAGAGACAAAGCTGAGTGTGCGCGGCGATATTATGCGCATTAATAATATTCAGGTTTATGCAACCAGTATTATTTATATACCAACTAATGCACTGCACTTACTTATGACGTGAAAACAGCTTTGAGAGATGGTAATGTTACATGTACTCATGTGGCTTCCGATCAGAGTTCAGTGTAGCTGCGGTTATAAATGATAGTGTTTATAAAGTGTAGATTTGTGAATCTTTCAATGACGAGCGATTTTCTTTATTTCGTAAACACAAGACATTTTCAAATGATTTTGCTGAAGATTCAAGGTAGGTACTGAAGATCTGTTTCAATTAACAAAAATATCTATGCTTGGACAACTCTTGTTTGTTGCATACCTACATTACATGTCAGACAGACTAACAAACAACTAAGTGATCGTATAAGTGTTCCATAAACACCAAAAATTAGGCTACTTTTCCACCAGAGATGTGCTATGCAACATTGCTATGGATACATTTAATATCCACCAATCATAATTCACTGATTCAACTAAGCTACGTTTTTTATATGGAAGGATGCGTGCTGTTGATGCGTGCTATGGATGCGAGCTATGGATACGTGCTATGGATGGTCGCGAGTGGTGTAGTTCTCCTCACCGCGCCGCCCGGTCCCATAGCTTGAGCTGTGGATCTTCCTCGCACAAGTACCTTGCGGCGCCGGCGCATTTTCATAGCATATCTCTCTCACTCCACTACATAGCTTAGCATTAGTGAAAACGGTCAAATAGTTTCGTAGCTTAGTTTTTACATTCTCGCAGCATAGCTATATGTGGAAAGGCACCCTTAGCCTACAGTCATATGACCAATAAGTTCGCTTTACGAAAAATAAAACAATACTGTTAGAGAAATACATTGGTAAACACTGTTACTTTTGCATAACATAATTTGATGCTTTATGGATATTCGATATTCATGAATTTCCATGTAAGTATCTACACAAGTCAAGAGTTTGTGTTGTATTAAATCTGTTCCGATATTTTTAAATTATTGTGTCAGCTATGATTTAAAAAACTGAATTGCCAACCGAATTTGGTCGCTTACTATACAAAGCCTGAAAAATATTAATTAAACTCCAACGATTTCAATCAAATCCGATGTCAATAACAGGAACGAACGTGTATTAGTTGTCAAATGTCATGAACATGATATAGGTATAAGGCCTACAGACGATTATAATAAAACAAGTTTTTTAACGGATGACATCGCGAATAATATTGATTTTTGTTTTCCAGACGTTTCGAACACTTTGCAGCGTTTGTGGTCGCAGGATGACTGACCTATAGACGATATTTTTTCCTAAATCCAACAACAGAATCTAGCATTCTACGTAACTAAATCTCTAGTTTAGAGAGACAGAAATCTTATTTTTGTACATTAATGCCACACGTAGATGCCCATCAATTAAGAATTCATTAAAAAGGGTCTCGTTTCGATTGATGGTGTCAAAATAAAGTTTGGTTTCGCGACTTAAGTCATCAAGGAAAATGATTATAGGTGTCGCAGTCTACGCCGCGTCGCTTCGTCAGAATACGACTAGGAGAAGTGTTATTATTATTACAGCCGTAACCCTTTCCTTAAGCCGACTCTTACGACTTGCTCCGGATGACTAACAGCTTTTACTCGTATAGTTATATGACTAGATCAGCTTGAAAGCAGTCGTATATACTTTAATAATATAAACAAGCTCGCCATTTCTAAGAGGATTGGGCAAAGGCGAGTGAATTGTGAAATTGAATGGAATTGTATAAATCGATGAGGATATTCAGTGCCATGTAATTTGGGGTAAGCCTATTCCTATACACCAGTCACAATACTGACAAATTCCAAACATAACATCACACCTGTAGTTCCCAAAGAGTTAGACAGTGGTGTCTAACTCTTTGGTGAGTACACCCACAATTCGCCAGTTATGTTTAAGTCCCATGCAATAGGGGGCGAGCCTATTGCCATTAACTGGGCACAAATCTAGACAGAACAGCCCGGCTGAGAATGTCCTTATAAAAAAAGCCAATAACACTTTTCCCGACTCGGAGATTGAACCCAGGACCTCAGCATTCACGCTTGCGACCAACTAGCTAGCTAGACCAACGAGACAGTCAATTACAAAAACACTGCAGAATCTGGGAATCGAACCTAAGACTTCATTAGCCTAGCCATAACAAGAAAACCAATGAGGCAGATATAATATTTTATCGAAAACTGAAACAAATTTCAATGGCTGTACCGGATAATTCAGCAGCAAGACTGTGCATCGAGGAAGTGGGAAAATGTACGGTTAGCTAGATGAAACCCATTCAAGAATCGAAACCGGATAAGTGCTAAGTGGGGTGGAGCCGGGGGCTGATGTCATTACTTCTTATGTGTTCGTTCGCTCCACACCTAATCTAATCACCTATCTACCTGGAGAGCTTTATCGTTTCATTTCGGATTGAGGGAACTTCAAACTTGTTAAAACACATTTACTTGTTTTTGAGAGAAATGCATCACATCTACTAACGTACCTCAGGTTAATCTAACATTTACTGTAATCTATAACTGATCCTTTATTGTACACTATTAAAACAAATATAAACTTTAAGTTGCTGAGGGTCAGATCATAATAACAAGAGAGATGGCCAAAGGGGTATTGAAGTTGACGTTTTCACATAATTACATATTATGATCATGTTGCCGAATGCGATCGATGATTTATAATGCAGTGTTTTAGTTTAGTGTAAGCTGTGTAAGTGACGAATGACTAATAACAGTGTTAGATTGAGGGTGTGCGGCATTTTTAATGTGTGGGAAATCTCTTTAATTGCAAAGGAGTGTTTGTAGTTGTGATGCGAACTACTAGTAGCGACTGCAGTTATAGTATTATCACAGTATAAAGAAACATTTTTATAGACTGTGGAATTATACTAATTTGCTATGGTAACATATCTCCTTGTTTCTATGATCTGAGGGTATTACAAATGGGCGGTATGGTGACGAAACAATTAGCTTCTGAAAATAGCAGGTTTTAACGAAACAAGTTTGTGTTGGTCTTAAAGCTTTCTAACTACTTAGGTACTGTCTGTGAAACCGGTATTAATTTTATTTTCTCATGCAAGTTGGAGCACTTTTCATAATTAAGCTATGATAAAAAGTTTTGAAGTTAGTGGATGATTTAATTGAAAACATTAGTTGTGACGTGAAAATTCAGAACTTTTGAAAGTCACAAAGTATTTAATTACTAAAGTAACTATGAATATGAAACAATATCGTCTAAAGGCAAACGATCTGAATAGTCACAGATACTAGCATATTAGATTTAATACAAACTTATTAAATTTGTATTAAATCTAATAAGAATATGAGACTATGATATGAATATGAGAACATCTTTATTAATTTAATTAGTTTGCTGTGTATTTATTTGCTTATACAAAACCGCATCAACCATAGGTTCGACAAAGGTTCAAGGATTCATAAAAAACGTGCTGACACAGTATTTTTAAAATAGATAGTGAACTTAGCATATCGTCTACAGCGATAAATGGATAGTCTTTATCTAAACTTTCACCTGCCGAAACGTAGATCTACTTACACGAGACATTATCGATTTTTTATTGTATCTTCATTTGCAATAGTCAAGTTACAAGTCTCAGTTGCACTTCTGACAATGCACCTCTGTCATGTAATACTTGTACTTGTAATGCAATAGATTTACATTCATGATTATTACGAGTATAACAGCTATAGAATATAGAGCTACGAAGCTACGTTTTATGTTACAGTTCTACTTGAAACGAATCGAAATACTGTTCAATAACATTGTCTTATGCAGTGTACTGTATTGAGAGTGTTCAGAGAAAATGTCTAAAGTGGATTCGCTACAGATAGGAATATGGTTTTTCTAAAAATATCCAGTCTTACTTAGAAACGAGCGCTAGCTACAATTAAATTATTTGCGACTCGCATAAGGACGATTGTACGATGAAAACAACAGGTTCTAATTAACTTGCATGAGATTCTGCAATTTACGCTGGACTCCTTTATTTTGCGTTCTCTTTTACACTTTAATATTTAAAGCAACCTGAACTCCGGAACGAAAAGTTTTCGCTTGAAATATTTAAATACTGCTCATTACAACCCCATAATGACAACGTCCCGTCTTTATGAGCAGACTCATGACATTGTAACTGATCGTCAAGTATTTTACTCTGAAGAAATTTTGCAATTATTTGACGACAGCATTTTTACTACAACCCGTGCTCAGTCTCTATATAATATTTTTTAATACATACTTCATCAAGTTTGTTATGGTTGACACCCTACTGATATTTTGTATACGCTTGGCAACAAGCTTTTACGTAGGTACTATGGTAAGGCCAAGACCTGGAAAATTGGAAGCAGACAGGCACCCTTTGACTTGATTCAGAATTTCATAATTTATGAGCTCTCGCGGTGCGAGGCCCCTGAGGGCACGATGCCGTAAGCCGTATGTAGCCTTCACCGGCCCCACGTTGCTCTGCACTGTGTTGGAATCCTACGGGGGTTGCTCTCTAAAAGAGCGTACAAACGACACAACTTGATGCTCGATCTGTTGAGCTAATCTGGACGAGTCTCAACAGATTGGCACGTGAATCGCCAATCTGTTGAGACTCGTCCAGACTCGTCCAGACTCGTTCATATCGCCCTACTTACCTAAGTAGGGCTAATATTAACGAATATTAACGTGCCAATCTATCGAGACTCGCCCGGATTGCCTCCACATATCGGATTGAAGTTCAAATTCGGGAAAATCATCGAACAATACACAAGAAGACCTGACTCACTCACTAACTGACTCATCAACGCCTAGTCTAAACTCTTGGACCTAGAAAGCCGATGCACAGAGGTCTTCTTTATGATGTAGATAAGGAATGAGGATTTTTCGAAATTTCCACGGAATATAGTGGGGTGCACGCGGACTGAGTCGCGGGCATGAGCTAGTATAAAATAAATATACATCTCCGACATATTTTATGATGTCAAGTACATAACTAGGAGATGGATCGTTATTAAAATTAAGGGCAGCATATAAATTAAATAACCGAGAAAAGTTTTAAATTGCTCAATTTATTTAAAGTATTATCAGGACATGGCCGGGGTATTCACCAGAAGCATTTGAGGCGCTTTATACCGTGGTTATAAAGTCGTTAAAATTATGCAGGCTTCCTTTATTACAGAGAGTAATTTGATGCCTGAAACTATACCAATTCACGATGTAGCTATATTGTGAGTCACTTATTAGAGCCTCAAAATGCTTTTCATAATGCTATGTCAGATTGTAGGTAATGTAGGCTACATTGTATCCAAAGGTCGATTTAAACCAAACGAACAAAGAGCTAAAGTCGAATAAGAGCATTCTTTCTCGATCCTTTAGTGTAAACTCGTAATTCAGCGTTTACACCAAAATATCAATAAGTAAAAATGAGAACCAAGAACTAGAATAAAATTCTTGCACAATAGAACAACAAAAGAATGCTTTACGTCTGTTTACACTAAAAGAATTTAATAGAGTGGGGATAGAATGAGCTCGTCTTATGTAAATGGACCTTAACGCCAAACTTTTTGAATATAGAAAAAAGTCACAGAATTGAAATTTTACAGTCTTGTGCCAAACATGGCCCCAACCATACATTGAATACACAATTACAAGTATTTTCTAGCGTTATCTGAAATTGAAATCCGTATTATTGCCAAATACTTCGTCCGCTATAAGAAACAGGGTTATAACGGTTGCAAGGGACCTTTCAGCCAGTGTATGAAATTAAATGAATACAATTAACATACATTGGCTTTACAATGGTTTAGATATTATTCCCATATGCAAAAACTGAATTATGAAGGCAATATAATATTCCTTTGTGGCAATACTACCTCTTCCTAATGTAGGTATGTGATTTGTTCTGATAACGTATGCGCATCACATACGCAGCCTCATATCATTCAACGTGTCATGTTTACGTATTCACAATAATAAACACAAAAACCTACTTTTCAAATCAGTTAACTCAAATAACAACGCAATTATTATTCCACAAACGATTCGTAACATTCAAAATTGTTTGTAAATATGTAATTAGCCTCGTATGCGCAACATTCCAAAGTTTCGCTTTATCACGATTGGTTTTGCATTATTCCTCCTCCAGCTTATATTTTAAACAAAGTTCGAGCTCGGAATATTCTAATATCAAAACTTTCAATGTAAATATGGTGGATTGGGCATGTTTAACAAAGACAGTTTCCGGATATTGTTACCTAACTGAGAGAGTAACTGGGACAGTTTGCGACTCTTTCCAAATTAATACAACCCAGTGAATTTGTTTATAAAGGCAATCTGGCAGTCGTTTTGTTTGATAGTCGAGCTACGACCGGACTTAAGCAGTGAAATAAATTGTACGAGTAGCGCCGAAGGGCTGCAGTCTAGTTTATTATTCATAAATCTTTACGCTCTGTAGGCGGATAACGGAGCATTTCAAATCAAATTTCATGAATTCAGAAAACACATTTCTCTCTAAAACAAGCTCTCAATGTTAAAATTATATTTATTTCATATTAAAAGGTCAAAAGAGACAAAGTAAAATCGAAGTATCCAAGGTCTGTTGACTATTGTAGTAGAGAACTAGTGAAAATTTACGTTGGAGATTTTACCTTAATACTCAGCCGATTTATTAGACGATAGGAATAATTACCTCAGCAATAAAGATTCAAAGCATTGTCGCAGTTAGCGGCTAACTGTTAACAGTCTGAGTCTACAGCTAATTACAGGTCGAGCCAACTTCGTTTGATTAAAAAACGTGTGGATAAAACACATTGTTACAGCTTTCAAGGTTGGAAATATATTTTTTTGTAGGACTGTTTTGGTAACTAATACCATATCTTAATCGTTATCATTCTGTATTCTCTAACCCTTAAAACATTTATTACCCAGTCACAACATGTTTAATTTTGTAATGATTGATTATTTATATAACGTCAGCCATTTATAGATAAAAGGCACCCACCACTTCCAAGAAATCTATTGAGACAAATACCAATTTACTTAGTTTGTACCTTTGAAAAATCGTTTGACGGACATAAGAAGGCTTTACGTGATTTGCGAGAGTCCAGACACAACTTATTTATTTATAAACAGCTTATAATAATTCAAGTGTACTTACGAAGTATTATTTGTAGGGACCTAACTGGCGTACGCAGTTTATTTAGGCTGTTAAAATTTGCTTGAACAACTGCGAGGGTATTGGCAAGTCCTAAGTCTGGATTCCAGGAACGGCATTTACAGCAGTTGTAAAGACGGCAATTACCTACTTACTACAGTATATACAAGAAGTAATGACAGCGACTTTGCTAACGTTAAAATATATTGTATAATTTGCCAATAAAACTGCTTCAGTACGTCATAATGAATTTGGAAACAATGTATCGGAGTCCGCCTATTCAGGATTGCGTCAAGAGCTCCGGGACTAAATAAAGCCAAAGAACTCCTTTAATTATTTTCATTTAATCAACAAGACAAAGACATACCAATGTTTAGAATGTAATGCGCTCGGCTGCCTCGCCCCAATCAGTGTTGCCGTCTTTGATTCAAGCGGGAAACTTTGTGTGTTACTTTACCATTAAGGGGAACGTGGGAAATTAACAAGGAGCTTTGGCGTCGCAACCTGCATGAGAATGGCGCCTTTACCATCCATTACGGTCCGCTCCTTTCCCAACACTAATTTGTCTTATCCCTTATTGTCACGCATGCCAATGAATGAGGAGCGTCAGTCGTCACTAGCATCGCTTTGAGTAAATACCTTTTGTTCAAAGAGAACCTTAAGGGATTTTTCTTGTTAGGGATATGAATATGAGATGTTGTATTCAGCTACCCATGTTTAGTCATAAGCCGAGATATATTTCTTGTTACGGTGGTTTATATTTAGATATTTCATCTTTTAAGATAAGTCTATTTGTATGCTCACGGATTACCAGATGGCTGTCTTATTTCTAAAAACCTTTTCTATTTAATTTGTAGTTTTTTTTTTTATAATAGGCTTGCGTTTGATCGCCGCCTCGCCTGATATTGAACGATGATTCGGTCTACGATGAAGCACGTTTGCTAGAAGAAACCGATTCACTCGCGAGTTGAAACATCCAGATTGTAACTATCAGGGAACACCCACACGTTTTGCGGTTTTCACAATGAAAGTGGAATCAAAGCGCTTTGTTCGAATTGTTAGTATATCAACCATGAAACGATTTTATAGATAAATAAATTGTTTTTCGTTATTGGACAACTCCCTGAATAGCTAACATAAGATTTAGTGAGATTTGATTACAGATTTACGGGGTTACCCAGCTTGATTTTATGACACAATAATTGAAAACTTACATGATTTATGCTTAGAAGTAAACTGCGGTAAGCTGTAGGTGATGACGCTGAATTTTGACCAAATCTGAATTATACGTTGAGCTGAGCCATAAAAATCTAAAAAATAAAGCATTATATTTTTTTTAATTTTTCTATTTAATTTGTAGTTTTTTTTTTTATAATAGGCTTGCGTTTGATCGCCGCCTCGCCTGATATTGAACGATGATTCGGTCTACGATGAAGCACGTTTGCTAGAAGAAACCGATTCACTCGCGAGTTGAAACATCCAGATTGTAACTATCAGGGAACACCCACACGTTTTGCGGTTTTCACAATGAAAGTGGAATCAAAGCGCTTTGTTCGAATTGTTAGTATATCAACCATGAAACGATTTTATAGATAAATAAATTGTTTTTCGTTATTGGACAACTCCCTGAATAGCTAACATGAGATTTAGTGAGATTTGATTACAGATTTACGGGGTTACCCAGCTTGATTTTATGACACATTAATTGAAAACTTACATGATTTATGCTTAGAAGTAAACTGCGGTAAGCTGTAGGTGATGACGCTGAATTTTGACCAAATCTGAATTATACGTTGAGCTGAGCCATAAAAATCTAAAAAATAAAGCATTATATTTTTTTAAATTTTTATTTCATATGAACAATAAAATCAAATAAATATTTAAAGGTATTAAATGAATGAAATATATTTCAATGAAAGTCGAAACAAGTATTGACTCACGCTGAATGAGAGTCGAAACTTTTTTATCGGCAACAAGAGACAGACGATTTACGCTGAAGCTATCATGGCAAAAATTAAATTACAACAGTCGTTACCGACCGACGAAGGGACCAAGTTACTGGCAGTAAAGCTGATTAGTTAGCTCCGAAACTAAGCGTTAATTTAGATTGGTACGTTACGATGTTGCGTTTGATAACGGACGCGGAAATCATTGTTAAGAGTGTTACAGATCATAGACTCGATTTAATACAAGTGCCAGTACAGTATATATTCGTTCCTGGTTTGTTGATTTATTTATCAGAAAGCACCTATGTCTTTTTAAGTTTTATATGAATTCATGTTCTAAACTACTGTATCTTGTCATTTAGTGATATAAAGTTCATTAGGTGCATTGTATAAATACCACTATCTAAAATGATAATTTCACTAGATATTATAACAAAGGTTTACACAAGAAAACTAACTAAGTAGTAATATCTATTTTATCTATTGATTTACCTGACTAAATACCTCTATATAAATGCCAATATGTTAAGAAAGTTACGACAAAATAGTTCGATAAGAACATAATAAGTTACCCAAGATCCCTATATCCTCTATGGGTATAATTGTATAAGGAAAAACAACAGTTTCACCCAAAGGCAAGAACTGGATTAAGGCCAAACAGATCACGTCTTGTATTTCCGTAAAAAGGAAACTAACTTCTGAAATGGGAAGACATTTCTTTACGACGCCGCGTTTTCTCTATAGCTAGGAACCTGATGTAAACAGTATGATGGATGTAAACGGAAAAAAGCTTTACACTTAACAGACTTGAGTATGCACTTTAAATATTGATTTATACTTAGGTTGTATTTTTACCCGTCATCGGTACAGACAACAGCTACAGTACATGGCATCTTACTTAAGATGTCATAACATAAGGGGCCTGCCGAGCACTTGTCCGGCAGGCCCCTTAGACGAACATGTAGGTACTCTTTCCTATTATTAAAATGTTACGCTAGTATTTATTGGATTTGTATTTATGTGGCTCTGAAAGTTCATTGATGATTTTTTTTTTGCCGCTTCGAACAATGACTTTTGGCTTGATCATTGGCTTCGAAATGAACGTCAACACTGTCAACAACATAAATATGCATTGTAGAATTGTCAATCAACTGCATTGTTTTATTTATTTTGTTATCGGTATTTTTTTACACACGCGTTTCCGTAACGCTGCTAACATTATGTTTTTTGGGAAAATATTGTGAGTAAATCGTGTTGCCTAAACGGATTATACCTAGATAATTGCACCCTTTAAAATCGTGAGTACCAGAAAACAAAACTCTAAATCTAACCTAAACCATGCTTGCATCAAACAGTTTTTGATATTATTACTGTCGGAAGTTGTAATTTTTTGATAGCGTTTATTAATCTGATAAAAAAATAAATTTTTAGGGTTCCGTACCAAAATGGTAAAAAAGGAACCCTTATGGTGCGACTTCGTCTGTCTGTCTGTCTGTCACACCTGCTTATTTCAGCAACTACTACCTAATGCTATCGACTTGAAATTTGGAACAGTTATAAAGAATGCTTGCCCAACTTTATTGCAAATGAAAAAAGTCAGTAAATATTTTTATTTTCATTGCAAGAGGGGCCTGAGTGGGGGTCCGAAATTTTAAAGTGGGGTTACTAGGTGGTCAAATTGCATATCATATGAAAGAACTTAATCTGCACATTTCAAAATATATTTTTATTTTATTTTATGTCTCACAGTTTTCGACATATGATGAAAAATGTCTGAAAAAATACCATTCCCCCCCCTTATCTCCGAAGTTTGCGTAGCGAAAAATCTGAAATAATTAGAGCTGATAGGAATTGACCCAAATATTGCACCAAAAATAAAACAATGTTCCTAACTATTACAGTTTTTTCAAAATCATCAAAATTCCTTCACAAACAAACTTACTTATGCGGTCCGGTTTTTTTAACTTTATACGTCCAAAAATGATACGGAACCCTCGGTGCGCGAGTACGACTCGCACTTGGTCGGTTTTTTTTTTATACGATAAAGCTTCCAAAAAATGCGCTATTAGTATTAAACAATGGAAGTTTCAGTGTGTCTAGCTTGGGTCATTGCGTGTAACCATGGAAATATTTAGCCATAGTCTTGAGAATATACCATATTGTGCCCTCGATGTTGGTAATTTGGTAATGTGTCAATACATGTGTAAATAAATATAGTGTTCATATTGATTCTCGTTTACATATTGGCAGTGCATAAACGAGGACTAGTCATTATGCGGAATTCTATGTAGGTAGATTGTGTTACAATTACAAAGGTGACGTTGCCAGCTTATCGCATTTGAACGATATATTATTCTCTATGGTATAGTTATTAGGAGCAATTGAGCATGTTTGTTTGTCCTGTATCAAGCCATGTTTGGTGGTAACGTAACTTAACGTAGTTCTGTCAGTAATAATCTGTGTATGAATAGATATAATACATACAACATTATTTCTTCTTCTATGTATTCGTCAATGATTGTGTCTATTGTACACAAAAACTTGCGAAAGCCTATCATTCTTTCTTTGAAAAGAGTTCCATCAAGTATAGTAGAATAGATACCTACTCAATCAATGGTTGTTGAAGTGTAAGTGTAAACAAACATGTGTAGGTTACGAGTAAGGGTGAATACCGACTGTCGATATACTTTTTAGAGGTCCCGGTAATTGTTCACATTCTATTGACAGTGACGATCCAAAATCTTCTAATATCATTTAATCTAGGTACTTCATCAGTCAATAAACTTTTTAGTTTTGTACAGAAACTAGAACCTTTGTTAACACTTATATATTACTCAAGTGCCTCCAATAAAAGATCGTACATTTTTTCAGGAAAAAAACATATTGGTCCATCATGACCTACCTGACCCACTAACATGTTCATGGTCAATACCATGAACATGTTAGTGACTGACGATTTTATAACATGGCCGCCAAGTGAACCAAGACGAACTAAATAAGTGATAACTGACACTACATCCGTAGCCCCAAAGCAACCATAACTTTATCGTGTTTGAATTATTTCACGCTTGACTGATCGCCCAGATCTGCGTGCAAATGCGACATGAATATTTCATCATGTCGAATTTACAAACAAAATACAACAAAATGTAAGTAAAGAAGAAAATTCCGGAGCAACTGTTCTCTGTGAAACGATCGATTGATCTTCTTACTCGTTTTCCTATGATTTCATAGATTGTTCCATCCATCTAGGCTAACTAATGTGACTAACGTAACGTGTTGACAAAATTTTCCACAATTCAGCAGTTTTAATCGGCCGTGTATGCACGCCTTTAACAGTATACATTGATAAAAATGCAAACGATCCTGTTTTTTTAGTGACACAGTTTATACGTAGTGCGCAGTCATCGGTACAAATGAATTAGCTGAAATTTATGTATGGCAAATGCCTACACATGAATTTACGCATGACAATAAAAAAACAAACGGTAACTAAGTAATTTGGCGTTGTATATTTTTAATTTTATTATCGTAAAACGATAGGTAATACCACAGGTAATACAAATAAGTAACTTTTGATTCCACTTCATAGCTTCAGGATATATATCGAAATAAGTATTATTAATTTTATATTCATGATACCTAACATCGTATATTCCTCGAAGTATTAGGCAAATGTTTTCATACATAATAACGATTATTGTTTTCATTTGATTTCATGTAATAAAGGCCACCCTATTACTTTAATTTATCAGTCATATTTTCTATCCCAGGGCATTCTAGGATTTTTTTAACCTCCAATAACGCTTTGTTCGAACCGGTAAATAAGCAGCAACATTTGCAAATTTTAGACCTTGAACAATGAAACGGTTAAATAATAATACATATTTTTGTGAATTTCAAGCATGTCAATGCCATGTTATGGTTATGTTATTGTTATTAATAATAAAGATTTGAACCCGCAACCTCTACCCTACCTACTACCGTGGCGTAAGATAAGATCTTAAGATGAATCACAAGAGGTGTATTAAAAGAGATTTATAATTTCAATTAATGAGCGCAGGACACGGTAGCTCAGTTGTTAGAGTCACGCCACGGTACGGCAGAGATCGCGGTTTGAAATCCCGTCCGTTTTAGTTATTTTTAAATCTCTTATATTATATATAATAACGGTTAGCTATTTTATCTTTCGAAACATAACAAGAATCCAATAAGTAAAATATTTGTATAAACCACAATGGACCAGCGGACACTTTACGAATAGCGCTATTATCATATGGGGAATTTTTAATTGTACCTCTATTTAAAATTTAAGCAAACAACAATTATCCACTAATAATGTACCAGCATATCAAATAAATGACTCTTTATCAAATTAAATAATTGTATATCTAAATGTGGCGTATAAGAAAATGTCTAACATATATCAAAGTTAGCGACTTTATTTATCTAATATCACTACGAAAAACTTGCTAAAACCACAGATATAAGCATTCTAAAACAAAATTACTCGCCATATAACAGAAATACTGATTTGCACACTAAATTATCCAATATTACCACCGAATTACTAAAATCATTATCTTAAATTGCATAACAAAGAATGCATGTTATAGGTTATCTAATGACTACACTAATTTGCTACTTGTTGAACTAAAATCCCTTTAACCCAACTATATTTTTCTTTGTACAACTGTTTTGTTGAAAACTTATTTGGCGCGCTTTTGACTGCACTCACTCAACGCTCGCGCTAGTCGCATCGCGCTCGCTCCTTCACAAGCACGGCGGCACGAGTGTGAGAGAGAGCGAGTGATGTTATTCCGCAGTCGTACACGGCGCATGGTCGCGTGCATTTGTTATTGTTTTCGTTCATTAGATAAATATAACTTGCTCGAGTTTAAGTGTAAACGAATGAATCTTTCGCTGATAGCATTCAGTTTACGCTAGCTATTATATTTTATGATAACTAAGGTCCAAGAGCGAGCGAAGCGAGCTCGGGAATTTGGACACCCCGACACGGACAATTTAGGTTCGAAGGGGTTGACGACTTCAGTGAGCGAGCAAAGCGAGCGAACGAAGCCCCCGTCAACCCCTTCGTGTTAGGTTACTTTTAACCTTGCAGACAGAAATAGGAGCCCCGCGTAGCGGGGCTCCGTCGACCACCTCCCTCCCCCTTGTAAATCAAAAAATAAAGTCTTTTATTTTGTCTCTCCTCAATAGCTTCTGATAATATAAATGTCACACCACCTGCAGAAGCTAAAAACATACCTATTGGGATAAAACGAAAACGCGGACGTCCATCAAAAGCAAGACCTGCCCTAATCGTACAATAAAAATATATATTTTTTAATATTTTAATTAATTTGTTGAAAAAGTCTGAGTAGTCTTACCGTTGTGCCTTAATTAGTGATTATGATGATAACACTTATTTGATTTTTTGAGAACAATAATTTAATAAACATGACTGATTAACTGTTGTTTTATTTAGAATAACTCATGTTCTTTCAAATTTAATAGGTGACGTATTCCAAAAAAACAGATTAAATGTTTCGTTGCACTAAAAGGATAATTAGATTTACTATAAGTTAACAGATAGTAGTTCAGTAAAATAGTTTAGCTTTAAACATCAAACAGTGTAGTATATTTGATTTATTTGATGGGCAAATTTAGTGTGCAATTCAGTATTTTTGTTAGCAATTGCGAATACTTTGATAGAAAAATGTGGATTTACAGTTGTAAGATTAAATACTACCCTTATAATATCTTTGTATCTGGTAAAAGGAGATTATTCCGAATATATAAGAAGTGGGCAAGAACATTATTTTTATTTTTGCGAGTAAACTGAATTTCGTTGTGGCTGTACAATGAACTTAATCGATTAAGTACCTATTGTCGGCGGGGCAAAGGGTCGAAGAGAGAACTTTCGCGGGCGAGCGATCCCGACAGAACACGTAGTTATTATAAAGGTTAACATTAAACGCGGTTTTGTTTGTTAGTCACACGACGGTGAAAAGTTTCGTTTACAGGAGCTTACACGTGTTGTAATGCCGAATTAATCTGTAGCTCACGTTAAGTGCTCAGCTAGTTATTAGAGGACGAGTTCGGGTGCAAACTGAAGACACGTTTCTCAACGTCATAGTGTTTGTGAAAAGCTTATGCAGATAAACGGCGACACGTGTCCAAGTCCAATCGATTTGTACAGATATGGTTTTTAGGGGGCTAAGATGTAAAAATCAAAATACTACATCACTAATCTAGTCTGAAATTAGTCACACAACTTGAGATTTTGTGCCGGGCTTCAGCCCCATAGCCCACCTCCTGGATCTGGCAATGAATGTGGTCACGTTGCCGACGCTCAGACTATACGCGATCGATGATTTGTATAGGTACAGTGTTTTAGTTCAGTGTGAGTGACGAGTGACGAATAACAGTGTTAAATTGAGGATGTGCGGTATTTTTTATGTGTGGAAGATCTCTAATTTTAAAAAGGAGCGTTTGTAGTTACGCACACTGTCTTAAAAGTGGCGACAACTGTTTCCGTACTAATTTGCCATGATAATATAATTATCTCCATGTTTCTATGATCTGAGGGGTAAAAAAAGAAGGCTGAGACAGATAAAGACTGGAAGTGGGAGAGAAAGAATTGTTTGTCTATCTATCCTATTAATATTGAACGGCGGCCCTTTAGTATATTCAGCTGTGGACTTCAATTGACAGAACAAATTGCGAACTTTTTACATGTATATTATATTTTCAATAGAAAATTGTTTGCTCTCCAATAAATGTACAATAAATCTAATTTCAATAACATCAACAAATCGTTCCTATTATATTAATAAATCAATATTATGTAAATATTATGATGTCTGGATCCGATTGTGTTACATTAAGTAGATTGACTACAGCAATATTCGAAAGAAACTGCTAGTTACAGTCGTATTTTATTACTTATTATTAGGTAAAATCATTCCGAATAAGACCAAAATACCACCTTTTATAGAAAATCAGTATATTTCTGCTTTATATCAAAATCGTAATATGTCTAGAGATATAATTAATATATTTTTTTAGGTACCTACCTTTTGTTATACGCTTGTAATTATTATTGTGCTTGAATAAAAGAGCGCTTTTATTTCCATTCATCGACATCGTGGATAGCTGATACTTCAATATTTCATTTTAATGAGATTCAATATAAACTCGTTGATATCTATTTCTGGCATTACGTTATCATAACAACGCGCTTGTATTCCGAAAGGTTAGGCAGAGGTGTAATATTACAACCATATTTCGCCAGATATGTTTAAGTCTTATCTGATAGCAGCTACTCTATTTGCCATTAATTGGGCACGAATCTGGACTTTTCCTGCGGATAAACCCAATAACACTTTGCTCGACCTGGGGATCGAATTAAGGACCCCGCGCTCAACAGATAGACCAACGAAGCAGTTAGTACTACAATAGTTGAATATATTAGCTGATGAATAGTTTCCTTTGTTCAAGTCCCAAACTAGTCGGGATTCCTTAAGCGCGACGCACGTCAGTAAAATAATTATCATAAATCTGTCTTAAGGAAGTTCGTACCATCTTAATTTCAAACAAATCTTGATTTGCGACATGAGTGAAAGAAAATGGAAGCGCCACGATACAAGTACTTAAGAAGTATGTATTTGTATATAAAAGTACATCGTTCAATTAGGACTGTCGCAGAAGTTTTCTTATAAAAGTAGATTGTTACTATATTTTCACGACAAACAACACGGCGCTCAACGTATAAACAAAGAAAAATTCCTTCCATCTGGTAGATTTGGGAGCAATCGCTCGGACTAAAAGATTGTTTCTTTGTTGGCTGAGGAAGTGATGAGTAAAACTGAATGAATACATGAAATGTTTCAAATTAATTAACAGAAACAAAACAAGATCATCATACGAGATTTCTTGTCTGTCATAACAGAACCCTTCTTCAGAACAACGTACATTTATGACGGATATATTGTCGGATTCAGTAGCGTGTCTTTCCTCATAGAGAGTCCAATGCAAAAGGAAAATACACCCCAAACACATCAGCCGCTTATCACAACATATTATAAAACAAAGTTCCCGCTCGCGTCAGTTTTCGGGCTAACCTCTGTAGTTACCGGGCAAATTTTCACCGCTATTCTGAGGCAGGCACATAATGTGTTTTCCGGGAAGAGTTGCTAAGAATCACAAGTTTCTGCAAACTGAAAAAAAAAAACATAAAAGTAACCCGAATATCATTAAAAGTTACCGTTTAGCAAGGTTAAAATGGAGCCAACACGTTAAACACGTTAGCAAAACGAAAAAAAAGCAGGTAAATTATATCAGTAAATTTTTCAGTTTTATCCATATTGATGTTCAATTGTTACTGACACAAAAACTTCCCGAAATGGTTTAAACATTTGTAACAACAGTTTGCCTCTGTTTTTATTAAGTTCTCAACGTCGTAAAATAATTAATTCTCACTAAAACACATTGTTACAACTTACTGTCAATTTTAATTGTGCAAAAAATGCACACTGTTGGATTTTTTTTTTCAGTATATTATTGCCTGAATTCATTCATTTTCCAAACGTTTCAGACCGTCCGCAAGGTTGATCGGGATTATCCCATTTGCGGGCACTACCGTGGAGATTTTAATTTTGGATGACAGTAGTCCAAGTGTCGGTACTCTCGTGTGGTCGCATAATCAGAGAATCCAATAGTTTTATTTCGTATGTGTCCTAAATAATGTTGATCATGCAGACAACTGGTTAACTATGATGGAAGTTCGATACACGCCAACAATCAAATGAATTAGAAACTCTTGCAATATGTAAGCTGAGCTAGAGTAATTTTGATGGGAAATTGAGTGAAAGTATCAAGCCCTTCTTCTGTAGTAGACGCAATTGTAAGGTTGGTCAGATAGGTCAAAATTACGGATATTATTATAATACTAGTTTTAGTACATATCTATTATCTTGTAAGTTTTTTTGTATCATTGAATTCCTTCTTATATAGCAACCGAAAGCCAACATGTCTTAACAAAATTATTTAAATTCACCATACAATGGTGTTTTCATGTAATAAACTATATAAATCATGACTAATAAAATTATATGGTAGTGCGTGAGGTTGAGGGCTGGGGTGTTTGTTAATGTTTTGTTTTTACGATCAGCTGTGTCATCCTATTGATATACGTTGATACGATCTTGGATGATGCGATAACATCACTGACGATTCCCAGTTTTTGTGTGAAGAGTTGCATCGAATAATTCTCTTTCGTGTACGCCAATGCTTTCATTATAGCTCGTAAATATTCTTTGCTGAACACAGATCTCGTTACCACTAGGATGGATTCTCAAAGGGGAAATTATTTCCACGATCACCTACTTCACAATTGAATTCGTGATAATCCTTTATCATAAAAACCTAGTCCTGCCTTGACAAAAATACTGACTACACCACATAACGGACAGTACATATTAGTTACAAGTTGATTAATTACCTAATCTACCTACAGTGGAGCCAGAGTGACATCACTAAAACCTTGAATTAGTAGCTGAATCATTATGGATAAATTGCCGCACATAAAATGAAATACAGTGCAAAATAACCAAACTAGATCGCTCTAAAAACAGTTAACAACGAAAAATGCTTCATAGTGAAGATGCCTTGAATTGCAAAGCACATACAATAACCCACCTACTAATTGGCAAATCCAAAAATTAAGAAACAAATAACATTAAGTAAATTAAAAATCTACTTGCAGTTTAATGCATCCTTTTCATGGACGAATTCTTTGTGTATCCAGACACAGTCATAATAATGGCGGAAGTCGCCAGTACTGTGTGTAATAATTTATTAAAAAGATAAATAGCCGCTAGTCACTGTTGCGCCCAAAGCTTAACAAATATCTACAGGTGAAGTCACTTTCATAGAACAGGGTTTATGACGACATAAACCCATGACACCATCATAGAGCCGATATAAACACTTTATTTACGTCACACGGGATCTCAGATAGGTTTGTTTCCGAAATTGTAATGGTTAAAGGTTATCGAAGTTCAGCTCGAAGTTAAGTTCGTCGTATTCTACAATAAACTTCTTTGATATGATGTTTATGTAGAATAGGTAAATACGCGATAGAATGAAATTATCTGAAGCTAGTAATTTTGTAAACTTCTCCGAAGTTCAATGATAATAACAAGTGAAACGCCGAGTTCTGCAATTCGTAAAGCGTAGGTATCCTATCAAAGGGGATCTATTTTTACGGGACTGGACGGCACGTCAACGTCAATGAGACCGTTATTCTCATCCAATTCATACCGTACCAAATGTATAGATGGGTCATTTTAACGAAACACAACAATTTTGTTCGTTTGAAATATATAGTAGCTCCGTAAATTTCAACTACTTCCAAAATAATTTTTTTCATCTATCATCGAAAATAAAAAAAAATTACAAATTTTCTTTATTTTTAGCAGTACAGTATGTGATTACTCAAGTCCTGTAGAGTGTTCGCAATATAGGTTGTAACATTGAAGTGTCGATATGTTTATCAAAATAATTAAGGTGTTAATTATATGACAAAGAAGCAACCAGTATAATATTAAAAAATATGTCTTATTATTTAAAGTGTAATTTAATTATTCTATAATGTTCGTGAAAAATAATCACGCCTGTAGAAATTAATTACATAAATTGTAGACTTTTTATTTTTCAAGTAGCAATGTTATTTTCTATGCCTGGCAATCCATTAAGATCATTTAATCATTTATTGAACCATTGGTATGTACATCATTAAGTTCTTTACTTTCTGTAGATGTTATAAGTAATAATTACGGCCATACTTTCACAAGCGATTGCAGTTCAGAGATTCTGAAAGTTAAAAAGCGTTCTACATCAATGTCAAAGTTCATTCCTCACTCCTGTACCTAACCAAATAAAAGTAAGTAAACAATTTAAAAATCTAATTTGCATATGGCCTTATTAATAAGTTGATTAATTATATCGAAATGAAGTGAATTCGGATTTCAGATACTCAAATTTTGCACCAGTTACTTATTTCTTATTGAAAACTTCACTTCTGTAGAACTCACTCCTGTCGATGTAGATTTCTATAGAAGTGGTGATTTTCAGGTTTTCCTGGTTTATTTTTACTTTTTTTAGAAATACCTACGCGATTTAACTGACGTAGGTACAATGCTGTTTTTTATTGCGATGTAATTATTTTCTACCCTGCACAGCTTTTTAATAATTTTATTGCTTTTACAATAGCGAGTAAAAGGCGATCAGAAAAAGAAAAATAAGAGCGTTGGAACAACAAAACAAGGCAAGAACATTTACATCACTATGTGTAAAAAACAAAAGTGTAATGTTTTCACAATATTATTGTGATTGATCTCTGATTCTATTTTTAAGGCGATCATTAGGTTAAAACTTATTATAGGTATTATGAAAATAAAAAGTTGATTTTGTAAAAACGAAAAAAAAAAAACCATTCGGTGGAATAACCCAGATACATCCATACTAAGCAGCACGAAACGGTCGAAGTCATCTTTTTGTATGTTTTGTATTAGAGTTTTGTTAACGTTGACGTGTTTTCCCGTTTCGTATAAAAATATAAATAGAGAGTATTAAAACTGTAAACTTAGGTACCTACATGTATTGCTTACCAAAAAGCCCATAAACTTTAGTAATCATAACAACAATACGAAATCTAACCTTAAAATTTTGGAAGTGACTCCGCGACCGCCGCCGTGACCTGAATTTTCAGCCAGCACCGGTTGCTAAATTGGCAGCCGGCGCTGACTTTGGAAAAAAAGCGGGAAAGGGGGTTGGCAATTTGGCATAATTAAAAAAACATTTCATGTTTCATTTGAGTAACATACCTAATTAGGGTCCAAGAGCGAGCGAAGCGAGCTCGGGAACTTGGACACCCCGACACGGACAGGTTAGGTTCGAAGGGGTTGACGGGGGCTTCAGTGAGCAAGCGAACGAAGCCCCCGTCAACCCCTTCGTGTTAGGTTACTTTTAACCTTGCAGATAGAAATAGGAGCTCCGCGTACCGGGGCTCCGTCGACCACCTCCATACCCCTTGTAAGTCCAAAAAAGTTGTATTTTGTTTTACATTGACACTGTAATTGAAAAGTCAGTCTAAGGTATTTAATTCAACTTAAAACACGGCAACATTAATCTGCTGCTACGGTAGTTTGCAATTATTTTCGTCTGGTATCACTGCTACTCCAAGGCTACTCCGGTTCCTAACGGCATTATTTTTAAGAGCCTAGTCGGCGCCGGCTGCGGAGGCGCTCCCTAAAATTTTACCCTAAAGAATTCTTTACCCTAAAAACCCGCTTTACCTTGCTTTAGGCCTGCCGAGCTTCCTGGACCGCAATGGGCGCGCCAAAGTGTAACTGTTTTGGTAAAAAATAACACTCTCATATGTTATGTAATATAATTAATGTAACCTATTTGAAACACATATTGAAAGTCAAGTTGGTTGTACGCACCTAGCTCCAACTCAACCAATTTAAGCGGGAATAAACTCAAATGAAAGAGCTCGTTCCAGTGAGTGATAATCAAAACGAACCGCGTACCTCAATTAGAACCGGAGATAATAATATCTAGAAGGAAATCGCGTTTTAGTATAACTTGAGATGGGTGAAAGTTTGGTGATTTCCAATGCTTGATGATGAATCAGTGCAATAATATAACTTTCATTAAAAAAAAAAACAAGCAAATCGCTTGGATAGAACGGCTGGATGAACTCGTAATAGATTTCATAAATTATTTTAATAATATAGATTAATCCGCTACTAACCATTATGCAAAGTTATGACGTTAAAGACTATGTATGATAACACAGTATCTACATACCCATATCCCCAGCCAGAAGCCACACCGTCACGTGTTTGCGTAGTTCGAACTTAAGCTCACCACGTGGGAAACAGAAGCATGTGGGGTATGTGATTATACCTACCGTATTTCAACTCAAACAACTTTCATTTATGTGAGTTTCCGGTCCATATTTTGTCTGCTCTCATTATTTTAATAGTTAGGTATAGGTAGCGGCGTGAATTATGAGCACAGATCGCGCATGTAAATTTTCGGCCCAATAGACAATAGACAGTTGATAATGCGTGATAGAAAATGGCCTAATTAGACGGCGAGCATTGACTGACGAACCAATCGCGTGCAGCCTCGGCGCGCCCCGTCTTCTTCATTCAGCCAAAGGGACCGAAAAATCAGCTAATGCGCAGGTGATGTTTGTGCTCAAGACTGGTGCCGCTAGCTATGCTTATATAAAGCTGTCAAAGGGAAACGTCATCAGAATGTTACAAAATAATATACGGTATGTTTTAAAATAATATTTTTAAATGAAAGGTATTTAATTTTATGCACAGATTCATCATCAAGCGTTGAAAATCACCCAACTTTCACCTCTTTCATCCTTCTAGATATCTCCGGTTCTTATTGAGGTACGCGGTTAGTTTCGATCACTCACTGGAACGAGCTCTTTCATTTGAGCTTATGCCTGCTTAAATTAGTTGAGTCGGAGGGGAGCTAGGTGCGTACAACCAACTTGACTTGAATAGGTATGCGTTTTAAATAGGTTACAATAATTTATTACTTATCATATGAGAGCGTTATTTTTGAATTATACGTATTATCAACACAATACTGCGGAGCAGCACGGGTCTCTCGTTTATATTATTATTATTTTTTCAATAGAAGTATCTTGTGACAAAAAAAAGTAGCTGACCTACGAGGGACATCTCATTAATGTACAGTCAGTGCCCCACATTTTCTGACCCCTCTTAGAAATAGTAAGATTCTAAAATGGGTCAGATAATGTGGGGCACTGACTGTACCTAAGCATAATGTGCCTAAATGTATGTCTCTAAACATGAGTTTCTAAAGTAGATAACTTAGGTGTGTAACGATTTTGTAGGTCACAGTTTTCCAAAACATTATCAAGCGGTACCTTCCTACTATCTATTGATAAAATGACCTCGATTGGTCCAAATATTTCCCAGGTCGGTGAATGGCAGCGATGCCATGAAGACCAGTATACTAATTTTTCGGATGACTTGGTTACGTCCAGCTCACCATCCGCTTAGGCTTTTCCAAACCTAGTAGATGCGACAAGATATCAGTATTTTCTAGAAGCGACTGTCATCTGACCTCCACAGCCCAACTAGTAAATAATACCGGTATTTTAAAGTAAGAATAGTCATCTAACTTTCGAGCTTCGGACTACCCGTAACGACTAACTTAGATATTCGTATAGCTGCTCTCCGAGCCACATGGGGCCTTGGTCTAAAGAATGGTCACCCATCCATGGACTGACTGCGGCAAACGAGGCTTAACCTTGTGGATTAGGTATATTTTGTAACATGGACAACTAAAATACTCTTTAATATTTTGTGGTCTCATTAATAATATAGATTCTTGCATAATCATACGTAGTATTATCAAATAAAACTGTCGTAATGTCGAGCTCCACGTTTTAATATCGGTAAGGTTAAGTTGATTTACAATCTTATAAAACAGTGAGATGGTCTTACAAAATTATTGGTCGATTTGTCAAGTCTAGTCAAAGTGTTTTTTTAAGAAATCTAATAACAGCGACTGCTCTTCGCGCGTTTAAGTGACCTACTTTAACTGTCCTTTTACGAATAAAGTGGTATTTTATAGAAGAGCAGTTACCCTTGGTAGTTTGCCCGCATTCGGGATTCGAACGACTTTACCCGAATTCGGATACCTGACACGTTATTTACAGAGCAACATTCGGGTGTCTATGGAATTTGGGCTAACGACAAACGCGAGTAGGTACATTGAACGCAGTCAAGTATGCCCGATATTCAGCTTGGAGAGCTAGTGTTGGGTTTCGGAATTCGATTATTACCTATTACCCAAACGAAGAAGCCGCACGAACTTATCCAAATACGGGCTGTACTCGACATCGCTCATACTTCATACGTCAAAGTCGTTAGGCCTATGATGCACTTGACGGAAATTCCGTCGCAGGCCTTCCGTCGCGTAACGCCGTTACACATAATTCCATACAAACATCTCAAACTACGCATTTAACCGAAGATGCGTCTTTTTAAATAGGAATAGAAAGTTACGCAATGGTAGATCAGCGACGTTTTCGTCAGATGTGGCTGCGGCCTTAGTCCGAATTACATAACCATCCAAATGTGGATAACTGCGTCAGTCTAGGTAAGTATCAGCCTAGCCTCTTCTAATAATAAAAATATGATGTGACTGGCTTCCAGCCTAACGAAATGTGACTAGCTATTTGTATTCAAAGTTGTGTTTAGTTAATTTCTAGTACTCACCTAATAAGTCTTGGACTGTCAGGCAACAGGCACTATAATTAATTATTTTGGAAACTTGTAACTCAAACTACTACAAACTTGTATTCGTAATGCTAAGTAGTGTTGTTTTAGGATACCTATTATAGATTTTATGTATGAGAACAGACAGGCTCCTAACAATGCCTTTGGCGGGAAACGCCAGGAGAATATTACCCGGGAATTTAATTTTGCTTTGCAGTATTATAATAAAATCTGCAGTAATTAATCAAGTAATTAGCAAGCAAGTCTTTAGTTAAAGCGCATAGTGAAATTTTAAAATGTTCGATGCTTTTCACGGTTCAATTGTCGGAATATTGCGCAATGAGGCGCGACAGATCCGGCGCGCATCAAAGGAACTTGCTTCAATTTTGAACGTCTTTTCATTCAGTTTTATTACTAAAAGTTATTATTAGGCTCCTTACTGTGTTATCTTTAGGTCACTTTGAACAGAAAAAAAAGATCTTTATTTTGCTATTTTGCATGATGGTGACAATAGCTACTGTTTACGTACGTTCTGTTAACTTATTATACAGATCTATAAATGTATATTTTTTGTGAATTTGAAATATGTCAAAGCCATGTTATGCTTCTATTAACTTATTAAATATATAAGTGATTCTCAAAAATCACATGACCCGAGCGGGATTTGAACCCGCGACCTCTGCCGTACCGTGGCTAGTGCTCTGAACCAAGAGCTAACGGGTCTCGCCCGACTCATCTGAAATTTGAGACCCCTTTGTAATACGCTTCTTAAGAGCGTTTGGCGACATCTATCGGAAAACTTATGCAGTATTTCCAACTCAATGCCAATTACTTTGCAGTTATCGGACATCGATGCGATATCACCATCTATACATTATAAATGCATATTTTTTGTGAATTTGAAAAATGTCAAAGCCATGTTATGCTTCTATTAAGTTATTAAATATATAAGTGATTCTCAAAAATCACATGACCCGAGCGGGATTTGAACCCGCGACCTCTGTCGTACCGTGGCTAGTGCTCTGAACCAACTGAGCTACCGGGTCTCGCCCGACTCATCTGAAATTTGAGACCCCTTTGTAATACGCTTCTTAGGAGCGTTTGGCGATATCTATCGGAAAACTTATGCAGTATTTCCAACTCGATTTTTTTCAATTCCCCAGGTGAATACATAGTTAAGAACGTAAATGGATATATAAAACTTCGCAAAACTAAATTTATCATTCACATAATGCACAGCTTTAATTATAGCTTTTTTGACAGGTGTAACTACCTCATAGCGCCCTCTGCCTAAAAGTTTTCACTTTTCTTCCCCATTGAACTATGTTTCATACTAGTAGCTTTGTCCATACAAGATTACCAATTCTCCTCTCTTAAATTTCAATCTGCAACTTGCGAGTTGAAATACTAATCTATGAAAGAATGACAAAGAGAAAATAATATGACAACCTCTTCCACGTTAATGTCATAATAAATAATTCATATCGTCAAAAAGTTTTTCGAGGTGTCATTCTTTAAGTTTAGACACGCATTGAAGGAATTCTTGCGAACATCGTCGGTGTGAATTTGAACTTACGACAACTTTTTCGATATGTTATCGGATACGACATGACGTGTTAAATCGTCAATATCGTATTTGACGACACTTAAAGGTTTTATCTTATTGATTTAAAATCAATATCGTATTTATATTAAAATCTCTTTTTACAATCCGAATTGGTTAGCAATATGTAATTTACTACGTACAGCTGCAATATGCTGAGTTAATTAATTGCGTCCTCATTATCATTAAAATGATATTTAATTAAAAGTCATTTAAATCAGCAGAACAGATAAAATGGCCCTAGTAAATCTCCTACATGAGTGTTTATTTTATTGAAAGCAAAGGCCCGTGTTTACTTGAAATACTTAGGTAAGTATTATAATAATATAAATAATTTTATTACACGTTTTATTAATTAATGTTAATATTAAAATTCCTAACGAAAAACTAAGTAGTTTACTAAATCAGTTTTATATTTACCTATCTTGTTGAGTATTTCAGTAATACCCATTACCGGAATACTCGTACATCGCCGCAATGAGCAGGACTCCAACAATGCAAATTTTCCTCTACCTTACGTCTTTCTAAAATGATTAGTGAAATGCTGCTGGTAGAAGTTTTAATATAACTTAAAAGCTGTTTCAGACTGGTTGCTGATCAGGGACGGTACCGATCTAGCTCGTGTCCGAAGTTTTAATAAGGATGGAATCTACTTAATACAGCGGACCAAGAACACCCAGTAACGGTTCAAGGAAAAGAAGTCTCCGGACGGCAAATGCCGTGAGCAGACCAGACGGAGTTACGTAACATAATTTAAATAATAAATCTAGTTATTATTAAAAATAGGTGATTAATTAATTTTGTAACCGATGCTCAGCTTTCGAACATGACTTTTATTAGAAAAACGGCCTTAGAAGTTTTTATATGTAATACTTTTAAATATAAAAATACGATGTTATAAAATCGGACTTTGTGATCTGAAAAACCCACAGGGTTGTCAAACGTCCACAAAAAGCGCGTTTATTAAGCTGGTATTAACACGAATGGGCGGACCTTCACAAAGAGCTTTGTGTTACTTGTTTGTGTTACAAACACCATGTTTTTGTCCATTAATCTATGGTTCAAATGATGCCAACCATTTAAAGCCAATTCAACATTTAATTGTAACATCAATAAAGAAAGTTCATCCAACAGACCGTGAGTTGATGCGTTCACGAACAACAGTTATTAAACTGTTGTTAAATTACGAGAAAAGTTGCCAGTCTGTGTCTGCGAGATAACAAAATACGGTGAAAATATTTAGTGAAGTCTCAAGAAGCAGAAAATGTTGTCAGAGTTAGGCTGTGTTCGACCTGACGAATAAATTCGGTAGACAATACACGCTAATGAATAAAGTTGGGTTGTTAACGAACCTACTCCGGAATTTCCATTTAGAAGTGTTCGTGTTTTATCGTAAATACACTGCATATTTTGGTTTTGTGGCCGAACAAAACTTTATAAATTTTACGAGATGATTACTTACCATCGTTTAATGTGATATGGACTTCTTAAAAGAACAAATATAAAGTTAATAATCAGAATCCAGTTGCGGCGTCGAATGTTGCCCCGGTCGTCGACATCCCGGTCGCTCCTTGATCCCATCCAATTGGCAAAAAGATCTTTATTGGCTCAAGCCGGATACCAATTCGGTGAGGATCAATCAAATGGACTACTGGAGTGATTGTTACTTGCTATTGGAGATAGATGCGATTACATGATTTAATACATTGCTGAACTCGGATATTATTTTGACACAACATAATATTTGGTGATCAGCGCGCAGATCAGGCGTGCGTAATTATTATTGGGGAATAATATTGGGTACGTTTTTGATGTTGTTTTTTTTGTGAACTTGTGTTTCTTGTCGATATTAATTTAGAAATCTCATTTAGGTACAGTATTTATTTTATTGTATTTTTGTATTGTATTCGTATTTCATTAGGTACATAAAGCTAGAATAGCTAGCATTCAATGCATTTTATCTTCAGTTTCAGTATTTCGTCTAACTGACGCGCTATAAATTCTATTTTCATAGGGATTGCATTTTCTAGGAACCCCAATATTTGCATTAAAAATAGACGTTGTTTTGTAAAAACGGGTACGAACGCTACCAGTTACATATCACTGGTGATAATTGGATCCGAGATATCTTCCGTTAATTAACACAATATTTTGATGTGAGTAATACCGTGAATTTGCTTTAGTTAGAAATAGTGACAGCGCACTAGGTGTCTACGCTTGAGACACTGGAGCTTGGTGCTCAATAAAACGAAGCGACTGACTTTAAATAATGAATTTAATAACTGTATGGATAACACTTCGTTCTATTATTGTAACAAATTTTAATGTATAAAGACAAAGGATTGCGAACTGGTGTTCGTCCGTTTTAGAATGTAAGTCTGTATATAATATAAAAAAGTAAGGTAGAAATTTTTCCATTAATAATTTTGTGACACGAGTACCGTCACTACAATGCGCCTGAGTAAATGGTGTCCGTGACAATCACGCGCGATGCGGACGCAAAACTTGCAGGCGCTTACATCTTCCCCGCCGTTAAAAGTCTCCGACTTTTAACTCTCAATAAGATGCTCCGTCGCTGGCAGAGGGCAGAGTCGCTTGAATGGCCTCCGGTAACATCCTTGTGTGGTTTGAACGTCTGCTACGCGACATACTCCATCGGGACCAGGAAAGAGTCTGCTGATCCGGCCTAAACGCCAGCACAATGGTGGTAAGTTGTCTTCTTGAAGTAGCACCAGATCGCCAACGTTTAATGAAGTATCATTGGTGCGCCATTTTGACCTCTGCTGCAGCTCTGCCAAGTACTCCCTTTGCCACCTCCTCCAAAAGTGCTGCCGTATTTGTTCCAGACGTTGGTAGCGCTTCAGTTGGGTAAACTTGCAGTCTTCTAGGCTTGGTGAAGGCAGCGCAGTTAGCGGCCGTCCAAGCAGGAAGTGCCCTGGAGTGAGGAAAAGGAAGTCATTTGGAGACGAGGACATGGGGTAAAGTGGGCGACTATTCAATATGGCTTCTACTTGTGCGAACAATGTAGATATCTCTTCAAAATTTAAATGCGTGTTGCCCATTACACGTCTAATATGAAATTTGGCGGATTTTACCCCGGCCTCCCAGATACCACCAAAGTGGGGAGCGTAAGCAGGTGAAAACAAAAATTTTATTTCTTCTTCATTTGAGAATTGTATAATCGCTTGACGGTTACATTTTAAAAAATTACCAATTTCCTTAGCAGCGGCCACAAAATTGCGGCCGTTGTCACTGAATATTTCGGTAGGCTTACCCCGACGGGATATGAACCTACGCAAGGTAAGGATGAATGCGTCCTTTGAAAGATCACTTACCGCTTCCAAGTGTACGCACTTGTACCTTAGGCAAACAAAAATGCATAAATAGCATTTTGTGACCCTAGATCCACGGCCCTTTTTATTCGAGACAAAAAAGGGTCCGGCAAAATCTATGCCAACACTACGAAACGGGAAATCCACCGTAACGCGCTGAGAGGGCAAGTTTCCCATTAAGGGGGATAATGTCTTGCCTTGTACTCTTCTACAGGTGATGCAGTTGTGCACAGTTCTTCTAGCGAGGTGACGTCCATTGATAGGCCACACGTATTGTCTGACGCTCGCGAGAAGAAGCTGTGGGCCAGCGTGTAATTTGTGTAGGTGTTCCCGCTCAAATATTAATTTTGTGAGATGGTGAGAGGCATGTAAAAGAATAGGGTGTTTGCTACCAAATGAAATGGCCGAAGCATCTAACCGGCCGCCAACTCGTATCAACCTATCTGTGTCTATGAATGGTGTAAGTGCTATGATGGGCGACTTAGTACTAATTGATTTATTTTTAGATAATAAATCGTACTCAACAGGAAAAGATTCTTGTTGAGCCTTACGACACAATAGGTGAAATGAATTATTTAATTCTTCTAAACTTAGGGCATCAAAATGCCTATAATTAGGATTGCGCAAATTATAAAAATATCTTAATGCATATGCGTAATCTTGTTTGATCTTATGTAATTTATTATATTTATGAAATGGAATTATGGAATGATTATCTAGCTTAGCAACAATATTCGACTTTATTTCAGGAATGTCACACTCTTGTTGAAGTTTATTTGTTAAAGTAGGCCAAGAAGATTCCCCTTGCAGTAAAAATTCAGGGCCTGACCACCATAGGCTACGATCTTTAAGCTCTTCGGGATAAACGCCGCGCGAGACAAGATCAGCAGGATTCTTAGAGGTAGGTACATAACGCCAACAAGAAATATCTGACAGTTCCAGTATTTCTGCTATTCTATTCACCACGAAGGTCTTCAATCTTCTAGAACTTGTATGCAGCCAAGCAAGGACGACGCTGGAGTCACACCAATACACCTTACGTGCTATGGGGAACCTCAAAGAATCGACGACGGCCTTGCAGAGTCGAACGGCTAATAAGGCAGCACACAGTTCCAAGCGAGGTATAGTACAGGGTTTGATTGGTGCCACCTTTGACTTGGAACACAAAAGGTTAACATGCACCATACCTGCTTCATCAATTGACCTTAAATATATGCAAGCGCCATAGGCTCTTTGGGAGGCGTCGCTGAACATATGTAGCTCTGTAACAACAGGTGAATCACATAGAACCTGCCTCGGTAATGTAAATAAAGCTAGACTAGATAGATTATTTGAAAACTTACGCCATGCTATTTCTATCTCTTCTGGAATAGGTTCGTCCCAACCAACCTTGTCTATCCAAAGTTGTTGCATTATTAATTTAGGTATAACAATACAGGGGCTTACAAAGCCAAGTGGGTCAAAAATTTTAAACGATGTTGATAATATGTAGCGCTTGGTAATCTTATCATTCGTAGGGGGAATTTCGAAAGCATAATGTAGGCGATCCGTTTTAGAATTCCACCCTAGACCGAGAGCATTTGAGGACTCACTAATGATAAGCGTGTCTGTAGAATTTTCAGAGCAGGCTTCAAGAACGCTAGAAGAATTAGATTTATATTTTCGAAGATTAAAACATCCAGCCTTAAGGGCTGCAGATACAGCCTTTTGAATACATTTTAAATCCTGCTCAGAGTTACAACCCGTAATTAAATCGTCCACGTATAAATCATGTTGTATGATAGTCCTAATGAGTGGATCCTCGCATTCTTCACCTAACTGCCAAAGACATCTTGTACTCAAATAGCTTGCGCTTGTGAAACCATAAGTCACAGTATTTAAACGTAAAGTCTTTAGGGGCTGACGCTCGTCCTCTCTCCACAAGATAAGTTGTAGATTTCGATCTGACTCGTCTACTAATATTTGACGAAATAATTTTTCTACGTCCGCTGCTAAAATATATTTATAGAAACGAGCTCGAATTAATATGGAGAACAGAGAGTCTTGAATTTGAGGTCCAACCATTTGTATGTCATTGACAGAGAGGCCAGAAGACGTGCGAGCCGATGCGTCGAAGACGACGCGAATTTTTGTTGATTCGCTGTTTTCTCTGAATACAGGATGATGAGGTAAGAAATAGCATAGGTTAGAATTTAATTTATTTAAATTAATTTCAGAGAGATGACCTAGTTCTGCATATTCTCTGACAAATTGAATATATTGCGACTTAACTTCAGGTTGTTTTCTAAATCGTCGTTCTAAATTATAAAATCTCTTCTTTGCCATGTTGTAGGAGTCACCGAGACAATCCGGTGAGTCTATAAGAGGCAACTTGACAGAGAATCTGCCATTTTCTAGGCGACAGGTGTGCTGCAAAAAATGCGTTTCACATGCCTGTTCGCTCTCACTTATAAAGGATTTGGATGGGATTTCTTCAAGCTCCCAAAATCTATTTAGATTTAATTCTAAGTTTTCACTATGAGCAAAATTTGTAAGTACATGATTGCATTTAATATTATCCTTGCGTTGTTTATGTTGCAGGGGGCCTCCAATTAGCCAGCCCAACTTTGAGCTGTGTAACTTAGGATAATTAGGACCTAATGACCGCTGCTCACAACCTATAATGTCCCAAAATAAATCTGAGCCTATGAGAATATCTATGAAAGAAGGCTGATGGAAATTGGGATCTGCTAAGATAATGTTTTTAGGAATATTAAAGGATCTAACATCAATTGTCGAATTAGGGATCGAAGCTGTTAGTTCCTCCATAACATAAAAATTAGAAATAACGTTGAATGATGTATTTATTGATTTTAATTGGGCAATGCAATATTCAGTAATGGTACCTGCATCATTGTTGCCAAAACCAATTACCTTTGCGGCATCAATAGGACAACCCTCCAATGATAACCTTTGTTTCAGGCCTTGACTAATGAAAGAGGATTGGCTGCCACAATCAAGTAGGGCGCGCACTGTTTCAGATTTACTAGTCTTGGGATTGACTATTTCAATCAGGGCAGTACAAAGAAGAGCATGTTTGCTACCTTGATTGTTGCAGTTGGTCAACGTTTCAGAAGGACAGTTGGTACTAGTACTAGGTGAACTGTCAGCTGTACTAGTAGGAAGATGCAACATAGAATTATGTCTCTTGTTACAATCACGGCAACGGCCGCCTAAACGACATCTGAAAGTAGGGTGACCCGACCTTAAACAATTAAGACACAATTTTAATTTAGTTGCCTCGGCTATACGCTCGCTTATGCTCTTTGCCTTGAAAGATGGACAATCAAATATTTTATGATCAGCATTACAGCAGGGACAGACGTATGACGAGGATGATTGTGCCTGTGATAGGTTGCTACTGGTATATGCATGTGCTTTAGTATGACGTATGTGGTCGGGTTTATTAAAATGGCCTTCTGGACGCTGTTTATTATGATTAGGTTTAAAAGTGTTGTCTGACTTACTGCGGTGTAAGGACTCAAGCACGGTTGCACGATCGTTTAAAAATTTATGAAATTCCTTAAGTGTAGGGGTATCTGATGACAACGCGTTACGGTGTTCTTCCCATTTTACGAAAGTGTGGTTATCCAATTTAGAGGTGACTAAGTGTATTATAAAGACGTCCCAATGCTCAGTAGCTTGTCCTAAATTGGACAGGGCACGCAAATTTTTAGTCACGTGGTCAACCAAGAAACGCAGTGATCTCTCAGACTCCTTAGTAATAGAATTAATGTTTAATAACGCATTGAGATGATGACTTATCAATAAACGCTTATTGTCATAACGTTCAAGTAATAGGTTCCAAGCTTCCCGATAATTATCAGCTGATACTTCTAAATTCGAAACGGTTCGTGCTGCTTCTCCTTCTAAATAGGAATTTAAATAGTGAAACTTATTCACTGAACTGATTCTAGAATTTTCATGAATTAAAGATCGGAACGTGTCACGAAATTCCATCCATCGATTGTATGACCCGTCGAATTTAGATACCTGTATCAAAGGTAGCTTGAAACCCATCTCATTGTGATCGACAGCGCAATGAGTTATGTTGTGAGAATTGCTTGAGTCGTGGACGCCCTCATCCCTATCGTGCAGTTTTAATAACTCTTGAGCCATTACAATATTGCTAATGAATTCTCTTTCAATATTTTCTCGTTCCTCAAGTTCATCCTTTAAACCACTAGAATTAAAAATTTCAATTTGACTTTGTAAGTCATCGTACTTTGAAGATAATGATTCAAATTTGCTAAGTTTGAGTGTAAGTTCCGCCCTATGTGTTGTAGTAAAAGTGTCTAACTTTGATATTTTATCTAAGTAATTTTTAAACCTTGTTACTTGGCCCTTAACGGAACTACGTCTAATATTTAATTCCGCCAAGCTCTTGGGATCATCACCTAAACCCATTATGATTAAACAATATTCTCACGAAAAAGAAATTAAATTACGTGAGTATTTAGTGTAGTAGTAGTGTTGAACTAAACGCAAGTAACAATAACGTTAAAATTAGCCAAATTATAAAAAAGGATACGCTCGCGCCCCTGGTTGGTGGTTTCTGCCGTACGGGAGGCCAAGAACGCAAGCTCCAATCTGGTGACGATGACGGGGTGACGGCCTTAGGCTGTACGTACGATGCTGCGCTGCGGTAACGGCGCCGGCGCTCAGCGATTCGACGTACGGGGCGTAAATCTGAAATGTTCGGCGAAATAATCACTAAACGGAACTAAATAGGCACGATGACCTTTGGAATGACCTTGATAAAACAGTATTTTAAATAATATGAAAGTTGTAATTTTTTATTTTAGGAACGTCGGTACTTTAAAATATGAAAACTAAAAGATCCGCTTATGCAACGTAGATTATGATATTATGAATTGTCAATAGCACTAAAATAATAGCGGACTTATGAAAATATAATGAAAAGAGATACCGTATATGAATGTATGATGCAACACTTTGACCTTGACAAAGGTGAACCTATCAAAACTTTGACCTTGCACAAGTAGAAACCATAAAAAAAATGGATAAAGAAGTAGGTTACGTGGTTAAGACGGAAGTTTAGGAATTAAGGAAGGGCACTTAGCTGCAAGAAAGCTGCTGCGCTGCGGTGACGTCGCATGTAACGTCTAAAGACCGGCGGTGCTAAGTACTGCTTGTATCCTTTCAATGTATGTAGCTTCTTCCAAGGGCTGATTGTGACGCGGTGCTGACCGACTGATGGCTGCGGCGCTGTGCTGGTCAACTTCAGCTAGACCTTGGTACTCCGAAAATCTCCTTCAGAGTTCGTGTCCTGTCACGGTCGCCATTTATGTCTACGCTTGAGACACTGGAGCTTGGTGCTCAATAAAACGAAGCGACTGACTTTAAATAATGAATTTAATAACTGTATGGATAACACTTCGTTCTATTATTGTAACAAATTTTAATGTATAAAGACAAAGGATTGCGAACTGGTGTTCGTCCGTTTTAGAATGTAAGTCTGTATATAATATAAAAAAGTAAGGTAGAAATTTTTCCATTAATAATTTTGTGACACGAGTACCGTCACTACAATGCGCCTGAGTAAATGGTGTCCGTGACAATCACGCGCGATGCGGACGCAAAACTTGCAGGCGCTTACACTAGGGGATTGGATAGATTAAGTTCCGCATTCTACATCTATCGTTACCATCGCCCTCTGATTCCAAGACGTAATATCACATGGTAGTGTATGGGTAAGTACGAAGAGAATTAGTTCACATTAGTGACAATGTGGTTTCGGGATGCGTTAACTAGCTGTAACACGTTGCAATGACGCCTGCGCGTGGGCATCGTTTACGCAAATTGTAGTAGGATGTAGTTTATCACAATAGTGTATTAAGTGTTACCATTCACGCCTGTTACTTTATTAATAATCTTTTAAATTAATGGTTGTTTCAATTTTACTCTATAGAAATACATTGACAAAATCTCGATCAATGATCATCATTGATTGACAGTCACAGTCAATTTAAGTGGATAATGTTAAACGAAAATTCGTACTAAACATGGCCAAAATCCTTTTGAACCAATACTACAATTTCATTAAACAAGGGTTTAGCCTCATAGTTTGGCGTAATAATATTCTAATTGCTTTGTAAACCGTCTATTACACGGAAGCAGAGTAAGTTTGCATTGGATTCAAATTGTATTGCTACAATTTGCATCGAATGCCAAACAAACCTTATTAGAAATTTAGTTCTAATTGTGTAGAACCTCCATCCGTATAATAGTAATTATAACATTTTCAGACTATACTTTTACAGTCGATGATGCGAGGATAATCCAGTAGGGAGAAGTTTGAATAAAAATTGTAATTAGGGACACAATGAGGAAGTTTCAAGGAGCAAAAGTCAATATTGGTGCGGTAGTTTGTGCCCAGTTACCGGGGCGTGTCTGCCGCCGTTCCACGCTATACACACGGGCTTAACGTTCACCAAACTCATTTTGGATGCTTTTAACATGTTGCATATGGAAACTTCCAATGCTATAATTGGTAGTACAGCCGCTTAATGTAGGTTATATTTGGTGGCTTAAATGCTCTCAGTTTACGGCTGACATGATGTGGTGGACCTGGCAATTGAACTAAAGACAAACGATACCTATATCAGCTACCCATTTATTCATTAACTAACACTGTAACGGCATCGGTTCGAGTAAAAATTGTGAAAAAGGGTCTGTAACGGACACTTATTACATTTCAAAAAAGTTTGAGAGAATTATACTTTGAAAAGAGAGTTCTATGTAAAATAATTTAAAACTTTGACTAGAAGTACGCAATCCTCCAGGCGGGCAAGCACCGTCCGACGGTCGCTCGCTAAAATGCCATGGACTGGCACTCCCCGTCGGGCGGTCGCTCGTAAACGCAACGTTCGCAATTTTTGAAAACCTTTATATCTTTGTCTATGGTTGACCAATCGCCTTCGTTAATGTCTTAAAATCTAGAGGATTTGCTACTCCTTCATAATATATATGCTCTTTTTTCCTACTCAAATGGCAAGTATTTAAAATATCGAAACGCGCAAAAAAAAAAAAATACGTCATCAAAAACAAAAATGACAGTTGTCAACGTAACGGGAAGTCGGATGATGCAATTCGGGTCTCATATTACTAATTATGTAATTTATGTGATTAAATGAGTTAAATACATTGCCCAACGATATATAAGACTTCCAATAACAATATAATTAGCTTTCGCGAAGATTTCGATATGTAAAAGTGTAAAAGTGCAAAAAATGGCGGTGTGCAAAAATCCTTTGTTGTTGTTCCGTATGACAATGATTGTTGAAATTAGTTGAAATTAGTGAAGTGTATATACAATGCATCCGCAATCTAATTAGTTATCGTAATATATAAGTGTCGTGTATGTGAAGTGTAACAACATAAAGATATAAACATCACACTATTATGTGGCGAAGCGCACGGCGTTCGCACGACGCGGCACAAGAACAAAGGCGCCCGGGGTCACGGAAGTCGTAAATCAAGGTACTTAAACATGACTCATGGTGATAAGCTCGGTCCCCTGAGTCACTTGAAACTTTATATGGGATAACATAAACATGTGGTCGGGTTTCGTAAACTTTTTGTGATACTTGAGACGAATGTTTTTATAGAGAGTTCACGGTGTTATCTTAATGGCCTGTAGGTGTAAACAAATGTGGGTCGACGTGCCGTGTTTGTAAAGATTATTTTATTTTATTATATAAACATTGTGTTTTAAAGGTTTTAATCGTTTTATTAGTATGTTAAACTAATATAGATTGTAAATAAATTATGTTTTGATAAAAATACGGGTTTTATATAGACGACCTAGGACATACAAATATTCATAAAAAAAAAACGGCAAATATCTGGGTTCTCTTATTTTTAATATTTAATCTATTAATATAATAGCCAATAAAGAAATATATAAATGAAGGAAATATTATATAGATTCAGAAAAAAAAAAAAAATCTTATAGGTTTCTTATTGGAATTTTTGTCTAATTGGAAAATTGCGAATTTAGGTAAACCGCGCCGATTTTTTGCATGCTTTTGCAAAGCAAGTGCGCAGTCAACGGCTTTTCCGACCCCCCCGGCTCTGCCAGACCAAGGGATAAGAAGTACCTATCTTTAACGAACCTTCGCACATCTTGCTTTTCTTTCTCTAATAGCGTCAACACGTTGGCCAATCTGTTGGGCGATACGTAAAGTATTGTCAGTGGGCAGCATTCCAGCGAACCTGCAGTCCACGACGTGCAATTCATTCTAGTTTAAAATGGGTTACTCCATTTCTCGCTGACTACGCGGCTCCATGACAACTCTCCCGCCCCTGGCCGCCGGGTTTGTTTTTGCTCAAAGATATCGACGCGATTTTAGAGTTTTGTTCGCGGATATGTCCTGAGGGACATACTTTACGCCACGTAACTTGGACTTGGTGTTTTGTAACGGATTTTGTATTTCGCGTTGTTGTTGGCAAGCTTTGACGGGCGCGCTTTTTTATTGTGCGGACTTCTCAACTTTATATTTCCTCAAGACTTAGTTTTAAAGTCCAACTTTACTGAATATATGAGGCACGTGTGCCAACGGTTTCATTTTATTAAGGTGTATCAATATCATACATAGCTCTGATCCAATCGTGAGGTGTATTACGTACGTTTACAAGGTGCGTGATCGGAATTTTCCGCACAACTCAGACACTTCCAATACATATTAATATATTATGATGACGTGTGGAGGGGATGGGTAACATACACATCAATTCATCTTAGTTTTTCTTCACTGTATAATGCAATCAAGACTGCTACATGTGCTTGTGTAAACTAATCCCGTGAACTGACTTTGATGGAGTTTCCCCATTTCGAAACTTTATTCTTTAAGGAAGCTTCAGAGCTATTATATATACATTTAATGCTATCCCTAAGGGGCTGAGCTGAGAATCGTATCGTGCAGCTACTCAAATGGGTTTCACTCAAAAATTCAGTATTTTATATTGTTATCGCTTCTTCCTCTTACGAAGCTGCTTGGAGTTTTGTGCCCAAATACTGTAGCACGATATTATATCTCTCTAATAGGTTCAAATATTAATATTACCTACTGGTAATACTTAAATGAGTAGATACATAATTAGCACTTTACCAGTATCATTAATATTTTAACATGGCGGTAATGGTTTAATTAAAGTAAAACCAACCATTTAGTACGAATAATCTACACGTGTACTTTTAAGTTCAGTATAATATTATTTTGTACGTATGCAAACATTTACCATGATTTCCTCCGTAGATGTCCGCTTGCTGAATGTAGACTTTCTGTTTGCCCATAGTTGAGGCTGAGTATCGTGATAGACCAGAGGTATATGGTTCTGGTTCTTGAACCCGCAACGAGTTCGAACCTGGAGAGCACTAATGAGACCTTCCCAATATCATATTATTTGGTACTTTCTAAGCTAATCTTGAACATCACTGAATGACAATGAAGGAAAATGACGTAAGGGAACCTTGACTTAACTCTGGAATTGCCGTGATCACTGCTCGTTCATCTGTGCTTAAGAAGATACCCTTGCCTTGCCCTGCCTCTGCAGTGGAAAAGTAATTTAGGTTGGTTTTATTTTATGTCGTGAAGAAATATTCACCACGTTAGACAAATTAGAGTTTGATAGCAGTACTTTTGTTGTTTAATTACTTAAATAAAAAACAATCTAAATATTTTTAGTCATTAATTTTTTATGCCTACAAGGTGACTTTTTAATCACTATTCGTTTTTTTTGTAAGCTTTAGGTATTAATCAAAGACACCATTTTAGTAAAAAAGATAGGTGTGTGTTTCCCAAAATTTCACGAATTCGGCATGCTTACTAAGTCAAACGTCAAATACTATGCTAATTACGCCCACTGAATGAGTGAACGGGCCACGCACGGTTATTTATTTATTTATTATATAGTAAAAGGTACATATTATGGTCTATAATATAATACAATGTCCAGCGGGTAGAGTACCTAGGTACGTGCGCGTTCATTTTAGACAACTTTGTGAGTGATACTAAAATAAAAAATACGTAGGTATTTTATTATAATAAGCAAAGATCATAATATATAAAGGATGGTGATTCAAAAGTTATCTTGTTATAATATAACATATACAAACATTCCATTTGAACTGTTAGGTAAGTGTTTACGTTGTTATCAGCGCTCACTGTTAAACTCTGACGTCATATTCCCAGAAGTTTAACAGCACTGACATAATAGAGAAAGTAACCAACTCATTGAGCTATATTTTTATTCTGCACTTACCTTTATTTCCATAATAAAGATGTTCAGTTACCTACTGGTATAACTAAACTTTTATTTAACTTTTAATAAACATGAACTAATTTTCTTTTAACCAAACTGTGGCAGATGCTAGTAAACTAAGAGTAAATAAGAGCAAACGGAGTAAATAACATTAATAACATCAATTACATAAAGTTTTTCGTTCCGGGACAGTCCGAACATTAAATTGTTCGCAGTCAGAGTAAAACTTGACTTAGATTTAAATGTCTCTTGAGTATTTAGTCTGAAACAGTGGAACTTGTTACTGGGAACCAGGGCCGGATTTAGGGTAGGGCAATAGGGGCTGTAGCCCCAGGGCCTCCACAATTTGATTTTGTTTAGATAAGAACTGATTAATCTGTCTATCAACGAGAAAAAAGTTCACATTCATATGGTATTTTTTTTTTTAACATTTTTCAGCATATCCTATGAAAATATTAATGGAATATACAAAACATTAACATTCTGCTCGTTAAAATCATTTTTTTATTGAAATAAATTGGCACCTACTTATTGCAAAACTGATATTTTTTTCGTCTGATTCCTAATGTTTTTTGGGTCTCTAATCTCTTTCCCCGGGGTCTCCACACCTTTCGATCCGGCCCTGCTGGAAACTGAAAAGTTTCAGTAATATGGTACACAAAAATATCAAAGATAATACAAGTTGGGCTTACGTAGTGCCACCTGATTTATTGTTTCATCTACAAGTTTTCATTGTTGAGGGAAATAGGAGCTGTTTAAGACTCCTTTAAATACAATAAGTTACATTTTGCTGCGGCATTGAAATCGTTATTTAAATAAGTTGTTTGTAAGTATTGCTGCCCTTGTTTTTGAGACTATTTCTTTGAACCTTACTATTAGTAGATGCTTCATTCATGCTGAGCATGGGTTTCTGCCATTGATCCCCAGGTAGGGTAAAGTGTTATAGGATTTTTTCATGAATGGCAAAATCTGGCAGACTATGAGCTGAATTGTGTCCGGTTAATGTCTATGCCTATTACACAAACAAACATCACTTTAACATTTTATTAAAATTTTAGAATAAGTATATAGGTACATACAATTTTAACACAATTCGATAATGTTGTATATGCACTGTAGATCTGTTTTATTGAAAAAAAAATGAATTACAAAATTTGTACTGAGCGCAGACAGACAGACAGACATACAAGAAAGTGAGTTAATAAAAACGTGGTAATAATGAAAATCTTAATGTAACTTTTTTTCATCATATAACGGTTACGAGTGCCACTGCATAACGGTACCGCATTACATGCCCAGAACTTATTACGAACAAACCTGCGGGCCCTGGTTTTACGCCCACTTGATACATTAAAGCCTACGTTACGTAGGTACACGTAGGGAAATGGTACTGAATCAAAAGTATCAAAATTGTACTCATTAGTAGTATTAGTACAAGCATGGGAATAAAAATATCGATAAAGCTAATTATCAAGTATTTACTAATCCAGTATTTATACAATACTGTTCGTGACTCCATCCGCGTGGAAGTCGGACAGCAACTTACTTCATTCCTTTAGGGATGGAATTTAAAAAATCCTCTTTTGTGCACCTCTAGGATACTCAAGGAATATTTCCTCCAAACAAATCTCTAGGTTCACCGGTTAGACTGTGCGCTATTTGTCAGTCAGTCACGATAGTGTTATACAGGGTGGCAGGTTAGACAGTGGAAATATTTTAAGGGGTCATTGTGCTCATCATTATGAACAACTTTTACTATGAGACCAACCCGGAAATCGCGAAAAAAAAATCTGCTGTTCCATACATTTTGTTGAGTTATGTGAACATAAATGTATGGAACAGCTGATTTTTTTTTCACGATTTCCGGGTTGGTCACCCGGTACAGAAGATAAAAAAAAATCGAGTAAGTAGGTAGAGCAAAGTATCGACACTTGAAAAGTATCGAGAACATTTTTCAATCCATAAGTAGGTGCGTACACGTCATAAACATACACAGATATACTTCCGTTACTGTGTCGTATATTTATTTATTTTCATTTTATTGTATCTTCCGATAAAGGCAACAGAAATCCCGGAATTCTCAAAGGGTTATAAAAGGTGTACAGTCGTACATCCGTAGTTTGCCGATAACGGTAAAAGGTCTCCCATGGAAACGAAGGCTAAACGAAAATTTACCTTGAGCTATAAAAATAAGAGAATTATTAAACTGAACTAACTTAATGACATACTTTTTGATAAAAACATTAACATCATAAATATAAGCATATTTTGGGTGGAAAATATAATATGTTTGCTACACAATATTTACCTATATAAATTAAATATTTTTTTCTCTGTGTTTATTAAAATGCGCAAATTGTATAAAATTTTATCAAAATGTTCTAGGACTGTTGTATTTTAGATTTAAAAGCTTACACTTGCCCACAGGCAAATGACGATACCACAACTTTTCACACAGAATACGTAATTAATAATAACAGATAAATTACACTTCTGTTTATTTCTGAATGAAAAGTTAATCAATGTTTGCGTGCGGAATGTTGATCAAATAAATCTAAATTAATAAATACAATTAAGACAACAACTGTTGTATAATTAACAACAATGAAGTTTGATGAACTCAAAATTATTGTTTCGCAACCCTTTCGTTTGAAGCGTCCAGCTTTTCTCTTTTTTATATATAATAAATGATCAAAGGCTCAAAGAAATCACTTAAAGTCAATCAAGAACGAGAGAATACATATTAGGAATAATGGTATCCCTCGACTATTATTTTTGTGTAAAAATATGATAATTGTAATGTTTCAGAGTAAATGTCGTTGACAACTTTTTATGGCGAGCACATACTGCCTTGGAAAGGTTTCTCGTTATCATAATAATACGATAAGGCCTTAAGACACCCTTATTTTTTTATTTTTGCTTAGTGCCACGTCAGCCAGCCACGAGTCAGTCTGTTTTTAGATGAGGCTTTTCCTGTTTGTTCAATCTTCTGTAATTCTTTATGATGAAACCCACGTCTTATTAATATTCGAGTTTATTCTCAAGAGTCACTCAATGAGCTAGGTATATTATAATAAATACCCTTTGAATGTTAGATATAAAAAAAGAAAGAGGTTAAAAATGCGTGGAAATTTTTATCATTTTATAATGAAATATATACCTAAGCTGTTTCACGCGGCTGCGTCCGGGTTTAGTTTTTATTTTTAGGGTTCTGTACCACAAAAAGAAAAAAGGAAGGGTTTATAGGATATCTTTGTTGTCCATCTGTCCCAGACCCTTTTTCTCGTACGCAGAGGTATGAAGTTGAAATGAATATTAAAACTTAGGTCAAAGGTCCCTTAGACTTGTTAAAAAATCTTCTAAGTCAACGCAATACAAAAATTCGGTTATTCAAGCCGCATATTTTGAGACTCGCAATTAAATCAAACCCTGTAGGGTATTCCCCTTGACCTAGCATAATGAAATTTGGCAAAAAGCAAGGTCTTATAGCACAAGTAAAGGAAAAAAAAAACGAAAATCGGCTAATGTGTAACGTTGACCAAGTTTAAAAAAAAAAAAACTTTTTTACACAAAAAATAAGTCCATGATTTTTAAACCGTTCGAAAGGCCGTGAGGAACCGCGTCTTTTGACACCCCTCCCGTTCAACTAGCAACTACCGAACTTCAACAGTTTCAATCAAAAATTTGGACTTTTCTTTTGTGTAAAACTGTATACTGTCGATCTCGTTTTGACATCGTAAGCTACCTATATGAAATGGCGCGAAAAGTGTTTTTAATACCTAGCTGTGTCAAATCCGTCATGGTACCTAATCATATATTATGTATAGTAAATATATTTACTAAGAATACCTATGCATATACTGATGCTTACGCTAAATCGTCTCTAAACGAAACACACATCTTATTGAACAACTCTAATATTTCAGTACAAAATAAATTTCACCGTATTGAAGTTACCAGCTTGTTTCCCATCACTATAAGCACATATTATAGAGCTATACTCGTATGTACAAATGCTATATATACATATAAAGGTTAAAAGACAACGGGCAGACAAAAGTTTACACATCTAATAAAATATGTGCTTTGAATCGTAAATACAGACGCTCTGCAAGATGATTGTGTACTGGGAATAAGTGAAAAACTAACACATAACTGTTTTATTGTATTTGCCATACTTGCTTGTATTTCATTCTGATGTGGAATTTAAATAATGGCGATTGTCTTACATACTTATTTGCTATCGAATATGAATTGTGGTTTTAATAAAAAACCTTGTATTTTTTAAGACAATAACTTGATACGCTGGAATTAAAATAAAGGTACGTTTTTTTCTCTAACAGACGTAGGCTTAACAGATTCAGTCATTTTATTTCACAGTTCAAGAAAAATAATGTTCCTGTGTGCACAATAAACTTCATAGCGAGTTAAAAAACTCAATTCTGTGATCATGTCTGATCCCGTTAAAGTGGCATGGCGCATAACCAATACGACACGAATGACAAAAACAGCTAAAACTCGTTCATACTTAGATACTCTGAGACGGCGATATTGAAAGGATTAAATGAATAATTCAGCGACAAAAGTCGCGAGCGCCTCTCTGGCTCGCCACGCTCAGCTTTCTGTCAAAGTATCGTTAAAATGCACATATTTTATTTTTTCTCTTACAAAATATATATAAATACGGTTTAGATGAGAGAAGTACGTACGGCGCTTTGTACATATATTTGCCAGATTAATAAAACAATATATAAAATTCTTTGTTTAACTGCTTTGGCAAATGTGGCGTGTGTCACACTCAGACAGACGAACCGGCGACGTCCTGACAACGCCCTACTGTAGGTACCTAGCTGGAGTAGGTATTGAGGTGGAAGACCATTGTTGTGGAATAAATAGATAGAGGATTATCTCTAGTAATGGACTGCGATATCAATAGTTGTTTATAATAACATACAGGACCTAGACCTACAGGCTACAAGTCTGAGAAAAATGACTAACTATGAAACGTATCACCGTAAGAAATTACGTAGACAGAGCGTGAAAGAAGTCAAAATCCACAAGAATTTGGAAGTAACTCCTACTACCTTTAATTTAATAAGAGCAAATACATTCAAGAACCACCATTTTAGGTTCAGCAATAACTCAGACTAACCAACATTAGGTACAACTTGGTAAATTAATTGAGTTCAATCGATCTAATCTCACAATCCGCTCGCATTACTCAACCTCTAAGAGCGCAGTTCAATTTAGCGAAACTTTCCGCGGTAGAGTATTAATTAGTGCTTCTCATATGCAGTGTTTGGTATTAATCCCATTGTAATCCGCGGAATTATTCGGCCGATAGTGTCAAGACTGTCCGGTGTAAGCCGAGTTACAACACTACGATATAACCCAAGGACTTTATCTAACTCGACCCTTTACGGGATTAACATAAACTTGTTACCTACTATATTTGTCTTTATTTATCTTTCTTCCCAATTTAGATGGAATTTCTTGCGATATGTCAATGACTTCTGCGGTATTATACGTATTTTTCAATTCTGTTTTAATGAATTTCTACAAAGACCACTACAGCGAATAATTTTGGCGAAATAGATAATATTTGTAATGAAAACGTTAACGAAATTCACATCTGACACAAGATCGAATCGATCAAATAGCAATTTATTATCTATAATTTACTTATACATTCTATTACTCGTAAGATACATCTGGAAACATTTACTTCAATACTCGTAGTAGGTACCATTCTACTCCTTACATACAATGTAAAGAAGGAGTTCGTTGGTGTCGCTTTCACACCTTAATGATGCCTCGATCCTTGTCACAGGTATCTACACTGATATTTTGTGACACAAAGACGGATATAATGCTTTTTTTATCCCAATTAACCAAGTGGTTCTCGTGTATGCGAAGTGTAAAGCTAGTAAAGAAATTAAAAGACCTGAATGTTGTCAATCTATAATTTTATGAATATATAAATGTACGGTGGCCTTAAAATCCAAAACTCTGTGGATAATTGCCGGTTGTCGTAGCCGAACAAGCGTCGTCATGGGCGTGACATTTGGTAGAATGACGTAGCAGATGTCGTGACGAGCCCTGTAGCATTACGTCATCACGAGTCGTAAGATCGCTAAGAACGTGACTACACGATTCTTTTAGTGTCATCCAGTTATCTAGTTGCTGACGACGTCATTATTTTGAAACTGAAACAAGCTTAATAGTACAATCTTTATAAGTAACAAACAAACGGACTAAACGATTCTGTTTTCTTTTTATAGTAGGATAACTCTTTCGAAGTAAATGTTATTACTGGCATGAAAAGCGCGGATCCACGAGATTCTCTTCGACAAAAGACTTGATAAGATAAAAGCGGCGTACCTACTTCTCACTCTCAGTTGAACTCATTGCCTCTTTTATTGCATTGTTGCTGAACGTACGAGTACTGTAGGTATTCGTACAGATACATAAAATATAAACATAAAGCATAATTACAAACCGAATCACTTGTCATTGTATAAGATAAAATTAACGTCAAATCGTAACGAGTCGTAAATTATAGACTTAATTACGATTGTTTTAACGACTAGACGCGACGGCGAGGCATCCAGAGACTGTTAGGCGACATGACGTCATTGTTATCACAGATGATGTATTATGGGTAGACGGTGGGTGTGTGTGAGCTCGCGATAAGCTATCACCGAAGCTAATGATTCGTTGCAAACGAACTGGTGTCTGTCACGCAGCCATACATTCTCGCGTTCACACAATTCGAATCAGCCGCAGTTGCGATAATGTCTCTAACGATCGCTGATATATCAACGATTGTGACATTTCTTTTAAAAACGTCTTAGAACGATATTGGGTTTAAATGTACCTATAGCTATAAATCATACGCGATTGGTACGTTACGTTTTCAGTATTTCTATTATCATAAATTCATAAGCCACAATTTTATTAGACGGCATTGAATTAAATGACCTTTCATACATGAGTTACACGTGTATGGACGTATTTAGATGTCAAACAATGTACCCACATAATAACATCACCAATGATCGGTGTAGGTAGATTGATTTGGGGTCAATGGACTGGCACGAATATATTAATATGGATATGCCTCCGGGATTTCGGGATTTTGTAATAATTAAGATTTTTTAGGAATTTCAAATATTGTAACGTGTAGGATGAAGCTTACGGTTATTTATTTTAATTGTTTAGAGAGTCAGTATAATGAAGAAAATGATATAAATTTTAAACGTTTAACCATCGCATTCTATACATTTCAAATGTTTTAGTTTAAAAATCTTTAAATTCCCAATATTTGATTCAATCCCGTAAGTACCAAAATGAAATCCCGGAAAAAAGGTTTATCCATGTTATGATTTCTATGACTATTCATGATGCAAGTACGTAAAATCAATCTACCTACACCGATCATTGAACATCACACATCAAGTTCGTGACAAATACCACAGAGTAGATACCTACACTCTGGCTGGCTGATACAATGAGCGAATACAAACATCTCTTTTAGATAAACCTACTTATTACCTTTATGTATTCTACTAATCCTTCTTAGTGTCATTTTTGTGACAGTCTAATTACGTAATAACTATCAAAGGCTTTTTTGCAATCTACGATTTCTAAAGTTGCACATACCGTGTCTATGTGCAACTTCAGAAATCGTAGATTAATCATTAATCTATTATTATAAAGCTGAAGAGTTTGCTTGTTTGAACTCGCTAATCTCTGGAACTACCAGTTGGATTCGAAACATTATTTTTGTAGGTATATGATAGCCAGGTATATGAGGAATAGTATAGGCTATTTAACTTCACGCTACCACTCTTAGGAGCTGAGCAACGGGGTGAAACCGCGGGGAACAGCTAGTTATCATTATAAATTGTAATACAAATCGAAAACTTCCGGGTATCTAAGGCCGAGATAAATAGACGTTACTTAGCACGTACTTTGGCTAAGCCGTATCGTTGTCACTGTCGCGCAACTTGCAAGCAAGACACGGGAACGTAGCTTAGCCAAAGCACGTGCTTAGTAATGTTTATTGATTTCCGCCTAAGAGTCCAGCGGAAGTTAAACAAATATACGTCAATTTCAGTATCTGAATACATAAGTAGGTACATAACTTTATCATTAGGTATGTGTGTGGAAAAATAATAAGTTGTTCGTTGTTCAGTAAACATTTTAAGTGTCAGATACAAAATAAACCCTAGCATTATATTTTAAGTGATGAGTTAGCAACCTGTCACGGTTTACTGTTGCGGCATTTGAATGAGCACCTAGATATTTAGGCATTTAAAGTTCATTGGTCTTTGGTCTTAACGAAGAGCCTAAAGATTCGCCTACATAAAATCATTCCAGTCAAGAATTAGATAACTCGCACTAAAGTGAGCTAAAAGTGGTGCACTGCAATAAAGTTGAGGAAGAATATCAACAAGAATATTTCTTACCTTCGGGCGGCAAAGCCGAAGAGGAGGGTAATGTTTTTTTACCCGACTACGGCGAAGGTCAAAGGGAGGGTAATGTTTTTAACTTATAAGTTACAGGCACATGAAACTTTTCAACCTTGACTTAGGGTGAAAAAGCCACGGTAACAGCTAGGCGATTCACACACCGCACTGCATGACGCAGCGTAGCACGGGAGTACGTGATGTTCCGTTGTTTGCAAGTACCTACCTACCTGTATTTGTATAGAAATCACGCGTAGTGCAACACACTGAAAACGCATTCACGCGCGGGGCTTTTCTTCCGTCGCCACGCACCCCGCAGCGTAGCGCGGGGCGGGCGGTGTGTGATTCGCCATAGTTAAGTTAATGTCTTAGGTAAGTATATCTGTCATCGAATAATATAAAAATAAACTTTACAACTTTTGCCCTATTTACTACTCTACAATCGCTATATATAATATATTTAGATTTAAAAATAAATATTGAATCACATTAGAAATATATCAGTTTAGAATAATACAGTAAGTTTTGCAATTTAGAAAAAATAAACATTTATTGTTAAGAACGGATTTTCGTTCGATCATAAATCTTAGAAAAATCCCTTTAGAAAAATGTTACCTAAGCACCCACAAACAATACGTCATCCTAAAGTATCATAACATAACGATACCTACCCACATTTGGCACAGACTTCATAATCCGATACTTTTGGGAAGCGCCCGACGCAATATTAGCGTATCGGATATTTTCGTAAGGCAAATAGGTCAATATTCTTTGTGACATCTTGTTAGTGGCTTAAATATTGTTACATTTAAGGAAAATGAAGGTTTTTGTATACGAAGTTAGGAGGGATTTATTAGTATAGGTCTATATTTTGATAGTATTTTAGTGTTATAAACGAGTGCTTGCAATGGGTAGTGAAATATCTTGCTACTCTACACATTTTAAGTGAAATACATACTACATTTTTAAGGTAGAGGTGCTGTTACCTGTGACATCATCCGCATACAACATAATACGTTTGACCCACTCAGTTTTGAAAAATCATTCCTTAGTGGCTTTTCACTATGGAAAATTATATTTCTTTTTTCAATGGTTTTGGACTGTGCATTGTCCGTCAGTCAGTCATGAAACTGTTTTATATTCAATTGATAACAATATAAAAAAAAATCAGAAATATGATACCTACCTATATTTAGTTACATATCTAATTAATATTTATGGAGGATGGTAAATACAACAATATCACAGAGATTATTCACCACATAATGCTAAAAGGATAATCTTGTGTGATAAGTAAGTAAGTCCAACGGATTCTCTCATAAGTGCGCGCCCCTGACCCTCATCGCACACGACAGTTGAGTTGTCAATTTGCGTTTAGCGTTTCCCGTTTACTTTGATTTATATGGGTAAAGAGATTGAACATTTTGTTTGTAAGTATTCCCCTGGCGGTCCGATAAAAAATGAGAGGTAAAGAAAATATATTCTGTTGGGAATTTAAGATATTAATGTGTTTACACTTGAAATAATTATTTGGTAGGAATTGTGTGGGTTGCCTTAAATTTGACCAGTCAAGACATAAATAGCGAAAAGTCCATGTTGTAAAAGAAAAGACAATGTTGACTGTCAAGGTGATCATCCGATTCAATAGGTGTAAAAAGTACATTCGTTATTACAATGTAATGTACCTATTCTATCCTATCCTATCTATCTTCAGACTTTATAACTGCGTGATCTGTGTAAACATGTTTCGTTAACTTTAATTGTTCGCACTATGTACACCTTATAATATTGAAGGATCTGTTCCCACAGACAAACTGTGAAAACAGTTTTGTTGGGCTTTGTTTAGTTATAAGAACATTGTGAAACGTTGATAAATAAAGATACATAAATAAAAATAATAAACATACTAGTTATTACCGGATCGTTCCCGTGGATTTGTTTTGTTTCGAATTTCCCAACGAGACCGTTATTTTTCCAATGAAAATTTTGCTGTTTCGGCATTCATGTCGATTCTATATTACAGTTTAACTTTTTTGTATTGAATAATAATATATGGTTCTGGGTTTTATTGTAAAGCTTTTTTTGCAGGTTTTACCTTTATTTTTTACTTGTGTGGTAGGCCATGTAGGAACATTAATATGTAAATGGAAGACTTTATTTATTTTAAATTTCCGTGAAGTTGTATTAATGTATTCCTAAAAATAAGCGCGTGTCACTTAGGTAGGTACGGTTAGGGAAAGGGATTCTGTAGCAGGTACACTATCATTCATAATTGGTCGTATACCTATTCAAACTTCGAAGCAATTCGGATTCGGATTTGCTTCGAAGTGAACTGTACATATATTATTTTTTTGTTGGTAAAACTTACGATGATAGCTACAAAATAAGCCAAACATATTTTTTGTACTATAATGCGGAAAAGCATTGCTCACTGCTTGCGTATTTGGTCAACAGTTTTTATTAACATTAACAATACCTACTACTACTACAATACAAAGGTTTTGATGCCGCACATGCAACACCTCCTTCGTATAATACGTAAAAGCCATCCTGGCTTTTACGTATAAAATAATATGGAGGAACTTCTTTATTTTGGTGCCTAACGAAAAGAAAGTGAATAATCATCAAACAAACTCCGTCTTTAATGCACATGCGCACTTAAGCCTAACAAAATAAATGACAAAAACACCGCAGGCCACACCGTTGTCGCAGTGGCTGAGAGATTGGCTGCTGCGCGAGGTGGCGCGGGTTTGAATCCCGCACTTGTCTAGCTGTTTGTGTATGTGAAATTTGTGTTTGTAAACGCACCCACGACACAGGAGAAAACCTAGTGTGGGGCAACTTTTTAAAAAAAAGCTATAATGTTTACATAACCACCCCTTTACTATTAAACGCCTCTTAATTTAACCACTAATTAAAAATAGAACTATCCTTTTTATTTTTACGACAATTGACATAAGAGTTATTTAATTTAATAATCGTTTTTAAGTAAGGAGGCCAACGTATACCATTTGATTCACTTAACTGTACTTTAAAACACTTGATTAATTAAATATTGATAGTAAAATCTGTCTGAGTATAATTCCTAAAGCTCAAGCTTGCAGTCAACAACTCGTTAAATTTGGCTCAGATCGGGAACTAAGCGGAACTCACCCTCCATGTAAATTAAACCATCTGAGCGAAGGTTGCAACGGAAACCGAATGATTTATTCCTGAAAGCTCAGTAATAGCTTTTTAATTCTTTCAGTTTTCGATCGAAACGAATAAATAGGTTATATTTACAATGAAATGAAAACACCGTTAATATATTGTAGCTTTATTATTAGGAATGTCTTGCAGTTCTACTTGAAGCCTTGTTTGTTTCATAAGATTAAACAGAATTAAATAATAATTTTCTCGATGATAAACTTTCTATAAAACAGAAATCAACGTAATTCACGTACCTACGTGAATTGCTCACAAGCTTTAATTATATTTTTTTTTGAATAACGTATAGTCAATTGTTATTTTTTTCCTAGATAACTACTCAATTAGTCATTAGGTAATTACTCAATTAGTCATTTAATTTTACTAACGTCAAACAAATGCCTATCTAATAAATAAATACGTCTCATAAGTTTCGGGCTTGGCGTGATGTCACGAAATACCTACACTAATTAATTATACTCACAAAACCGAAATTGAACTAATTAAATCAGACAAGGGAAATCCCAATTTCCCCGAGACCGACGAACAAATGTTTTTTTAAACTGTCCATGCAAATTAAATTGCTTTTGAAACACCAACCTGCCCGGTGTCTTCCGGAGGCACTCCAATATCTATTTAGTTTAATAAAAGTCGTAGTTTATTTAATAAAAGGAAAATTATTTCGACTTTGATAAAAAATAAAGTCCAAAGCTTTTGTGTCGCCGGGGACCGAAGGTTCAATCTAAATTTGACGTTGAAGTAGTTATTTGTTTTGTTATATTTCTGGCGAATGTAATTACGTCGTTCTTTGTTCCCAGATCTAACCCAATTAAAGATCGGTATCGTGGATTTTTGTTATTTATTTTTTACGTTTACCGAATAGGCTGTATTTTATTTAAGAGTAGTCCTGTCCCTCTCTATTGTATGTTACTTGGTAGGCAAATCATCTGTTTTTTTAGGGTTTCGTACCAAAATGGTAGAAAAAGGAATCCATATGGTGCGACTTCGTCTGTCTCTCTGTAACAGCTGCTTATTTCAGCAACTAGGTACCTACTAAAGTTATAGGTTTCTGACATCTTTTAGAATGTTTAAAAAAATACAACTCTCCGACCTCCGAAGTTTTCAAAGAAAAAATCTGAAATAATTAGTTGATAGAAGTTTATCTAATTAAACTATGTTCCTATAACTAACACAGTTTTTTAGAAATCATCAAAATTGTTATATAAGCATAACATGGCTTTAACATGTTTAAAATTCGCAAAAATATACATTTATAATCATCAAAATTCCTTCACAAACCAACTTAGTTTTTAAGCGGTCCGGTTTTTTAACTTTTATACGTCTAAAGACGGTACGAAACCCTCAGAGTGTGAGTACGACTCGCACTTGGCCTGATTTTTGTATTGATCATTTCGCAACATTTTTATGTAAAAAAAGTGACGGAAGTTAGTTTCAAGAAATATGAGCTTATTTATCTATAATTACAAAATTTTAAATTCTAGAGTTAGCTAATGGATCAATAATATTTACGACGTTCATAGTTTTTGTTCATTTTTGTGACAAGTCGCGACACCGCAAAACATTTCATGTCCATTTCAAGTTTTGTAAGACTTTCGAGCGGTCAGGAATTTTCAATCCCAAACTCAACAGCCAGAGCTAAACAAAGTTATAATACAATCTAACGTAACGTCAGAATAAAAGCAACGTATTTCATGTGGGGTTTGGAAATAAGGCCCAGATTTTCTGGTAAAATATTTTGCTTTGATAAAAATGTTATAAGTATAACTATCGTTTTAATGGGTAACTTTTATATAAGAGTGCGTTTATTATAGTTGTAGTTAATAACTTTATGTAAACTATAAATAAACATTTTTTAATTTTATTTGGTATGAGGAAAACGTCGTGAGAAAAGTTTTAAGTATGGATGTGGAAGGCTATAAGTACAGAGGAAAACCAAGGAAACGATGGATGGACTGTGTGAAAGACGACATGGCCAGAAAGGGGGTGAATAGTGAGATGACGGCTGATATGTATGGAAGAAAAAGACATGCTGCGCCCACCACAAAAAAATTGGGATAAGGGTAGGAAGATGATGATGATTATTTTAATATTGTACAGTTTTTACCAAGACGCAATTTATAGTGCTCTGTTAGCTCAATTTGATTCAGAGAGGAGTAGTTTTATCAATTTGAATTTTTGCAGTTGTGACAAACCCAAAAATGTAGTCATTGATTTTGAAAAGTAGGTAAATATTACTTCAGAGGGCTCTCGCATTTGGCACCTGTCTCACTCGCACATAACCATATATTTTAAGAATTTTAAATGAAAAGATGCATTTTTGAAAACTGTGATCTGATAGCCGAATTCCGAGAGCGCCCTTAATTCAGGCAGCATATATTTCAATTTGCTACCTAAATAAAATAAATGAAAAATTTTATTCAGAAACCTAACAAAAAAAAATGGCACAGAAATGAATCAAACAAAGTTTAAAGCAATATTGAAATGGATGTGAAAAGCGAAGTGCAAATTGATTCGGGCGATCTGTCGTCGCGTCGCTAAGATGAGGGTAGTGGCAGGCTGGCAGGACGATGAAGCGACTACCGTTCCTGTGATTGTTTGTTGTGCTCCACTGATTTTAAGGGTTGTATTATATACAGGAAGTGTTAGTCAATTTTAATAAAATATAAGTACTTAGGTACTGGTTGTAAGTTTAGTCAGTCTCAATACGAAAAGGGGTCATTGTACTCATTATTATGAACAACTTTTACTATGGGAGCAACCATGAAATCGCGAAAAAAAATCAGCTGTTCCATACATTTATGTTCACATAACTCAACAAAATGTATGGAACAGCTGACGTTTTTTTCGCGATTTCAGGGTTGGTCCCATAATAAACGTGTCGCGGAGGGCCTCCCTCCTCTGTCCTCCCTGCCTCGGCTAGTTATCGGAGGGAGTCCCCACAGACACAAATCTTGATATTGAAATAAAACACTGCAGGATGGTTGGAGAGGTATATTGCGAGACGAAGGTTGTATATTTGCACTTTATAACGTTACACAGAGGTATAAAAATAACTGTTACAAAAGAGACTATTTGCTTATAGCTTTGCACACTTGATAAATAGGTAGTAGGTAATAAATAATAACAGTACAGCGGTTCAGCGGTCACCAGTGATGTCGTTGGAGACCAGACAAAGAATGACGAAATAAATGCATAAAATATGAGATGTTCTAAATTTGAAATTTAAAGTTAAAATCTAAACTGAATTTAGAAGAATGGGATGAATTAAGTGGCCAGCAATGGAAGATTGCCAGCACTAAATGATGAAAGAAGGATGACTCCGTCACAAACGTTGTTCATAATAATGAGTACAATGACTCCATTTCGTATTGCGACTGACTAAACTTACACCCCGTATAAAATGCATCAGACTTAGATCCGTTTTATAGAACGATGCTCGAGCACAGATCTCTGCTTGAGCATAGATTTAAAGCCATTTGATTGGTTGAAATCTATGCTCAAGCAGAGATCGGTGCTCGAGTATTGTTCTGGAATACGGGCCTTAGAGTAGTTTCGTTATAAGTTGGGTAATTTTCTCGCAGTTTGACGGTGCGGCACAAGACAGTGCGAATTAACCGAAAGGTAGCGTGAGACTCTTTCTACCCGTTTATAGAGTGAGACATATACCGCAGAACAGTTTATCGCATGATGTGCAGGTATTATAAACTTAAATTAATTGAGTAAAAAAAAATTTGGTAAAGCTAAAGCAATTTTCCTTAATGTTATGCCTTCAGAACATGAAAGGGAAAGTTTCTAACTGAAGGACCTCTATATCAATTTATAAAGAAACTAGGGCAACAAGATGAAAGCTGGAAACCATTAAATAAGCATGCTGAAGTAATAAATAAATTTATTCATGGGAAAGTTAATTTCTCTTGAACTTAGAAATGAAAATTAAAGATGAACCATTTATTTGAAGGTCAATATGACTTAACAGCTCATGGCGGCGCTGATTCTAAACTTAAACACGGGCATAATTATGACTAAATTATGCCCGTTAAATATTAAAATGTTGTTTTCTGTTTAACCCTAACTATACATTGACCCGTAAAAAAAATATTTGTACCCAATCAGTTTTTTTGTTTTAAATCGTCATAACTTCGAGATCCCTCTTAAATTATAAGGTGTGTGGTGAGCGACGCTGCATATGTATATCGCCCGCAGGCTTAGCCAGCGTATTAATGGACATCGTGGCAAGCGTGTGGTGTATACCAGTATCCCATGATACAACGGACAGTAAAGCACCAACACATTGCACAACACACAACACACATATTGCCGGTATCCTAGGGAAAAAAAACCGGCCAAGTGGGAGTCGTACTCGCGCACCGAGAGTTCCGTTTTTTTTTTCAAATCCGACTGGTAGTTTAATAAACGGAAAACTTTTCAGCTTTATTATTAGTATAGTAGATAGGCACACTCAGTAGAGATAAAAAAGTTTATAAATCAAGAAATCAAGCTATAAGACGTGTGCGCAACACTGGAATGTAGATAGTACATTATTATAATATATTATGATTAAAGATGCACTGGCTAATTATAAAAGAAACTAGTGGTCGTAATTGATTAAATTTTTAAGTTTGAACGTTATTGGTTCTTTTGGGTTTTTGCACTCCTCCATAAATGTCATGTTTCATAAATCATTATCATCTATATACTTATAATAAATCTGTAGAGAGGTCAATTCTGTACATGAAATATATTTTCAAAATAACTATCAGGGGGTGATTAGTGATCGACACTGATGCCAAAAATGCAATCAGTAAAATTTTTGTCTGTCTGTCTGTCTGTCTGTATGTTCCTTATAGAAACAAAAACTACTCAACGGATTTTAACGAAACTTGGTACATTTATTTTTCATACTCCTGGGCAGGTTATAGTATACTTTTCATCACGCTACAATCAATAGGAGCAGAGCAGTGAAGGGAAGTGAAGGGAAAACGGGAGAAGTTACTCCATTTTTTAAGTTTCCGTCGCGTGTGCAGCCTTAATGGTTAAAGCTACATAGAAATCATGTATGACAGAAATGTTCTACATAAAATTATCTAAAAAATATCCCAAAACAGCATATGTCTATCTTTTATGGTTGACTCACAATAACACCGTGAGGAACGACATACGCTACTTTTTTACGAAAAACGATGGAAACGCGGACAAAGTCGCGGGCAAAAGCTAGTTTATCATAAAAACCTTAACTGTGCCATATCTCACACCTTCGTGCGTGCATGCTTAAAAAGGGTACAAAGTTTTCACTTCAGGTACAAATATAGAGTTACCTAATTAAAGTATTGAATCCGGATTGTCAGTGCAAGATACTTCTAAAATGTTCTTTCCTGAATGCGAAAGATACCTTTATGATAAAAATAGGTAATAATATAAAATTTGCTATTAAGGTGCGTGAAGAGTTCCAGAGTACCAGCTTATTCAACTGTTTCGTCTACAATGATTTTCAGTTGCACTGGGACGTCTAGTCTCAGGTTAAAGCGAGACAAAATCCTCTAAACTTGAGCTCTGAACCTGAAAAGCCAAAATCAATTAATATTGGCAGACAGGTGACCAGTTAGTGCGAAAATTGTAAAATCAAATCTACGTTTCAGATACCATGAAGCTTGAATATCACTTTAGTAACCCGTTGCAGGTTTTTACTAGCTTAGTTGGGGTTATACCCATACAAAAGTAAAAGAAGACGTAGGTATAACTATCACATCACAAGTAATTCCATTGACCAGAGTCTATCGACTGTCGTCAGCGTTTATTAGGAAGTTCTGGCAGCGATAGCCATTGTCTGCATAGATCGGCCAATCCCTTTCAATGGTACCTATAATCGATTCTTAAAGAATAATGAGCCCTTTTATTTGTAATGAACACTGCGTATCTACTACTTACGTCCCAACTATATTATACCAACTTTACATAATACCACACCACACAGATGTATTAGTAGATACTTTTCGCACCTCCGGCTCCGCTCAAATAGTGTTACAACTTTGTTTGTTTGTGAAAGTACTACTACTACCTTGCCTATTTCTTCCGCTGAGTAGCTCAGCTGTGTTCGGTAGAAAAAGTAATATAGCGGGTGTAATTACAGGTACATGAGACCTTTGTCTCTGAGGTGGACAGCACACCTGCGATGCCTCTGCTATTGTAGAAGCCCACAGGCGGCGGTGACCGGTTAACAAATCAAGTCGGCCGCCATCGGCATCTTGTTTCTACAATAATATAAAAAAACCTTCACACACTTGAATCTGTAATTGCGTACTGAAGTAACCAAAGTTTTGCTTTGATAAAAAGTAGGTATTTTACTGTGTTATTTGAATAAAAAAATAAGAGAGTATTTAATATTTATTTACGTCTGCTGATAGTTTTAATCAAAAAGTTTATATTTATGAGTGAAATGGTACTCAATTACTCATCTACAGCGTATCGCGTGTTATGTATTTATGTATGGAAAAGCAAACAGCTTAAACCCGTTTTCGTAAACATTTTTATTAGAATTTCCAAGTAGAGTTATGCATTGGTTTTATCGATATAGAGTAGAATTCAATTTCACTGAATTCAGTATAAAATAAACTAGATTGTCAGGGGTCGTATTTATGTGGAGGACGGTATAAAAACACAATCTTAAAAGGCAGAGCAAACGCCCTAAGGATATAGGTAAGCTTCGGAAAAAAGAGTATGAGCACTTGTATGGAAACCCGCGGAGCTTATTGAAAAAATATTGCGTCTTAGGTTTTAAGGCAACGATAACAATAAACGAAAATCGCTCAATCTGGTCGGTTTTATGGCATTTTGTGGATACGTCACACAACATTGTTTTAAGTTAGAAATGTTATTCTTTCTCGTACTTTTAGACAACGTTGCGCCGTTGCGGTTATATATTTCTAAACCTATTGTAAATTTCCGCTTTAACAATAGCATAACTTTTGTAGTTTTAATGTTTAACATGATATGTGCCAGCAAAATATTAAGTAAAGGAGCCGCTACTGCAAATAAAACCCACTGGGTTTGAAAATACCCGCGTAACTATTGAAGCCTCGATTTCAAGAAAGAAATAGCGGTCCTGCTCGCTCGCTAAATTCTCAAAAGCTCACAAGACTCTCAGTTCGCCTTGCGCAGCTTATTTAGTTAGGTATACTTCGTAGACCGCATTTTGATTAGAATGCATTCTGTGGACAAGTATTTCTGTATCGTAATATTGTGACTACTAAAATAATTACGTTCTTGCTTTTCGTGGATATATTTATTTTGTCGTTATCATTTTTAAAGAGATAATCATCAATTTATCATTGTTTTCATATCAGCCGAAAGACGTCCACTGCAGAAAAACCTTCCCCAGATATATTAAATAAATATACTAGGTAGTAGGTTACTTTTCATTGACCCACCAAATTTTCAGCGACTGTTCAGCATCGATAATATTTCTAATAGGTTGGTAGTAGGTAGGTAGGTATGTGAAATAAAAGCATTTTTTTACAAGATTTTATCTGATTATTATATGGGTCCTAAGCCCGCGTGAGGTCATTGTCCTTACCGCATATTTGTAAAAGTAATAAACAATTTTCGAACATTTTCAAATTAATGTTTTAATTTTTTTTTTTATTTACCTACAATGTTTAAAACGTTATCTTAATGTTAATTTAAAAATTGGCGGGTCATTTAAAACTAAACCTGTACTGTTGTAATAAAGAAAACATAAATAGCTTTTCTCCATAGGAAAGCCTCAACAGCCTCTATAATTTTGTAATCTTGGTCCTCGCTGTAAATTATGAAAATTCATTCAATATGGATGTAAACTCGTACTGTACCCACAAGCTAACCAAAAGACCAATATTTTCTCGAACCCATAACCGTAACACTAACAAACCAGAAAAACTAATAAAATGACTAACTAGTTCCAAAGTCATAATAGTATGTTACGTTAGGCAAGCAGATGCAACGGCCGGTAGAGATACCGGGCGCCCGCAAACTTTTTCTTCCTTAGGAATAATCTCAGGAATTAACTGGCGTTGCTTAAGCGAAGAAATTTTAATACCAAAACTTTGTTTTCAGCTTATTAAAACGTTGCGTTTTTTATCTTGTGAGCTTTTTAATCCAGACCCCATTTTAAGATAAGGTTAAATCTTTGTTATTTCATAGCGATTTTAGCAGGTAGCCGTTATTCGGTTCGGTATCAGCAATTAGTTTTATGTTATTACTTTTTTATCTTCTAAAGGTTTTTCAAACAATCGCCGGTCGTTTAAGATTGAAAAATACCTTCAAAAAACTGATATACCAAAAATACAACACTAAGTACAGTTAACGACGAAAGTCGGTAATCACAAATCTTGACTATTACATGAAAGCTGAATTTTGTGTCTATTCGGATGATTAATATGACATAAAGAGTAACAGTAACAGTTTTTTCCAACTTTAATGATTTGCAATCGTACGTTATTTCAGGTATATTTTTACCTTCTGTTCGCCTGATACAACGCACTTGAGTAATCGCAGTGACAACGTGGCTATAACAGTGTCTGTTGGCAGTCACTGACATATGATATACAGAGGCATAATATGTTAGAGATGCCGCCGCCGCACACTACCTAGTAGTTTAAGACCGATGTTCACACATTTGTTGTAGATGCAAGTAGATACGACGATACCTTCTTTTTTTTTTTTAGGAAATTCCCATTGAAGTCCTCCGCTTCGGGTTGGGCGGAGCAGTCTGTCAGACTCTCACTGACTAAAACCCACACTGTGTTCCACCAACTAACTACCTACCTGTGGCCGGGAGGCGGGAGTCGCTCGCGCATTCATCCGCACCCCTGGCAGGTACAAGTCCACCAGATGTTGGTAGGAGGGCCTCATCACTCTCTGCGGCCGTCATTCTAGGCCTCAGTTCCTACTGAAAGGCGCGCGCGGGACACAGCGCGCCGCCATCTCAGGCCTGTGTCTGTTCAGGCAATGGACTCCCCAAGTCAGCTACTTAGAATCTGCACCCTACGGTGGCTGGAGATCGTTGACCGTGGGGAGGAGAGATGATTACGCCTCTCTATCCTTTTTCGCCGCCCCTTGGCGTCCCAAGCGCTCTCTCACTGCCAACCATGGACTTACCACGGCCGGGAGCGAGAGGTCACGTCGCTGCACAGTCCAAGCTAGGCACTCACTTGTCCAGTGTGTACTGCGCCGTGTCGTCGGGGAAGGTATTACAATGGCGGCCACCGAGCGTCGTTGTCGGCGCCCGGCCTGCGACACAGGTCCTTCCAAAGCAGACACGATGACTCTGGGCTCACGCACTGAAACCTAAAGGAGGTTTCAGTGCGTGAGCCCAGAGTCATCGTTACTTGAACACAACCACTTAAAATCTAAATCGAATTAAATATCATTTTCTTTTTTACTATTAAGATTTTCAAAAGCTTTTTTTTTAAATTTCCATTATAATATTCAAAATTATAATTGACATTAAAATGGCTTCGTAGTTATCCCCGGTGGGACGTCGACCAATAAAATCTGCACGAGTATTTTTATTAAAGACCATCAAATATTTTCTTATAAAAATTTTAATGAGACATTCTCGTGTATCAAAATGCTAAAGGCGAATTCTTTATAATACCATTATAATTGAAGGACTTTATTAAGTTTTGATACTCGTTTATTATTATAACTAGCGACCCGCCCCGGCTTCGCACGGGTAATAGTACGTGCAATCTAAGTGGACCGGCCTGCCAGGCTCCTGAAATTCGTACATCGTCGGCGTGATATTATTTTGTTGCGCGAGTTATATTAATTCTGTGATATTTCCTAAGATATTCATCCAAATTAAATGGTTTAAAGGGTAATTTTGGTCTAAATTAAATACTTGAGATGACTAACACATTTATTTAGATAAGGATTAATACCATGTTAGTAAAAACACCTTCGCAAATAAAGCATTATTTTAGACCAATTAAAATCATAAAAATAGTTATTGTGAGTCAACCTTAAAATATAGACATATGCTGTCCCGGACTTTTTTGTAAACCTTTTTAAGGTGTACATTAGTGTAGTACATTATTTTGATCTATCTCATAGGGTTGAGCCAGCGTTTGCAATGTAAGCGCAAAAAAATGAGTTTATTTACGACATCACATTAGAAACCTCTAAAATTATCAGTGTTTCTCTACTATTTCATGCATGTTATTATACAAATAAACCTTTCTCTTGAATCACTCTATCTATTAAAAAAAAACCGCATCAAAATCCGTTGCGTAGTTTTAAAGATTAAAGCATACATAGGGACAGACAGATAGACAGACAGACAGCGGGAAGCGACTTTGTTTTACACTAAGTAGTGATAGTGATGATGATGAAAAGAAAATTAAATTTTGTTCGGATAATAACAGCTTTTTGATGCATGTAGACCTCCTCCGGACAGTTTATTATTATATATTCATAGGTACTTTCTTGCTACGGCTCCCGTCAACATTAATTATATTTGTTGCTCTATGTGGATTTTATGAACTTTATTTTAATTATTTATTTATGTGAATACCATTTGTCCCACTTTAGCGTACCCAATTATCTCTTTGTTATTATTGAATGCATACTAAGTTGTGTTTAACAAGGTCCAATTTTCTATTCGTATTTGGGGCTGGAAATGTGGAATAATGAGAAAAGGTGAGCCTCTGGCGTCGCGGCTCATAATGTTCCCTTTTTGTAGATCTAATTTATGACGTCGGGCACGTACCGTGTAAAAATAGGGGACGTATACGAATATGCAGGTTTAATTTTATGTCCTTTTGTAAGAGAATGAATAAGAGGTAAGTCTTTAATTATGAACAAACCTCCCCGGCTGTAGGTACCGCTTTATAAATTAACTCCATACAAAACAACACTTCTGAAAGGAAAACGAATATACTTTTTGGGGAAAAACGTTTCGCATCCAATGAACACAAGGCGGCATTGCGCTTAAATTTCTACCCGTTTTGATTCCTATCATTTGTAAAGAAACCAGTTAATTGGATGCTCGTACAAAACGTGGAATATAAATCAAATTCTGGAACAAAAATGCATGTTGCAAAAAATGCTGTCGCCGAAAAGAATTTGTGTTTACTGTAAATCGAAATGCTGTGAATAGATATTGCATTGACAATTGCTGACTAACAAAAATAGTATAAAACAGTTCCGGAGTAGGTTATTTGTTGTCGATCGCTGAATGTGTAGGTAGAAACATACTTAAAAATTGCTAGTACCTACCAGTAGGTATACACTGAATGGTATGTCCATTTGTCCAAGGTAGGTTTATTTTCAACCACATTAAAAATGTATTAACTGTATTTCTAGATCTACGAAACAGATGTTATAATAATATATTAAACCTCTAGGTATTATTTTATTGAGTGTGGATTAAAAGCACACCTGAAAGGTGGGCATCATGTCATTCACAAGACTTTTTTTTATGAAAAGTACCTTCCGATTATTTGTATTTTACACTACGCCACTACTCCACCCGCGTGTACTACAATTTTACATTTTAAATGATCTCCTGTGTAGGGTGGCTAGTATTACGAAGAGGTCAAGCTGTTTCTCTGGTTCATTAGACCAGAATGGGATGAAAAGTTAAGATTTTGTTGGACCCCAAGCTACCAAACTGTGAAAACCACATCGAAATCTATTAAGCACTTTTTGCGTGATGCACGCACAATCAGAGAAACAGACAAAAAAATTGTACATGGTTACGTCCCTTCCCATTTTCAATATACAGAGACGGCTTTTTACAATTTTGTAATAGTATCTCATAGATTGAGCCGGAAGTGGGTTCACATCTATAGTGCAACGGGGGTTCGATCTCACAACCTTTCGTTCGCCATACAGTATTGTATTATCTGTGGCCATACCATGTTACGTAGAAGGAATTAATGCTTACAATTAACCCTTTAAAAAAACTTAATTTTGCACGTTTCCACAAAACATTAAATATCTTCGAAACTAGAGACGGCCACAAGGTACCTTTTCCTGTCACAATTTTGATAGTAGATATATTATACCTGTTCGGTAGATCTGGATTTGTTTTATGATTGTTTTTTTTAGAAAATGGGACATTCGCGTTTTCTTCATCTGTTTTTATTGAGCTACATACGTTCAGAATCCACGCCGGCGGCGTCGGCAAACAAAATGTTCTTTATTGTCTTCCGGTACCTTACATTGCTTGATAAGTTAATTAATCCGCTTACTTTGCTATCGTGGACATTCATTTACTGGTATATAAAGTCCGTTAGTATATTAATCCGGCATTGCTTTATTTCATCGCGTAGTAAATGCGTAATAAATAAATAAATTACAATGGCAGTGCCTCAAAGTGCTAGCAACAATTCTTCGCTCTCACAAATCCTCGCATAGCATTCCCATTGTGCGCGGGCACATTTTTCCGTTGGTGGCGAGTGTTTGGTGCCGGGTTTAATCGACTAAACTTGAATCCATTGTGGGCCGGTAGGCAACAATGGATTACTGCGCTTCTGTGTCGGCCCCGCACACTTTGCAACCGTTGTGAATTTACACGGTATGAGATCAAACACCGCCCACATAGGAATTGATACGAATAAACTTTGCAATGGTGAGAATGTAGCGAGATCTTTTTATTTGTTTGATAGTAAATAAAAGAAGAAGATAAAAGGAAAATAAAAGAAGAAGATAAAAGGATTAAAAGCAACGAAATGTAAATACCATTCGTTGCATTTAACCCTTTTGTACTATCACACAAACCGTTTCTAAGCAATTCTTAATTAAATAATTAAGTACCTAGTGCTTAGAAGCGGTTTGTGTTTTTAATTACAAGGTAAAAATGCACCATGCACCTTTATTCTTTGGCCCTGCAACAAAAGAACTCATCCAGTTGTAAAAGTGCTTTTAGCAGTTATATCTTCTGTTTTCTCTATTATTTAGTATCAAAGATACTTCTTCATTTGGATTAAATAACATGAATTTTGCAACAGCCGGGGAGGGCATCCGCTTTATTAAAAACGAGGACCTTATAATTTTTGTCAAAAAAAAAAAAAACCGCTAAATTGATTGATATAAATAAAGTCTTAAAAGGTACATAAGTAATTAAGTTGCGAAACGTCCCGTCCTGTCAGAAAAAGTAAAAGAAAATTGTTAATAAAAATGAAACGGAAAACGAATTACGGTAGGTACCTAAGTACCTATTTTATTTCCAAAACGGCCTTTTCATTAATGTAAATATAAAAGGAACCAATAAGCTAATTGCAAGGCTATTCTTTCAAATTCAATACGTGAATGCACCGTGGTAGATGGGGTAAAAAGTTTCGAGGAATATTTTGTGAATATTTTCGGATCAGCCAACTACCACTAGCGCTGGACCGATTTTTGTGGCGATGTTGCTTGGTAATTGCGTAAGCGTGAAAACGCACAGGCAGGTGACTAGCGCCTAGAGCCACCTAGCGATAGTCACGATAGTCACCTAGCGATAGTCACCTAGCGACTCGCTTAGTAAAATGAACGTTGTATAATGTTCGCGACCGGCCGCACTAAAAAATGTACTCTATGCTGAGCACTAAGGAGCGACTAGCTAGGCGCCAAGCGCGCAGTGCGGCCGGTCGCGCACATACTTAGGTATTTAATATTAATTTCAACTTGATACATCTAAGTGTTTCTAAGAAAAAGTGTCTTTACAGACAGACGAACAACGAAGGGATCCTACAACGGTTTCTTTTTTCCTTTTGAGGTACAGAACCCTAAAAAAGTATTAAGGTATAAAAGCGTATTACCGTTCAACATAAAACTATTAAAACTTTACAAAGATTACTGAAATTAATACCGGCTATTAAACTTTTTTAATAAGTATAGTACATAGTAGAAGGCTTTAGTTGAAAAGAAAAATATTCTTCAAGGTTAACACAGGGGCAATTAAATAATTTGATAATTACCTCTTAAAAGTTTTCTTATCTAACTAAAATATTGCGATAAACTATTGCCCTCTCATTTTAATTGACTTGAAAATGACAAGGACAAGCAACGTTAATAAAGCCCTTAAATAAGATTTATGGATAAGCGGGTCAATGGTGCTGATTCTGTTGAACATCGCACTAAACTAATTTTAATCCTACTATATCTCTTTCTTGCAAATATCATTGAAAAAGGACAGAAAATATTTAGAACTGTCAAATTAGTCTACGCCCTTGTCATTTACGGAAAAATAGTCGTGACCTTTTGCGATTACGACTAAATTGACATTAAAACTATTCAAGTGGACTAATTTGACAGGATTAAATATCTGCTATCCCTCTCTCATGTTTTTTATTAATAAGACTAAATTAGTTTAGTTCGTAAACAACAGAATCGGCACCATTATCTAAGAAAATCCCAAATCTCCGAACTCATTGGGACTTTTGCTTACGTATTCACAACACTGTGACTTTGGTAACATAACTAGAGAAGTAACACTATGGTCATAATGAATGACAATTGCTTATACTTATACTTTAACCAAAACACCTACTTCTGATTTGAGGTCTTAACGTTAGCTTCAGATTTAGTCTTATAATGACACTTTTTCTGGGTTTGCCTCTATATTTGCGCACTACGGTTGGAACGAGGGTGTAAGGAGGTAACTACCCCTATGACCGGTCTATGAATGAATTAATTTGTGACATAAAACATTCTAAAAATATTTACGAAACATTTTATACGACAGTGTTAATTTGTGACTTTTCAGCATACAGTCCGTATGAATGGTGCAATTAGGTACTGGGCACTGAATATTGATATACCTAATTACATTAATTTATTGTCGAATATAAAGCGTGTCCATATTATTATTATCCTTTTTAGGACCTAACTATGTATGATAAAGAAAATTTCTATCATATTAAGCGGGTAAAGATTAAAGATTTTTAATGTCGAGCACAGTTTCCACAGGCTGTCATAATAAACGACCCAACTTTGACAGCTCACGATATCTTCAAGTTTGCCAGTGTTATGTTGCACCATACATGTAACTTGATAAGTACAGGCTATTTATGTAAGTTAAGAAGTATAAAAGTTTTAAACAATGTAGTACCTACTCGTATATTTATGTAGTACTAGCATCCACCCGCGGCTTCACCCGCGTTTTTCGGGACGTAAAGTATAGAAGTGTAGATATATTATTTTCTAAGGATTATTTCTTAGAGAATTACATAATGCATTGTTGCAAAAAAAATGGTACGACAACAACAACATAACATCACGCCTGTATTCCCCGAAGGGTTAGGCAGGGGTGTACTGTACACCCCGCATTTCGCCAGTTCTTTATGTTTAAGCCACATATAATAGGGGGCCAGTCTATTGCCATTAACTATTAGGCACAAATCGTGAATCCGGGCTGCTACTGAAAAGTTTCTAATATTATAAAATCCAATATTACTTTGCCCGACCTGGGGATGTAACCCAGGACCTCACGCTCAGAAGTCGCCCTTGCGACCACTAGGCCAACGAGGCGGTATCGCTTAATACATCTGTACATTAACGATTCTTGTGAAAATGTACTAATCCATCCATTCATTTAGGTTATTGAAAAGTCTCAATATCCTAAACTTCCGCTGATACGATATTCGTACTAAAAAATGATTTTTAACATTCAAACATTCAGACCCACCATTGAACGCAAATAATACTATCACGAACAAAATTAAAAGCGATACAGTTTTATTTGACAAACGACTTTTATCGCTAACGATGTTACTGCAGTCGTTCGTTGGCTGTAAACCCATTGTCGACAATAACCAAATCAAGCGCGCTCAGAAACAGCCCGGCTTGATTGGGTTTTGTAGTGACGTAGGTACTTACGAGAACAGTACGCCTTTAATTCTATTAAATCACTAAACAGCTTTGCTATAAAGAACGGAAAAAGTCGATTTTGTACATCGTAAACGAGATTCAGTATAGATTCGATTAAGACGTTCGTCGAAATCGAAATGTTTTTCTTTTGATGTGAGCGGTTTCGTTTTGTTGGTGATTCTATGAATGACGAAAAGGGTTTTACTAAGTAGTTAGATAAGTACAAAATATACATAATGTTTACATACCTTCGAGTAAAAAAAGTCAAAAGCATATTAATTAAATAATATTAAACAAACAACCAGTATTTGCATGTGTTTAAAATTAATTGGATTTGAAAGAAACCAATTTCTAATCAGCAACTGAACAATAAAATTCAAACTTCAAATTCAAAAGTAATTCATTCAAAGTGGGCTAAAGCCAATTAGCACTTTTTGAACGTCAATATACATAAGACAGCCCCCAAAAACGCCCACTCCACCGCTTCCTAGTGTTTTAGCTGCGAAGAAGAAACGGCGCAACAAACTCCGCAGCAATAGTCTATAATATATCTGCTTAGTCTTTTTCCGATGTGGCACAACTTGGGAACATAATCTCCATATAACTTCTTTATGTGGTCAGTCCATCAATTTCGTAATTAACTTAAAAATGCATTTAATTGTAAAGTATCACTTGATAATAGCAGGAAATCTTGATAAAACAACTCGTTAAGGGAAGATTTAAAATAAATCTGGTCAAAGCTCGTATGCACGATTAACCATTGAATGGCGGGCGGAAAGTGTGGTGTAATGGGCAGATTTTATTGGCAAATTCGATTGGCCGTACTTAGAAGGTCTTGTGTGGCTAACCTCGGGCTTTAAAAAGGATCAAAACACGCCTTATAGCTAGAACCCTTACTTATTAGATTTAGTTCTAGTACTAAAGTAAAATAAAAGTAACTTACGGTAAGTAAAGTTCAATTAATACCGCGAGTGCAGGATAATATTTTGTTCTTAAAAATAATGGCCAATCGTCCGTGTATATTAACAGAAGTTAACTTAAGAAAATGTTTTCCGTAAACGTTCCTGCTCTTGAGTCTGTTAATCTTTCTTATTGCTGCATTGTTTTACTTATATTTCTTGTTGTTTTACAACTTTAAAGGGCAGTCGTAACTTGTACCGTTTAGGCATGTATACTTACTGTACATTTTTATAATATTATATGATAAATATGGATTTTGAATTAGTATGTAAACAATATTGTTACTTATTATGTAGGATTATTTATTCTGAAATACTAACATAAAACAAATAGAAACTGCTTAGGTACTCAAAAAGGAACAAGCAGATACTAATAAACATTATCATTGTTAATAAAACTGTTACGAACATGTAGGTACACCAAAATAAATGTCACATTTAGGTTATGTTCGTCTATTAGACACCTCGGCTGTCCCATTTCAAAACCTAGTAAGGGACATTTTATTCGGGACATGGGTTTATTGCATAATCTTGCCTACCTTTACTAGGTTAGCAAGATTATGCAATAAAAAGATGTCCCAAAAAAAATGTCCCATACTAGGTTTTGAAATGGGACAGCCGACCTTACGTTAGTAATATGTTTATCGCGGCAGAAGAATGAGCAGTCTATTTATTCTTTGTCAATGAAACGTTTTCCTTATCGCCCGATTCCTTATTAGATTGTTGTGTAGTTAGTTCCTCTTTCACCGGAGGACGAGCTTACTCTTATTGCTGTTATTCAGTTAGCGAAGGGATGGCTACTGAGTCGAGAAACAAAACTTCACTAGTTATGTCGTCCATGTTTGTTATTGTATTAACTCAGAACAGGCGAAGCCCCCTGACTCGTGTAATGGCTTTAATAATTTATTGTTTACGCTAATGACGTCATCGCTCACCCAAAATAACAAATTAACTTCATTTCTGGGCTAAATTGAATATAAGGATCGTGTAAACGTGTACAACGAAATTGAATAAATGAGGAAACTTTAATACGCTTACACGTGACTGTAAGCGTATTAAAGCAAATTCATCACATGTAGTGAAGAATATAAAGCAGAAAATGTCTATATTTTCTTGTAGCGTAAGTCTGTCTAATGTTTTTGAAGAACGTGATGAAATTATGTGTCTTTGTAATGGAATAAATTTACTTTTCTCGGTTGCCAAAAATATTCTACTTAACAATACTTGGATAAATTCTCACGTACATTACATGAGCCTAATAATTCACGTAGTAATAGCGATTTGAGCGATTTCTCTAAAGAAAGTAGCTTGCGTCTAATTTACTACTGGCGTCGGTATTTTAAACATAATTATTAAAGTTAACTGCGAACATTTATTAGAAGAATTTTTTTTATAGTCAGTTTTTAAATGAAAAAGTATTTGTAAGCTTTAGGTTTTTCAGGACTGATTTACAGTGCATTTAGGTAATAAATCATGTTACCAATTTTGTAACCTTTTATAGACTCTATCAAGTCCAAAACAAATAATGTCACGCAAAGAACAAGAAGGTCTATTGCCTACATATTTTTAATTAATTAGTATTTCAATGGTACTGGATGCAATGCCATTTAATTGGAAAATATTTCAAATAACAATAAAAGACCTTTAAAAGGAAAAAAAAAAAGATTTTTCTACCCTTCAGAACCAGCGGCATTTATTATGCCTTTTCATGGCAAATACCTACTTGACATCCTTGGTTTTGATGTCATACCTGATTCTATACCACAATTCTCCGGCGGGACAGTGCCATATAAATATATTTAAGGGGTAACCTTAAATATATTTATATGGACTACTTAAAGAACATTATGAAACGCTTTAACTGTTTAGTTAGTATTTTCGATTAATTTCCGAGGGGATGAAAATTTGACTGATCCTATTTCTGCCACTTTCTTTCGTCCGAAGTTTCCGTAACGAATTTTTGCCGTTAGTTTGAACTTTGATGTTCTGGTCCTTAGGGATACTTAAAATACGAGGGGCCGGGCATCGAACGTCACGTTGGATGAACATTGAAGGATATACTATCCTCGTGTGGTACAGAAGCTATAAATGCGTGTTTGTTATCCTCACCACTTTAGAAATAAACTTACCGAACTCAAGATAGGTAACATTCTAAGAAATATTTATAACAACACTTTTGCCCGCGACTCCGTCCGCGTGAAGTACAATACATTGACCATTTTAAGTGATCTCCTTAATGTAGGATGGCTAGTACTACGAAGAGGTCAAGCTGTATCTCTGGTTTCTCTGATCCAAATATAGCTTATATGGCAGAAATTTCTTTAGAAATAAGCAGTACCTTTGTAGGCAGTGGCGTGCCTAAAGGGCAAGCCCGAGGGTATTTCGCGTAATTTTTCATGATTGTAAGTGTTTTTTATTGTACGTTACTCACTTACATTCATGAAAAATTTAGAGATATACCCTCGGGCTTGCCCTGTAGGCACGCCACTGTTTGTAGGTACTTACTTATTGTCTCATTTGCATTTATTGCCTTTTATATTTTGTGTGTACATAAATAATAAATAAATAAATTATATTTTAAGTTGGACCAAAGTGTGAAAACCACATCAACATCCATTCAGTACTTTGTGTGATGCGCGCACAAACAAACAAAAAATCAAATAAAATCTTTTTATCCATGGTTACCTACCTTAGAAGGACTGTTTTTCCTGGAATATCTTTAATGTACAGACACGGCTTTTTTACAATTTTATAATGCTATATAATAATAAATTATAGATTAATGAGGTACCTAATATACCTATACTGAATTTTGACAATAGGCTTTTGATATTATTATTTACTGATAATAATAGATGCAATATAATATTATGAAAAAGTTATTATTAAATAGCTTCAGGTACTGTAGTTATTGTCTAGTAGTATTTTCGAAATTGAATTTCCGAACAAGAGATTGTTAGAAGAACTTCGTCTATAAAATCCGGGTGAAACTATTACATTGACTAACATGTTTCCAAATAAACATGATTAATATGCCGACAGTATCCCGTCTTCGCGTTAAGGGTAACTAACTCATTAAAACTTTAAATTGCGGTCACCTAAAATTATATAGGTAGCGTAAATGGGACTCTGTTTTTGATTTAATTTTAAAATACAGGATTAATGTATTAAATAAAATTTTGCGGTCTCGTAAATATTGCGGTGTTTTATACCTATTGGTTACTCTTGCCACGAAAAACAAATTCGACACGCGAGTCGCGACTGGTAAAATAAACCACACTGATTTATTTGTTTTCGGTCGCGGTCAAAAAGAGCTACGTATTCAGGATAACCGTTTCCACACCACCTTTATTTAGATGAGGAAGTACCCGAGAGGTGTGTACACTCTCGCGGCGCTTTTAACAATCTATTCTTTGTTTTGTGAACGAGCTACTTTTGTTTTTCCCTACAATTGTTTTTTTACTATAGACTATAGAGTAACAAAGAAAATATTTTATCCAGCCTTGGTGATGTTTGCTCTCAGAATTTTATAGTAACGATGTTCCCAGTTGTACCTACTTACGTCAAATGACATCTACCTAGGTACGTAGGCACGTTCTTTGTGTTGTTATATTTTTTATATACCTACGAGTAACGAAGCCAACTGTACAACGGCAACGGTACAAAACAGAAGTTAGGTACCTATGTGTATGTGCTTCTACAATTAGAAAAATTCGTCTGGACATATATTTTTTTAATTTTAATTTTATATGTAACAACTTCACAACTATTGTTTTTGTCTTATAACATAGTCAAAGAATTTTAACATGGCCTGGCACAGCGTTAAAATAACGACCTATAAATTAAGTTGACGCAAACCTAAATAAAATTTATGTAATAGCCTTAATAAAATATGGGCTATTAGTGTGATGTGTTTCCCAACTCGACGCAAATTATAGTATAAATGAGGAAAGCACAGATGCTGAGGCAATAAGATCCGCACATTACACTGAAATCGGCCAAATGACGGGGATATTAGGAATGAGTATTTGCCGCTCTCGTATGCAACTAAATATGATTCTGATGACACCTCCATAGGGTTCCCTCGGCTGCAAGTCGTCATAGATAAAGTAACGTTCTGGAATCACTTTCTGATGAATGGTAACGTTTGCAGCGTCCGACGCCGACGGAGGGAATTACTAAATGATGTTATATGTAGGTACTTCGCCAGGTATTTAATCTTAAAAACCTAGCCACGAGGTAGGTACTTAAATATACTTTAATTGCAGTTTATACATATTTTTAAAATAATTATGAATAGAAGCTATACCTATTCTAAGAAAGAAGCTTAGTTAAAACTCTTTAAAACTTGATGGTTTGCAGATTCAATTTAAAAAAGTTTCTTAATTAATTACTTAGTAAGTATTTTTGGAATCTGCAAAAAAATATATATTGTAAAGAAAAAACATAAAATATATTGTACTTTATGTCCTGTAGTCTGATTACCGCGTCAAGATAAATGGTTTTGTGTATACAGATTAAAATATACGATATGTATGTAAATGTGATTCCGTAACGTATTTTAGCGTTTTAGATAGTGTCATGCTCTGTTCAGAGCACGACGAGGGTGTCGCATAATTTTAGAATAAGGTATTATTTTATTATTTATATTTTTATTAAGCAGACATTTATTTTATGTTGTAAGTGGATGGACATTTTTTTTTAAAACTACACGTAGCAACTAGCAATGAGTACCTAGTTAATTTTCTTTTCGCACCATCTTCTATTGTTTTTATTTCAGAACATATATAAATTATTTATGATGCTTATCAACAAACGTTTCACTGAATAGTTTTGAATGAGGTTTTCACCGATTTGTTGGTTTGCGTCCCTGGAGTGCCATAGCCAGTTGTACTTATTATAATAAATAGTTGTATTTAGTCTGTAAATAGGTCGTATTTATTAAAAAGTATACATAAGGGTCCACCCTAATAAATAAAAAAAAATAAAAAAGTATACATACGCCCGAAACGCAGCGTACAATATGCTTGTTATAACTAGTGTTATAACAAGCATATTGTACGCTGCGTTTCGGGCGCTCTACAAAATTGTATGAATTTCTATGCAAAACGGATGCGTACACACTGTGCACACCACGTTTTTTTGACGCGCCGTCGACGGCGCGCGTTTATCCTACAGAGGTCTACAGGCTGCGTCTGACTTGCGTGCGTATCGCGTCTGTGTCGCTACAAACGCGCGACGACGGCGCGTTTAAAAAAAGTTGTGTGCACAGGCCCTTAGGTATACATTGAACGCTGCCGCCAGTCAAGCGCGCGTCATACTAAACCGAAACGCAGCGCATCGGTCGCGCGCACATTACGCATACTAGTCCCTTAGTAATTGCCTTAACTTAGGGCGCCTTCAAAGCCGTAAAGTGCCCCACGGAGGCAGCGCGGCTGCAGCGTTGCGGCCGCGCTGCTAACGCTAGGTTCAAGCATCATAGTGTTGTACATTTAGTTTCACAATAGACTCTGACGAAGAAAAAGGATTTTGGACAAAGAAAAAAAAAGGAAACCTATTTTTCCCAAGCCTTTTTCTTTTCGATTTTATTGTTGTACTTATACCTTCAATCCTTTCTGTGATCTGAGCTTCAACCTGATAGTCGTTTGTTTGATTTTAACAAAAACTACGTGCGCACCGCCACTAGTCGATCGATGAACGTGTTAGCGCTGTTTTCGCACGATTTTGATTGATTATGGATTTACAAAACAAAGCGGCCGCAGCGCTCTGCAGCCGCGCTGCCTCCGTGTGGCACTGCGCGGCTAATTTGAAGGCTTAACTGCCGTGTTGGTCTAGTGGTCGGAAGAGTGACTGCGGAGCGTGTGGTCTTAGGTTCAATCGGCCGGGCAAAGTGTTATTGGGCATTTCCATTGGGAAAATCTCAGTAGCAGCCCGGAATTGTGACGGTATTGTGCCCATGTAATGGCAACAGGCTTAATATTTTCACAGTTAGTTAGGTACGTTTAAGCCCCATGTAATAAGGGTTACATGGGGATTAAACGTAACTGTGAAAATGTGGATTTTCTGTGCCTTCTTCTTTGGGGATTACATTTTTATTTTAAAAAAATGTCTATGTGGCAGTGCGTGGTAAAAGCTGTAGGTACAAGCTACTCGTAAGTATAAATAGTAGCAAACTTAAAATTTTATTCTAAGTACTTACCTATATCTAATTATCTATAGGTTAGCTTCGCCTGCGGCTTCGAAAATCTCTTATATATTTAATAAAATAAATAAGCATAACATGGCTTTAACATGTTTAAAATTTTCAAAAATATGCATTTATTATCTATACAATATTATTTTTTGTTAGTTAAAAATCTGAAACATCCTAAAAATAAGAGTCTATGTAAAACATTGCAAAAAGAAATATCTATCGAAAACTGACAAGTTATAGGTACGCTAGTTCCCTTCGAGCATTATCGCACTAACTATTGAAAGAATTATTTTTAGACAAAATATAACATGTATATTATTTGTGAATTTGAAACATGTCAAAGCCATGTTATGCTTCTATTAAGTTATTAAATATAAGTGATTCTCAAAAATCATATGACATCGCGGGTTCAAATCCCGCTCGGGTCATATGATTTTTGAGAATGATTTATATATTTAATAACAAAATATAACATTCTGAAGAAACTACTTTCAGGATTTGTGTATACTAAAGGTACTTATATATAATATATATATTTGTACACTAAATCGTCGAGTTACCCTCATTTAAATTTTACGCAAAGGTTACCAGTACCGGCTGCTACGCTTCATGTTTTTAATTTCATATCCAGGACTGAGTTGGACATAATCATTATTATGAAAGTGAAAAAGTTTTAATTTCATTCATTTGCTAAAATTCTTGTGTACCTAATTGGTAGGTACCTAACTTCTAAAATTTGAAACAAGTTATAAAACTAATAATATTTTTTAATAATTGGCTAGTTATGAACATAAGTGATTTAGTCACATATAAAAGAAAAACTGAGTTATATAATTTTTTGGATTTCTTTATTTTGACGTAAAGTATCGTAAATGTAAGCATATTTTGAATCCAAAATTGGTACAACAGTCCATTTTGATAAAATTTTATACAATTTGCACATTTTAAAAAACCGGTCAAGTGCGAGTCGTACTCGCGCACCGAGGGTTCCGCACCATCCTTGGACGTTTAAAAGTTAAAAAAACCGGATCGCATAACTAAGTTCGTTTGTGAAGGAATTTTGATGATTTTGAAAAAACTGTTCTAGTTAGGAACATCGTTTTATTTTTCGTGCAATATTTGGGTCAATTCCTATCACCTCTAAGGGGGAGGGGGGAGGGATGGTATTTTTTCAGACATTTTTCATCATATGTCGAAAACTAAAAGACATAAAAGAAAATGAAAATATATTTTGAAATGTGTAGATCAAGCCCTTTCATATCATATGCCACTTGACCTAATGACCCCACTTTTAAATTTCGAACCCCCACTTCAGCCCCCTTTTTCAATAAAACTAAAAACATTTTTTAACTTTATTCACTTGCAATAAACTTGGGCAAGCATTCTTTATAATCGTTCCAAATTTGAAGTCGATAGCATTAGTCGTTTCTGAAATAACCTGTGAAATAAGCCGTGACAGACAGACGGACAGACAGATGGACGAAGTCGCACCATAAGGGTTCCTTTTTTACCATTTTGGTACGGAACCCTAAAAATACGGAGAATTTTATTAAGTAGGTATTTAATCTATACAAATATTGTGTAGCAAACGTATATTTTCAATTCTAAATATGCTTACATTTACGATACCATGCGTCAAAATAACTCGTGAGCGGCCCACTGTATTATCATAAAAATATAATTAGTTTTTTTAACTGTGATGCTATAGGTATTACCTACTGCCTTTTTCATGTGTCTGGATCTGAAAAAAAAAAACATTATAAATAGCTCTAGAAACCTTTTTTATCCTAAAGTGGAGTGCTATCCACTCACCATACAAAGAGCTATTCTATGTACCTATCATGTCCAGTGGGCACAGTATTTTCATTAATGATGTTAGAGATAGAAAGAACCTACGCACGGGTACATACGGTACCTATATTTTTAGTTCTTTCTAATATTGTAAATATTATCAAAGCAAAAAGTAAATATCCTTTTCTAAATTGGTGACCAGAGGCCTTACCATCCTTTTTGCACAGCTGGTTTTAACACTTCATAGTACCAGTATAGTTAATTAAAATGAGTACAAATAAAAATGATTCTAAGTCCGTATTCATTTGTTTCTTACACTATTGGCGACCATTGCCATTGCTCAGTGGCTGTACCTACTCTTCTTCTTCTTTCTCTCACACAATTATCTCTATTTGTATACACGCAGCTACAATTTTTCTTTAGTTTTAGCCCTCCACCAAAATCATTATCACGGGTGGCCCATGTTTCAACCTGTTGTCAGGCCATAGTTTTACGACCATAGTTTCGTGATGTAAATCGCGTTTCACTGTGTTGTTGTTAAAAAGGTATAGTGTTATGTTCTAAATAGCATAATAGCTCTTTCTCTAACGCCGAAATAATGATGTTAATAACAATACCATAGTAGGTACCACTTCTGGTATTGTTTAAAATTTTGTATTTTATACGAAATTGTATGTAGAGATCGTCTAATCTAAAACTGAACGCTCCCACCACTAATGGTACTGTTTCAATGTGTGAGAGATAAAATACTTATTGCAACACTTTATTTGTATGCGTGCAGCAATACTATGAACTTGGACTCGCCATTCACGAAGACCACTACTTTGAATGTGAGAGTAAACACATTGGAGGGCAGTTCAGTTTTAAATTAGACGGTTTCTACTTTAGGTATTTTTATTCGTACACTAAAAATTTAAAAATGTTCTGGCTTATTATTTAATAAACCAACATTGAACAAAGTAACAAAGAAGCTAGGACGAGATTGTATTCGTTAATGTATTTAATGAGGTCAAACGTCACGAGCAACAGTTCTAGACCTCGAGATGTTGAGAATTCTTCTGCGTGGGCGAGAGCGAGACAAGCGAACTACTGTTGAATTAGTAAGTGATTAATGATGTGACTTGAAGGGCTTTTGTCTAAATAACATTCACTCGGGCCGATTGATGGCAAGTTAAGCCGTAATTGCTGCAGTCAATGGATGGATCTACTCATCGACACCCCTGAGTTTGTCTCAATATTATCATTGACAGTAGTCCGAAGTCTTCCTCACAATGACAGTATTTCCATGTTATTGTGGAAGTCACTGGCCTGTAACATACATAATAAACATCATAGCCTTAGTCTGACCAAATACCTAGTTGGTCAGACCAAGGCTATGATGTTTAGTCGACCTAAACTCGATACCGTAAATATTATAAAATATTTTGGAAATACATTAATAAATGTATTACTACATTGTTGTGTAACATAACTAAAGATTTCCGTAGGAGGTGTTCTGTTACATGGGAGTCATGGGACTTATTACTGACGCCATGGAAATAAACATGTTGTATTGGTAAAATATAATAACAACATGTATTTTCCTTGTTTGCTTCTAGGCCCATTCTTGTAACGGGCAACTGAAAAAAATCCGTTGTCAATTCTGACGCAACTGAGCCAACGAAGTAAAATAGGTATATTTATTACCATTAAAAATGTTGTAATGGTAGTTCTCATGATACCTATAGATTTGTAGATACGGTACCTAATTATAAAATATTGAACGTACAAAAAACTAATAATGCACAGTCTCAATTTGATGAACTGAATTTTGTAAAAAGGATCAGCACATAATTATATTTTGTTTTGACTTTTTTATGTAAACATATACAAGAGTAACACTTAACCTATTGAGAAAAGCTCAGGGTTGGACGCCTTAAATGTATCCTTTGTCAAGGCGCGGTCTTGATTGCAGCATAAATATTCATTCATCAGAACTCATCTTGCAATCATTGAAAAATGCAATGTCCACAGTGTGATGAGAAATGAAAAAAATATTATAATAGAGCATATCTAAAGCACTCTTCTATTGCCACTTATTTAATGTAGTTTGCATTTTGCTTGTAATTGGCTGGCAAGTACTCTAGTAACGGCGCTACTGTGGCGCTACATAGAAAAAGAAATACCTAGTCATGTTTTAAAATCTTGGTACCTAACCACAGTAAATATTAATATGGCTCTTCCTAAAAGCGTTCTTATTTCGGTTTTAAAGATAGGTATTTATTTTTCAAAAAAGACCTTAAATATAAACATTTCACATAATATTGAGAAAAGTAAATTCAAAAGCATGCATTGTTTTATTATGTGAGTTATAAAAAATAAATATTAAATATAAGTACCTAGGTACCTACTGTTCCTATTCTTAGGCCTTATCCACAAATTCACGCATAAGGGAAGCAAAAAAATACTTTTCTTACCTAAATAACCTAACTAACTACATAACCTAAATAACCTAATATAATAACTTTAAATTCGTAATTTAATATTAATGTTTTGCTTGACATTATAATTCTAGACGTTTTTAAATACACTTTTACTTGGAAAGTAATTCCCGTACCTAAGTGATAATTTTAGGTTTTCTTTAATTACCATATCCGTGTAGGTACCTACCTGCAGCCTGCAAATTGCGTAGCACACTCTCGCTTTGTCAATTCCACAAGGTAGGTACCTACGAGTACATTACTTTGATTTAGTTACCGAGCAATCGACATTTTTAAAACTCTTAAACCCAACCTCATCAACTGTATTTTTATACCTTGATGTACCTACTTACCTAGTTAATTCAAAAATTTTAATTATAGGTAGGAAAAGGATATCTCTATTACCTTTCTTATAATAATTCCTGTCAAGCATTTTGTAAGTAATAAAGATATTGTGATAATAAAATATGACCTTTCGGCAGTGATATTTCGTTACATTTGGAATCGTCTTATCGTGAAATCATTAAAAGGAAATGTACAAATGAACGTTTTCCTAAAACATAATTATGTAATTTAACTTTGTTTGAAACGAGAGACTGGAGTCCTTCAAGTGATACTATGTATTTCAGTAATGTAAATAAAGTTTAAAATGCTGTGTACATTTTAGCACTGAAATTGGTTGCTGCTTCGTTGCCGTCCGCTGCCATCTCGCTGTGAATTGATCCTTAGTCTTCAGATAATGAACGGCGGTTTCTTGCGATATGTTTAAGCCCTAGCCGAGTGCCCGATGGGATTTCCCATTACTGATGAACTGATGAATTTTCAAAAAATCTTTCTACTAAGAAAGATTTTATAATAGCACTAGCTACTGTGCAAAATTTCATGCTAGACCCACCGATTTCACAGTCAGTCAGTGTTAGACTTTTATTTTGTAGATTGTAATGAGGTTTTGATTTTAGATAAGCTAAAAAGGTTTCTTAGCATTTAATGACACTTAATATTTTAACCCTTACCAATATTATTCATCATATAAATTAAAATCGAAATAAAAAAACTTTTGTATTTAAAAAGCATATAATCTGCTGAAACAATATCGTTAACAAAATCCACATCGGTTTAATAAATTTACGTTATGGTACGAGAGAGATTTAAATAACTACAGAATTCACTGCTGTTCCTCATAAATTGTATTACAAACAGATTAATTAAAAATACGACATTCGCAGCATTTAAATTAAATATTAAGTGGGACGATGTAGCCGTGGGAGCTTTAATGGCCATATCCTGACATCATCAGGGGCCACTTGACCCATATAGGATGAGGGTTCATATTGTGTTACGAGTGCTGGACTGAGTAAACCGAGATGTGTTCCATTAGCTCCTCTTACTTACCTTATTGGTTGGCATGCTAGTTTATTGTTCGTTAGGTATTTTGAGTAGGTAGTTCAGTTACTCAATAAAATTTGCAACTACATAATGTCGTGGAAGGTTAACAAATAGTTTGAGAAATTAGAAGGTACAACACATAGGTACCTACGGCACATTAGTTTAAAGTTTTGGTTTCTACAGTAAAATAAAGCATGAGCGATTTTTTTGTTTGATTGTTTGAATCCGCTAATCTCTAAAAGTACCAGTCGGATTTGAAAAAATCGTTTTGCATTTAATAGCCCAATTCTCGTGGAAGATTCTAAGCTATTTAACATCACGCTACAATCCTTAGCAGCGGACCAATGGCGGATGAAACCACGGGGCACAGCTTGTATTTAATAACAATAATTTTGTTTTACATTTTTTCCAACCCTGATCCACCGTTCTTGAACTGACACTAGGCCGAGATAAATAAGCATTACTTAGCACGTGCTTTGGCTAAGTGTCTTGCTTGCAAGTTGCGCGACAGTGACAACGATACTGCTTAGCTAAAGTACGTGCTAAGTAACGTCTATTTATCTCGGCCTTAGTACTAAATGTCAAAGATCTACTATAAAAGTTGAACAAGGAGTCGTTTGTGGGAGTCTTTCTGATTGTCAGACAACATAGCAAATGTTGGACTAGTGTCGTTTAAAGTTTGCCTAATTCTCGTATTTCTGTTTTACGACGTGTTTTTTAATTGGGCAATCGAGCATGAAGGTCAAAGGAAACCAATGTTTAATGTACGACAAAAGCTCATTGTATTCCTTTTATGTCTAATAATGCTAAATACCATATACACAGGTAACTACACTTCTTTGCATATTTTGTAGATAAATAAATATTTACATAAGTAAATTAATTTTGCATTAAAATATACAACGCAAATACTTTCATAAATTTATATTGTTAATATTCCTAAAATTATGGTTACTTTAATATTTTGAGATAGGATGAAAACCTGTGAAATATAGCTTCTAATAGTTTTGTAAGTAGCATTACACCGGCCTTAGTACGATGTAGTAGTAGAAAGTGTAGTACCTACCTACTTATTTTTGCAGGCCAGTATTATTTTATTACACGGAGAATATTATCCAGCATTTGAAGATAACCTAGACAAAAACCAAGGGATAGTCGCTTTCAATTAGAAGGTTCTGGACTTACGTAGGCAGTAAGTACATAATTATCCTCATGCATGAGTTAATTACTATAATTTACGAAGGCATAGTAAGTAGTTAAATATAGAAATAGGTAGCAGTCCACCGCTGAACATAATTCTCGGCTTCTCGAATTGCAAGCCAGGGAACTTGATTCTCAGCCATGCAACGTATCATGTGCCCTTTTATAATTATAGTATTTTCTTCTTATTTGTGTCTATCTAGTATCTACAGAGACCGGCAAACATCTTGAGCAAAAGCGGCATAGTAGGGGAGCGCACGTACTATAATTTTTCAAGATGTTTGCCGGTCCCTGCACATATTTGCATAAGGCATTTACAAATGCTCAGAATAATACCTACTTAGAATAGGACAAAATGACATAAGCCCTCACGTGCTCCCCCTACTCCTGCTCCTCTGTGCCCGGCTATTAGAGAGAGAACTGCACAGAGCCTTAACGCTCCGCACGATAATAATAATAACAGTGAACATAATGTCATGATAATCAACCTAGTTCCGCCAGGCTTCATCTAGTCTTCTCAGTGAAAGCCACCAGGTGAGCCCAACGCGGGTTAGTGGATATCACGTCTTCACATTTTAGGTTCTAGGTAAGACCGGTTTCCTCTTAATTTTTCCTTCACCATTTTTAGAGCAGTGGTGACGTAATAAATCTCAAATAGTAAAGCGCCTGCTGGTGTTTGAACCAGTTATCACAGAGCCACCATTGTTCTATATTCATCATCGCTAGATAGGTATTCTTGCAAATCACTGTACATATAATGTAATAGCACAGAGTTCCTCGACAAAACGATAGCTGAGGTCACTTGGGCCGAGATTTGGGTCTGCGGCTGAATGCGTCTTTGTTTCAATAATATGTATCATTGTTCCGGTCACAGCAAACGTCGTAAATGGTTACCGCATGTAGTGGTGTGTGTAAGTTTAAATGGTGCGTTCATAATCAGACAAAAGCAAGTAAATCAGGATGATGATACATTCAGATATTCGTTTTCTTTTTATAGGACATTGTTGAAAAAAGAACTTTTTAAGCTTTACGAGTTATTTCAGCTTGTAGACAAGACATTTTCAGTTAAACTGATAAACATATTGGATAGGTTTGCAATAGCAGCAATAGGTATGTCTCAATAGCCATTTTGTACAACGTCTAATATCGAATATTTTTTTTAACCTAAACTGTTCCATTGCACTGCTACAGACTTGTAACTACACCGCTCTATGTATTACTTTTACTGGCCTAACTAACATGAACTCTTCCAAGTCATCAATCAAGCCAGCGTTTCCTAGATTTTCATTTAGAACAAATGAATTTGAGGAAATTTAGCTCCTGATATACCTATTCACTTCTTTGCTCTGTGTTAGAAGAATCTGTCTTTTATAAATATAAAAATAAATTGCCTTACGTTAGACTTGCAAAAACTCGAAAATTGCTCGACCGATTGACTTGAAAGTTTGTATAGTTTGGGGAAATTAGGGAAAATTTCGGAATACAAAGGGCATGGCAACGCATACCGAGCATAGCTATAGTCTTCGATAAAAATGGATTTACGCATATTTCCAACTAGGAGGAAACTTGAAACTTAAAAAAAAAACTATGGTTGTACGATGACGTTAGGTATCATTCTGTGATAAACTGAATCAAATCTGACAGTTTCCTAAGGGTGTAAAAAAGAACCAGTTTGTGTGAACGAGGGGAGTACGTAACGTCGAAAAATGTAACACAAGACGGCTTATCCGATTGGTTTATGAGTGCCTCAGTGTGTAAACTCACGAATATAGTCGTGGAAGATATGCGGTACATATGTAGCTGCCTACCTTTATGTACGACTTTATTTTTAGTAAGTATATACGAAATCTGAAAGTAGTTTGTTCAGAACCAGCAGAAGAATCAATATTTGTTTTTAAAGCATCATTTAAAAACAAAATAGGTGGGTTTTACATACATTTTCACTTTTTTTGGCAAACTTCGAGTTAAATGTCAATCCTACGCACTGCAAGAAGTGAACAAGCTTGTACGTAGTGATGTAGTTTCATCTAGTAAGCATAAGTATGTTTTTTTTCGTAGGCCAAGTCCGGGTAGTAAGTCCGGGGGAGTTGGCCGTACCTAAGGGATCTCTCCCTTAGGTACGGCCAACTCCCCCGGACTTACCCTAAGCGAAAAGCTGCAACGATATCAGATGTACCTACATATAATATTTAGTATCCCTTTCATTTACAACATTTTAAAGAAGAATGATGTAGCGTAAAATAACGCGATATTGATAAAGTTCAATACGACAGCTGCGTATCCACTATTTGAAAATGCTTGCAAACACCGATTCATCCGGCTAGTGCCCACAAAAATATTTCCAAATAAAACGTTTGTAAATTCGATAGTTGCTTGTATTCGTGGAAAAGATTTGGGTCAATATGATTTAGACATTTGAAGAGTGGTCAGTTAGCCGAGAACTTACGAGTCGTAGGTTGTGGGTTCGAGTTCAGGCAGACACGCAACAGACAGCCTTTGTGCAACTTGTTTCATCACCTGCCCACCGGGAACTGTAATGCCTAGAACCAAAAATTTGAAGACATATGCCATTTCAATATTGAAGACATTATGGCCGATTATGACCACAATGCCAGGATGCGGTTCATTTTGGCCAAACTCTTCAAAGAAATTAAAAAAAAAAATTAATAAGACTTCCTTCAATAAGACCATACCTACCTAATAATTTGTAAAACAGTTTCGTAAGTCGATGCCTTTGATTTCATCCGACATCGACTTCCAAAACTGTTTCACATATACCTATAAAAAAATCTCCTTATTTTTGAAATCAGTTAAAAAAGATTCGGTTCGTTCGATCCACGAGTGAACGAAAGTAGCTAAACATATTCTATCTTGCTATATACGGATAAATATTCTACCATCATTAATCTGTTTAAGGCAAAGGACAGTGGTTGCGTCACAAAAGACAGTGACAAACAAGGTAGGTACTGTACTGACAACTGACACATGGCGGGATTCAATCAACCATGTCAAAATCCAAAATAATCATTATCTTCTACTGGTAGTTAAAATGACTGCTGCTCAAGGAACTTAATACTCTCTGACGAGTGCTGTTTTGTTTTCTGTTGGTTATCAAGTAAAGTTACTTACCATACTTACCCTCAGTCACGATGCGATGTTCAGATCCATGGTACTATTTATTTCAATCACCTTGCAAGGTTTAAAATCTCTTCGAATCCATGTTCCAAGTCATTTATTTTGGACGTACTGTTTCGTTTTTCATGGCTGAACGGCTACATACCACGAGCCCTGTTAGCGCTGTTAGGTAAAGCTAATGGATAACGGATGTAAGCGCCGCCGGAGCACGGTACTGGAACTTTACAGATGTACTTACCCATTATAAAAACATTAGACGCCCACACTTTAAATATTTTTACTTTTCTTGAATTTCAGAAGCCTGTTTAAATGTGCCCGCAATTAGTAATTTGTCTTGTTTATTATGGCTATCCATTTGTTTGTTACAGAAAGAACCTTTCTTATTTTTTTGGTTAAGCACATTTTGGTTCATCTTCGTTTTTCCATTTAGCTCTAATTATTTACTTACGAATTACATAGAAAGCAATTAAAACTGTCTAAGCTCTCGAAATAAATTGAAACGTAGATAAAATTACTTAACAATACTACAAGTTTAACGAATAAGGCGTTAATGAATAAGAAATTTCAACTATTTTGTTGGAACCCTCTCATAGCCAAAGTATTTTGTATCATTTAAATGTCGCAAAGTAGGCGGGAGCAAAAGTCCCACAAAGAATCTCTTGTTCGCGACTCTTGCCGCTGAATTATTCATGTAATCCATTTAATAGGGACAGAACATTCTAGGTGGACGCAAAGACAGTTAACTCCTTCTACGAGATTTATATTGTACTCTATGTACACAATAAAAAAAGATTCGATTTCGTCCCAATAGCTGTCAATAACGGGGTTATTTACCCTTGAAATGCTATCTCAAGATTAGATTGGCTTCTCATGTATGTGCTTGTATATTCTAAGAGATGAAACAATATTTGAGAGAGCTGTGTAGTGGATAGACGTCGCTTTTTCTGTAGGTATTTCGATTTAAATTCTTAGGCCGCGGCCGCACCGGTAAGGCGAAAGCGATGCGACGGCGATTTTGTGAACAAATATTATGTCGGTTGTCGTTTCTGCAGTGCACCGACAATGTTTATATGAGTTTGTTTTCACGAAATCGCCGTCGCGTCGCTTTCGCCGTAACGGTGTGGCCGCGGCCTTAGGGATATGTGAGTTTATTACCTATATTTCTTCCAATTTTATGTATTTTTTGTAAGTCAGAAAAGTAGATAGTGTTCTATACTTCGAATTAAATATACTCAATAATACTCAAGCATACTTATGCATCTGTGTTCTTAGGCTCGTATCACAGAACGATACTCGAGCACAGATCTCTGCTTGAGCATAGATTGAAACTAGTTTCAACCAATCAAATGGTTTTAAATCTATGCTCTAGTCGGGATCTGTGCTCGAGCATCATTCTATAATACGAGCCTTAGATAGATACTGTTTTGAGTTTTAATTTTATAAATGTAAATCTAAAATAAAGATTTATTATTAGTTTATCCTATCCCACTAATATTATAAATGCGAAAGTTTGTGAGGATGTATGGATGGATGTATGTATGGATGGATGTTTGTTACTCTTTCACGCAAAAACTAATGAACGGATTTTGATGAAACTTTACAGTAATATAGCTTAAACCTACATCAAAATAACACATAGGCTATTTTTTATCCCAAAAACGCGGGCGAAGCCGCGGGCTGAAAAATATAAAAAAAAAAATAATTAAAAATAGGGTCCCACCGGCTTAGCATCGGGAATAGGGTTCAAGCTACAGGTGGTTAGGGCTCTAGACTCTAGACTCTAGAGAGAGGAACCTCCTCGCGATACGTGCCGTGTCTAGGAGTACTGCTTCCTATAGCAAGCCTTTGATCCAGCCGCCTAATGAGAGCCTCCAAAGTTGTTGATCGAAGCTCATAGCTATAAGTCCATTGACTGTAACGACTATCGGTACAATTATTGCAGAGTCAACATCCCACATGTCGACATCTTCGTGCGCAAATAAAGATATTTGATTTGTTTATTTTTCTCGGCTCTTACGAGATTCTTGTGATGAGGAACAGTGATATCAACAATCGTTGCACAGCGCTCTAGTCTTTCTATCACCACTATATCAGGCTTATTGGCAACAGTAGTACCTACTATCAATGATGATAGATCGATCCCAGTACAATGTGACATGACCATTCTCGAGAACTGGGTCGAGCACATACCTGTAGTATGGTACTTCTGAATCCACAAGCTTGTATTTCAAAGCAAGTTGCTGGTGGATAATCCTAACCAATAGGTTGTTTCTGTGCAAGTACTCGCCGTTAGCAAGACGAGAACAATCGAAGACAATATTATTATTATTGTTATACAGGACGTGTCTAACTCTAAATAACTGTAGATAGTTTAGGACTCCTTTATTACGAACAAAACTTCTGAGACTGGTTTCATAAAGTTCTATGACTGTAGATTAATCGGGGTCCGAATAAAATAGAAAACGAGATATATAATAATGTTTTCAAAGTTTTATTACCAATTCTACAGTCTGTACACTTTTCAAATGGATTGTGATGAATTTAAAACAGATATCAACAAAGGTTGGTACAGTTATTTTGATAACGCTAAATTGAGTCTGATATCTTCATTTATTTATTACATAGGTATCGTTATTTATAAATCTATCGGTACATTATCTAGTAATTATAACTATGGATACTTAGAAATGTGTGAGTATAAATATTCGTTTTTACTTATTACACCATATTATGAGACCGTTAATGTATTTTTTTCTATAACACTGTCATTACAACTATCAGAGTAGTAACTCATTTGAATTTATTATACACAACATATTTAAAAATTTATTCTAAATCTTAATATTTAATACTTAGTCTATGATAATAATCACAATAGAAATTATTATATTTTCAACCGAAGATAACGTTAAACGTTAAGTTATAACTTAAAATAGTATTAATAATAGATGTACGATCTCTTGTAAATTTACATATTCCTTGATCATTATAACATATTGTTTTTACACATGCCACTTCAGTTCGTTAGTTTAAATAATATTCTGCATAATCATATAATGTGAAAATGTACCTAAACGTTTTGATACACATTAAAGCATAGTGCAAGACAAGTATGACCTCTCAAAAAATGCTATTCAATATAACCAAAACGAAAATAAACCCCAGGGTTCACTTTAGTATAGATTTTAGACTACACTAACCGAAAATGGTCTAGACTAGATTACGTTGTTATTAGTTTGGTAACGAAAACAGTCTGGTAATAAATACAAAAGTTTATATTAGTAAATAATTAATAGAAAGAAAAATGTTACGACTTTTCTAACACGACATAAATTATATAGCAAGTAAAAAAAAGTACCCTGATGACGAAAACTTTTTCGATTATCACACATTTCGTTATTGATAGCTCGTAATTGTAATAATTCATTCCTGTCGGCCAAACTTCCTGAAAAGACGTCAAAGGCGAGGAAGGTATCAAAGGTTCTATTCCAGAATGAGTGGCGCCTTACTCATTACATAGAGGAATCAAATTGGAAAATATCCAATACTTTACCGCTTTTTAAGTTCTCAAACTTGATCACAATACAGGACCTATACAATATGAGCGGTGTCTACATCTATTTTCAATCATGTTTGCAAAGTACCTACTTTCGTTTTATCCGTAATTGTATTTATATCCATGTCTGTAGTCTGAACCTCTACACCGGGAGTATTGAAATTGTCATAGGAAATATACTGAGGAGCTTGCTGCACTTCAGCTTTGACGATAACTTGACGCTTCTTAGTTTTAATATACCCTAACGCGGAAACTAATACAACAAACACTATAAATCCAATACAACAGCCCACAACCAAACTTAGTCTCCTCGTTAATATATCGGCAATGTCCATGTATGTATTAGAGAATGGACTGTCTATTGCCGCTCCAAAGATTTCTATAGTCCTTACACTAGTACATTTACTGCTCAAGGAATCGTTCATATAAGGACGGAGATGGTTGAAAATTTGTTCGTCTCCGTATAAATTATTTATACTTGTATTTTCAGGTGACAGCGCTATCCTGGCGTCTGGTACGGAAAACCCTGTAGATGTTGAGGTACCAAAGTTACCAACTGCTATCACACAAACCGTGTATCGGGCTCCTGGTGTCAAATTATTGAGTCTCGTTGATCTGGCTGTAGCGTTGAGAATTTTCCCTCGTATCTGTGACAAAAGAATGAAATTTCAAAATTCAGCCACTAAAGTTGCTTTGATAAATCGAATATCGACTCTTGTATTGAGCACTAAAAAGTTTTTGAGCACCTACGAGCCATTGTAAAAAGAAAGATTTAAATGGATTCACAGCACAGTCAAACATCCACAGGCGAGAAACATAAATATTTTTTATGGTCCATTGAGGTGATACACAGCCTTTGTATTCAAATGTTTGTTGTAGCGGTTGCCGTGCACGTTTTATTCAACGTTTTACTCAAAATTATAAGCATTTTAGTTATGCAGGTGAAAATGTTTTACGTAAAACTATCGTTAAGAAAAAAATTCATAGTGTTACTCACCGTAGTCGGATGATCCTCGCTAAAATAAGCTACTTGATATGCATTCAATCCAGTTTGGTTGCGACTCTGCCAAGACACTATGATCGAGTATGTCTGAATATCTTGTATAGCAATGCGAATGACGATAGGTATATCGCAAAGTTTCTGAGATGGTAATTCGATGAAGCTATAACCGTGAAGATCTTCCGGGTGTTCACAACGCAAGTTACGACTGCCTTTGATGACAATTTTATAGTGTTCTTTCATCCATCGCCAAACCTCTTGAGTTTCACAATTGCAAGTCAGTGGATTCTCTGAAAGTAATAATTTGTAAGATTATATTGGAAAGTAAAGCATCATATACAAATTAAAGCTAGGATCTCACCATTAAAATATATAGTTTTGATTTGTGTTTCTAGTACTTTGAGCATTTTCATCTGTATCACTTCAAAGTAATTTCGGCTTAAGTCGATAAATGTAATCTTGTTCAGGTTGCGAAATGCGTCTGCAGATATAGCTGATAACCAGTTGCCACCTAAATACAATTCTGTCAGGCTTTGAAGTCCTCGGAATACATCTCTGTTTATTCTAGTTATATGATTAAATGAAATATCTAACTTCTGTAGACTTTGTAAGTCTGATGTGAAATCTTCCAGTTCTCTGATGACGTTTTGAGACATATTTAGGACGCGTGTTGAATACAATCCTTGAAGCCTTTCCCTTGGAATGTTTTCTAATTTATTTTGGCTTAAATCAAGTATTTCTAAGTTATGCAGCTTCGAGAAAGCTCCCGGAGATAAACGTATTATGGAGTTTTGAGACAGCATCAACCTCTTGAGTGATGGGAAATTTTCAAAGTCTTTGCTGGTGATAATCGTAAGGTTTGTATTTGTTACAACTAATTCCTCTAATAGCGGAAACAATTTTGAAGGATATGTTTGCAATAATTGCACTAAAGAATTAGAAGACATGTTTAATGTTGTTAGTGCTGGAAGTACTGCTTCTGATAAGCCATTGCTAGGTATATTTTTAAAAAAATTATGTGATAAGTCAATCTCTTTCAGGCCTACGGAATGATGAAAAAAATTCGGTGGAAGAACTGTTAACATATTATTGCTTAAATTCAATGTTACTAGGTTTTTAAGGGAAGGAGAATTAAAACCATTTAACATAGAAATACGGTTATAACACAAATTAAGAGCACGCAAATTCTGCAAGCCGATAAATTTGAAAAAATCTATGCTGTGTAGTTGATTGCTACACAAGTCTAAAATTTCTAGTGATGTTACATTAAAAAGTGCGTGGTGAGGGAAATCTGTGAAATTGTTCCCCTTTAAATTGAGCTCTTGTAATATTGTTGTGTACGCGAATACATCTTTGTGTAAGTCTCGTAGATTATTATAAGCTAAATTTATTCTCAATAGATTTTGATTTTTGATGAATGTTGTCGGCGGCAGTTGTGATATATTTGATAGTTCTAGCGATAGAGTTTGTAATGAAGGGAGATGCGCAAAGGTTTTATTTTCCAACAGCGTAAAGTTATTTTCTGATATTATTAAGGATTTCAATCCAGGTATCTGTATCTGAATAACATCTTCCCAAGTCAAGTCATTGTTATTCATTTCTAAATCACTTAAGTTTGGTAAACTTTTGAGAGAATCTACTTCGATTATTGCTACAGAATTTTTACTTAGTCGAAGCTGTTTAATCGGCAATGAGGAAATGTCGAAATTAAATATAATAATGTCATTATGTGATAAGTCTAAAATTTTTAGCTTAGTTAAAAAGTGAAATGTGTCTTTGGTGACTTGATTTATATGATTATTTTGGAGATACAGTTCTTCCAACGTTACAAGTTTATAAAATGTCTCATTACTTAATTTAATAAGCTTATTATTACTTAGATCTAAAAACTTAATTTTTCTCAAGTGCATAAATGTTCTATTTTCTATATGTACAATACTATTATTTTTTAGATACAGCCTTTGAATATTTAACAAATCATTGAAAAGATTAGATGTTAACATTTTTATGTTATTTTGGCTTAGCCACATAATTTGCACGTTCATTTGCCCTCTAAGAGAGCTATTTTTTAACATTGATAAATAATTTGCACCAAGTTGAATAGAAACCAAGGATGAATTCCTGTTAGGAAACACGTCTCCGATAGTAGTTAAACGATTACCCTGCAAATTAATGTGTTGAAGACTTCTAAGGGTAATAAATGCATGTGAGTCTATAGTTTGTACAACATTATTTTGCAAATGCAATTCTAATAATCCTGGCAAAGGACTAAATACGTTTCTTTTGATTTGATTTAACTTATTATTTTGCAAACGTATTTCTTTTAACTCATCAAGTTTCTCAAATATTAATTCGTCTAATTCATTAATTTCATTATTATCTAGACTTAAAGTTACTAGTTTACGATTTGTTTGAAATATACTACGAGGAAGTTTATTTAAAAAGTTTGTTCCCATATGTAGTTGCGTTAAATTTTGTAGAGACGAAAAACTATTTGCATGTAATTTTTGAATGGCGTTGTGTTCTAAATTGAGAACTGTTAATCCAAAAGCTTTGTCAAACGCGTCATCAGATATCTCCAAAATATTGTTTTCCGATAGAAATATTTCTGAAAGTTCATGAAGGTTTGAAAAAACTCCGTTTATGTGATGAAGATGGTTGTGACTCAAATCTATCGTGCGTATATTGGGGTTTTTTTGAAATATATTCTTAGCAAGCGTTGTTATTTTATTGCGGCTCAAATCCACAGTTTCTAGTTTTGCTAAAGAATAAAAAGCTTCTTCGTCTATCTGCTGAATATGATTACTAAAAAATGTTAATGTTTTTATTTTAGGTATACACCTAAACCAGTATCTTTCAATCTTTGTAAAATAGTTTGAGTTTAGATCCAAAGTTAGCAAATTTGGTATTGTAACATTGATATCATCAGGTATTGAGTTTATTTTATTCCATGCAAGCCTTATATTGTTGATCTTATTCAATTTACCCAAAGGTTTCAAAGGAAACACGGTAAGAAAATTTTCACTAATATCCAGTTCCGTAAGAGATTCTTCTAGGTTGTAAAATGCATTTTCTGATATATTGGCTATTTTATTTCCTTTCAAATTGATTTTCTTTAACTTAAGATTTTTGAATGTGTTTGCTTGAATATCTTTGATGTCGTTGAGCTGTAAATCAAGTGCCTCAATATTGTAAAGTTCCAAGAATGATTCATGCGGAATTCTGCTCAATTTACTGGAAATTATGCTCAAAGATCCTAACGAGTCACGTAGGGATGTAAAAGCATTCGGACTTATTTTGTTTATCCCCGACTGTGAAATCTGTAGATTGGTTATTTTTATTTTTGATGGGAAGATATCTGCATTTAGTTCCGTCGTTGAGATTTCTAAGTCATATATCGAAAGCGACTGGATGGTTCCTCTTATCTTGGACAACACATTTTTTACGACCCCGGGGGTCGCGCTGGGGCACTCCAAAAATAATCCTGAAATAAATGTATCCATTAATAACACCAATTTATCCTAAAAACAATTTAGTGCGGGAGCTACAAGACACGTACCTTCTTTAAAATTATAACAGGGACAAATTGGGTTCTCTGCTAAGCTGGGACATTGAGATTGTTCTTCTCCTTGTAGAATTGGTATGTGGATAATGATTAGAAATGCAAATACGCCGCATTTCAGGCGAGACAGAAGTGTGATAACGCCCATGGTGTTGTGACGTCATTTCAGTAGCATCGTGCATCCGGAATCCAAATGAGAGGATATTTGTTCTAGAAAATGAAACAACATTAACAAGTCAATTATGCAACAGGTTTTTGAAATCATTAGCGGGTGCGATAAATAACAGTATCTTCTAACGAATAAATTTTAATTGTTATGATAATTAAAATTTATACGCTTACGCTGGCGCTTATGGTGTCAGATGCTCAAATCTGATTAACATAATAATAAAGCGGTCTTTATCTGTTATCAAAATTCCACAGACATTAATTATTTTATCACTAGCTATACATTTCGCACGTTTAAAAATGTGTAAAAAGGTTTTTTTTATAAATTAATATTTTACTTGAATAATAATATATTTTTGGGCTGATCGGCTTTTCTTTTTAATTAGTTAGTGAACAATTTTTAAGATTTATCAAATAAAACGAATATAGACGAATTATAGTACTTTTCATACATAACATCGGCTTTAATTTACTTAGTCCATTTTCTTTCAGAAAATTATTTTCAGAGCTTCATAGCATTGGTATGTACCTACCTACTAACTTTGACTTGGCTTACATCGGATTTCCTTGTGTCGGTGTCGGTTTCTCAATGTTAAGCGTAACATGACACGCTCCAGTCTTTTGTGCAAACCTTCGTTTTATACACACATATTTTAAGAAAGTCTATTCTTTACGACCGCAATTTGTAGTATGCGAGACGTGGTTTTAAGCTTATAGTTTCTATCTCAAATAGTACCGTTTTTATTATTGTTTTGTTGACGTATGAGTTTTCTCGACGTGTTTCGTACTCGATCGGAGCATAAGATCACGCGATAAAGTTGCAAGTTGAAACTTTCCTAACAAAATAGATAATATTAAACATGGATATGACACAAGAACTATAAACTTTCAAGTGGTTAATATTCTGGGCTACCGTGGCAAAAGTTTGATAAATGTCGAAAGCATTTGAAATCATTCTTTATAATTGATCCGATAATTGCTTTTAAAACGGAATATTTCGCTCAAACCCACAGCAGCCCGACTGGAGAAGTACCTCCACCTCAACTGTCGCTGAAAATCACCGCTGTGGCTCAGCTCCGTGCAGGTCACAGCATTATGCGGAGCGATGGCCGTTTTGCGCGGACGTGACGCATACTATAGAAGCAATAGTTTTTAGGGTTCCGTAGTAAAACTAGGAACCCTTATAGTTTCGTCACGTCCGTCTGTCCGTCTGTCCGTCTGTCACACAGTAGATGTCTTCGCAGGTAGATGTTTTCTATAGGGTCCCATAAAGGCCTGCGATGTGTTGTCCCCTATGCTGTCGAATCTCATAGCGAATCCTCATTTCAAAGGGTCAGTAACATACTTATTCGTTCGTCTGTCGCACTTGACAGACACAATTGATTTCGACCTGAATGAGGCGGATTTTTCAAATGCTACAGATGGAGGAATAATTATGATACTCGGTGTTGCAAGGGTTTCATAGGCTACGGTAACCGTTTATCATTGGGCAGGCCGCACGCCTGTTTGCCACCATTGTGGTAATGGTATGAAAAAACCGGACAAGTGCGAGTAACACACAGAAAGCCGGCGTGAAACGACGCTTGCGTCGTGTTTCGCCGAGTGAGTGAGGGTACCGGAGGCCCAACCTCCCCCCCCCCCATGATGGCGCAGTTGATAAATCCATGGTTGTGGGGGGGGGCAAAACTGCGCTCAACAATGCCCAAGGCTAGAGCAGTTTTTTAAAGGCCGGCAACGTACTTGTGACTCATCTGGTGTTGCGATAGTCCATGGGCGGCGGTAATCACTTACCATCACGTGATCCGTCTGCTCGTTTGCCTCCTATAATATAAAAAAAAAGAGTATGACTAGCGCCCCCCTGAGTGTTCTGAAATATGCAATAGCGCCATCTATGAGCAAGATGTCGCTATTACATACTTCTGATGGGGCCATCTTTGAGCAGATGCCTCCACCCGTTAAGGGTCTTCGGACAGACGGACAACAAAGTGATCCTATAAGGGTTCCGTTTTTCATTTTGAGGCACGGAACCTTAAAAAAACGAACCACCCTATAGGTCGAATTAATCTTTATAATTGTAATAAAATTACAAGTAACCGAAACATCTTTATTAGTTCAGAAACTCATTAGTTGCAGAAGGAATTAATAAGACTAAGAACAACAAAGCTCCCTAGAAAGCGACTAAATTAAAAATCGATCGAACGTTTATTTTAGACAAAGATTCCTTTGGAGTAGGTACCCACTCACTGCGAAAAATAATAAAGACCGAAATTACCTTGCTAGCTTAACTTTTCTCAAAGGCAATCCTACGCTAACAACTTTGCCAAAAGAAAATATCTCATGGATACGGTTCACTTCTTACGTATTAAGGATTTTGTTACTGTTAGCAGATTATTACAAAGTAACAACTTTGTTAGCAACCTAAACAAAATGTAGTTTTCACCATTGCGAAAGTTTCGAGCATATAAATTATCACTTTGTGGGTTTAAGTAGTCGAGCTTTGAAGATAAACGTGCAGTGAGGCGGGTCAACGACCCAATTAAAACATAATTATTCTAGAGTTTTTAGCCGTTTGCCTACAACTTTTTCTTGTATTTATTTATGTTAAGTACATGTATTTACATAACATTATACTGTAATCTCCGAAAGCAAAGGCAGAGGTTTATAGTACAGCCACATTTAGCCACTTATTAAAAGTGTCATATGATAAAAGGCGAGCTTATTTTAGTCACCCGGGCATAAATCTAGATTCCAGGCTGCTAGGTACTGAAAATGTTCTAATAAGAAAACCCAACAACAATTTTCACGACTTGGGATCGAATCCAGGACCCCATGCTCAGAATTCGCGCTTGCTACCATTAGACTAACGAGGTAATCAACGTTATGTTTCCGTTACAAAACAAAATTAAACATCGTAGCTGTTAATTAAAAGATAAAATTGGATTAAGCCATTTCTGTGATGCTACAAAGCTATTATTCACGAGTTGAATTAATGAAACAGCAATCTGATAAAAGTAGAAGTTGGTATGCGCCTATTCATCATGCGATTATTCTGAAATCACAATATAATTACGCTAAATGCCCCGCGTATAGCTGGCGATTCATCATTGCTAATGTTCCATAATTAAATTTTATTGGCCATATTTCCCGGATGATATTAGTTTTAGCAGTGTGTGGAACAAGCAGTAAACTTATTCCAACGAATTGAGTGACCCATTTATTTTTTGATGCTTCAGCTGTGTCAGCAAATTAACGGCGCCAAATAGTTTTGGCTTCGTTTTGGCGACGCTACAAAGAAACATTTAACACAACGAATTGTTGCCCACTTATAGGAAACTGCTGTGTATTTATTTCTTGCTGTATTCAGTGATTAAGCGGTGACAGATTGCCAGCCACCGCTTCTGAGCGCGACGGCGGCATAACCAAGCTGCAGGAGACATTTGACGGGTGCAGCCGCATGCAACTTATACGGACAGATTGGTTTGTTGATGAAACCTCTAGTGATATTCATAGAAAAGTAAGTAAACAAGTACTACCAAGAATATGAAAACCTTACAAATCATACTTGTAAATGGTAGATTAAAATAACAAGAAAGTCTCATAAGAACGGATTCACGAGTTTTTTATAGAAAACAAAAAGTTCATTGGTACCTAAAAGCAACTTTAAATTTTATTTTACAGAGTACACGTGAGATTTTATCAAACATAAATAGCAAATCTTAAATCCTGTCGAAGATCTATTGTCAAGACATCAGGTGCACCGGATCGCATGTTTTTATACAGAAACAAATAGACACAGTTTTCTATATCCATTCAGTTTTTCCCACTCACTTCTATTCTCTGAAATTCAGCGCAATGTATTCTAGTAACAAAATAAAGAAAAATACGATAAAACATCGTAATACTAAAAAAATCATTCGGTTTGTTAGATAAACAATATTTAATGAATGATTGTAATTACTCGGCATTTACCCTAACAAAAATTTGGTAAGTATATAATACCTTATTATGGTTTCGTAGATTTACAAGGAAAGCCAAGGATCAAGGAGATTATGCAGCACTTTGTGAATAAATAATGTTATTTACGAAGTGCGTAAATGTTACGACATAAGGGTTGTAAAATTAAAGGATTTATAAGTATTTTGGGGATTGTACAACTAATAGAATACGGTTGTTTTTGGTTTGATTTCTAGATAAAATCATACTTTCGTGAATAAAATTCATATGTATTTGGGAGTGTTTACAGATTTCCTCACGTATTTTTTAGGGGGTTACTGCGGGACAAGTCTATGACTCACGAATTCGGTAAAGTTTAATACTAATCTGGCAATCTCGATAGAATACTAGGAAGCAGTGGCGAAGGGTACCTACAATACGATTCCTACCGGCTTCCCTTTGAAAAATAGCATACGCAGTATATTATTGCCTACTTTTATTAATTAGCTTTTCGTAGCCAGGTAAGCATTTGTAGCTCCGGCTTACCTCTTAAAAAAACTGACCCTTCGCCACTGCTAGGAAGTAAAGTATGTACGTATTAAGTTATAAGTAGAATATTTTTTTGTTGTGAATAATGTATGTGTGTAACGACATTTACCATAAAAAACCAAACAGTAAAGAAAAAAATATAGTATGCTTCTCATTTCAAACAAGTTGTAAGAGTTAATTGCAGGAGACGTATTATTATTATTGCACTCGCGGGCAATGGGCTGGCAGTTTGTTTACTCGACTATTATGCTGTCTAACCGGCGTTTAGTTACTGCGCTTTAAGCGAGATAATGTATTGGGCGTTTTCGTAGACTGCGATGGTCATTAGACTATATTAGCGTGGCCACGACAAATCAAGATAAAAATTTATTCATTACTCGAGATTTTCGGTTTTGTTTAATTTTAATTTTCTATATATCACCGTTATCGTGGTTGGCAAGGCTTTATACGTACACTCTAAAATGAATTAGTTGTACCTACTTGTGTGAAATCGTGTCTTACTTTTCTATTTACTAATTCGTGAATTACTGTGACATATCGTAAAAAGACATAAGTTTTTCAGAAAACAAAATACCGTAGCTAGTTATTCTGGTAAGTTATATTGTTCACTTCGCTTTGCAATACGGTGTTCATCTAAAATCGGCGGGTCGTCTTTGACAGGTAAAAGATTATTAAACAGAATTTTGGATTAATAACACTTCTGAGATTTTGAGGTATAATCTCAGTTTGATAACAAAGATTTTTTATATTTCCTTATTTTTATTTGTTATAAAAAGGATTGCATTTCTTGCACAAGAACACACTTGCAATTAATTACGTGATAAATTAAAAGAAAGCATGGATAAAAAATAGGTATAAAGGATAAGATGGATTTAAAGGTTTAGATAATATCTAAAAAGGTGCGCGCACACTTGCAATTAGTTTCAAGCGATGTTTTCTTTTGATCAGTGCAACTATCGCACAACGATTAATTGCAAGTATGTTCTTGATCTTATACAATATTTTATGCTTTAAAAATACCTTCCTACCATACTTAGTTTGGGTCTTCGGTAAGATCACAGTCTAAACTAATGAAAACTTTAAGTGCTATGGACATAAACAACTAACGCTAGCACGAGTTTATCATATAATATTAACCCGTAAACATGGCCGACATCACCCGAGACTTGGCAATCCGGTTAAAGATCCTGCCACACGTTCACCTCATAAAAATATTTAATTGCTTCTTACAACACCTTGGGGAAGTGATGGGGTCCCCTTTTCTTAGCTAAGATTATGCAGATAAGAAGTTATTATTAACCAGATTGGTCCTGGTTTTCTATTGAGCAATTTAGGTAGGTAGGTAGGTAGGTACTCAGAAAAAAATTACATACATATGTATAATTTTTTTTCATAGATAAAAATTACGAGTAAGAATAGGGACCTCTAGATTATTTCTACTTCTAGTGTAACCCACACATATATTATAGTGTGTGGGTTGAAATAAGTATCAATATAGTAGCTTCCGTTTCGCAGGAAATAGAATTCGGATACAGACAACTTCTCTGAAATGTTCGATAACTATCCTCTAATAATAATAAATATGGGTGAGTTTATGGAAAACTATTTTTATTTATATATAATTTGGTTGGAAGTATGGTTTTTTAGACGATCTTATTAAATAGGCGAGGTAGAAAAAATATGAATTTATTTTGAAATGTTTACCTGCAATAGCAATACCATAATTAAATATTATTATAGGTACCTATTGATTGATATTTACCCGCATCTAGTTGGCCTTGAAGTGATCTCTGACCTAGTTTGGAAAAGGCTAGGCAGATGATTATTTTGACCTACAATTAGAAAGCTTCTGTTGATCACCTTGTTATAATTAGCTCTGTTGATTGAAAGCCTTATTCTGTAGTCAAACATCATGTCAGAGTTACACAAATGTATATTTAAAATAGAAAATGTAATATAAACATCAATAAATGGTTTTTTATAACATTCTATTCATACGTGCAATAAATCTAAGCATGTTAGATGTCTCAGAATAGCGATAGATTGAGCCACCTGTCATGTCGAGAATGCTAGCGGTGCAGCGGGCAACTTTGAGTACGGTAGTGAATGTATGCTACTGGCACTCCATTATTTAATAACGAACTATTTAGGTACTACTTGTGAAGATCGAAAACATTAGATATAAGTGAAACCTGATTTTCAATACATGTTTTATGTATTGTAACAGTTTACGCAGTATCTCGTGTTGTCAGTTTACCTAGACAGAAAGGATAGCCGACTATTCTTTCTGTTTAGGTACCTAATCTGACGACAGGCTTGACTAGGGTTAATATTTCAAAATGAAAGAATGCCTGTTTAGGGTGCCTAAAATGACAATTTTTGACAAAAAGCCCTGTCTAATGTCAAACCTGATAAAACGTAGGAATTAAAGAAGAATAAATTTAAAAAGTTAATTTAATAAATCAATACAGTAGATTTAATTAATTAATTAGTAATAAGAGTATTTTTAGGAGGACATTACTTTTTTCCAAAGATTTTTATTCTTTTGTAACCAAAACAGACATGTTGGATTGTTGGCGCCTCAGCAGGAGGCAAAAATAAATGATTCAGCCCAATTTCGTCGAACAGTGAGATAGGTTCCGTAATTTTGGTTAATAGTGCGATTACAGAATGTGCGTTTGCGATAGTCCCTCACTAGTCCCCATGAAAAGATGATTACGTTGACAAATTGTTCGTCCCTCGAGGACGGAGGTCACTTATCTACCGGCAAATGTAGTCCAATTAATTGTCCCCTTTATTAATGCTGAAATCATTTCTTCAGTTTTCCCCCCGAGGCTAACATGGCCTTATATCATTTAACGTCTGATAAACTGTCTTCTTTTGTTTTTCTTTTTGAGGTAATCTCTTAACCACAGTCCAATTTATTTACAGCCTGTCATTAAATAGTTTCTCTTTTTTTATTTAAATTGCAGGAATTTATGTATGGCCTTCTTTTTCATAAGGCTACGTATATTGGGAAATGTATAAATTGGAATTTCGAATAAAATTCACAGTGATACAGGGTTTAAACGCTTCATAATAAAAACTCTTTGTTTTCTAGAATACTGCGAATCTGAATATCTACTGTTTGAAGAAGTGAATCTACTGTATTAATTTAATTATGTTTTTATTTGTCTTTTACACATTTCTACGGCCGTTGTGTTTGTTTGCTTTATAGGAAAAAACACATGCCGAATGCCATATCTTAAGTTACTTAAAATATTATACATAAAGGTGTATCCACATCGCAGTTAACTTTTGTGGAGCAACACTGTGCAACACGGTGACATTAAGGCCATGTTGTTTCATCTTACAGTTATGTATCTGTAACCGTCAAATATGGCGGCTTGTATGACAATTTCATACTGACTTAACGATTACGTACTGACTTACGAATACAGATGGTTTGAAGCAACCCGCCCTAAGTAACTATCTGTAACTTTTGTGGCTACTTGTTAGTATTTGTCAAATGTTACTCTTTGCGTCCATACCGCCAATAACATAAATTAACAAAATAATACCAAAGAGTCAATGACATTCTCTAACAATGTTATCAGTGGTTACCACATGTCATGTTGCCTGTTTTCCTAAGTCAGGCAACGTTACTTAACATATACTAAGTAACACGGCAACTTAAACCTACTAATAATAAATATAACTTTTTGTTATCTAGGTACTATACCTAGGTACTAACAATAAATATAACTTTTTGTTATCGGATGTTGCTCAGTAACACTTGGAAACTTTGTACTTCAAAAGTAATTGTGGCGTGGATACACCATAAGTAAAACATGAGGATTGAACAAGCAATTGATTAATGTGCACCTATAAATATTTCGATGATATAAAAGTATAAATATGTGCATAAATATTGGTCTAATTTCGCGTAAAATGCATTCCATGTTGATAAGCCAGTTAATTACCAGTTGTATTTTTATGGAAACTGTATGTTTTAGTTAACAATTATATTTACCTAGGAAATTCTTTTCAATTCATACGGATACTGAAAATCATAATTGTATTGTACTGTATCTAATATAGGCATACATATTTTTGTATGCGTATTTTTATCTACATTGACAACACACACAATAGTTAACAATAGAGTTCTATTGAATTAAGTATAAAAGGAAAACCGTTTCATTCGTTCAGTTTTGCAGTGTTTTTTGTTTTGTCATGTTCTAAGCGCTTTCCTGTATTTCTATAGTGTATACAAACGTTGGTAAATCTAAATAAATAAATAAATAAATAAAAAATAAGCGCTGTGTGTCAGCGGGAGACAATATCAAAAACTCGATCTACGCTATCGGAAAACGCAACAAACGGCGGAAATGGAAATAAACAAAAATAAAGTACACTTTCCAGTTAAAAGCTCACGCGCTTCTACTGGAACATAAACCAAACAAACATATTTCTTTGCCCTTTAGCTAAACCCCAAAACCATTATAAAGAACTTGGAAGGGTTCAACAGTTGAGACAAAGAAAAAAAAACGGGAGCAGATAAAGCAAATTGCTAAGTAGATATTTTTTTATTTCAGTTTTTACAGAGTTTTTATGATTTAAGGCTGGTTAACCTTCCCTGACCTCATCATTAAGACCCTGGGCATGGATACACGAGTACAGAGAGCGATGAGACTCGTTAAGGATCGTGAAAATTGGCGCACAACAAACCGAGCTAGATCTCATGATCGCACTGAGCGAAAGACTTACCTACCTATTACTAGTATTTACTACTTGATAAGAACTAAGTAGAGTGCCGATTATGTTATACATTTCACAAAATTGATTTTAAATACCTACACTATATCTCTTTCTTATACATTTTATCTTATTATTTTAACTGAACAATTCTTGTATAAATATACATACATATCGGAAACGGCTCTAACGATTTGGATGACATTTTGTATGTAGATAATGTTTTTCTTTCCAGCTTAGGTTCATCTAGACAGTTGTCATTCATAATAATAGTAAGATGCGCCCCACACGTTTTTCATTCTATTAGAAATTATTTTATACTTTTTAGTCCGTTTTAAAAACGGGGTTCTTAAAAAATATTTTTATTCACATAATCATTTTATTGCATTACACAGGTATACCAAATTTCAGTTTAGTCCGATGCCAGCAAGTGTTTGAAAAATGAATTGCAAAATTTGCGCCGAACAGACAGACAAGAAAACGAGTTAATAAAAACGTAGTAAAAAGGTAGAGTGCTTTCTGCCTTTTTACCACGTTTTTATTAACTCGTTGGTTGCATTGCATGTCGTGATGCCTAAAATGTACTTGTATTTTTACACTTTACACTACAAAAATGTTCTTTGTTGTTCTATTTCGTGAGTGTATCATCACCCGGTGTTAAGAAAATACCTGTTTCTATATTCATGAATACACCTAAAAATGCCTTAAACACCTACTTAAAAAACACCGGGCATGAGCGTGTCGGACCACGCACAGTCTAGGGTTCCGTAGCAAGAAGTATTTCAGTCTTCCGACCGCAAATATAAGTTTGAATTTCATATCATTTTGAAATACAATACAAAGTTAATTTTGCGGTTGTCAAAACTAAAACTGAAAATAGTGAATATTTCAAAAAGTTATTAACGAATCTTGTTCAAACCAATTTTAATCGAGAGTATTTATTGGATGCCACAAGCTTCAATTTTTTCTGATTTTTTGATACAGTTGGAAAATTACAGGGGGGGGGGGCACATTGTTACCGACTTTGGAAGCTCTTAGTTCACTAAATATGCACTTAAACAAAAAAAATATTTAGAAACCTTTATGTTATTTTCAAAGACCTATCCAACGATACCCCACATGATGGGGTGCATGAAAATATTTATTTTCATCCCCCAGTTCCATGTATGGCCCCCCCCTAATTATTTTATTTTTTATAATTTGATTACAGGCCTTTATGGCGGCTTATAGAAGACATCTACCTGCGAAGTTTCATACAAATTGGTTATGAACTGTGGATTTGACGAGGGTGTGACAGACGGACAGACGGACAGACAGACGGACAGGACGAAACTATAAGTGTTCCTAGTTTTACTACGGAACCCTAAAAATGTGTTTTATAAAGCTCGTATTAAACATGAGATCACAATGAGTTCCAGGTAAAGCCCGTCACAGACGTAGCTATAATATATAATATTAATATGAATCATAGCAAGGCATATTACGACATATTTTCTATATAAATTTTCGGATGACCACACACGCAGCTATATATTTCTATGACTTCACCAATACATTATACCGATATATTAATATATATTATAGCTACGTTTGTGACGGGCTTCATACTTGAACACTTTCCGATACCTGCCTTTGACTAGAACTTTCTATACTACACTTAATCTTGCTAGGATATGTTACAGTATTTCTTTAAAATATTGTTTGAGCTCCGCTTGGTGATTTCTACATTAAAATAGTGACGTCAACAATCACTGCTCTGTTCGCTGACACATGCAAAATTAGCTTATTGGTAACAATATATAATATTTACATTCGTTAATTAACCTGTCCACTTATTATGTCCAATGTCGGGAGCCGAGTGGACTTGGTACCTGCTTAGCTATTAGAGTTATTATTAGATAAGTAAGTTATAGTAACTATAAAACTAGTGCATAGCGGGACTAACCGTCGCGCCCTAAGGGTTCCGAAATATGATCATAGATGGCGCTATTGCATACTTCCAATGGCGCCATCTATGAGCAGATGGCTCCACTTATGGTTCGGTGACTGACGGCGGACAACAAAGTGATCCTATAAGGGTTCCGTTTTTCCTTTTGAGGTACGGAACCCTAAAAATTTAGTAAATGTAAAAACAACAGTTGTTTTTACATTAATGGCTTTTTATTTGTGTGTAACAGCGTTTCGTCATAAGCATCTTTGTTATGATTCTGTCGAGTCCACAGAGTGGTCAACGTTGTCTCAAATATTGACGCTATGGACATATTCCGTTTGTTATTCAGGAAGACATTTTCCCCGTCCATAACTGCAAAGAAAAACTCTCCAATTTCCCCAAAGAGGTTACTGAAACGGCTACGGCATAGGATTTGATCCATATCGCGCCTCACAGGGATCCGGCTGGATCAGCCGTGCTGTCTCTTACAACGTCATGTGTTCTTGTGGTACTAAGTAGGTACCTACTCAGAGCCAGCCAACCCTTTTTGCTTTTTTATTGTTTAAGTCGCCCGGAATAATCAGCTAATATATTCCATGTTTTATTTCCATACGCAGACTAGCATTAAAACGAGGTCTGAGTTGAGTAAACATAACTGTACGTTAAATGAATTGGCTTGACATAGAAGCCGCACGAGGCCAAAACGCCAATAAAGCTTTAGAATTGTGACGTTTCGAAGGGGAAATTTGCGAATGACATTCGCGGCAATTACAATCCATCCTAATGTGATGCTTGCATGTAAAATAGTGGTCGTATCTCTATATAAGTGAATCTCCGCGGTAATAATATATCACCAGCATTGTTTTGCTACTTTAGAAACTAAAAACAATGGTTTGGTAATGCGTCGCGCGCACGGTTAAATTGGTCACTATCGGCACTATCGGTTTTTTTTATCAAAAACAAATTATAACATTAACGCTTTGACCTACACCTAAAAAGAATTTCCGTTTAAGTCGTGAGCGACATAACTAATAGGAGTAGTTATTAAAACATAAAAGAGATCAAAGCAGCAAAAAATTTAGTTTAAATCAATTTTATAGAACGAGCGCGGTCAAAGCTAGTATAATAATATAAATTAATTTGCTCAAAAAGAGCACGCTTGAACGAGATTTTTCAACGGTTTCAGCGCAGAGCACTCCGCTTTCGGGCTAACAAATGGTACTTATCTGTCACTCTCGAGATAGGGGCGCTGACGAGTGTCGGGTGTCAAAGCTTGTCATCCCAACTACACTCGTGCTTACGTTACACCTATCGCCCGTTCATCGCCATCTGCTCTTTACAGTTTTGAACTTTACGAGGATTTATTTTAGGTGTATTGCGGTGCTGTACCGACTGCGTGTTACGACACATAAACCAGTTCATTATGTCATATCGAAAATAGAATTTGTTTAGCGCGTCATTTTTCTCTGGAAATAGTATGGAAATGCATAACCGACATTTGTGTGGACAAAGGAAGCGGTTTGTATTGTTGCGTTTAATATGAATGATATGCATTTTTTTATTAGAGCCATTTTTATTATAATAATACTACTATTAAATAGCCTAATCAATATTATATGTTCAAATGAGTTTAATTTTAAAATTTTATTCGATTACCTATCAGCTAGGTTGTTCTTAATAAATTAAATAAGAAAATTACGAGTTTTAAATTCAATCAGCCCGTGAAGTAAATGTCTAACGGATATCGATTGCGAGAAACTTTAGTTAAATAACGGATGGAAACTTTGCCTCCGCCGACGTAAACTGAATGAACGACGGACCGAGGATTCATTACTGCTCACGAACAGGTAGGTAACTTTGATGAGCAAGATCAAATTTAATCAGTTGAAACGCAAGTTTGAATTCTTAATCATAATGCGACAAAGTAGCACTGAACAAAATCTGATGATACTCACCTCTAGAAAGTTATGAAACTTTCAGGTTATTTCAATATCCATAGTTCCGTTCACACAAAAATTGTTCAAATACACATCAAATCCGTGATTCGTTATGCAATCAGCTCGCAAACAAATCAGCAACTTTGCGAGTAAACACACTGTAGATCGAATGTGGATGGTGGTCCGCGAGCCGAGTTCGGTACAGTCGGGAACACGAGTCGTGTCGGTATCGGGAGCGACCAGTGCGTCCCCACTCTCGTCGCCGACTGGAGCAGGGATCTCGACGGAGTCTGCGTAATAGAACGGCATCCCTACAGATTGCTATATGGGAATAAACGCTAATAAATTACGAACATCGTATACGCGTAGCGCGAACGGCACTGTGCTCTTGATTAGTTTGAAGTCAGCCGCTAATGTGTTAGACATGCACTACAGCGGCTTTTGAACATCGCCACCGTTTAGTTGACTCGATAACTTGATACGTTTTATGTTCGCTTTTTATTTTCTACGCTGCTGTGCTGTAAATTACTCTCTTAATATCGCCATTGAGTGCTATTCGGAACCGTAAAGCTGATATCTTATGCTCCTTTGTAGCTTCACTGTAAAGTTGCCGGTGCACTTGAAAAATACAAAGCTTTTTTATTAAGTTATCTACTTTCTTAGTACTCAAGTTAGTTTTAAAACGGAATTATATCCATTATTCTGTTGTTTGATCACATTTTGATGCAAATTCTTTCAACGATTTGAGCTTTTTGGAAATATTGTTTTAATGATATTTAAATTGCTTAGGTATACAGGCTTCTTCTTCCATATAATGGAACTCTTATGTAAATATAATGTTTGATGCGTGTTTGTGCTTTGTGTACGCAGTTAGCAAGTTTCACAGCTGATTGATATTCCTTCTTCGTCTGCTTGGGTCAAGGGGTGCCGAAATACATAACTCTCCGAAACAGATTGCTTTTGTGAGGAAAAAAACACATGTTTGTTTTATTGTACTTTTTATTTGGTTGTAGTAATAAAACATACAAAAGTCACCGTTTTTACTTTTTTTCACCAGGAGAACATAGTTAAAATTAACTTACTTACTGTACCTAATAGGTTACTCTAGGACTCTACGCAAGCATGCACAGTCGTCGACTGCATCATCGTGACATCATACAAGGAGTTAAAAGAAAACTATTTGAAAAAAAAAGGATTATAAAAGATCTCTTTTTGCATTCAAGCTACAAAGATGTGCCTGTATATCACAATATTAGTAAACATGTTAACAAATATCAAATTATGAACCCGTAAAACCCAACGCTTAGCCTGTTCATATTATTCCCATAATGTTAATTAAAAGCTGGGATAACTGTTCTTATGAATGAGATGGCGTTTTGAACAAACATTTGGGTTCATGTTTTTGTTTCATCTGTTCTATTTTCATAATGCAAAACGGGTTATTTGCGTTGCTCTTCCGGGCAGCGGCAGACGTCGGGCGCGGCGGCAGTTACGTACGAGAGCAAATAACAACTTTCCTTTAGTCTCGTCTCGTAGTATTCGATTTAACTATAACTAATCAAAAAGAACTTCAGAGAAATAAGGGTTACTTAAAGAGGTATTCCATTTTCATCTACAATAAAAATATATTATTCAAGACGTGTAACTAAACTTTCACATTCAAAACCAGAACTAGGAGAAGCAAAAGCCGTTGCAAGTTAACCTATCGCTCTGGATCATCTACAACATTGACATGACCGCACGGTTGTCGCAGTGGCTGAGAGATTGGCTGCTGCGCAACGTGTCGCGGGTTCGATTCCCGCATTGCACATAGGTCTGGCTGTTTGTGTATGTGAATATTTGTAAACGCACCCACGATACAGGAGAAATCCTAGTGTGAGGCAACGTTTTAAAAAAAAAAAAAGAAAAAAAAAAGTTTGCGCCAAATTAGGCTGTTTCATACAAAAACTAAAAGTCAAGTTGTCAAGCTAATACTAAACCTATCTCATAAAACTTTAAATTTAGGCCACAAAGGTACCTTAAAGCCAGACCAGACGCAATACTCCATCATGAAACGTCCCAGTAGTTGACTAGTTGAATCGTATAAACGTCATTTGCCGACGCAACGTCCAACGTACGAGTATAACTGAGAATATGAATGAACCCTTTGACTCTGGCATTAGCTTCGTTACCCATCGGTTTTGAATGTGTTGCTTTATTCATTAGTGCGATTTACAAGACATGGACCATTTATTTATCATTATAATTTGCCTAACGATGAGAAAAGTAGTATTATACATATTTTATTCTATCTGTACCCGGCAGCGTTGCAATGCTCGTTCTTTTTTTATTACATACCTTCCTATTACTGGTGTGCCGTGGTCATTAGTTGGTGTGCCTCGGAAAAATAAGGTCATCTCTTACCGTCGGCGCACACGGGCCACGTGGCCAAGGGGCCCGTGTGCGCCGACGCTTAAAGTTAAATTCACCTCACCTTTTGTTTCGTCGCTTGTTGTTATGTTGTATTATGTATGTAAAAATGATTTTTCATTTAAGGTGTACCTCCAAAGTTTACCGATTTCCTAGGTGTGCCTTGAACACAAAAAGTTTGCAGAACACTGCGCTACGTGACGCCAAAAACCATTAGATACACCCAATCACACAGCGCCATAAGTTCGCAATAACGAATAACATAATGCCGAAAGCACGGAGCAACGAAAAACATAACAACGAATGCACGTTACAACGAATCACAAAACAATGAATTTTGCTGAATTATTTCGTTTAAATATAATATAGGGACTGGATAACTGGCATAATTTCACATAATATACAATTGTTAAATTAAATAGCATTGAAACGTTTTACTGCGTGTATATCTGTTGTTTTACAAGAACAATCAGTGTTAATTATTAATAATATGCAAACGAACCAGTCACAGGTGGGGCTGAGGACAATTAAAATTGTGCATTCGCCAACCACAATAGAACCAGAATGTAATAAGAGAAACTTTGATAATTTTGCATTAATGAAACTGCTAAGCAGAATAAGACGACCTAGAGTTTGTTGGTATTAATAATTATAATTGCTAAGTTGCAAGAATTAATTCGCCTAGCTTGCTTTCATAAAAAAAGTTTCCGTTTATGACATCACAATGTGAAACAGTTTCAATCAAATTCATTGACTTCTGAAACTGTTCCACACAACATTATTGTGATTTTTTTGAAGGCGGTTATTACTTATTTTTATCAAATGCATTTCAGTTCCAAGCCCAATAATCGATTCCTTTCATTTTGTTGCTGCTAGGCCGTTACGAAGTTTTTCAGTGATACTTTTTAATTTAATAAAATAAAAAATAAACCCACAAATATAAGCAATAAAGACCACAAATAAAAAGGATTATAAGAATTCTAAAACATATTTCACCGAATGCTTGCGTTCTGCAATGCCCGCCTAAAAATAGATCACCTCATTTCTTCACGGGAAGTGGTAGGTGATGTAAGACGCAATATTAATGCCACTATATGATAACTGCAATCTAATAATGACATGACGACTACCTCGTTGATTTAGTGATCGCAAGCGCGACTGCTTCTAAGTTCGATCCCCGGACAAAGTGTTATTGGTTTTTTCAATCTCACAAATCCAGATTTGAGAAAGTCTGGCACATATCCGAACTCCAGGCTACTGAGAAATTCTCAGTGGCGTGAAGTCTGGATTTGTGCCCGGGTAATAGCAATAGGCTCACCAGCTTTTACATGAAGCGAGGGTAGAATAGTGGAGAATTTAGCCTATATATAATAATTTAGGAATATAGGCTGGAGTCGGGATATGTGCCAGACTTGTGCCAGACTCCAGGCCACTGATAATTTTTCATTATTAATGTCCGGTTAATGGTAATAGGCTCGCCAGCTTTTACATGAGACTTAAACATAACTGGCGAATTGTGGGTGTATTTAACTCTCCAACAAATACAGGCGTGATGTTTTGACATATTTGTGACATACCTACTATGAACACCTTCATTGTAAAGATAGCGGAAAACTGGCTATTTTCCGAATGAAGTATGGGCTACGCAAAAATCTCGGCTCCGCCAGCAATGTTTGGATTACGAAATCTATAAATAAAATTAGGATAACATAAAGATTATTTCCAAAAAGCAAACTTCGCAAGCCTGTAACTTGGTTGCCAACTAACCAATTTATAATTGATTTAATTGGTGCATACTTCATTTATTATATTTTATTTATATTGCCAATTGTGTTATTTGTATGCTTTATAAAACTTAACACATCTACAATTTATACACAAGTATTTTATATCCACATTTTGTTGAGTAACATTATTTGAACGAATACATTCTGTACTGTTTCAGGGCTACGTACCTTCGCCAATATCGGTACAAACTTATGTCCTCTATAACTTGAGTCATCTCGAGGGAAATAAGGAAAGGCAGGAAATACGCTTGAGAACTCGTACAAAATATGTCCCCATCTTTTATTATTTACGTTATTCATGAAAGTTTAATAATTCTGATAAGTTTATCTCTTAATGGTTAATAAAAATTACCTATTGGATACAGTACAGCCATCGGTAAGTTGGTTATTTTTACATAACATCTAAATTGACACAATATTGTTTAATTGACTGTGTTTCAGCATTTCATGTAATAGGTAAGAGTTTGTGTTATTTTAATGATTTCTATATCATTGGGTACCTTTGAGTATTAAGCCTATAGAGATGCTAAGCGGCGAATCACTGAATAACATTTTACAACAACATGAAAGCAAAACAGCACACTACGAAAATTTGATAATCACACACAGATAGGTACATGCTTACAGATTGCACATAAATAAAACCATATTGGTGCATATTTTTTATTTACATGTGATAGGAAGTTCCATGGTTTTGCAGATTTGAAGTAGCAGACCGCCTTTTATAAAAGGAAATTACACAATTGAACCATTTTCAAAATACAAAATTACTGATGTCACGCATTTTTAAAATGGGTTTAAAATGTCAATTAGTTTAAAATGGCCAAATCCTGTCAAATCGGTCAAATGGCCCGTGTTACTTTGGCAGAGAGGTTCGCCCGGGCCTGAGTCCATAGTTGAAAAGTTGAGTATTCTCCTAGGGAATGAAGGTGTCTTCGTCTTGGGTGAGCTTGAATTCCTCGCTGCACTCAGGATTCTAGTCTTAACTATTTTGCGGCACTCGGGAGTTCACCCTAACAGCCTTTGATATACTCGGGAGTCAATATGGCGCTCGTGATGTAAATTGTTTCATCCCCTTGGTGAACAATCTACTATAATGAAACTTAAGAAAAACAAGTTAATATAACCTGATTTACCTAAACATCCAAATAAATCTTTAGATTTCTGTGTAAACATCTAATCATGATGTCAAGTTTATTTATCATTCACTTAACGATTAAAGATACATTAGATATCCTATGTTCGATAGAAAAACCAAGAAATAAATGAACCCGTTCGTTTCGTTTATCTCTTACATAAAAACAACTTCCAGTCTGTCTTCCAAAGACAAACTATAGATACTGCTCATTTTAAAGTGTTTGACGTCGTTAACTTCGCGTAAATATTAGTTTCAATCTTGAAAAGAGGTTAATAAGCTGTTACGGAGGAAATGAAACGAGAAAGCACGTGAATGTGGGAAAGTCCTTGTGCTACAAACTCCAGTAATTGAGTGCGCCGTGCCCGGATGTTTGTGTAGCTAGCAAGAACTTTTTATCAGAGGCGATTGGCGCACCCAGTGTCGTTTAACTGCACTATGTACTTCTACAGCTACGTACAACTTTACAAAAACATATATAAGAACCACTGAGAATGTTCTTGTGAATGGTCTTTACCGCATACAATGGGGTAATACTGCTTCGCTTCATTGAATAAGTTTAATAAGATTTCACAACGCCTGCTGAGGTACACCTGTATTTTCCTGTTACTTTGCTTAATGGCAGAAAAGTTTTGGAATAGAAATTAGGTATGAGTGATCATACATTTATATCGCTGGCAATTGTAATCTATATGTACAAAAAGTAGAAACTTTTATTCGTAAGGGTCGTGGAAGTGATCTTGTCAACAGAAATATCTCCCAGGTTGGTAACGAACAGCGGCGTCTAAGCGGCGAAGTGGGTCAATATCACTCAATCAAACCTAGTATCGAATCGTTGCGCCAATACGCTTAGTTCTTCACGTCGTGAATCCGCATGCATACCAAACAATATCTGGAAGCCGATGTTTTTGTTAATAAAAACGCACGATAGGCACAAAAGCCACAAAAAAGTAGGTGTAACGTTTTGGGCAATGCTGACCGATTGTTGGAGACAGAAAACGTCAAACGGAACAATTTTATTAGAAACGAGATTCTATCGGTGGCTCACTTTTGGTTGGTAGATTCGTTGTCGTTGTCCGATACCATCAGACATACAAAAGTGCACTAAGCCAGTGCGCCCAATAGTGACAAGTAGCTAACTCATCGTTTATATGCGTTTTCCTCTGACTTTTACAACTTAGATAGCCTTCTTCACGTTGGCCTGGTGCCAAGGTTTTCTTTGATCACACTGTTAGCTAATAGATTAATAAAATATTAACTCTGACTTTTAAATTATTATGATTATATTTTCTTAGCTTCATCAGCCTTGAATTGTCTGATACTGGAGCCTCTTCCGTAATTAAGTGCATACTGTTGCAGTACTAGTATTTTACTAGAAGCGATTGGCAGCTAAAAAGCTGGGTATACTCTCGAAGGTGCGGCGGTACTTCACGTCGGAACAATTGCTTCTACTGAACCAAGCACAGGTTCGTTCGTGCATGGAATACTGCTCACACCTTTGGGATGGCTCAGCCAAGTACCAACTTGAGGCGTTGGAGTCCATTGAAAAGCGTGCCAAGAAGCTCATTAGCAACGACTCCCTTGTAGAGACTAAGCTCCAAAGTCTTGAGCATAGGCGCAAGGTTGCTAGTCTATCGGTTTTTTATCGGATACATTTCGGAGAGTGTGCTACAGATCTGCATGATCTAATTCCCTCCTGCCCTTTTTTCTATCGGACAGCCAGAAGCACGAAAAAGCGCCATCGGTTCATGGTTGATGTACCAAAAACCCGAACGAAGCGCTTTGATTCCACTTTCATTGTGAAAACCGCAAAACAATGGAATTCGCTGCCCGAGTGGGTGTTCCCCGACAGTTACAATCTGGGTATCTTCAAGTCGAGAGTGAATCGGTTTCTTCTAGGCAAGCGTGCTCCATCGTAGACCGCATCATCACTTAACATCAGGCGAGATGGCGGTCAAACGCGAGCCTATAATTTAAAAAAAAAAAAAAAGCGATTTCCATCAAACCTGAATCTCCCAACTGCGAAATATGGATATTACTTCGGACCAGGTGACGAATTTTGAGTCGTAAACTGCCCATAATAATTGTTATGTACCTTAGAAGGACTAACGTCTTCTCCAGGTCACCGGGGAGTCTACATGTATATGCCATACGATGGATGACGGTTTATGAACTTAATAAACCGTCATCCATCCAACGTATGACTCCCGGAATTAGACGATTGATAGAAATACATGATTGCCAACCAAATTATATTTCCTTATGATGTTTCAAGCATAAAATGGCGTCCGAGATAATCGTAATTCCATTATTACGTCTTTGTGTTCTCCTCAAAGTCGTCGACAGCCAAATTGCCGTAGCTTTCAACTTAAATCTTCAGGTACTTAAAATTCTTGACGTGAGCACTTAGATCAAAGAAAATATGTCATTATTATATTCCTTTCAAATGATTTTTTGTTTGACTGATGTTAAATTATTATCATCATCACTATCCCTGCCTAGTTGCCTACCCATGCAGATCCTTTGAAGCCCTTACCGCATAACGTTGCCTTACTTCTAAGATAGATTGAACTGCGCGATAGTAACTCAGTGCGCTACGATCTCGTAACGGTTTCTTATTTACCAATAACGAATTCTATTTGGACCAAATGATTAAATTGGTCCTAAAGCTCTTAGTGGGTTAACTCAATAAAATTCATTTTGTGAACCAAGTGGAAGGTGAGTATAAGTAGTTTTGTACGCACTAAAAGGTTTTCGCTTGTAAGTCCCGAATCGCCGGCACACTTGTACTATTCAATTACGCGCGTAATTAGATTACACGGTTATTGTATTTAGTAATTATGTACGAACAACCTTTGTCGTGTAGGTCTAATAGTATTTCAAACATAATGAAACTGATATAATAATGATATTGTTAACATACACCACTTCAATATTCAATATCTCAGTGTGTATGAGACTATGAGTAGGTACTCAGTTAATATAGACATTCAATAATTATTCTATTGTAAGCAGTTCACGTGTGTCAGTCTTTATTACTAAAAGGATGTAAGCAATTCTACAGACAATTGAATCATTCTTCATTTATACAATTTGAGCGAGTAAATGGCTTTAGTTAAGGCAGGTTAGGAGCGCAGCTGCAAATCTGATATAGAATAAAAAAATAATTAATAGAAGTGAGCGATATCACCAATACATATAAAAGAAAAAGTCCTGACCACCCACTGACTGGCTCATTAATGTTCAGCCCAAACCCTTGAACCAAGAAAGCTGAAATGTTGCACAGAGTTTCTTTTTATGATGCAGACAAAGAATTAGGATTTTTTTAAATATCCACGGTATAAGTACTACAATTTACGCGAATGGCTAGGACTTCCTACTAATATTATATAAACGAACCCAACGGATTTTGATGAAACTTTACAGTAATATAGCACATACATGAGAATAACACATAAGTTACGTTGTTTCCCGAAAAACGCGGGTGAAGCCGCGGGCGGAAGCTAGTACCTAATATAAATCTTTCTACAAGTTAAACACAAAATTGTCAACAAGATTTTGTATTAGAATTATATTATTAATAAAAACAATCTTAATGTGTTTTCCGATTACAGTTTAACTACGTATAAGTAATTATCATAAGCTATTTTCATTCTGTGCACAAATTTAATTAATAACATTATTTAAGAGCTGTCCAAGTTTGAGAAAACAGAAAAGTTATTTGTCGGAAAGCCCCAATTAAGGGCAAAGCTTTCTGGACTTAATCCAATAAACCTACTCATTTAGTGAACGGAATGAAAGGTAAATAATTTTAGGGAGTCCCGCGGATTGTGCCACGGAGTTTTGTATTCCAAACGAAGGGTTTGGAAACAGAAACATGTGTAAACTATTCGTGTATAGAACTTGTTAGCGATAAAACTAAACCTTTTAGCCATATGATTAACAATTTCTAAAGTTTACTAACAAAAACAGCTTTGATTTTAGATGTCTGCAATTGTATTTAATGGATATATTTATTTAATGGATTATACCACTAGCGGCTGCGTCAAGTTTTTATTTGCCATCATCTCTTTTCCGAAAAAAGGTTATATGTATAGATGAAGGTGATATACAGAAAACTCATGCTCACATTTATAATATAAGGTAGATTTGCGCAAATATCAGAAACCATTGTACTCGTAAATCTCTATTATTCTAACGTATACGAGCCGAGACAATGAGACCCGACGGAAAATTGAGGTCTCTAATATAACTCGAAGATTCGGTAAAGTGAAGTGGCAGTGGTCACGTAAGTCGCAGGACGTACCGCAGAAATGGACGAATATTCCGATGCTTGTGGGAAAATATTGGGACGTATTTGGAGTGTCCTTCGAACAGGTAAATTGTCTTAGAGAAAGCTCGAACTCGATAAAATTACACTTGTTTACATTAGTGTGTTGTCTTCACTCTATTTTTAACTGACTTCAAAAAAGGAGGTTGGACATTCTTCGAGTTTTTTTAAACAGTTACAAAAAAAAAATCGCGGTAAAACAGCTTGCAGTAGGAGTTGACTGGTACAAATCGTCACATAAGAAAAAACCGTTATGCACCCTCTATGCTAATTCTACATCTCACGGAACATATGCACTCGCAGTCTCCGACTAGTACCCGTCAAGACGTCAGAACGGGTGGTCACGTCGCCGAATTGGAAAATAATACGTGTTAATTTACCGTGTCTAAATGGGTAGTTAATACAAGAAACGTTCATACGAATATAGTAGAGACCGTTCCGCGTAAGAATTCCCCTAGAAGTTATGTTGGCTGCCCTGAATCTCAATTTATTACAACGTTTTTAACGGTGTTGGAAGTTTTCTTTCAGCACCAATTCACTTGTATCACTTTTTAACGTCCTTAATATTAATATAAAACATAAATCTACAAAAAACACAAAACGATATGACCTATAAATAGGAATGACAAGCAGGGGAGCCAACATAACTTCTAGGGGAATTCTTACGTGGAACGGTCTCTACCTACATTATTGAAACTTCGTACCTGACGTACGCACAAGAATAATAACACTTTGAACATAGTTTATGATATTTTTGGGAAACGAATATTTTTCTATGACATGTCAGTCCTTCGCAGTTTTGCGCTCAACTTATTCGAAACTAGTGAACAACAAATTGCACCAGATGGAAGAAAAGCAACATTAACCATCGTTTACCACTGATCTTCGATTACGACTTGATCAACTGAGACGCTCTTTGACTACTAAAATAATATCTTGCAACTGCAATTGTAGAGGACCGACACTGCGCCGCACGCCCGCCGCACGCTCCATTACTGTAGACCAGGGCTGTCTAAAGCACGGTCCGTAGTAGCAACAAGCAACTACTTCATCTTAGCCACTTTAAAAGATTAATGCTAAGGATTTTGTATTTGGTTCAAAATTATGCAATACCCAAGTTCAACGACTATTACTGCTAAACTAATAAAGTTATCTTAACCGCTATACTTTTCCTTTAAAGTTTATGAAATGCACTATCACCGTGAATTTTTCTAGATTTTTCAAGCCATCAGTTTAGCTTTTAGAAGGGAGGGTGGGTCCTACTTGAACAAAAATTTGCTTTTTAAAGTTTAATATTTCGTAAATGGAGCATTAAATCGAAAAATAATTTTAGCAACCCCCAAGACATTTTAGAAGACCTATTCAACGATACCCCACACGATGGGGTAGACGACGAAAAAAATATTCAGTTGAATCAAAGTACCCATCTGAATTGAGTGCTAAATATGTACATCACTTTCACATAGAACCTATATTCAACCATCTCGATCTCGATGACCGACACAATTCCTGGAAATGCTTAGATTTATCTAGTCTTTGGTGTAATTAAGCTGTCGTTTCGAATTACTTTCATGTTAGCTTCGGGAACTGAGCAAGGTTTTTGTTCTAGGTTGAGTAACTGGGTGTTTCTAGAAGGATTTTTTAGTAACACCCTAAGTCACTAGGGTAGGAGGTAGGTATTCACAAGGGCCTAGTGAATAACAGACCTACCTCGTATAAGTTATTAGGATTGGTATTGTCACTGGTAAACAATTGTACAACGCATGTCTGGTTGGATAATACAAACATAGTTTTGCATACTTAATATTGTCTAGTTTATGTTATAATGTGTCACAGTTTAGCTATAATTCTATTTCAGCCTGCAAACCACAGCTAAACGAACACGGACAGCCGAACAACCGCCACACATGGCAAGCGAAAGAGTACATTACAGGGGGGTGATTCTCGCGGGTTCGATATTGATATCGAATTCGATATATATTGCAACAACTGTCAAAATCTCTACCATTTTGACATTTGTTGCGAGATATATCGAATTCGCCCGCGAGAATCACCCCCCTGCAGTATCTCTTACTGCAGTAAGAGTATCATGAGTTTTTTTGACGTGTAGTATCGTTAACATAAGCATATTTTGAATTGAAAATACACGTTTTTTACACAATATTTATATAAATTAAATACTTAATTAATTTCTCTGTATTTTTTAAAATGTGCAAATTGTATAAAATTTTATCAAAATGTTCTAGAGCTGTTGTATTTTAAATTCAAAATATGCTCACGTTAACGAAACTTTACGTCAGAAAAACTCATGATAGGGGTACAGTACTCTTAGTCAACTTAGTTCACGAGATGGAAATACATTGATCAGTAAATGTGTGGAGTGCAACGCATAATAATGTTTCATCCTCCGCATTACTACATATCATTGTTATATCGCCACCGCAGTACTTACCCAGCGTGATAGTTGGTGCAATTTATTGCTTTTCATGAGTCCCTAGATACTTTTTGTATTCATCAGTCTTTTGAATATATTTTGGAGCAGATTTTAGTAACACACTACGGATATAATATTTTCTGTATGATGTTCTAAAGCTGTGATAACAAAACTTATTAATACCAAACAATCTACGCTAAACCTCATCACCCAACTTAGCTCCCCAACTCATGTTTCTTTTAGAAGCTCTCTAAGTAAAAGCATGAAAACTTTTGCTCAGTTTAACATTTTCTATTCAAATTTTCCGTACGCGGCTCTCACAGCACGCGTTCGTTAGCAAAATGCATAATGCAACGTCATCCTCGCAGACTCGGCCCGTCCAACGAGCCAAAAGTGAAATTTTAAGAAAATCCAACGCGTTTAGTTTCACACGACTGCAAATAAAAGGGTTATATTTTCATGACGACCGGTTGCTTTTTAATAAAATCGACTGAGCTTAAGAAGGAGTTGTACCAAGGGGATTAAACTAGCATTTTCTATGTTTGCTAATATCAACATACCGCGATTAGCAGTGCGTTTTTCAAGCGTGAAGGCGGTTACGGCGACGACTGGTCATAGTAGGCAGTAGTTTAGAAGCGATATGTGTTCAGAAATGGGTATTTACGAGTGGATTTGTGTGAGTTCAGAAAGCCTCCTTGATAAAACTCCTTTACCGTCATTATACGCATGCGAATGTAACTCTTTGTCCATAGTACGTTTTCAGTAAACTGGTGGAACGATTTTGATAAAATTTTGTACGTAGATGACGTGAAACCTATAAAAGGATACAGGATACGTTTTATCCAGGCACATAAATTAGGATCATCTTGGATGCGAGTTTTCGTGGGGGTTTCCACCGCTGCAACATGTAATAATTCGACCATTAAATACTTGGTATTACTTAACTCGCAAAACACTGCTTGATGTAGGAATTAAACCTACCACATTATAAACGGCAGTTGCAGATTCAATCACCACATAATAAGAGCAGTGTTTACCTAATATGATCCTTTAATCGCTGCATCGTACCCACAAGAAGCGAAAGGAATGGGACGGCTTATTCTTAGCTGGTAACTACAGATATAAAGCGAAGTGGCACATAGATAACATTAACTAGATAAAAGTAACTAGCTCATTTACTGTAACGGGCGGACGTGGTTAACTTTGTGGTTTTAATTTCTCCTTACATTGAAAGATACAAAGCGAAATTAATTTCTGGAAAAATCACGAATTTAATTAGTAAGATGTTTACAAAAGTGTTTGTGTTTTTAGTTCAGAGAAACGCGGTCGTCCTGAAAAAAATAATGTTGGCTGTATTAAAACTCCCAAAATAATTCTTACCTTTAAAGTCCTCAGCTGGCCTCTCAATGGCATTTTAAGTCAACATCATGATGACGTTGAGCAGACGAATCAGTAACATAACATTACAGCGTGATTTTTTTTTAATTATTTATTTCAAGCAATACAGTTTGTATCGGCACATATACTTTAATTTATACGTTTAATTGTAATATTTATAAGTTTAATTATTACCTATTTACTGACTAGCAAGGCTGCAGGCTTTTCAACAGTCAGCCAATGTTTCATAAACACACTTTTAAAATTGTGTACTACGATGGCCAGAAAACTGTTGGTGCTGCCTCTCCCGCTGAATCAATGTTGCAATTCTTTTTTGCATGATTGCATAAAGTCATCAACGCGAGCGTTTGCAAACATCCCTGATGCACCACAGAAAGGCAGATCCACCAGTCTCCTGTTACCATTATTGTATTAAATATTAAATTGTACATCCACATTTCACCAGGTATGTTTTAAGTCTCACGTAAAAGGGGGCCAATTGGTGATTGTTATTGCCCAATATTGCCAAATATCCAAATCCTTGATACCTGTGGTTGGAAAAGTCTAAATTCTTTACCGAAACAAATTTAATGTTCTAAAATACACCTCCAAAATATCATGTAAACCAAAATGAAGCGATTACCTACAAATATAGTATTTACAGATTACGGTCATATGCATGGAATAGTTTACAAAGTTTTCGTAGAGTAACGCCCTAAAGGGCTTTATGTAAACATATTTACGTTATAACAGTTTGCTTACCTATCTGACTATCACACACAATGCCGTGGGATATAATGGGAGAGGCAGAAATGATCTAAAACAAGGAATATACACGAATAGGGCTGTTTGAAACGGAATATTTTCATTTGGCAGTTTTTGTATGTGATGCACGGATTCTGGGAAGTAACTACGAGCATGTTAATTAATTTTATTTATAACTTAGTATGAAGTCTATTTAATAATAGTACCTACAAGATACAGCAACATTTTTTTTTTGTAATTAAGATAAAGTTTCGGAGATACTAAGATTTTTGTGACTGATCCGAATTTATTGCTCTCGAGTGTATCTTCATTACAATCCCTGTAAGATATTGACGGCGTGTGGCAACCCTACGTATACGTAGGCAATGTTTGAAACAGCGTCAGTAATTGAGTTTTCGAGCTCACGCCCGTAATGTTTGCCCGACGTACCTAAGCATGCCTGTAACTTGCCTGTAATCCGCTCGACGTATCCCGATTAACCATAACAGTACGGTTAAGGGCCTATCAAGAACCTTAAGGAATGATACTCAGCTGTTTTTTTACTACCATATGTCTGGATTTGATGAAGTTATATCAGTGCGTTGGTATTATTTTCAGATAGGATTTATTTGAGTGCGTGAAGTGGATTGGATATCTTATATTTGCGTCTTGAGATTCGTGTTTGATATGGTGTCTATTTTTCCGTGGGTCTACCTTTATATGCTGTAAGGTAATGTTGCGTTTTTGTTTTTCCAAATTTTCCAAATTCACGTTCAAATGTGCCTTTATGCAATTACATTTCATAAACAATTACAGTAGATCATTGTATTGGAATTTATATTAAGGTAGGAAATCCAATCAATGAAATCAGATTGTTCTTGTTTTAGATAATTAGCTGTCCCATTTCCATAACGGATTATTCCAATTAATATTCGTGTATAATCATTACAAAATCCTCCGTATCCAATAATGACTGATCATAATAGATGGCAGAAAAAGGGGCTCGAACGGAACGTTCAAACCGAAATCTGAAATTAATCATATCATAATAAACATTACCTTGTATTGGCAAAAAAAGTCCGAAAGTTATACGTTTCATCAGGCGTAACATTAAAACAAATGGACTGGTTGGTACTCCTCCATTCGTATGTTTGAATAATTCATGTTCACAATCTATAAAGCAGACAACAGAGAGCATTTTACAAAACAAACAAATTTTATTGATCTCTCAGGCGCTGTTTGTGCCTCCACAATAAAATATTTACATTTACTTCGCAACACCTGGGCTATCTAGGCACCGCCCACCGCAGGCATTAGAATAATGAAACGTTTGCCACCACCTAACTCTCTTCTATTGAATAAAACATTTTTAAAGTGGTAGGTACATAGTTGGGCTTTGTTTACATTTCCTTTTTGAAAAATAAACGTGTTCCGAAATGATTTTGAAGCAAATTTATTCGTTGCCTCAAGCGGTTTAAGTTAACTTCCTCTAGTTGCATTTATTTTACGCGGTTTGTACAAAAGTGGGGCTCTGACCCAATTTCATTTAAACAAAGATACTTGTACCTGTTTACCTGTACTTACCTACTTAAAACCTTTTTTGAAAGTTGTTAGCTCCAAGAATGCGATCACAAATAAGATAGATACTGTGAAATTAGATAATAGACTGATATATAGATAATAAATAGATATTATTATTACGGAAATTCAACTAAAATACCCATGTAATGACTGCGTAGATCAGGGGTCACCAATTAGTTTCGCTCGGGGTCCGTTTTAAGAAATGAAATGACCATCGCGGTCCGCACTACATTTTATATAACAAAATATTGATTAAACAAATGTAATTACGGAAATAACAATGGCATGTTTTAATATCAATGAGAAAAATTTCATTTTTTGCTGCAGGGGATGTATTGGGTCCGTGGCTTAGGCCCCCAGTGGTCGAGGCACCTGTGGCCGACGCCCCTGATTCGATTGATTTAATATCGTTTTTTTTTGTGCTTAGTATAGTAAACGAGAAAAGTGTTTCACCATAATAATAAAGATAAAAACATCCCTGTTAGCAGATGAAAGAACAACACTTTAAAGAATGAAAAAATGATTGCCAATTTGACTGAACAGTATGAAAACAAAAAAATTACCACGATCATGTTTTTAGAACAAATCCGACCGTATGTGGCAATCCGTCCAAAAAGTAATGATTTAACTTACTAACGCGGAGTTGCAGAAAAGGTCATTAAGTTTTACTGAGACTTTAACGATAGAAATTGTATGGTTAAAGTCTCCTTAAAACTTTAATTATCTTTCTGCAACCGACCGTATGTTTAATTAATTATATTATTGTTAAAAAGATAAAAATAACATTTCACTATGTAAAAAGTTATTTGCTCTGCAGTAATTTTTATACTGATTTATTTAAAATCACTATCTTATTTTATTATATTAGAGACTGATTATTTTAATTAAGTTAAATGATTCTATTAATTATGGGTAATGAAAACTGTAATTTATAATACAATATTTTTACTAGATTTCTTATTGAGATAAATAAATAAATAATGAAAAATAACTAAAACTTTTATTTTTCAAAACATACATCTAATACTTAAAGCATTTCTGTGTTATAAATATAATAAAATTATGATTTATTATTATACATAATACTTACAATCAATATACATTTATTATTTTTGTGCCTGACTGTACATTTGATCAAAAATTGCTTTTAATTATTTTTTTCGTATCGGGGGCGTCGGCCACAGGTGCCTCGACCACTGGGGGCCTAAGCCACGGACCCGATATATTTTGATTAAATTACGTACTCTGTAGTGCAAGTTGCTGTGTTCTCGCGGTCCGCACAAAATGGGTCGGCGGTCCGGATGCAGACCGCGGTCCGCCATTTGGTGACCCCTGGCGTAGATAGTGACCAATTGGTATTGAGACGAAAACTAATAAAGGAGGAAGAAGGACATGAAGTTTTGATAACTATAGTGGAGTGCTTTAACAATTTAATACAAACAGTTAAAGGCCTTGGAAAAGGGACTCATCACGTTTAACTGAAACGAGGTTGATCACATTTTGTATTTTCCCGTTTTCTATCTTGAACACAAGGAAAAAAAAATACTCGATCGATTTGTTATTTCAAAATGGTTTCAATTTATCCACGACGGCGACGCCTACAAGAGCGCTGAAAACTATAACGTTTATTTCTCTTCACCATTATAAATAACTGTAAACTCATTTGTTTTATTACAAGTATAAATAAAAGCATTTGTTATCGCTGTTTTTCTTGATATTTGTTAATTTTTATGAAACTTATTAAGTATTTTAGTGCCATCATTCAAAATATGAAATCAAAAATAAACGGGCGCCCTCTTGTATGTGGACGTAAATTATTGTGTGAATTAAATTGTGAGTCATTTAAAAAAAATATCAATCAGCCTTTTTGTATCAATGTAGGTATTGTATTTAATGTATTGTAGTATTGTAGACTAACCCACTGTCACTGTATGAAAAGGTATAATTACTTCAGGTACTTATTTATAAATCCATACTACTTAGCTACTTACGCAACAATATTTTAAAAAGTCGTGAATTTAACTCCATGCTTATTCACCATTACCTATTTACCTATATAATAGAATAAATGCCACCTACCGGTTTCGAAATACGAAAATAACACAAACTTTATAAACTGTAACCGACTAACGAATACACCAAAGGTCCGTTCAGTTTTACGTGCAACTTTTAACAACACTGTGATTTTTCAGTTTTTTGTTCGAATTTCTTTCAGGACGGAAACCTAGTTTGGGATTCTATTTTTTTTCATTTCACCAATTTTTCTTCGTGTCGAAAGCATGCATATATTCGAGAGTTTTGACAATTTCAGTTCAATGGGTATTATTTAGGCTAAAATATTTTTTTAGGGAATATTCAGAAATTCTCCTATCGCGGGTATGCTGAAAGAGATTTCTCTAGAAATAAGTAGGTAGTATTTTAGTTACCTATTCTTTCTTTGTATCTTATTTTCTGTGTGTGCATGATTAATAGAATAAATTAAATCTAAATATATAAAACAAAGTCGGGTTAGTTACAACATTTATGACTCAAGAACAGCTGGACGGATCTGGATGAAATTTGGTCCAGAGATAGATATAGTCTGGAATAGCACATAGGTTAGGTACTTTTTATCCCGGAAAAATGTACGGTTCCCGTGGGATAGATTTGTAATTTCCACGCGAACGAAGTCGCGGGCAACAGCTAGTAAATTATATTTTACAAACCTTCATCGTGAATTAGTCTATCAATTAGGGAAAACCGTATCAAAATCTCTACAGTACGAGAGAGATGGGGGACTTTAATTTATAATATGTAAGGAATACAATAATACAAATAATACAATAATACAAAGGTGTTTAAATGGACAATATATAATTTTATAAATGTAGAAGTGAAATCCAATACTTAGGCAAAAGTTTTTCGTTTTACAAAAATAAGTAGGTAGTACCTACAAGAGAAGATATGACTACATAATTATGTACTCACTTGTTGTATTAGTAATCAGTAATGTTATTATGTAATAGAAACACCAGCTCAGTGAAATACATAAAACAAAAAATAGTTACAATTTATATACCTAGTGGATTTGAAGGGCCAGTGGACCCTTCATTTCCATTTTATAACAGCTATTGCCTGCGATTTCGTAAGCATGAAAATGGAAGAAAAGTAGCCTATGTACTTTTCCAAGTCCCAGGCTACCTCTTTCTCAAATTCCATCCAAATCTGTCCAGCCACTTCGGCGTGAAGGAGTAACAAATATACAAACACAAACTTTCGTAATTATTTATTTGTGTATTTCGTATTTATAATATTAGTGTGATATCAATACAATTTCATTTTTTGAAAATGTGGCTAGTGATTTAGGTTTTTTGTTGCTCGTGATTTAGAGGAAAATACAATACTTACAAATTATCGTGCGTAGGCACCGCAAAATTTTGGGGACCATTATCCATCTACCCATCCTGAGAAATGATACTTAAGTCGTTCTAATACATATTGTCGTTATAATAACGTCGTTATCAATAAAATAAGATAGATACCGCCGAAGTAAATTTAATTTGGAATGTGAATTTGCAAACTGTATTGCATTCTTTTAATATGGTTTTGGTTACTAATAAACATGTACATTGTGGTTTCTATCAACTATTGTTACCACATCCCAACATTAGCGTTTGATTAAAGTTTTCCGAACGTTTAAACCATAATAAGCAGCGATAAGACCATGTATAAAATCTACGAAAGATCATCCTAATCCATTGTCATTCCGACCTCGCCGACGATCCTCGCGAAGACCCCGTATTAGCACGAGTCCGCAGCAGGGGGGGGTCATGTATTCGAGGTCTAGCTAGGACAGGCTTCAAATATTATCAGAGGTTGACCTATACCTAGCACAAGGGGGGTTAATGACCCCCATGATCCCCTCTCTGGATCCGCCCTTGTTCCTGAAAGCATTCGTATAATAATACTGCAGTCTTTATGAACCCAATAGGTACTATTTCGAGGTCTACCCACACCCTAAGATACAAATAACGGTAAAGAGTAGGTATAGCCTCAGTCGACCACAATATTAACAAACAGCTGTTACACGCATTTTTGTCAGGCACGAAAATCTCGATTTTGAATATCATAATATGCAAATGGCACAAATGAAAAACAAAATTGAACACACAACATATCGCTTTGTATACATACCAAATACCGGCACAGTGTGTATAATAGAAGCCATTTAATGCAGTATTGGCATCTGCCGTATACATATGCCTGTCGGTTTGTTATTAAAGGTGTCAATATAGCCCGCCTGTATGAGTATCGAGGGGCAATAAATTCGTTTTCAGCGACGGAGAACTAAGAGTTCGGATTATTTCGCACCATTTACTCTTTTCACCTACCGTCTTCATAATGCTGCCTCGATAAAAAGGATTTTTTTCAGCAGAATTGAAGTTTTCAGCTATCCCTTAATCGGGCTTAATCGAATTCTGGCTGTTTTCGTGGAATAAATGGTCGGAAAGTTTTTTCCGTAACCCGCTGTTTTTTATAGGAGGTTAATTAGCCATTATGAAATAAGATTTTTCCAATACAACAATTTAAGCTTGGAGAAGTACCTGCTTCAGTTAATATTCATGTTGTGGTAAATTGGGTGCAACTGCTAAAATTCGAATTGTTACAACAATCATAAATTCATCAACAATCATTAACAACATGAATCAGCAATTATTATTAATTTTTTAACAATTTGAACTGTTACAATAAGTATTTCTTCTGATACTGTTTTTATGTCTTCACATTATACACCGTGAAGATTAGTAACAATTAAGTGATATTTCTAAAATCTACACATATTAAAAAAAAACTTACATTTAAGGTTCGTTTTAGTATCTATCGTATAACTTTTTCAGATTTTTTTATCTTTTAGAATAAAAAATGTGAAATACCTAATATAATAATAAAATAAAATAATAAAATATAATATTTTATTTGATACTCAGTTTTATTTTTGCAACAGATTTACGTAGTGTAATCGTTTTATATTCATAAAAACGAACACGTACCTTGTAAAACCAATTCGGTAAAAAATATTCGACTTAGATAGTTTTGAAATTCTAATATTGGAAAAGTGCATGTATACAGTCCGCACGATCTAACTTGGCCAGACTGAAGTTAGCTCACCCAGACATTCGCGTACAGTACATTCAATGTACAGTCACTAGGGAAACAGTTAACAGTGAGGAATAACTTTGTTATTTCACAAAAATATACTTTTTAGGGTTTCGTACCCAAAGGGTAAAAACGGATCCCTATTACTGAGACTTCACTGTCCGTCTGTCTGTCTGTCTGTCTGTGTGTCCCAGGCTGTATCTCATGAGCCGTGATAGCTAGACAGTTGAAATTTTCACAGATGATGTATTTCTGTTGCCGCTATAACAACAAATACATAAAAATAGAATAAAATAAATATTTAAGGGGGGCTCCGATACAACAAACGTGATTTTGTTGCTCGTTTTTGCTCGATATTGATAACGGCAACAGGTAGACGCTGGAAATATTCATAGAATATATAGTAATATATTTAATTTAAAAATTTAATTAAAATAAAACAAATATTTAAGGGGGGCTCCCATAGGGGGGCTTTTTTGCCGTTTTTATAGATAATGGTACGGAACTCTTCGTGCGCGAGTCCGACTCGCACTTGGCCGGTTTTTTTAGTTATTTTTTGATTTATGTAGTTAGGGATAATTAGACATTTAGATCAATAAAATATGAAACTAAATAATTTAAAATAAAACAGCCAAAATAATAACATAAAATAATAATGGTTTTCATGTAGGTATCTGGATATAGAGGCATGGAAACCAGGCTCTAAGCCTGCGCTTACAGCACAAAAAAGCTATACTCAACCCGCTACGGAATTTGCTTGCATTCGTACTAGTCTTCCCTCGTAGTAGTCCCTTTCATTTGTACAACTTGAATCGAAAGTCCGGATTTTCTAAATGGCATTTGAGTTGATAGCAAATTAGTCTATGACGATATCATACTACGTTATTAGTTTCGTCCAGCCAAGCAAACTGTAATTAGGTATACTTTAATAACTAGCAGTTGCCCGCGACTTCGTCTGCGTGTATTTAAGGATGAAAAGCAGCGTATGTTCTTCGGGTCCCAGTCTGCCTTTTTATCAAACATTACAATCGGTTAAGTGGTTTAGTCGTGATAAGATAACAAACACACAGACGGAATTACTTTCGGATTTATAATATTATTGCATTCCCGTGACTTCGTTCGCGTTGACTAAAAGGTTTGTACCGTTTTTTTTCATACAAAATTCACCACCCTATTGCATCTCCCTAGGGGATTATAATTTTATTGTAAGAACGTTGTGTATTTTACATTTCCTTATTTGCATCAAGAGGTATTATGTAATGTACCTACCTGCCAAGTTTTAAGTAAATATGACCATGGAATAAGATTTTCGATACCTTTTGTTTTAACCTTATTTACAAAGGGGTGAAGAGGTTGAAACGTTTCACCAAGGGAATGGAATTAAAAAAAAAACTTGCAATAAATTAAAACCGCCTTCAAAAAGATCACAATTATGTTTGTGAAACAGTTTCGGATGCCTTTGATTTGTTTCGGCACCCAAACTGTTTTACACTTAATACCTATTATTGTGAACTTTTTGGTGACGGTCGAAATAATTTTGAATTAATCACATTTATCGTAACTTATACAAACATAAGCCCCCACACTGTATTTTCATGTGTGTCGTAAAATATGACCAAATGATCGTCAAGCATTGATAGGAATATAATATCATAAGGGTTATTATTATATTGTGTTTAATCATATAACTGAATAATCGGTAATTATCATTATTTATTAATGTATATTTAGGTAAGAAAAACGATTTGATAATTTAATATTCCGTATGGTTGCTATAAAAATATGTCATACACAAGAAACAGGCAATGACTGAATGGAAACTTTATGAATCCGTATCCAAATGACGGTTTCGATACTGTTAGCATTCACGGTCCAATCAAGCCGAGAGAGTAGGGTATCGTCGGAAAATTGGAAGCTAACTGTAACAGGGGGATGCAGAGTTGGCTATTTTTGGGCTGCCAATATCTGGTGCTTCTTTCTATGAAAGCAATAAACAGTACCTATCCTAGAAATAAAGTCCCGGAAAAATTCAATTTTCTAGGTAAATTTTGAGATATTTGTAATTTGGTACATTGTACATGGTACGGACAGCTGCGTTAATTAGTTACTCTCTTTTCTAAGTTATTTCCTCAGATGTAAGGGTATCCAATGAATGCAGGTGTCTGTACATTGAAATACCTACATGATAATACACCGTAATACCGTGGGCGGCGGACGACAAAAAATTACGATCGTCTGCTGCATAGCCAGATACATCGCAAGTATTAGATAGTGTTATGTACTTTTAGGCTGTGTCCCCAATAGGCAAACTGTGAGTGGCCGACTGAGACTGCGCTAACAGTTTGCTACTAGGCAAACTGTTAGCGCAAACTAGCTAACTGTGGAAACTATATTTCAAATATATGGAAGGGCGTACTAAACCGATACGCCGCAAACTCAGTCGGCCGCTAACTGTTTGCATATTGGGGACACAGCCTTAGGTGTACCCTATATGCTCATCGTGATGAATGTTGTAAGTAACAGAGTATGCTTGCCGAGTAGCAAGTCCTGTAAAAGAGAACGGCGCTAATTGCATGAACATTCAGAAGAAAAAAAATCAAGATAGCCGACGGCGGCTGGTTCCATGGATTTAATGACATTATTTACATGCTGAACAAATGGCTGGGTGTCCACAGCCTGGAAATTGATTAGTGCTGAGCAACGTAGCAGTGTCAATCTAATGAACTGCTAGCTGTACGGGCACGATTTTGTTATACAATGTGGTAATTAAAAAAAAATCTATATGTAGTATTTTTAGCTGAAAACCTTAATGGTACCTACAAGCTAAAATTACTTACTATCGACATTGTGTAAATGTGTCTAGCTCGTAAATGGTTTCTTTTCTTTAACAGTTATATTTTTTTATCAATTATTTTATTGAATTTTTTGAGCACAATTATACAATGTCAGCCTCTTATAGTCCATCTTAAATTTAAATCATAATTTAAAAAATATTATTCAAAATAAAATATCAATTAGAAAACAATTTTAACAAGCCAACAAGGTAGCCTGGCACCTGGAAAGAGACGTAGGCTACTTTTTATCCATTTTCTGCAGACGAAGTCGCGGACAACAGCTAGTTAGATTGTATACAATAATAGTTAAAGCAAGGTAATGATGCAAACCTATATTCACGTAGCATTGAGCGATTGATAGGCGAATTGAATTCGTAACGTCTATTCAATCAATCAACTCATCCTCTCGCTGTCCATTGCTACACAGAAACACGGATTTCCCTGAAGTGACGTCAAATCTATTTAGGCCAACGTAGCTTTTTGGAAGTAGATTGGTGACCGTAAAAGCAATCCATCTCATTAAAAGTGGTTCTGTGTGAATTAAATCTCATGTCAGCTATCGTGAATTCGTGATTGGTTTACAAAAACATCGGCACTTCAAATGAAATTAACAACAAATTTAATTGAACAGGCTTTCAGAAACTGGGGACAGTGTTTTGTCAAAGGGTGAAACTTTTAAAAGGATGTACCTAAATGAAAAAAATGCGTTTTTATGGGTTATCGCCAACAGTTTCCGGGTAAAGCTTGTGATAGTAGCCTATACATAAAATAACTTTCAGTCGGTAAAACTAACCAAAATACAAAAACTAAAATCGAATTCATGGTTCCCATAGTGCGAATGTTATAGTTACGCCCGTCAGACATAAACTTTTGGAAAGTGTTAAAGCATCATTGCTTTACTGTTATTTGAGAAAATTAACAAAAAAACATTAAATTTTTAGTAGGTACCTACCCCATCTCGAATTCGATTGCTTTCACGAATTCGTTCTGCACCTACGTAGTGTGTACATCTTTTAACTTTGTACATATGAATGATTTACCTATTGTATTAAAACCTTTCTGAAAGTTTATAAGTTAGGTTAGTGAAGAAATCATCGCAATTGGTTTAGTAGTTTTTGAGAAAATCGCGGACATATATACAATCGGGTCGAATAGAGAACCTCATTTTAGAAGTTGGTTAAAAATCAATGGAATTTTAGGTAAATGTATAGATTTGTATGTAGGTAATACAAGCTACCCACATTTACTCATGCAGTGGGCAAAAAATTAACTAGTCGGCAGAGTTGGTAGCACGGCGGACTGCCTTAGGCCTACCCTAAGGCAGTCCGCCGTGCTACCAACTCTGCCGACTAGTTAATTTTTCACTTCACCAGATTTGGGGGGAGAAAATTCAAATATATTATATTTGATTTCAAAGTACGCAGAATTATTTAAAGATTTTATATTCTTCTTTTATAGTCTTCTCCGTCTTATCGATACAAGCTACCCACATTTACTCATGCAGTGGGCAAATTGGTAGCACGGCGGACTGCCTTAGGTAGGCCTCAGGCAGTCCGCCGTGCTACCAACTCTGCCGACTAGTTAATTTTTTGCCCACTGCATGAGTAAATGTGGGTAGCTTGTATTAATAAGACGGAGAAGACTATAAAAGAAGAATATAAAATCTTTAAATAATTCTGCGTACTTTGAAATCAAATATAATATATTTGAATTTTCTCCCCCCAGATCTGGTGAAGATTGCGAAAATCCACTGGATGCGGGGATATTTTTGGGGAAAGCCTTTTTCCCTACCAGTAAAGGTATTTTGGCTCAAATATTTTCTTTAAAAGTTTTCAACTTTCTAAGTACAAAATCAACAATTTCCCAAAAACGAAAAACTAGCAACAGGCTTAAAACTTTTTTTCCGACAATGAATTTCAAAAGAAAGTCTTCAGTAACCAACACTTAGCTAATGTGCTAATGCTGTGAGTAAATAGTGGTGCTGGCACAAAGGTGGGAACGACCGTCGCGTCGGCGTCGTCGGCAGTGTACCTGCGGCTTTGGGACCGCGCCCAAATCCGTTGGCACCAGTAATTGCGTAACTTTGTTACACCGCAGCCACCTCGCCGTACACGTGTGGCGGTCTTCGCAACCTGTTAGAGTATTATTATTAAATATGTGTCTCTAATTAATTGATATTACTGATGAAGAAGTTTGTTCAAGCGCGAATTGGCAAGCGCTGCCTTTGTGGGGCATTTGTGAATATTGTTCTGTTATTTTTAATTATATTGGTGGTATAGCCCAACAAGGTGAATGTTATGGCATTCTAATGGATGCGAGCAGCGCAAGACCGGTCATTGTGGCGATACTTTGGGAGGTATTCTTATTCGGCATGTTCATTGTTCGTACAACCATAGAGTGGAACTCCCCGCCGGAGTCTGTGTTTCTCAATAGTTATAAACTAAGGCCCGTATTCCAGAACGATACTCGAGCACCGATCCGTGCTTGAGCAAAGATTGAAACTAGTTTCAACCAATCAAATGGCTTTAAATCTATGCTCAAGCAGAGATCGGTGCTCGAGTATCGTTCTGGAATACGGGCCTAAGAGTCTTCACGTTTAGAGTGAATATAGGTTAACATTACTTTTAGGCAAGCGTGTACCGTCGTTGATGTCTCGTTTACCATCAGGTAAGATAGTGATCAAACGCGAGCCTATCAATAAAAAACGCAGTGGTAAAATCACATCTTTCTTAGCCAAAAGACAGTCATCATCTTTTGACTGAGAAAGATGTAGGTTTTTTTTTTTTTTTTGAAAATTGTCGTAGTCGTCCTGAAGGATTGTTTGAGTACATAGTTTAACTTTTACAATATCCATTGGGATACTGTGAAGATGTAAATTTTTATTTTGCAAATATTTATACTTACTTAAATATATATTTTTTTAAGCTCCAGTTTTCGGTATCTCGCCGGTTCATTCGTGCAAAGCGATGGCGAAACGGACTGGACTGTCAAGCACAGGATTGTACAGATTGGACGAAATAGCAGCAGGTCACGGGAACAATTTGCGACTCCCAAATTCCCCTTAAACTTAAAGGGAAGATTTATAAGATATTTTTAAAACCTGCTGTCTTGTATAAGGGCAGCATGCAGCTGAAACGAGAATGTTAAGAGGGAAATGTGGTGTTACGCGAATGAATAGAATAAGAAATGAGTATGTAAGAGGAAATCTAGAAGTAGCGCCGATGACAGAGTAGCTGTGTGGCAGTCGTTTGTCTTGGTATGGGCATGTGATGCCGAGGAATGAGGAAAACCTCGCATGAAAGGTTTGACTATGAGTGTGGATAGCTATAAGAACAGGGAAGACCAAGAAAACGATAGATGGATTGTGTGAAAGATGATATGGGCAAAAAGGGTCGAATGCTGAGTTGACGGCTGATAGAAATGTAGGTATGGAAAAGAAAGACATGTTGCGTCGGATTCAAATAAACTGAGATAAGGGCAGGAAGATGGTGATGAAATTAATAAGAATAATAATATAACTGAAGTCTCACGAATATTAGGTATGCAGCAATAAAGTAACATAGGTAGGTACTTATTATTTTATTCACATAATGATTCGTAGCACTTCGTAACAATTAGCACAAACATAATATTATTATACTCACGAGAAAAGCTGAGTGCATTTCAACTGGTCAAACTTTGGACATGTTACAAACATGCGTTATTACAGTGCACACACTCGGTTCTCGGTACTAAATTAAGATTGTAATTTGACCAAACTGTATGTGTTAAATCTACTATTTTAGAGTATAAAACTACTCTTAATTCAATACTAAATTGTACTCCGTACTCATACATCCAACTACATGAGTAGAAAAATATCCTATAGTAATCAATAACAACACTGAGCAATTGAAGTCTTTCAAGTATGGTCTGCTCCATCATTGCTTATCTATATCTATACTAATATTATAAAGAGGAAAGATTTGATTGTTTGCATTGAATAGGCTCCAAAACTTCTGGACCGATTTAAAAAATTCTTTCACCAGTAGAAAGCTACATTATCACTGAGTAACATAGGCTACTTTTTATCCAGAAAAAATGCGTAGTTCCTATGGGTCTGGCGGACGAAGTCGCGGGCAAAGTGCTAGTTAAATACAAAATAAAAATAACTGACAAGCTTTTATTCATAAAATATTTTAGAAACTTTATAAAATTCATAATTTCCTTTGGATATTGACTAGATACCCTTAACAATGTAAATATTAAACCTATGCTACCCATGATAAGGAAACTTATTCTATTCATTGAATTATTGGATGCCTAGCACTGGGGGTAGATAATGGATGACTATAATCTGGCCACAAAAATAACGTTGTTCGGCGTAACATGTGTAATATTTTGGAAGCGAACCTATGGCTACCCGACACGCTAGATATGAATTATGTCCTACCCAGACTATTGTGATTACTTAGATGTCGATTTTTTATTGGTCCAATTGGAGCTGTCTGGTTAAGTGATTAATGGTAGGTATATTTTTTTCTTTACTTTAAATAAGTATTTTTAAATTGATTTTGTAAAGATGAACCGACTACCTTAAAAATGCGGCCAGGTCGATTCTGCACCTATTGAATTTAAATTGATTTTGTATTTTTTTAAGCTCTCACAGTAGGTATGTTGCAGAAAAGAACATTAAGTTTTAAAGGAGACTTCAACCATAGAAATTGTATGGTTAAAGTCTCATTTAAAACTTAATGACCTTTTCTGCAACCGACTGTTAGTATAATTAGGCTTTCTCAAATTAAATCTGTAAACACAGCATTGCAATGTAATTCTTTTAATGACTTCTTCATAACTTTTATTCATACATATCTTAATTATTTAAATAAATAGGAATTAATAAAGTGGAAAAATAAATCCAAGTTTATTCTTAGGGCATTTTGTACTTTGATACCTATTTTCATTCCCTTCGCGTAATTGGAAGCAAAGGAACAAATTATTGGAAGACAGTCTTCAAATTTCTTCATTTACTTTTGTAATAGGATAATAAGTATTGTCTTTCGAATAAATAATTGTCAGGGAATTTTCGGTAATTTGTTTGCTTTGTCTTGTCACAGGACAGTGCGAATTTGCAGTTCTTGAGAAATTTGTAATTTGATTCGCAATGAAGAGTTTTTAATCTTATTATTTTCTTTGAATAAAAACTTTAAAGTTAGCAAAACTGTAAGCGTGTGTGAAAATAATTAAGAATTCGCAATACAAATCTATCTTTAAATGTGTGTAAGTGTTCAAGTGGTTTTGGTTTGGTTGTTGCGCGTAAGTACAAGCACATTAATAAACGGGTTATAGGTAGTTTTATTACAATTTATAACAGAAATCCCACAAATGGGCTGTTACTCTTACTGTCACAATTTTATAACAAATATTTTGATATTTTAATATTTCCTTGTGATTTGGGTTCCTTTACTAAACTAGCGGCAAGCTATGATGGCCGGTTTGAAGTTTGTCAGCTCATAAAGCTTCGTGAAAATTTACAACTACTTTTGAAAGAACAATAATAATTGCTGTAAGTACTTTATTGTCAATAATGATGCGTCACCTTAAACTATAAATTACTGCAATTATTCTTTCTAAGTATTTGTCTATTTATACGAAACTTTATGAGCGGACTTAACGTTAAACCGGCCATTATAGCGTGCCGCAGTTATAATATCTCTGATAGCCTTAGCCCCCCAGGTTTACGATAACCGTGCGCCCGACTAGGTTTGAACTCTCGACCAGATACGAACCCAAAGCCCTAGCCGAGGCTATTGCCGCAGGGCACAGACGTAAGTACACTGTCAGGCAGGAATATTTGTTACTTTGGTAAAGGATTTAATAGCTTGTTAACCGTTTAAATAAAGGAAAGAAGGTCGGCTATGTGTATATAGGTACACAAAGATGGTGGTAACCAGAGGTTAAAGAAGGTTGAATACTAATAAGATTAGCATGCAAGTACAAAGGAGGCCGACACTCGTTAATAAAGTTGAAAAAGTTAAAGAAGAACCTTTATAGGACAGTTATAAGTTAAAAATGTTTCTGTTCCGATTTAATTATAATGAATTATTACATTACACACTATTAATGTAATGATTCATTATAATTAAATTGGAACAGAAACATTTTTTCATTTGTTTATAACATTAGTCAAAGTTTGTTACCGTAGTGAAATTCCATTTATTTCTTAGACCGTCTACTTTACATTGTCAACTGTGAAATAGTTGTATCAGAGCCATTACAACAAGATAATTAAAAAATATATATATACCATATTTATGTACCTATTATATTTTATTCAGGAACAACCTAAAAACGAAATCTGTGTAAGTATTTTAAGTTGAGAGTTCGCAATAAAACAGATTTAGTTTGACCTTTTATTCTACAGACTTGAATCTATTAAATTGTAAGTAGGTATACTTACCTAATAGTCCTTACTGAAACCCGTTTCAAAATTTATTGTAATTAATTTGTGATACGGACTGTTATAAATTAAGCAAATTGACAGTAGCAGCTCAGAATTACGTGGGCTGAGAGTATCTTAATATAATTATTACAGTCGTAATTAAAATGTAGAATTAAACTTTTAAGGAATACATATCTATATTTATTTTTCTTCAAAATTTTACTTCCATATTTTTATCAACCACGTTTTTAGGGTTTCGTACCTCAAAAAGAAAAGTGGAATCTTTATAGGATCACTTTGTTGTTCGTCCGTCTGTCCATCTGTCAAGACCCTTTTTCTCAGAGACGGGTAAAGGTATAAAGTTGAAATTACTATGAAATACTAAGGTCTGTGGTCTTTTGAGGGTGTAAAAAATTAAAACTTTCAAAGTCAACAAAATCAAAAGCTATGGCACAGATTTTGTCAGAAATTTATTTTTATACACCTAATAGGGAACTATAGACTTCAGTATCTGGTATAAATTTCAACTTGCTAGGTCCACCCGTTCTTGAGAAAATCGGTGGTGACACACGGACAGACAGACAGACAGACGGACAAGAAAGTGGTCTTATAAGGGTTCCTTCTTTTTACCTTTTGAGGTACGAAACCCTAAAAAAAATCCAAAAATCGTTAATTTATAGTTATATATCATTAAAATAAAATCTGTTTACTTACATTTGTACGGAGCGGATAAACTTACATCTGTACGGAACCCTTAGGTGTGATTCCTACTCGCTCTTGTCCGGTTTTTATAAACAGGCATGATTTAATAAAATGTGTAGAATCACAGTATAGGTACGTACTTAAATAAGTTAGTTCTTCAAAACCAAAATTTATGTTTTATTTCATGCAAGAGTTATACTTATTGAAATCTGTTAATCGAGATTGAATTACAAAGCAACCATTTCGCATCAATACGTATTTAGTGCAACAAGTAGCTATATGCGAAGGCAATACTCACGAATTACCTACACAATAGTTAATACAATCAGTAAGGTGTGTGCGTCTCAAGCACCGGTTACGCGAACTGAATGCTTTGTTACGCATCGGATCAGCTCTTCAGCCCACAGCTACAAACGCGCCGCCAGACACCAAAGCCACAACACTCCACTGTACGGGGCTTGTACCCAATTTGAGGTTTTAAATTAGCATATCTTAACTGCACGGAGTTACACAACACATTGCTAATGACGAACATGTTGTTGTAAAACGAATTAGTCACTGTGAAAATACATCTGGTTAGTCAAAGTCTGCATTGTTTTTGTAAATTTGAACTGTATGTTGACAAAAGTGAAAACAAGCATTTATTCAAACTGTCACGTTTTGTTACAAAATGAACCGGTACGCTGGCACAAACTAGCATCGGACTAGGCACAAGTTCCGCTGAAAACAAAAATGGAGAATTGCATTTTTCGGACACCAACTAAAAGTAATAAGAGGATTCGTTGAATACACGCGAACTTTACAAAAATTTCAATATGTTGAATAGAAAACGGCAATTTGTTATAAGTGGCGCTGTGTAAAGTTGTGCAGTTTATGTGAAAAGTTGTAGACACGATGTGGAACTCTAGTGTCTTGCAAACTTGAGGACAAGTGCTGGCGACGTGACGTTCTCCCATTTAGTGTCTTGAAATCTTACCTAGACAAATATACTTCACGCTCCGCAGAAACAGGATTTCCTTGTTTATAATATGATCAGCATTCGTTATTGTGTTAAAATGTATAAATTTCTTGAGCTGCATCTTAAGTATGTACGAATGTGGAATAAAATGGTGAGTTTCACAGTGCGCTTTGAAGTTGTGACGACATTTATTTATACTCTAGAATAATATTCACTTTCCGGATTATTATACGCTAATTGTTTACATTTTTATATTAGGACGTTTTGAGGTACCTATTTTAAGTTGAATATAGTTGTTTTACCGTGGTGCTTTGAAACAACTAAAGCCCATTGTATATTTTTAAATTTTATATTAAATCGAATGGAAATCGCTGTTCTTTCCTTGCCCTTATTCCTTTTGTGGTTATAAGCCCCTTCCGAATGGAAGGAAAGGGAACGATTAAAGAAACAATATCGATTGTCGGTGGTATCTGGTAAACGCAAAAGTTTATGACATTTATAAATGGTTATCTAGACGGAATCAATATTTCTCTATGGGCCATATAACAAGGCTCTATGACTCTATGATAAGACTTTAGTAAACCTAGTGTATTTTTGTAATTCGAAAATAATTCGCAAGAAAAACTTACACCAATAGTAATATAATTTAAGTTTATACTTTGGAAGGTGCACAGATTATCTACTCTAATTAAACAATACTATTATACAGGTACCTATTGCACAAAGTTAGCAATATGGCTTCTTAAATATTACTGATAGGTAAATATACTTTTGGCCGCTTGACCCGAAGTTTGTGAAAGCGTATTTAATTTTAATCTACTGTTAACATCTTATCAGCCGTTGTGATTGGTTGACCGAATTGACCGAAATGACAACAGCCACTTGACATGATGTTAACAAAAAATTGAAATTAAAGTCTTTCAGAAATTGGGGCTCTCTTTAATTTTAGATAGGTTTACCGTCATTCTTGTTCCTTCAACTAGGTATATAAACGAACATGTTAAGTTGTATTCGAGGATCTGTCAGAAACAGTGACGATGTCGTGGTGTCGCTTGAAAGCAGTGATTATTTAAGCACAAAAACTGAATAAGTAAGCGTTCTGGACAAAACATCACACACAATACCTTTTGAAAAAGATGTTAGGTATTAGCTAATACAGATTAGGTATAAGTTTTTTTGTCACACTAGAAATTTAGGTGCCTACCTAAATTTTTACTGTGAAAAGGAAGTTGAAGATTGTTTTTTTCAAAGAACTGAATTATTTTATATTTTGACTTGTATAAAATAAAGTGTGAGATACATAAACTATGTATAATAGGTATATCTATTTCTGCCACCATTGATGTTTCTCGATTCGAAGGGTTATTGGGTGCCGGTAGGTATAACTACCTAACTATAACTAACTACTAACTACGACATTTCAACTTTGTCTCTAGGGTGGCCATGCACTTGCGATGCCTCTAATATTATAGATGTGACCACTTATTATTAGTTAAGCCACCTATTTGTTTGATACATAATAACATTAAGAAAAAATAACGTTTTTATATAAGTCGATAAATATTAATTTAACTTACAAGGCCTGCTAAGCCGGGCAATCAACACAGCATAAATATCTACGTAAAACGAGTAAAACACACTCTAGGAATACCTACGCTTGAAGTTAAAACCGCATATCTACTGTTGTTTCAATTAGTATCTTCCGCCTTCAGTTCCATTGGTTTTGCTTTGCAGAATGAACGTTTGAGTATCTACCACATGTTCGGGTTACTGAACTCGTGCTACCGTTTGTTTACGTTATGTTCTCGATAGCATAAATCTCACTCGGAAGGTAAGAAGTGTTACTCAACCACATAAAAGGAAAGTACAAAAGTTTGCGCTGCCGTGTTGTATATTTAAAGGGAGTTGTTGCTTCGTTTCCGTTTCTTGTGTCGTGTTTATCAGGATGGTGGATACCGATAGTAGGGCGCCGGTTCCAAAAATAATTAGACACGTACGAGATGTTCGCCTCAATACAGGAAAACATTTATGAGTGTACGCGATGTGTAAACGATAAAGCGTATACCTTTAATGACTGTTTATATTTAGATATTTGTTATTTTAGAACTGAACGGTTTACGGATCGTTCTAGACAGATTTCTGTGTTTGATTAGTACACAGATTCTGAATATTGGAGTTTATTGATAATGTATATTCAGAGGTTTATATTACGATAGGTTTGAATAATATTAATCCTATGAAATTATTTTTACCGTTCCGTTCCGGTTCCGTACCTCAAAAGGAAAAATTGAATCTTTATGGAAGCATTTTGTTGTCCGTCTATCTGTCTGTCAGGACTCTTTTTCTCAGGAACCGTTACAGATATGAAGTTGAAAATAATTTCAATTACTGAGGTACCTATATGGTCCCTTGTAGGTGTAAAAAATCAAGGCCTAACTAAGTCAACGCTATCAACAGATATGGCCATTTATGTCACACATAATTACTGTTAGGTAATTAATAATAGCGCCATCTACGTAAACAAAGTTGAACTATTGTCTTGCTATCGATAAATTTACACTAAGTTTGACAACCTGCTAGCCCGACGCGATGCCCCGAAAATGATCGACTCCAACTCCAAAAAGTGTTGAATTTATTTAAAAAGGTACCTATTTGTATGGTAGTAATTAATGAATATTGTATTAATGTTATTATTTATAGGGTAGGTACCTCATTTTTATTTTAAGCTTTTTAGTGTTATAAGTATTTTTGGAAGTCGGTTTTATTTTTTCGTCAAAAATTTATTTATTTTTTTCTTTTAAGTGACTTCAGCCCTCCATAATCTTAAAGGAGACACTATCTCAATTTAAAATTGATGTAGCGTAATAGTTTCTAGAAAGAATTTGCTTATTTAAAGTTTACTTTTTAAGATTAGGATTTTTTGTACTATATTATAAAATGGTGTGTTTATGCTTATGTTCACGAGATAGGTTGTTGTGATTATGTTTATTAGATACAGGTAAGTTCCTAAAGTTTCGTTGTAACAAAATTCATGCTAGATGATGGTTAGATACTAATTACTTATTAGACTTATGTATTACAAGTAAATAAAATATTTAGAACTGGATAATTATTAAGCCTAGAATTGTATAAACATAAAAATTTCTTGAATGTTTTTTGTTTTTCTATTTTGAATGACATAAACATGCGATTATACAGCAGTAACGAGAATTCATTACCACTAACCAAACCTACACACTTTTAACTTGGATTAACATTGCCAACATAGACGAAGTTAATTAAAGGCTTATGTTTAACTTACCACCAGATATAGTAACAAATAGCAGACAACAGTAGTAAATGATCACCAAAATGAAACTCGCATTTTAATGTAAAATTATAACCAAAGTTTTAACACTTTGCTATCCTATTTAAGTAAAATGACTCCAAGTAAATCATGAGTAACCCAAAAATAGTTAATGAACACCAAATTATCAACCATATTTTAATTTAAAATGACATGCAAAAAAATAACATCTCGTTATCCGATTAAAGTAAAGGGAGCGCCTCCGCAGCCGGCGACGGTTCCCAAAAATAACGCCGTTGGAAACCGGCTTAGCCTTGGAATAGCAGTGATACCAGACGAAAATAATTGCAAACTACCGTAGCGGCAGATTAATGTTGCCGTGTTTTAATTTGAATTATCTACCTTAGACTGACTTTTAATTACAGTGTCAATGTAAAAAAAAATATAACTTTTTTGGACTTACAAGGGGGAGGGAGGTGGTCGACGGAGCCCCGCTACGCGGGGCTCCTATTTCCGTCTGCAAGGTTAAAAGTAACCTAACAAGGGGTATAAGGGGTAACAATAAGGGGTTGACGGGGGCTTCGTTCGCTCACTGAAGCCCCCGTCTACCCCTTCGAACCTAAATTGTCCGTGTCGGGGTGTCCAAGTTCCCGAGCTCGCTTCGCTCGCTCTTGGACCCTAGTTAGGTATGTTACTCAAATGAAACATGAAATGTTTTTTTAATTATGCCAAATTGCCAACCCCATTTCATCCATTCCATCATTAGATTATAGTCTGGAATAACACATAGGCTACCTTTTATCCCGAAAAACGCGGGCAAGGCCGCGGGTGGAAGCTAGTTTGGTAATAAGCCTACATTTTATGTCCATTATAGTGGTTTATTTAGGCAGAAATAGCGCATTAATTTGCTCGCTAAGAGTTGGTGATCATTTACTACATTTGGTGTTCGAATACAATTTGAAGTGCAGTCGTGACTAAAATAGCTAGTACTATTGTAATTTTAGACTTTATTTTACTGGTGTTAATATATTTTTGGTAAAAGAACTAAGGGTATCAAAGCATTTTATGGTGGTCATAATATTTAACCCCTTAATTAAATACCATTTTGACGCTGCCTCATATCGCGATAAACATAAGCACATTGCAATTTGATTACAATCTGTTATAAATCCTTTCATAAAACACATCCTTACTGTAAGCCGTTGAGGAGTTCCATTGCTCATCGTCAAGTTCTTACCACGTTTACTTTACCATAAAGACATCACGGTAAATCAAATATCCCAATACCCTCAGTGATTTGCCCGAGTATCGTTTACGTGCCCCTGAGAATTGAAGAGTTCCGTTATTTTGTCATGGATTCCATCATCAGATCTTGGCCAAATTTTGTAAAACCACTTCTGAAGTACCCACTTCTCAATAAAAGAAAACACTTTGTACATGGCTATAAAATTTGAGGAGTACCCTCGATTTCCATGAGATCCCCTCATCAGATCCTGAATTGTTGACAATGAGACCCGTTCGACAGTATACTCATTGAATCATAAAAAGAATTTTCAAAATCGGTTCCCAATTGACGGAGTAATCGCTGAACATACATAAAAAAAAAGATTCCTACAAATTGAGAACCTCCTCCTTCTTTGAAGTCGGTTAAAAACTATCAACATTTATTGATTTTCTCTATAATGTTTAATTATTCAGGAAGAGTATAGTACATAATTATACATACATAGTACCGTATATAAATAATACATCGTGTTTGAAATCACATACATTTCACCGGTATTAAGCGTACTGTACGCTTTCAGACTATTGTCATGATAACAGGTAATTGTGCTTTTAAATCACCAACAAAAGCCCATTATTACTGTTTTTAGGATTCCGTATCAAAATGGTAAAAAAGAAACCCTTATGGTACGACTTCGTCTGTCTGTCTGTCACGGCTGCTTATTTCAGCAACTATTAATGCTGTCGACTTGAAATTTGAAACAGTTATAAAAAATGCTTGCCCAACTTTATTACAAACGGAAAAAGTCAAAAGATATTTTTATTTTCATTGAAAAAGGGGCCGGAGTGGGGGTCCAAAATTTTAAAGTGGGGTTACTAGGTCAAATGATATATCATATGAAAGGGCTTGATCTGCACATTTCAAAATATATGTATATTGATTTTATTTTTTGTTTGACAGTTTTCGACATATGATAAAAAAATGTCTGAAAAAATACCCCCCCCTTATCTCCGAAGTTTGCGGAGCCTAAAATCTGAAATAATTAGAGTTGATAGGAACTGACCCAAATATTGCACCAAAAATAAAACGATGTTCCTATTAGGTACTAGTACAGTATTTTTTTAAATCATCAATATTTCTTCACAGACAAACTTAGTTATGCGGTCCGGTTTTATTCACTTTATACCTACAAAAATAATACGGAACCCTCGGTACGCGAGTACGACTCGCACTTGGCCGCTTTTTTTTTCTTTGAAATACCTACGCCACTTACATTAAATTAAAGGTATAATTTTAATGGTGGTCTATCTACAAATATTTTAACTGTTTGTATTTCGAGGTCAAAGTCACGTGACTTGTACAAGACTATTTTACTGGAAATCATGCACTAATTTAACTTCGACTTGGGTTCAATTGTCGTTTCTGTATACGTGGCACAATTATAACAAATATGGGGACATAGACTAAAGTACATTCGGATTCTTGTTTTCTAACCTTTTTTGTCCCAAAATGGCTTGTAATCGTAAAAAATATCGACTACTGGCAACTGTAAAAACTCAGCAGAAATATGTGAGAAAGTAAGGCATAAAAATGTCCCCATAGGTACACATCTAATCTGACTCCTCGCGTATACATAAAAACGATAAAATGTGTGAACGTTATGACAAAATTCAAATTTATCGCGCTCGCATTACATATTCGGAAAAAGAATGGTAATGTCTTCATATTATGATAATAATTCTTATAAATAAGGTTACATTTTTTACATAAGATGAAGAGTAAAGGGATGGTAAGTTATACGGTTCCGGGTTTTAAAGAACCAATTGTGGTCTCGTATTATTTTTCTTTGTACACTCGTATCTACGAATGTATCAATACAATCAAAAGTGCTTTACAAATATTGGAGTTTTATTATGAGCCACTCCATTAAGTACATTCAAAAGAAAATTAATATTCCATGCATTAATATCTTTTTATATCCATCAGTTTCAACCACACACCATTTCAGCCTTCAAACTTATCTATTTAAAAATCAAATTGCTCAAATAAACTCAGATAACTGGTGCCAACTACGAGGCGTTGAATAAAACATCGGTCGATGAATAATGACCGACTGCATTATGTATTACCTGTGGTGTGCTTTGAGGAGTTCTGCGTGCTAATGGGCGATTACGAACGTTTACACACTAATTAATTTTAACGGAGCGATGCAACTAATGCTGATAGCGGTGATTGATTGCTTGTAAGGACCGGCTGATGTTTTATTGCTGTTTAGATTGAAGGCTTTAATATTAACTCATATTGCCATTCAAATATTGACAAATCTCATGTCAAATTATATCATTGCGTAATGCATTTTTGCTAACAAATCACAATAATTAACATTAAGTATGTACCTAGCTAAATCACTGTTTAGGATTACATCTGGATTTCTGGATTTTAGGATGAGAATGGGTAGGTACAACTAAGGCCCGCTTAAATTACCAATTTTAACTGCCAAGTTTTATGTATTGAATTGTAAAAAATATATTAGCCCACAGACGAGTACACTTTTTTGCTAAGCAATACCTAATACCTTCTCATTAATATAAACCAGACAATTTTGAAAGTTTCGGAACCAACGTACAACCTTGCCCAGCGTTTTCATATTTCAAATCTACACTCAGACATTTTAAGTACTTTGTTAATGTTCATATTAAAAACTTTTCTATTATATTTTGTTCTATTATTGTTCTACGATGTTTGTTTGTACTAAGTCATTAAGCTTAGCGAATGTGAACATTGTATACATTTTATGCAGGTATTTAATTATTTTAACTTGGATTACATTTGTTTGCCTAGCATGTGAAATAAATGTTTTTTCCATGATCAGTATGATTATTTTAGGATGGGTGCCACCTTAGATCATGGAAACAAGGGTGATGTGCCAAAGCTCTATTGAGCAGTGAGCTTGACGCTTTGACATTTAATGTGATAATGTTACCAACGAACCGAACGCGATCGATGATTTATTTACAGTGTTTTAGTTTAGTGTGAGTGACGAGTGACGAATTACAGGGGGGTGATTCTCGCGGGTTCGATATTAATATCGCCTTCGATATATACATATTGCAACAACTGTCAAAATCCCTACCATTTTGACATTTTGTTGCAATATATATCGAATATATAACGAACCCGCGAGAATTACCCCCCTGTGTTTGGTTAGGAGTGTGAGGCATTTTTAATATGTCGGATATCTAGACTCTACATTTACAAAGGAGAGTTTGTAGCCGCGTACAGCGGTTCCCGTACTTATTTGCTGTAATAACATATCTCTTTGTTTCTATGATCTTGAGGGTGCCACACTCGATAAGTTTTGCAATCCAATTTGCATAAGACTTGAATGAAGACTTGATCCAATTTGCAGTTTGTCTATTGCTTGAATTTTATTATTGCAAAAAAATTGGTAGGTACCTAGGTAATATTTTCATAAGAAAATATGTTACTGAGTCAATGAAAACGTAAATGAAATAGGTACTTACTACACTACATAATCGCGCATAAGTACACTGAATGAAAAAAGGGCGATGCACGGGCACGGGTGTAAGTATTGTTGATTTGTGCGCGTGCTTTTTAGACAACTTTGTGATGCCATATCTCAATATAAGTACTAAGTAAGTGATACTAAAACAAAAACACGTATTTTATTATTTTCACCAAAGATATTATTATAACACCTATTTAAACGATGGTGATTAAAAAGTCGCGTGGTATGTGGCAAATTGACATAGACTATACACATACAGTCTTCCAACACAAGACTCGAATTTAAGTCTCATGACTAGGAGGTAAGGCTTGTTGGAAGTCCATGTTGGAAATTGGGACGATAAACTTACTCATAACAGATTATTATCCATCAAGAAATATTATGGTAGAAAAAAATAGGTAGGTACCTATACCTATACGATCAAGTCACCAAAACGCAGCCGGGCGCATGATCTAACACTGTGGCATGGAATCGGTTTTATAGGACATGCAAATATAGACTTTAATCCATATAGATATAAATGTCAATTCACTTCGGGCCATTGCAACACACGCTTCGATGTCTCCGTCAGGTGTGAAGCGTACATTATATTTGCATGTAAACAAGCTTAGCGCTCCAACTTTCTGATGACTTGGTATTGTCACAAACAATGAACGGATACACATCAGATTCATCAAAGTGATGTATTTGTTGTTCAGAGTGACAAGTTTAACGAGGTAATGTGACTTCTCCAGATAATACACTCAACGCTTTGTTATAAACAAGCGGCGTTACATACACAAACTGTATGAAACTTGGGCCACGGGCATAGCACGTGTTTGTATGTGTGCAGACGTGTGCTTTAGTTTATAAGTAACTCATTATTAAGTAAATGTAGCTACCTCTTCACTTTAACTGCGGTTAGGAATGTAAGGATGTTTAGGAAAACAAAAAAACTTGTTTATAAGTAAATTACGAAGGTGGCAGCCGGAGGACTTAAAAAAAACCGAAATTATTTTAATAAAGGTTTAATTAACCAAAAATTACAATATTAACTTAATCTAATTATTAAGTCTAGATTCGGACGATGCTAGTACCGAAGTGCCTAAATTAATTATTACAATATTAATCGATAGCTAAACGCGGATGCGGCATCAGCACATTTGTAACTAGGTGATCGGCGGCTACACGAGGCGTCGATTCAGCAAAACGGGTGTCGCAATTTTATGTTGAAAGTCCAATGTACGTAAATAGCTATCATGTCGCTATTCAGCTGATTTGGTGTAGGCAGAGCACGTAACACCTCCCCCCTCAGAACAGCAACTATTTGAGCACCTTCAGCGAGAATGTTGCTGGTATCTGCTGTTTCTTGGTAGTGGGTGATTCTGCATCTTCATATTGATGATTTTCAGGGCTTTCATTTGATGACTGTGGCTTTCTGAGCTTTGTGCAAAGGTTGTACCGACGTATAGTGATAGTAACAATCAGTACAGTTGCACCGAATAGTACGACGTATAGTGGTATTGTCGTATGGTAGAGTGACTGTTCCATATGTACGTGATCTATCTGTACTGGATGCTGCGATAGGATTTTATCTTCGATTTCATGCAGGCTTTTCAGATGCAGTGAGTTCAGTTTCAGATGTGGGATGGATTCTTCAACAATGGTCAGGTTCATAGGTATTTCGGTGATTTTCAGCGGTTGTCCTTTGATATGGTCGTTCGTGTTGATTATGGTGAACTGCTCGGTGCGTAGTAGGCATTTTTGCGGTATAGTGGCAAGATAGCTTCCGTGTAGAGAGATGAATTCTTGACGTTCGCATTTCAGTTCCGTCCGGGTTGGTTGTGGAAAGGTGAGTGTATATCGTCTGTCGTCTAATTGTTCCATGGCTTCTTTAGTCAATATAAGCTTCGTGGGCAGGCATGATTTCTCCAGAGATTGATTGTAGATGAGACCTTGGATGCAATCTAGATGTCCTCTCGTCGGTTGATGGTTGACTCCTTCCTCGCAGAGATGATACCGATTGAACTTCGGGCATTCAGCCTCTATGTACTTGAAAACTTTCCCGTTGGTTGCAATGAAAGGGTAAGGAGGAATAAAGGTGTACATTAACTTATTGGGAACTATTGCTAATCTATACAAGTCAAACTTATCAGGGGAGATTACTGGAACTTTAAATATGATAACTATTCTTTTTTCTGTATAATAATAACCAGGTTTTATAACTGTATAGTATTCTCTTAAATCTGCATCTAATAGTTGATCTGCGCCGTATATAGATTTTAATCGATTAATCATATTACCTAAAGTATCTATGCTTAACATGCTATGGTGGGTGCTCGATGCACGTATAAAAGCTAAAGTATCTTCTATTCTAGTTATCTCTAAAAGTAAATCATCTGTATTATCACTAATTATAGTTAGTAACTGAGCAAACTTTGCGTATCTTATAAGATCAGTTATAGCAGAAGTTTTTTCGTCTAAAAGTAATGTTAAAGTACTATTGATTCTCTCTTGATTGCTCACAATTTTTGAGAGTATCTCACTGTATCGAGTCATCCAGACTTTATTAAGACTGATATGCTCATTTAACTCCGATAATATCTTGTCATTATTATTTTCTAAAAGTTTAATGGCATTATTGTAAGTTTGGGCATCCGTATGATCTAAATTACCGGTTACGCTTTTTATAACAGAACCTAATCCGTCTATGAGTCCTCTTTTGCTACGACCGGGTTCTAATGTTTTTAACTGAGAACTAATTTTATTTAATTTATAAGATAAATGATTAATTTGAAGTTCGTATAATATAAAAGTTTGGTTATTTAATTTAGTTTGGAAATAATCGAGTTGAGTCATTACGGAATTCAGTCTATGTTCAATGTCAGTTAATTCTATGTATTGTAGGAAAGAATGGTAATGTGTAGTGAGTCTGGCTTGTCCAAGGTTGAAAGGTAAGAGTCCAGGTCCTTCATCCAAGCTTTCAAGTCTTATCTCGAGCGCCAGTGTTGGGTGAACGATTATCGCCAGTAGTATCCTGTAACAATTTTGAACTCTTAGGGGTCCGTTTAAGTCGAGATTTTGCTACGGGGCCTTTCTTTTTAGATGTGTATATATGAATCGGAAGGTCAGCTAAAACAGTGTCATGGGTGTACCGTGGTGCTAATTTTTGTCGACTAGCTACTGGGTTACTAATAAAGATTTGTTGGTCCGGTTGGTATTCTACCTCGGGCTCTCTGTCCTTATTCCTATTGTCTATAATATTTGTACGGTCAGTAAGCGTGAAGTTATTGATAAGGTCAAATACAGTTTTCATTTGGTCTCGGTGTGTCAGAATATATTGTTGCATAAGGTGTTCGGTCATGTTAACGTCAAGTGGGTCTCTTGGGTCTAAATGTCCTCTAATTATGTCATGGGGTCTACACTTGGTAAAACTGTGAACTGAACTATTATATGCTAATATGGCATATCGCATAAGATTGACTACGGGTTCATCTTTCTGACGTAGACGCAAAATACGTAGGTGTTCTAGTAACGTAGAGTGAAATCGTTCAACGATTCCGTTATCGTTTGGGGAGTGAGCCAATGTTCTATGGTGGTTAATTTTATGTAATTTAATAAATTCCGAAAATAATTGGTTAGTGAACTCGGTGCCATTATCGGTCACTATCGTTAATGGAAGACCGTGATGTGTACAATAATTTAAAACTGCCTGAAGTATACTTATTGCTGTGCCATCTCTCAAATAGTATGCCTGTCCATACTTTGAGAATACGTCTACTACTGTCAGATACTTTTCATTTTGGGCTGTAAAGAGGTCCATATGTACTAACTCGAAAGGTTTGGTAGCTGGGGGCACTACATTGAATTGTGGTCTAACTGGATTCCTATCATATTTTGCTTGTCCGCAAATGGTACACTGATTAATGTATTTAGTTATTTCTTCCCTCATCTTAGGCCAATAGTATTTTCGGGAAAGAGCAAGGTAACACTCATTTATCCCTCTGTGATTAGTCTTGCCTTCGTGATAGTGTTTTATAATATCTTGTTGTTTAAGATACTCTTTGACGTCTTCTAATTCAATTTTTGCTAACACTAAGTTGATAGCTGAGCTTTTAAAGTTATTTTGGATAATAGGTATAACTGAGTACATGCCTAAAGGTGGCGTTATTTTTATTGCAGTTTTAACTTTAGGGTTAACATATTCTTTAATGGCATTTACTACATCTTGCTCTAAGTTCGATTCTGAAACCTGAATGAATGTACGGGTGTGAGTGTCGAAAGGTTTAGTGGCTGTTGTTCGTCGTTTAATATCTCCTACTATAGTAATGCATAACTGTCGGTGAAATTTGTTCAAAGGTTCGTCTGTGATAGGCACCTCTAGGATAGGGTTTTCAGTGCTAGTATGGGCAGTGGCTGTTGTGGAACCTGTTATAGAAGGTGGTCGCTCTGAAGGGTTAGCTAACATTGACTCTGTCTCCTCATTGTTAATTTCTACTCGGGACAACGCGTCTGCATTAGTGTTATACTTTCCCTTTTTATAGACTATTGTGTAGTCGTATTCGCTTAATTTAAGCCGCCATCTAGTCAGTCTTGAGTTAGGCTCTTTAAGGTTCATTATCCACTGTAGTGGCTTGTGGTCGGTGAGTATTTTGAATTTACGACCAAACAAGTAAGGCCTAAAATACTTCGTAGCCCATACTACGGCTAACAACTCCTTCTCGATAGTGCTGTAGTTGGTTTCACTATCGTTCAAAGTTCTTGAGGCATAACAGATAGGTTTATCTGAGCCAACGGTACCTTGTGAGAGTACAGCGCCTATAGCTACGTTCGAGGCGTCCGTGGTTAAAATAAACTCTCTTGTGAAGTCGGGGTACTGTAAGATGGGGTCATTTGTCAGTAAGGTCTTGCATTTGTTAAAACAGTCAATGTAGTCAGGGTCAAAAGTAATTTTGTTAGTCTTTTTAAGGCATTTAGTCATAGGCTTAGTGATGCGGGCAAAGTCGGGAATAAATTTCCTGTAGTATCCTAATAATCCAAGGAACTGTTTTATTTCTTTTGGTGTTTTTGGTAAAGGGTACTTTTCTATTGCTGCTATCTTATCAGGGTTAGGTTTAACACCTTCGCCACTGATTATATGACCTAAGAACGCGGTTTCCAACTTTAAAAACTCTGATTTATCCATCTGAATCTTAAAGTTAGATTCTTGCAATCTTCTAAAAACTTTTTCTAAATTAATCATGTGTTCTTGTAATGACGTGCTAAAGATGATGACGTCATCAAGATACACTAAGCAGATCTCGTTTTGTAGGCCTCTGAGCACATTATCCATCACTCTTTGGAAGGTAGATGGAGAGTTCTTCAAACCCATGGGCATGCGCAAAAATTCAAAGTGCCCATGTTCTACGTTAAAAGCTGTCTTCGGAATGTCGTTAGGGTGCATTTCGCATTGGTAAAACCCAGATGCTAAGTCAAGGGTAGTAAAGTACTGGCATTTACCAAGCTTGTCGAGTATGTCAGTTATGTTGGGAATCGGATATTTGTCGTCTATAGTCTTGTCGTTAAGTTTGCGAAAGTCCACTACGATTCGCCACTTTTGTTTGCCTGATGCGTCGGCCTTCTTAGGAACTACCCAGATAGGTGAGCTCCAAGCTGATTCGGAAGGTCGTATGATTCCCTGATCCAGCATCTTAGTGATCTGGTCTCTAACTTCTTGTCGGTGAACAAAAGGGTAGCGATAACTCTTAGTATATACGGGAAGTTCGTCCGTTGTTCTAATACGGTGTTTTATTTTATTTGTAAATGTCAAGGGTTCTCCTTCAACATAGAATACGTCAGCAAAACGGGCACATAAAGTCTCTAAATTAGTCTTCTCCTCAATATTTAAATGGTCTGTACGCAATCGAGACAAAACCTCTTTAACGCGCCTAGGATCTTGTTCGGTGCTAATGCACTCAGTATTAAATAACTCGGCTTGTAAAGGTCGTTCAAATGTAATAAGTAAGTCATAATCAGTCGGGTTTTCTATTTCTACGATTCCGGTACAGTCAGTAACGCGAGTAATGCACTCGTGAATTATGCAATTACAATAAATTTGCTGAGCTATCGAAACGTCACCGTCTGGCGTATAAATGGGAATGTTTAATAATTTTGATGAGTTAGCGGGAATGGTTTCCTGATAACACGACTTTTTACATTGATAAAAACGAATAGGTATGGTTGTAAAGTCCGTAATTAAATAATTATTCTTAAGATCAATCTGTGCTCCGTCAAGTAAGTCTAGGCCTAATAGACCATCAAAGTAATTATGAAATTTATAGATAAAAAATTTAACATTTTTATGGTTATTAAATTCAGCAAAGTTTGGAATAGTAATAGAATATTCGTGCATACTAGTTACGCGCGCATTTGTTACTTCAAAAGGATCCAAGTTCAACGGTACGTGTGAAAAGTATTTTTCGACTGCCTCGGGACTAATAAAAGATTGGTTAGCCCCAGTATCTACTAGTAACTTGAGTGGTGGGTCTGCTATCTGAATGTAACGCAATTCCCTTTTAGACTGTATATTTAATTCTATTTTAACCCTGTTTGATTCCTGTCCTTCGGAAAATCCTGATTATTCTTAGAAGTAGACGGCTGTGATGCTTCTAAGCATTTAGCGTTATTAGAATCTTGATAATCTTGAGATTGAGTGCTATCCTGTACATACGAATGATAATCGGGCTCAGTTTGATTGTAGTCATAAAAGTCGGAATAGTCATAAAAGTCGTAATAGTCAGGTTGGTCATAGTAATAGTCGGAGTAATTATAAGTGTCGTCAAAATCAGTCATTTCGTTAAAATTCATTTCGCGTGATTTAAAGTAATTACTAGGTGGTGGGTTCCCTGACTTACGCCAATCATGTCCTGGCAACCCTAACGGTTTAGACACAAAATGACTAACACCGCTCATCGGTTTCGGACCGGTATATTGCGTCGGGGAATTCCTGTTCGGTAATTTAAACACGTTACTTTGAGGGTTGTAGTTCGGCGGGGGCGCACGAAACATTTGTTGGGTACGACTAAACATGTTAGGGGCACGTTGAGGTACCTGATTATGCTGGAAAGGTGGTCTCCATGGCTGCTGCTGCTGCGGCATAGGCATAGGCTTATGCCAGCTAGGGCCTGCACTCGGGAAGCTAAAACCTTTGGGTACGGTCGAATGGACCGCGGGTGGCATTCTATGGGTTACATGCAATTGTTGTGTAGTCGGGTTACGTCGCTCGGGAATGCTCTCGTTACGTTGCTGTAGGTACATGACATTCAATTCCTGTTGTACAAATTCCAGAGCCTTTTCGATAGTTTCGGGTCTCATACATCGAATACGGGACCCTAAAGGTTCTTTAAGACCTCTAACATAAGATTGTAGGGTTAATTTTCTATAAAGGTCGCGCTTTGCTTCGATAGTGGTAGCTATATTTTCGTGCAAAGTAACATAAGTCATTATGGTACTAAAAAGGGTCTGGCATTTGGCATAATACTCTTGAGGAGTGCTACTTCCTTGCGTCATTAAGGACATATCGTTATAAAGGGCGGTCTCGTCCCTCTGATCCGAAAAATTATTAATTAACGCGTCACGAATCCCTTGCCAATTTTCTGGAATACCGTTAGAATTAATTGTTGTAGCTGCAGATCCTGTGATTTTATTTAAAATACCATTTATAACACAAAGGTTAGTTAACTCGCAACTCGGGTCATTTCTAACGTATTGTAATACGAGCTGGTCGCATATTTTAATAAAACGAGTTAGAACATTCGGATTACCATCAAAGTCTGGCACTGGGCGCAAAGCCTTATAGATAGTATCGGGGTTCAATGCCATTTCGTAACTATTAAATAATATATCTAATCCTAAATTATCAGAATCTAAAAATCTATTTGAATCTACTTCCCTGGTCCTACTTATCTGTCTGGAAGAGACAGATTTCCTCCTGGTTTTCCGTGGATGAAAAATTTTGATTACTATTATAATACGGGGGTGACAAGGAAGGACAAGGGAGCAACACTTAAAGAAAGTTTCAAGGACTTACATATACATGGTTTTCTCGGTGTATCGATGGCTGGATACGTCCTCAGCTGCGTCTTCTTAAGTTCGGATATTCGACGAGGTACTTGGAAATACCGACAGCGACTATCGGAGTCAGCAGATTAACGATTTTTGGAAATCTATACCGCGCCGCGCACTGCCTCGAATATCCTACCGACTGCGCCAATTACGAAGGTGGCAGCCGGAGGACTTAAAAAAAACCGAAATTATTTTAATAAAGGTTTAATTAACCAAAAATTACAATATTAACTTAATCTAATTATTAAGTCTAGATTCGGACGATGCTAGTACCGAAGTGCCTAAATTAATTATTACAATATTAATCGATAGCTAAACGCGGATGCGGCATCAGCACATTTGTAACTAGGTGATCGGCGGCTACACGAGGCGTCGATTCAGCAAAACGGGTGTCGCAATTTTATGTTGAAAGTCCAATGTACGTAAATAGCTATCATGTCGCTATTCAGCTGATTTGGTGTAGGCAGAGCACGTAACAAGTATTAGGTATCGCATGTTGTTGAAAATCCCACGCAATTCTATGGATGTCAATACTCCATTTTCTTATTCGTTAGTACACGTGCGGTTTATTCCCATCTTATTGGTTCGGACCTCAGATCATAGAAACAAGGCAGATGTGCCAAGGCGTTATCGAGCTTGATGCCTGATTTTGAGCAAATTGCTCATACTAAAAACGTACGCGCTGGCGACGAACCGAACACGATCGATGGTATAAATACAGTGTTTTAGTTTAGTGCTAGTGTTGTGTGACGATTAACAGTGTTAGATTGAGAGTGTGCGGAATGTTTAATGCGTGGGAGATCTTTATATTCACAAGGAGCGCTTAATTATGCGCGTAATTGTGTCTAAAAATGTACTAAAAGTGGCGTCAGTTGTTCCCGTACTAATTTGCTATGATGGCATATCTCCTTGTTCTTATGATCTGAGGTTCGGACAGTATTGTAGTCCTTGAACGAGGCATTATCGTCTGGCGTCGATTAAAATATATTTTATTGTGAGTCGGTTTTTTTGTTCGTTCATTTATATGTCAATAGAACTGAAAATTTTATTTACACTATGCCGATATCTTGTATTATATATATGTATTATATTGTATTATATTATATGTGTATGTATTATATTATGTATTATATTATATTATATTATATTGTATTATATATATGTATATTATATATATGTATATACAATAGCAACTTGATCAGTCAATCTTATAAAGACCTATCAATGTTTCTGTACGTACCTACGTTTAAAAAATGTCATATTCATGTTTTCTGTGTTATTCTAGTTTCAAAGTTCATAAAAACCGTATTTTGCTACTTATAGCGATCGTTTATCTACAAAGAACCGGCAAATGACTCTGATTGTTAAGTTTATTTCAGCTAACTTCTTTTCATGGGTCGTCTTGGAAAGCGTCCAATATTTTTTTTACATAATAAGCTCGAAGCCAATTGCAAACGATGAGAGCATGTGGCAAAGAAATTGTGAAAAATTAACCTCAAATGTGTATTAGCTTGTGTGAATGTAGCCTTTATAGGTCATTGAAGCATTTTCACACGAGCTTTCGTAATAGCGCTAACGTTAAAATAGATTGCTCATTTTGTATGTTAACGCTAATACAGTTCCCATGACATCACCCGTGTGAAAGGTGTACATAACAGAATTCTAAAGACATCATTTTTAGGGTTCAGTAACCAAAGGGTAAAAATGGAACCCTATTACTAAGACTCCGCTGTCCGTTCGTCTGTCCGTCTGTCAGCAGGTTGTATTTCATGAACCGTGATAGACAGTTGAAATTTTCACAGATGATGTATTTCTGTTGTCGCTATAACAAATACTAAAAACAGAATGAAATAAATATTTAAGGGGGGCTCCCATTCAACCAACATGATTTTTTTGCTGTTTTTTTCTCGATTTTGATAAAGGTATAATTAGGTTATAATATAGTGTCTAATGTTGTATAGATAATGGTACGAAACCGTTTGTGCGCGAGTTCAACTCGCACTTGGCCGGTTTTAATAATCACGTACCCTTCAGTCATTATAATGTTTTTCACGACTTTAATGACCCCTAATACAATGTTATCGACATACTATTATTAATAATAATCTAAACAAAACTACTAGAATAACATATCAGTATAATGATATGTAGGTATACAGTTTCAGTAGACAGTGGTCGTTGGAATAATCTTGTAATTTACACGACTAGACTGTAGCAAAGATAGAGGTCAGACTAAATAAACATGGAATCTACTGAGCTAATGTAACGATATAGGTACCGTCGGGGTATTTTACGTCCTGTTTATGAAGGAACAATATATGCTTCTTGTATAAAGTTTTGATACGAAAAATCATACGAAAGAATTCTTGGAAAGGTCCTAATGAGATTTTTTCACTAAATCGATTGCATTGGATTGAGGTGACGAAGAAGAGGTATATACTCAGCGTAAAGACTGAAATAATACTCCAATCCCCAGTTAGACCGATGTAACTGAGTTTATTTTCAAACAAACCTGGAATTGGATTTGTTCTAAGTATAGATAAATGGCAAAAGGTTCTGTCTTTATCACATTAAACCTAAAAGGCCGTCAAAGTTTTGTTGTAGGTACACCTCTATAGTTCTTTGAATAACAACGTCTGGAAAGTTATTTACTTATGTGTATGTCGATGTTTTAGCATATCCATAAATTATGACTTTTTTTGCTCAAAGGCTGCAGGTCGGCTACATGTAACGTTTGCACTAAATCCAATACGTTACGATTGCATGTCGCTTCATACGGTGCCAATTCACTCCGCGTCGGGTCCGCCTGGGACTCTGTTCATCGTAAATAAACTAGCGACGTGCTACACACACATACATCTTACTAGGATAACCAGAAACCTGCAAATAATTTGCTCTAATCTAAATTAAGTATAGAATTATTAACGCTGTAGTACCTAAGAGACGCGAAACATGAAACTAAATTGCTGCGGTCGTCCCAGACGCAATATAACTGGAAACATTAATGTCAATTTGGTAACTATTCAATTGGCGCAATTGATTAGTCAAACAATTGTGTATTACCAATATTAATATCGCATCTGTCGTATCTTATGAAGCTTGTCTATGCAGAATTAGCCACACAGCTGCGCCCGGCTTGCATATTATTTGCTTGTAGCCAACTGAGGGCGTGTTGGCTGGCTCTTTCGAAATAAGCCGATTTGCCCCGAGATGATTCCATTAAAACATTTCGCATCAATAATGCGGTACCTTTAGTTAACGTATAGAACCGAGTGGTAGAATCGATATTGAAGTAGAATCGTTTTCATTACGCTGAGCTATTTTGAATGCTGGGGTGGTGATCTGTAAATTACTAGATGTGGGTAGGTAAGAGGGTCCATTGAAGTAGGTATATACTGGTACCTGGTACCTATCTGATTTGGCGTATTATAGTGGTGGTGAGCGATGGCTTGGCTTTCATTTATTTGAATGAAATCTGAATTGTGGGTTTTTAATTTTAAAGAAACTAGGTACCTAGGTACCTATTTTTTACTTTGAATTCAAGATTTTCTTTGAAAAATTTGTTCGTTCTGATTAAAATTGTGTCTTTGCTTACTACTTCAATAATTAAATACCTAGGTAGGTAGGTACTTACGGATTTATTTGCAATTCTTACCCACACAATTCGTTTGTTTTTTTTTTAATTCATTAGATTATAGAGTTTATTACACATTCTAATTAACGTCAAATTAATCATGTCAATTTACCTTTCGCAAATTGGCAGTAGGTAGGCGGTAAACGAAATTGTATAATAATTTAGTTTGGCGCAATTACGTTAATCCGACGTATTTGTTTTGTAAAGAAAAAAATACCTACTTATGCAAAATCAGTTGATCGCAAATCAATAGGATTTAGTATAAAATATTGTTATCTCTATTGCATATTTTAGCAATTGATCGCTTTTTTACGGTGGAAGATGCGATTATACGATGTCAATTTACTGCAATCTTGCCCGTTTTTATAGCCTTTGAGATAAAAATTTACGACTTTCGTAGCATTTTTTCTTGATATTCAAGGATGATCTGACATCAAAAATGTATTTGTAACATTTTTTATCGTAGAAAAAAGTATTTCAACATCTCTTTGACCGCTTTGTAATACCTACCTACTAAAATAATACATTGGAACGTAATCGCGTATTTCCTACAGAATAAATAAATAAATAAAAAAATACCAACATTATTCAAAGTTCTTTAACCGTATCAAATTAATCTCTGTCAACGTTTCCCAAACCACAAAAGAACGAAACATTTTTACATGAGCGTAGCCCGCGACGGGTGCATGTCAAAACGCAATATACCTAATAAAATCAGCATTCAGGGATCGATGTGTAAGCACTTAGCGTTACACGGCTGCTGCCTGTGGCAGTTTTGCTCGGACAGCCTTTTGAAAAGATGAGAAATAGTTATTTTCTCGTTGTGGACTCCCCACGACGATTAATCATCCTTACTCAGCGGGTGGCACGGATTGACCTATGTACACTTACGCCACTTCAGACATTCGCCTTTGTTCCACCACTGCACTATTGTCTTAGAACATTATTTAATCACGCTTTAAATAAAAATAATTACATATTTTATGAGGCGAAACGTCTGTGAAAGGTTACCACGTGAAAACGAATGTAGGTAGGTAGATGTTTCGTTTTTGTTTAGGAAAAAAAACAAATTTATTTCGATTGTGATTTTGGCGATTGTTCTTATCCGACTTCAAAAAAAGAAGGTTCTCAGTTCTCAATTCTACAGATGTATGACCTATGCATGTAATATTATTGGAACTCCAATATATTCACAATTCACATTATGATAGTTCACACTATTATGGCTTCCAAACAAATATACTTACAAATATAGGTGTGTGTAGTGTATATGTATGTTTGTCCACGCATTTTTTTCTAAACTATTAATCAAAATTAACAATTTTTTTTTGGTATACGTTTATTTCTAGGTACATAAAGAACAGTGATCTTTTTGAAGGCGTTTTTAACTTTATTCCTAAAGTTATTTTGTTGTATGATTATACCGCAGTTGAGTAGGTAGGTATCGGTCAAGAAAAACAGAATAACTTATAAAACCATATATTAGCAAACTTTTTTAATAAATTCATAAACTAACTACGTACGCTAAAGATTAAATTACATTTTACTCAACAAGTTAGAAGAAAAAGGTTTACTTATGCGGTAGTTTAATTAATACTGCACATTTCTCTCGTGTTCCTTGAATCCGAAACTCAAAACGTATAAACTAGAATCCACTCGGAAAACTATTTCCTTGTAAAAACAAACAGGGACACCGCATTCTCTCTATTTGCTAAGACTTTGTACTGGCACATGTTTAAAATTAAATGAATATTTGTTTGTGTGTATGGCTTGTCTGGGTTTGAATTTAGGGAAATGTATTTGTATGAAACAATAATTCCATATGTGTACAACCCACGCAGATAAAGAGTGAGATTGAAGATTGCGTCGCCTCTAGTCACCTCTCGCTCGCTCGTAATATAGTAGAGAGCGATAGAGTGCGAGCGCTCGCACAATAGTGACTTTGCCATTTTCAATCCCATTCTTTATCGGCGCAAACTGAAGGGCTACAGGCAGACTGAAGTGAAATCAAACTCAAATATTTTGTATTAAGATGATTAGCTATGTAGCATTACTGTAGGTAGGTATTACTAGTAGGCATTGTATTGGTTTCTGTTGGTAATTACTAATTAAATACACCTACTGGCCAAGCCTACCTACTAAGCTTAGTCATTTAAATTCTAGTACAACCCACATTAGTCAACGCCTTTTCTAGATTAAAATATAATGTTGACATAATTTATTCTTTAAGTGAACACTATTACAATATTTAAGGCCCTTGTAATGTAACCTAACAGAATGTATAATATCCCGCACAACAGAAGGCAAACATTTTTCGCGATCCCCAAAGCCTCGTGAACGAAACCGGGGCAAAGCCTAGTATTTAAATATTTAGGTAGGTTCGTTACGTATAATCTTCGAGCATACAGATTGCCAACATTTTGCGACATGTTCGTTAAATCTTTCAAAATGGTTTCTCTTTGTCCATTATGTTTCTTTTTTGCAAAACGTTAATAGGAAGCTAAGACTGGTCGAACTTTGCGACAAAAGTAATCCGTATTCTTAATGTTCTTACTCTGGTGGTGTGTTAATGGATTTTAGGAATGATTAGCTTCCTGTGGTCCTTTATATTAAATTTATTTTTATTAATTTATTCTCGTAATTTTGATGTAGGTATATTAAAAGGCGTGAATATTTAAAAATCTAAACGGAATGATGAGAAATCATAATAAACAAGTGATGTTTTGATATGAATCCTGTCACGATCAATATCATACGAAAAAAAATTCACGTAACGAAGAGTCGATTTTGTACCTACTCTTATTTACAGTGAAATAAAGATTGAAATAAATTAAATATTAATATTATTTTTAATAAACATTCTTAGATTTTTTTTTCGGTGCATCATTTAGAACAATTCTGTGTGCCGTGCTGGCTTAGAGCTTCTAAACCTGAGCGTAGATACTTGGGCAGAGGTCAAATGGATACTTATAAAACAATAACAAAAACATTTTTTTATACATAAATTCTAATTTAGGTAATTGTTGATTTCTCAGAATTCCGTTTAGACGAGGTCAAATTAATAATAGTATTGTAATCTAGAATTATAAGAAACAAACCAACATGCGTTTCATTAATGTCCATCACAATTTGTGGTGGGCCTAATCCTGTAACAAATAAAAATGTCTCCTTTGTCATGTTAAAACCTTAAAACGATAACAAGAATGAAGTTCCGCCATTTGCCATGCTGTGCACGTTTTATTACTGCAACGTGGATGCATCGAGTGACCGTCCATTTCTATTAAATAGGTATCTTAGATTAGCTACTTCGAAGAATATATTTTATATTTATGATATAAAAAATGATTGTAGGGTTTTTCCTGCTCAGATTGTTCAGTGGTTTTAGTAGGGTTGCTGCTGTCATTTATAACTCCTATTTTCAGTTCAAATACGGTCTCCCGTAAGTATTATTATAACAAAGGGAATACTTAGGATAACGGTTTCAGTCTGAGATCCAGTCCGCTTTCAAAGAATATTTCTATGCAAACAATTTGGTTGCTGGTTGCGGAGTTCAGTACATAGTCATAGTCAGCGTATTGATACCAACCTAATTTAGAGACTGCAAGCTGGTAGAAAGCTGAAAAACAGCTTGATTTCCAAAATAAATTTTTTTTTGTTTTTTAGGTTCCGTACCTCAAAAGGAAAAACGGAACCCTTATAAGATCACTTTGTTGTCCGTCTGTCACCGGACCCCTACAAGCTTAATATTATGTTAAGCACCATCTATGCTTGCTACTGCTGGTTAATGCTGTTCAACTATATTCTCATAGATGGCGCTATTGTGCCATCATGTTTTTATACGCTTGAGGAAGATACGGAACCCTCGGTGCGCCAGTCTGACTCGCACTTGGCCAGTTTTTTTTATCGTATACATAATTATGGTCTTGTGTCTTGGGTGCGTTTAAAGACACATCTCACATGTACATAAGCACCCAGACCCAAAAACATTATTATATGTCAATACTAATATTTGTTCCACACAGGAATCGAACACTTGACCCCTGCGCTAACCGTGTTGTCATATATTATAATACACAGTCTTTCAAGAAAATGTGGCAATGTTTACGTAATAACTGGGTGCAAATGGTTTGAAAAATGCTCTGACACTTATGCTGTAGCGTTCAATTTAAGAGCTAAGATGTGGGTACAGTTACTGGGTCACACTAGAACATCAAGTTCAACTCTGAGAGTAACTACATTGTAAACACTTGGAACGACATTTGCATTTGGACTTGTTCATTTGGCAACCATTGATAAAATATGCACGTATTCACCATGAACTTAAACACAAAGATCATGATCATCTGAACGTCTCAAAACTACCACATAATTATGCAAGTTATTAATAGCACTTGACAATTGGAAGTCATATCTACTTTACTGTGTACCGCGCGCTGTAGACACATATAAATACAAAGAATATGATTGAACACGTACAGCTTCATCGATAAAAGCAATATCTTCCAGGCAGCCTTTGGATGGACAAAGCTTATTTGAAACTAGCTGTAGCCGACAATTTCGATCGCGTGGTTTTTAAAGATGTATATAAAAGTAACTAAATGCTATTTCAGACTAAGTATAATCTATAGATTCGTTCAGCCCTTCTGGCGTGATTGAGTACCTAACAAATATCAATCCATCCAAACTTTCGCATTTATAATAAGTAGGAAGATTATAGGACACTAGCTTTTGCCCGCTGCTCCGCCCGCGTTGAGGTCGAATATTATCCCATGGGAATGCACTACCGGGTTAATAAAAAGTGGCCTAGATCACTCCGGCCCATAAACCTATATCTATGCAAAAATCATGGCGATCCGTTGCTTGCTCCGTTGCTGCGTGGTAGAAGAACAAACCAACAAACACCCTTTTGCAGTTATTTGAAGTATTTGTAGGGATGGGATACAGTCCTACACAATATAAATTTTTAGCTTTGATTACGCGCCTAAGAGAGCGAAGTGTTCGATGAATATGACCATTCCAGGATGATTTCCAGTAACTACTTTGGTAGCTCCTCACTATTCAGCAGCTTGGTCTAAGCAACATCTGTTGGTTGATCACAATTCAATGTTCAGTTGAATATTGAATAGCATGCAAGCTGACGTTGTCATTACGCATTCTACTTGAAATCTGCAGTAGGTATAATTGGTGGACGTTATTTGCATTAATAAGAAAACCATTTTTGACCCCCGATATAACAATTCAAAGCGTCTGATATCAGCCATGTCCGGTGCGGTTTTCTCCTGTGCCCGCGTGCGGCGTTTTTTCGTTTTTTTCCGTTCGGTAGATTTTTTCTCCCTTACATCCCGTAGGTAATTTGTAACTATGCGGTTTTCACACAACCGCATGCGGGCCCAAGACAGTGTAAACAATAAGTTTGTTCTCAAAGATATGCACGCGGCAAACGCATCTACATTCCTGAAGCTGTCTTCAGACTAGGCTATACTATATAGTATAGCGTATGCTATACAGGTTGTCCCACGGCTATGCCACATGGAGGGAAAGTACTTTAAATATTTGAGATAGGAAGTTTTGCTTCATGGAGACTTCACTTTATTTTTTAAATTTAGTAATACTACATTTAAAGATTTTTAAAAAGTTGCTTGCTTCATCTGGGTATCGAACTGACCAAATGTGAAAAAATGAACATCCTGTATTTTTATGATGCCAATTAAAAGGGTTCATTGTAAGCATTAATTCCTTCTAAGAAACATACGGTCGGTTGCAGAAAGATAATTAAATTTTAATGGAGGCATTAACCATACAATTTCTGTCGTTAAAGTCTCCTTTAAAACTTAATGACCTTTTCTGCAACTCGATAGTATCTTAAATTAAAATAACATGTTGAAATTTTACATTTAAGTTTAGAAAAATAATGAATTAGAATAACTTTTCGTGTCGATTTTCATAGATAGCTTTGATTATTTAGTAAAAAGTACTTTTTACACTGTTTTCGTTATAAGTGCATGATAAATGCAATAAAATACTATTTAAATGCATCTTTGCTATGAGCTAGACAGTAGGCGAATTTGATGAAAAAAATGAAAATATTACGGTGTTCCTTTAATTTAGGATACCATGTTACTTAGAAGAAATTAATGCTTATAATCTGAAGACAGCTTTACTGTCGACTAATAAACGAAATTGAAGCTTTCAAAATCTTTAACATGATTTTGTCAAAGTTCCTAATTAAATAATATACCTAATTAAATAAACAAATATAACGTGTATTTTATTAATTTATTCTAAAGCACAACCAATTTCTTAGCCCAGATAAACTAAGCACGTTAAGTACCTACCAAAAAACCGTAGAGATAAGTGATAACATAATTTATGTGAGGCAGCGTTTTGTTTTAGGCGTTCACACTTATCAAGAATTCTTGGCATTGTTTGTGTGTAAATTGTACCTATCTACTTCTAAAGAAATAACAACGAAAGTAAGATAAAAGTATTAAAATGTGACTTTTGTTAAAACTGTTACTGTATGCCAATCAAAATGTTTATTTTTAGTTATAAATTTCTCATGTCATCATCATCTGCCTAGCCTTTTCCCAAATTATATTGGGGTCGGCTTCCAGTCTAACTAGTTTTGGCTGAATATCAATATTTTACGTGGAGCGACTGCCATCTGACCTCCACAACCCAATTAATGGGTAATACCGGTATTCGAATGTTAGACCAGCTGTCAGACTTTTAGGGCTTCTGACTACCCGTAACGATTGTCAAAGATATTCCTATGACAACCGGGACCGACTGCTTAACGTGCTCTCCGAGGCACGGAGGGGTCTCGATGTGTAAAGAACGGTCACCCATCCAAGGACTGACCGCGGCAAGCGCAGCTTAACCTTGCAGATCGATCGATCAGCGCGGCTGTCATTTAGCCACGAGCCCCCCTTTATAAATTTCTCATGTAAGTGAATTATAATTCTTATGGGAAATAAAGATATCTCAAACCTCAAAATAATCTAATGTAATTTATAGGGTTAAGTAACTGACATAAATCTTTAAAAGGCTCAATGACCAGATGACTTCCACGACTACTTTTGCAGACTAATTTTGGAGATACGTTGTCCTTTAAGAATCGATAAAAGTCAATATTGATTGACTTTTTTATTAGACCTTTAGTTCTCATTGAAAATAAATATAACAGCTCGAAGTCTTAATAAATGAAGGCAGATTTCCCAAGGCATATGAAAGAATTTTGAAACACTAATACAGTTATTATTAGCTAGATCAAGATTGATGATGCGCAGTTTGATTTTCGACCTGATCTCTCAACGGACTGTGCAATTTTCTGGCTGGAAAAACATTGGTAATTACAACATCAAATACATGTATAGGTATGCTTTTTTACGGGCTCCAGTCGAGCTTTCGATTTAGTAAATTGTAGTTTACTTTGAGAGATACTGAGTCTAGTATTTTTACTAGGGTACGTATATGTTAAAAGCGTTACTCTTACTAAAATACCGATAGTGTTTCTTTTAATCAAGGAGAGAGTCTTGTTTTAAATCCCTTTCGATCAAAATGTTATGTAAAAAATAAAATAAAGACAACAAGACGTTCACATATAATAATTATATTATTACGACGTCATAGTTAAGTCTATAAAATATCTTTTAAAATGCGTTTAACGTATTGATTGATAGGGGCAAGGAATATTATCGACGTTATATATTTTTTCCTAAATCATTACACAAATATCTGTATGTTAATCAATATCTACGGGTTAACCTTGCTGGCCCAATATCCTAATGCCTTAGTCACCTCACACAACGTCCTCGGGCACAAAAGGAAATCTATTTGATGTTCGAGTTTTTCTTAGTAGGACCCCAAACACTTTCTTAGAGCAGCTCCTTCATCTATTTAATGTTCTACACGAGTTATAATCTAGAGGCTGCGAGTAATGTAACAAATCTCTGAGGCACATTATTACGATGGTAGCCTTGGGAACTACCCAAGAAATAGGATAATATGGATGAACTATATTTATATAGAAAATGGCACCTAATCCTCTCTTGGTATGTAATTAAATGAGTTGAGATATTATTTACTACAAGGGGATTTATAATATTCGTCCGATAACTATATCGATGTGCTTGACTGAGGGGTCGAGGAGTTCTAATTACTAAAAATAGAGGAAAGAGACTGTGGAGGTCTTCGACCTGCTAATAATTATAATTACCTATCAATATACTAGCAATTTCCTGTGATTTTATTCTTTTATACAGACCCCATGCATAACACTTTTAAATATATGAATTTCTGAAAATCCTCTCGTTTTGTAGGCTTTAAAATTTTTCATAAGAAAAAGATATTAACAGCTATCACATGGCAGATAAGTTTTCTTCTTATTAAGATGCTGCCTAAACTGTGTTTATAAAGTTAAGGCTATATTGATAATACTTTAATTCGTTTTAAAACTGCTGACCCCGTCTTTATCTTGTCCTTTAAAAAGCAGTCGTGACTCTGATGGATGAATGAAGTAGGTAGGTACTCACCTCAAGAAAACCATTTGAAATTATTTGTATAGAATAAGTACATAACCTGTCAATAGCAATGAAAAGTTATATTTTAACGTGTATAGTTTGTAACCTTATTCATACAAAAATATATTTGGTAACTTACTAAATTGCTTACCTTTCTTCGTAGATTTATATGTCTTCACCATTCATGGCGAATTTTCGATCATGACAGCTATTATTTTTATATACGTCACCGTGATTCAGCTAGAAAATGGCAGAGGGATAACTTTATTGAACGGGTTATAATTGATTATAGCCAGTCTGTGCTATACAGAGATTGAGGAGCTCGTGGCTAATTGTCAGCCGCGCTGGGCGATTTATCTGCGAAGTTAAGCTACGCTTGCCGCGGTCAGTCCATGGATGTGTGATCATTCTTTACATATAGAGACCCCTCCGTGCCTCGGAGAGCACGTTATATTGTCGGTGTCGGTTGTCTATGACTATGATAGCCGTTACGGGTAGTCAGAAACCCGAAAGTCTAACAACTAGTCTAACTTTGGAATACCGGTATTACTAATATTTAGCCGCGTGTAGTTAGACTGGAAGCCGACCCCAACTTAGTTTTGGAAAAGGCTGGGTGGATGACTTCGATATGTGGGTAATATTTCTATTCTACGAGTCAGATTTAATTTTGTGGGTGTGTTTCGGTTCCAAAGTTATATTTGCCTACCAATAGCAGTTAAAGGCAATTTTAGTTGATGTGGATTCGTGTGAAATTGTTGATGTGTTTGGAAGGACGTGGAAAGCACAGAACGTCGAGATTTAGCTTAAAATTGAAGATTAGATAAACCAGGTTAAACCATTTGTCTACAGTTGTACTAACACGCTAGTCTGCCAATTCTTAATCATTAAACCATGCTCCCTCTCTGTGAGAGAAGGCCTGTGTCCCAGTAAAAAACCATCCGGCTGACATCGGATACTTATTTAATTTGAAATAAGTAGTAGTATAACTTTGTGCAATACTTATGTATACCTAAATATACCCATTATATCGTGTGCATTTCACTGGCGTGTAATCTATGAAATGTTCCAAATATTACTTAATCGCCGTAGAGATACGCGGCTTCAAAGGCAATGTAATTTTGTATCCATATGACAAAGTACACTGAACGTGACGCAGTTCTCCGTGAAATTGCTCTTTCTCTGCACTATACAACTATGTAGCGCCTCAATTCACTCATATGTGATCATGCAAAAGTATGTTTACCTATGCTACCATATTTACGATAAACATACCTAATCGTATCAGCACATCGCATAGTACACTGCGGTTTCGTGGAAAATTAGTTTAATTTTAGGGATTCGTACTTCTCAAATATACTTATAGGTTTTCTGGATTTATTCAGAAATGATACTTATCTAGATAAACTTGGAAAGTAAAACAAAGGTTAAATACAAATTATTAAGATAAATAAATGATTTATTGAATAAACAAAATATCTTATCAAAAACACTTATTGCAACCGTCTATAAAGCATTACTAAGTTAGTAATAAATAAATAATGGACTACTTATTTCGCTAAGATTTACAAATAATAAATAAAATAATTCTGTACATGTATACGAAATGTTGAAGTTTTTAGCCTCGAGTCTAAATTTGAAGCACCATAAGTTGCTTAATAAACAGTGGTTGCTTGTAAATTAGAAACAAAATGAAGACCATTTTAATATAATATTAATCAGCAAATTCGTCGTACAGTTTATGGAATATATATTATTAATATTTTTTTAATTTTATTAGACCTTTAGTACAACAAAATCATCATCTATCCAAATCTATTGTTAGTCAAAATGTATTATGCAAAAAAATTCTATATTTTTATTATCGTTTCTAAATATTTACTCCATAAAAAAAATTAAAACGGTTCAACATTAATTAATGTTGTCACTCAGTCTTTAACATTATAGTCATGTCCCGTCAAGCCTTTTCCCAACTAGGTTGGGGTCTAACTAGATGCGACTCAATATTAGTATTTTACATGGAGCGACTGCCATCTGACCCAAATTTTACTGGGCAATACTGGTATTATAAGGTTAGACCAGTTGTCAGACTTTCGGGCTTCTGACTATCAATAACGACTGTCATAGATATTCGTGTAATAACCAGGACCGACTGTTTAACGTGCTGTCTGAGGCACAGAGGGGTCTTGATGTGTACGAGTAATGAACGGTCACCCATCGATGGACTGACCGCGGCAAGCGCAGCTTAACCTCGCTGGTCGTTCGATCAGCGCGACTGATTTTGCCTCGAGCCCCTCAATGTTGTTAGTAGGTAATAGGAATAAATTGGCAGCCAAAGTTCGATGACACTGAGTGACGTACCGAGGCTCTTGGGACGCAATCCATCACACGACCGCTCTCTGTGGCCTTCGGTAACGATTCCTTCGCCTTTGTTATGTATCTATTGATATTGACTTGTGTGGGCCACTTATAATTTACTTTCTTTATTGGAAATACTATCACGGCTTCCCTTTGACATGTTTGGTTTTTGTAAATATATTCTAACTATTCTTAGGTAAAGAATCATCGATCATAATATAGAGTTTGACTACAAATTATTATTTGCACGGTAGATAATTGTGAATAGATTTACAAAGATTTATCGTTTTAGCAGTCCTAATGTGTTTTCATTATTTTGAATTTGAGACTAAACAACAGCTTAAAATCTAATTTGATTATATAAATCGAAACAAAACGATCATGTTTCTACATTATGACGAAAACCTTTGCCAATTTTCTTATCAATAAATAGTAACTTAGTCAGCTTCCTTTATATCCACATACGTGTTTTGTATATCGTTTACCGATCCGCTGTATATCTTATTGTTTCGTTAGTTTTGTTGTTGCAAACAAAGAAATTAGTAAGTCATATTTTTGTTATTTAATTTTCAAGAGGTGCCGTAGATATGAACCTTTAATGATCGGGCAAACAGCGGCTCCAAAATCGAACGGATCATAATTACGCATCCGTATCAAAGCGAACTTTCATGATTGCGTATCAAACTCACACAAGCCACCATGATACGCAGTGACGAACGATATGGCAAATGTTACTAGTATACACCATTATACACTCCATTTGTTTCTTTGTAAATTAAATAATAAAAACATGAATTTTGCTGTTATTTATGAAAGTTCACCAAAGAAAGTTGAATGCAGACATTGCATTTCTGTAAAACTATTCACTTAGCGACTAATTGCTGAAAATAAAAAGCTTCTGGCACATTTAAAAAAAGCTTCGGAAGAAAGGATAAAATTGTTCATTTAATACTGAAAGCGATCTGTGATTCTAGACTAATTTGCTTGAATGCGCAAAGTACGCAGTAGTAGCCTTGTGTAGTAGTAGTAGCAGTGGTAGGTACTTCTTTTGGCTTTCGCCAAAAGAAGTACTACCACCTTTACTTGATTTCATAACTATGAGCAGCAGCAACCTCATTTGCATACCTTGTAAGTTGCATTTTTGCGTAGGATGGGTATGTACTGAGAGACTACGCACGTTACCTGTATTTGTCTGGCTGCGCGTATCTACCTTTCCACTGCTGCAGTATCAAGTTGTCGCGGAGTGCCTCCCTCCCTCTCTATCCTCTCAAGCCACGGCTAGCTTTCTGAGGGAGCCTCCGGACACAAATCTTGATGAATAGGAAAGGAAACGACTTGGATGGTTTGAGAGGTGTATTTGCGACGAAGTAGCATTTACAACGGTTCACTGCAGTTAGAACGGTATAAAAAACAACAACTGTTATAAAAGACGATTCTTGCTTATAGCTTTGCACACATGATAAATAGGTAGTAGGTATAAAATATAACAGTACAGCGGTTCAGCGGTCCACGACCGATGTCGTTGGAGCCCAGACAAAGAATGGTGAAACAATGAAATAAATGCATAAAAATATGAGATGTTCTAATTTTGAAAATTAAAGTTCAAATCTGGAAGGGTGGAATGGATGAAGTGGCCAGTAATGGAAGATTGCCAGCACTAAATGATGAAAGAGGGATGACTCCATCACAAAGTTACGCACGACTACGCACAGCTTACGACGACGACACTTCTATTGCCGTCCAATGCCTTTTTTTTTTTTTTTTTTGAGGATGGGAAATCATCAAATGACCCCTCCCGCTCTGGGCGGAGCGGAAGGGAGTGTCAGACTCTTACTGACTAAAACCCACCCATGTTCCTTCGTTAGCCCTTTTGTCCGGGTCAGCGGTATCCCTTCCGGACAATCCCGCTTTCCCGGCAGGCTTGGGCCCTAGAGGGCCCCCTCTCTGATGCTGACATCTCTTTGAGGCGCGCGTGGAACACGTACGCGCCGTTCGGCACGGGCCTGGTCCTGATCGGACGGTGAGCTACCCATTACTCACCGCCCGCAGGCCCGCGCCTACGGTGGCCGGGAGTCGTCACGCGGCTCCCGACGCCCGGAGCGTCTACCGCGGCGGCTTGGACGGGAGAATCTCTCCCTCTCCCGTCCCGCCGCCTCCTTCACTAGCATGACTGCTTCGCCGTCCAATGCCTGCGCGTAGGTTTATAGATCCGAGTAGGTCACGCGTGTGTCAATGACGTCAGACCATGCATCCGTGCGTAGCGTGTCCGTGTGTAGGTAGTATTCAAATAAAGGCTTTATATTAAAATGCGATGGGAATGCTTTCTGACGGTTAATTGCATCAGTATATAAATGAAGTATCCACGCAATATTTACATAAAAAAGAGGCCTGATTTAAAGTGTTAATAGCGCCTGTAATTTCCCGAGTGTTTAACTAACCACAGTCCAATAATTACTAGTCACTTATTTAGCTGTGTAAACAAGCTGATTTAATTCCTGTGGACGTCCATCATTCCTGATGGGCGGTCACTAAACTTTGCATACACGCATTTATGATGCATGGCGTTAATTAAAAATTGTACGCAGTGTGTAATTTTTGTTTTAAATGAACGAATTTTATGACAGTGTTGATTGTGATTTTGAATTTCAGGTGTCTTTTTTGAGCTCGGTTTGTATATCAACAAACGGATCGTTATGTTCATTTTGTATTTTTCTAATTTTATAGATTCTAAAGATTATAAGGATTTTACTATGGTAAGTTATTTAAAGCTAGAACAGTTTTGATGTATATCGTTTCTTTTTAACTTAAATACCTAATGTTAATTGGTAGTACTTATAAAGTTGGTTAGCAAGGCGGGTCAGTAACGTCTTCTAATCGGTTAATCATAAATGTTCAACCAAATTCTATTATTCAATTTTGTTACTGAGACCCAAATCTGTTACAGTGAAACAATTTAGTTCTGGCTTATAAACTTTCAGGTTTTGGGTTTAACCTCTGACATTGTTTTATTTTGTAGCGAAAACAGATGTTACGGGGTTTCATTTCCTACCTCGAATACTCAACGCTTGAATATGTGAATAAATAAATCTGCGTTAAACCGCATACCTACCAATGTAGGCAAGAGGGGATACAAAGGGCTAATCTATAATAATACCAATTGTATCATTCATACAATACAAAACGAGGAAGCCGACAGACATTTCATTCACATATACATAGGGATTTATTAAAAGAGGTCAGGTCGGTGAAAACGCCTGAAATATTGAGGATGTCAGGTAAATTTATAGGGATAATATGTTGGAGGCACGAGAAGCTCAATTTCCGAGAGAGTTTACTGTGATTTTTTTCTGTCTAAGAAAAATAGATAGCAAAGATTGTTAGAACGTCAAAAAAGTGCAATATCGCGCGCGCTGCTGCCTCGCTACCTCACCTATTCTTCCGGTTCAAACACTCCTTATAGCTTGGGTTCCCTAGACTAGAAGGTAGTTTATCTGTTCATAAATCGATCGCAAACAATGTAAAATGCTAATTCAATAAATCAATAGGTAGGTATAACTTGCTCAGATCATTATTTGTTAAACCAATACTTAACTCATTGCAATACTTAACGCATTGAGTGCCAACTACGGGTTTATATGTAGCAAATCACAGAATTCTACAGAAGAGGAGGCGATTCGCACACTACACCGCATCACGCAGCGTAGCGCGGGAGTGTGTGTTCTTACGTTGTTTGCAAGTACCGATCTGTGTTTGTATAGAAAACACGCGTAGTGCAACACAGAAAACGCATTCACGCGCAGTGTTGCAGATCACGCGCCTACAAGCGGAGAAACACGCACCGCCGCGCGTGGGTGCGCGGCAAGATGCAAAGTACGGCACACCAGGTTCTGCAGTATCGTGCGTAATTTTGACAGAGCTAGACGTAGTACTATTTCGAAATGGATCTCGATATCGATCGATTTATATTCGAAATCGAAATATAATTCTTCTAATAATCTATTACTTATAATAAATCTGTAGAGAGGTCAATTCTGTACATGAAATATATTTTCAAAATAACTATCAGGACCCGATTAGTGATCGATACTGATGCTAAAAATGCAATCAGTAAAATTTTTGTCTGTCTGTCTGTATGTTCCTTATAGAAACAAAAACTACTCGACGGATTTTGACGAAACTTGTTACAATTATTCTTCATACTTCTGGGCAGGTTATAGTATACTTTTTATCACGCTACAATCAATAGGAGCAGAGCAGTGAAGGGAAATGTTTGGGAAAACGGGAGAAGTTACTCCATTTTTTAAGCTTCCGTCGCGTGTGCAGCCTTAATGGTTAAAGCTACATAGAAATCATGTATGACGAAAATGTTCTACATAAAATTATCTAAAAAATATCCTAAAACAGCATATGTCTATCTTTTATGGTTGACTCACAATAACACGTGTAACTCCCGATAGCTTAGCAGTTCGGAGCTTTCTGATTGTATGACACACAAGGAGTTACACGCTGATGGAGTCGCGGGCATAGCTTTTAATAATAATATTCTGCGATTCCTTATTGTGATATTTTTCAACAGTATTGTGGATTGACATATTATATTTCCCTACTAAAATACGAAAGTTAATCTATCTGTTACATCAAAACCATTGAACCGTGAGGAAGGAGTTAGGCTACTTTTTTACGAAAAACGACAGAAACGCGGACGAAGTCGCGGGCAAAAGCTAGTTCTAAGTATAATTCTTCCAATTTGATTATACAAACAAATAATATCAGCATACTAAATGAGTTCTTAATGAATAACCATTTTTAGTATAAAAAACAATGCTCTGCAATGTATTATCACCACCGCAAGCTGCTGTGAAATAAAGCCTCTATGCCACCGCATGACTATACTGTAGCTCCGCGCGTTTGTGCGGAGAAATCTGCATGATGATGCAGATCTGCACTGCCGCACCCGCACGCGTGGCTCTGTCGCCACGCACAACGCAGGGTAGCGCAGGGCAGTGTGTGTTTCGCGTAGGTCTCTAACAACTGTCTAGAGTGAAGCATAAAATCGTTCCATGTAATGGTAAACAACGTGTATAAATTTACACTACAACTTGACATTGGTCAAAGATGCGCTGTCAGTCATAATTAAGTAGACATTTATGACCAATATAAATATTTAGGTTACACTTTACATATACCAATTGGGTTTCTGTAGAATTATGTGTAGCAAATAATGAATTTTCCCATTGTGTCTGCTGCTTGACATTCAATGAGTTAAAAAATAATTTATTGACAGGCTCACATTATAATGTTTTGTTGCCAATTTGCCATCTAAACTTTATTAGAGACAAACAAAATAACTCGATTTATTTTACTGCTAACACTCTGAAAGAACATTCTTCTCTGCAGAACGCGATCAACTGCTCATAAAAGTTTATATGAAAACAAATTCTTTGGCGGCTCGTAAACGGGACATCATAAAAATGTACGCGCGATCTCCCATCGATAGAGGCAGCAGCTGATGAGACCGATTATGTTTATGGTACACGCGTTCCCTTGGGACATCGCCCTGAACGTCTAAAGCTCCAAAAGCTCCACCCAAGTACGGCAATGTATCATTTTTATGAGCCTGGCCAAAGTGAATTTGCAGGGCGAGATAACTCGAACGTGTTAGTCATTTACATCTAATGTGGCCAACCGTAATTTAGGAGTAACAACTTTTCCCAAAAATTTCGCTTCGGCTGTGCAATTAATTTGATCCCTTATCGGCCTTTGATAATTGGTTTAGATAAGCCTTTAATGGTGCTGTTTCTGCTCCAGATATCTGTATAATCTATGAAATTTTGCACAAAAATGTTTTGGTTGTATACTTTATCTAAATTATAAGATTTTTCAAATAACTTTATTATAAGAAAATTCAATTTTAACTTTAAATTTAAAATTTTATTTCGAATAGTTAGGTATTTATTAACATTTCCGCAAAGGAATAGTTAGGTAATTTAATTAAAGGAAAACATAAGAGCAAAAGCTTTAACGTTTTCAAACGCAATAAACTGCAGACGTCAATTATCAATTACTTCTAAAGGCGTTTTTAATTACCTATACGGATAAATCATTCAGCTATTTAGTTCCGGATCGTGTCGATTTTCATTTCAAATTACTCAGTTTGTATCTATTGGAATTGCAAAATTTTAATACGTGCATGAATTTGCCTGTAAATGTTCACTTGGATTCAAGCCCGTGCATGCAAATACATTTTCAATTTTGATATAACCCGAAATGGTTCGGAAATTAATATAATGCATCACAGGCATAATTTTTCTAACGCGTATTTAATTTTTGTGAATTTATTTCATTTCATTATGATTAAACTGGTGCTTTAATTGGTATATATGATGATATTATGTCTACTTTTGACATGTGTTTAAATAGTTTTACCAATTATTTATCTTCATTCATACGTTCATTTATATATGGTAAATAAAACATAGGTAATTATTTCTGATGCAGAATCGGCTGTAGCTTTAAGCCATTATCTTTGTTATGCATTTGATAGCAAAAGTTGACTGGTTAACAAATCCATGGTTTTATTATAAAATATTTAAGAGATTTAATAACAATAAGTTATGCATAACATGGCTTTGACATGATCAAAATTCACAATGATATGTATTTAAGAAAACAGAACGGTCACCCATCCAATGCAAGGCAACGATAGCTTTATCTTGTATATTCATCAATCTCCGCTGTACCTACCAATGGAGCTACGAGTCTTAGTAAATACTCAAATAAGAACATACTCCAGTTGTATCTATCCTTAGTACATGGGTTTATGTAACAGAATAAATATCCTCGCCAGCTGAAGTTTCAAATAACATCCACTTAATTAAAGTTAATCTCGAATGGTGTTGCGCCCGACGACACGATTCCATTAGGAAGCAACACTGAACCGGCTTATCTAGGTCGTAATATGGAAGTCGAACTGTTTACGTACAACCTGTAGCAATTAAATTTAAACTGTGCATTCACGGCTATTGCAGCTGTTAAAGTGTCCTTCAAATCGAGTTTTGTATATTTGTGTTTATGCCAAATGAATAGGTATCGAGGGAAACGAATACTTACTTTATTTATTGTTTACAATATTGTGATTTGTTACAGTAATATTGTGATTATTTTATACGTAGCAAGCAACAAAAAGAAATTATATACCTATCATATGACTTTATTCGCTACACGACGGATTAATATTTGTAGTGTGTTTTAAGATATTGGTACCTACTACAGTTAATTGAATACTGTCCTTTTTATTATTTTAATTGAACTAGATCAGAAAAGTATTGCAATTCATTGAAATGCACCAAATTGTCTGCACTTCAAAGTACAGGGACAGTTGGTCTGCATTCAGGCAGAAGAACTGTCCCTGAAATTTTCAGGTCGTACGGTGATGTCACAGAGCATACAAACAAGGAGATATAGCAAATTAGGACGGGAACCGCTGTCGCCACTTTTTAAACGAGTGTGTCACAACTACAAACACTCCTTTTAAAATATAGAGATCTCCCACACGTGGAAAATGCCGCACACAATCAATCTAAGGGCGCCTTCAAATTAGCCGCAAAGAGCCGCGCGGTTGCAGCGCGGCTGCAGCGCTGCTGCCGCGCTGCAACCGCTAGGTTCGAGCATCATCGTGTTGTACATTTAGTTTCACGATGGACTCTAACAAATACAGAACAAAAACTACATGCGCATCGTCACTAGTCGATTGATGAACTGACGCGCGGCCGCAGCGCGGGTATCGCGCTGCAGTCGCGCGTTTTTTATTTTTAAAAGCAGCGCGGCGGCAGCTCTGCAGCCGCGCTGCCACCGCGCGACACTTTGCGGCAAATTTGAAGGCACCCTAACACTTATTCGTCACTCGTCACTCCCACTAGGTAAACTAAAACACTATACAGGGTAAAATTAAAACTAGTGCGGATATTTTAGGAGGTGAAAGTACTCATGAATATGATCAACTTTTACAATGGGACCGACACTGAAAGATGAAAAAAAACAATCTGCTGTTCCCTACAAAAATGCACTACAACACGATCAAAATGTATGGAACAGCTGATTTTTTTCATATTTCAGTTAATTTTACCCTGTATATAAATCATCGGCAACATGATCACATTGATCATGTCAAAGCGTCAAGCTCAATAGCGGCTTGGGCCCGTGGCACATCTCCATTGTTTCTATGATCTGAGTGCTGTTGTCTTTTTTGATTACTACAAATAACCGTAAATTAATAAAAATAAGTTCTTTATGCAATGTTAACTTTACAAAACGGCATTTTAGTTTAAAAGCCACAGAGTACTTATGCAAACGTCAAGTGTGTACCCATTTGTGAGCAATCCATTACTCGTTACACTATCAGAGGCTACTATCTGCGTACAACATCGCATCCTTTTGAATGTGGCTCTGTTGGAAACCTTGTTGGAATATTCATTTATATTATTCGGGACAAAAAGAAGGAAAAAGGGGGGACGTATGGAAAGCGCGTTGAATCTAAAGCAAGTCATTTTATATGACAACTGTATTTATACAACTACAACTGTAGTTGCTATCGATGTTTCGATAAAGTAGGTAATTAAAAATAAATTTAAAATGGCTCTTTCAATTTAGAAGTTTGGTGTCGACTGTTATGGTGCCGCAGTGGTGCTGGTGACGTACTACACGCAGAGGCCCTAGACAAGTTGCTTTTCTGTTAGTGTTCTCGCCAAACGATAAGCACAAAATGTATGGCAATGACATTATCTGCGGAAAAGTCACGTGACTCACAAATGTCACTTCCATACATTTTATCCGTAGCGTTTGCTGCGTTTGACGTTAACGCTAACAGAAAAGTAACTTTTCTAGGGCCTCAGATGGGTTTTTCCATACAGTTGCCGCGCCAAGAGTACCGGCGAGCGTCGCGTCGCACCACGCTCTCGACGCGTCAACTATGTGACAAAAAAACAACCGTCCGTTCGCAATACGACATCCGCACCGCTGCAGCGCCGCAGCAGTTCGGCAAAAAATGACTAAATTAAAAGAGCCCCAAGTTGCGTCGCTAATTTGAAAATTATAATATAATCATATCGAAGTAAACTGTTACAGTCCACCATAAAATTAAGGTCCACTTGCTTTCTTTGCATCATAGCGGTCGCTTGATCTATATCACCTAGTTTCGAACGGCTAACTTAATAATGAAGAATAATAAAACAATAAACTAAACTTATAAACTTCTATTCTAAGATTGTTTGATTACTTTTATTACTAAGTATTTCAACTTTACTGTGCAGCGCCATAGGTTTTCCTATGTTGTGCATTGTACTTTGTAAATAAATAAATAATAATCCTGCCTAAAATATGAGTCAGCAAAAAAGATAATGTTTAGAATGTATTATATTGTATAATGTTAGATGTGCAAGACAAGTAAAGCAGTAATTGCTTGGCACGCGTTGCTTTCATGTTGTGCCAGCAGTTTATGTCCCACATGTCATTTTGGTGGTACTACTAAAATTTTACTTAATAAGGAAACCTTAAATATTGTTTATAATATGTATAATTATACGCCTTGTTTGTTGTCTTGTAATAATGTAAGATCTACGGTTTTCTAAAAGAGGTGACTAGCTAGTTAAGGTGTTAAAAATGGTGCAGCTGCCGTGTGTCCTGTAAAATCTGTTCAACAGAAACTAGGTATTTGAGCCGCTCATTAAACAGTTAGTTTTATAATCATTATCAATCTCGCCACCAATCCCAAACTCCAAACCTCACGACCTCTACACCATAGTGCACATGCATAACAATATCATTGTCATCATTAATCTTTAAAATTGTCATCACTAAAATGATTCCATTTTTCTATTTCTAAATTCTCATTTTGCTTTTAAAATCACTTAGTAAAAAAGTAAGTAATAAGTTTTGTGTAATTTTTTTCATCACCGCTGTCCAAAAAACAGTGGAGGAAAAAATCGTGAGGAAACCGTCATGTCCGAGAACCAAAAATTCGACGACATGTGACGTCTACTAACCACATTGAGCCCGCCTGGTGGACTAGGGCCTACTTCATCTCTGTCAGTGGGAACATTATAAGCCGATTATGATATACTCATTTACAATAATAAAACAACATCCTTTGTGCACCGTTTCTGTAAGTACCGCTTGCAAACTACGGATATTTTTATACCAAACTTGCAATTCGATTTGCCCTTCGGCAGATCGTTTACATTGGAGTAGAATTCACTGGAATAACAAATGAACTGTCTGACCTTTGCAATCAATATTTCGTCTGTAGTTCGGTTTTCGAGCCAAAGAGAAATCGGAAAGCGTGAACATATCTATAGGTTGATATTATAGACTGGAAACGTTGAGTGTTACGAATATCACATGCATACGTATCTACGTATGCATGTGATATTCGTAAAGTTATGATTACTGGTCGATTACGTAGTAATCATTTTGCAGCAAATTAGGATTAAAATACACGACGCGAGACACGTAGGTATAGTCAACAAAAGAGATAAGAATACATGCAGTTAACTTTAACTTATTTATAACCCATATTGTACGTGTGCTAAGTCCTTGTCCTCGCTTTTGTCTGAGTGTATCCTAAGTTTGAAAACTCACATAATAGTAAATAATATTGCCTGCGTAGAGAAAGATGATAGTTTTTGCCTGTATATTTAATCACTTTATTGACTGAACTACAATTTGCACAAAAATAAGAGCATGAGAGTTAGTCTCGTCACAAAATGTTTTCTTTTTAGGTACTCTCGTCTCCAGTAGCCAAGTTTTATTCTATTTTGAGTTTATTTGCATGTTCTGACCGAATCTGTGGCGATGCCGTTTGACATTTTCAGGAATGTCTATTTTATTTAGGCCAGCGCTCATCTAACATGCAGCAGTCTGGGCATGGCATATTTTTAAAGCGCAGAAGTTTTCTTTACCGTTCTAAGTCAGTATATTAAAGTAACCAGACGCACGTATATCAAATAGTTACAGTGAACAATTGACACACCATTTTTCAATGGCTTGAGTTCATAAATGTCCACTGCAGAACGTGGCTCTCTTTTATCGACTTTATAGTGAACGATTCCGGAGGGATATTGCTTTACTCGCCACGGAACAGCCTGATTGGTTAGCGTATGTAGATGATGATAATATCATAAAAAATAAATTGGAGGACTACGTTACTTCGAAATACGATTGAATGAAATACGTTTCATCAATAACGATGCATTGAACGCGTCATTTGCGGGTGAATTGTTTGGATGAAAGCTATATGCGTTTCACTGAAAATATACGCCAACGATTCGCCAAGGGGCTTCAATCATCAATACTTTAGTCAGCAGCTCGTACTCGTTGGAGAAACGACATAATCATTATAATTACTATGCCACAATTTGGGGTAGCATAAAAAAAAACATCTAATGTAGGTAGTGTGTTACTTATTTCCTAAATACCCGATTGGTAGAATTTATAAAAAAATATCTGTAGATACCTATGTTATAATAACTGACAATTGAACCCTTGCCAAAAAAGTATAACCTAAATCGAGTTTTGAAGTAACGTTCCTACCATATTGTTGTGATTAAACGAAAAGATTAAATAGGTGATCCTACCCATGGTAACAAAAAATAAGGTTTATAAACATTTTATTATTAAACTAGTATTTTCGAGGTCGAAATTGCGGGCAAAATACTAGATTTTGCCCGCAATTTCGACCGCAAGTCCCACGGGAACTGTGCATCTGTTCGGGATAAAGCAGGCTATAGCATTCAAGGATAATGTATATTTCTATGAGTAAACGAATTTTCAGAATCGAATCGTAATTGCGGAGATTACCCCCCACATAATATTCACAAACTGACAAAATTTGCGCTCTCTCTTTGTAATATATTATTAGTATAGATAAATTGATTATATCAATAAAAAATATTTGTATTTGTATAATTATAAGCAACTTTTTAAACATTAAACATTAATGAATAGGGAATTTAAGAATTTAAAACGTTTTTCTTTAGGTATTTTCCATATTCACTTTTTTACCTTTACTCATAGTGTGAATAATGTCCAAGCATGTGTCAAAATTTACCTTAAATTTGACGTAGAACACTTTTTTGTTGAGGATTCCCCGTTTACGTTTTTATTCAGAATATCCTTAAATCAAATGTCACTTCACACGACGAGGGTTGTGAAGAAGGTAGGTAATCTAAAACGATAATAATATTGGAATTAGCCACGTGGATACAAATGTATCCGTATTTTTGTTAGCTCTCTTATTACCGTAGTAAAAACCTTTTTTTTTCGGGTAAATAGTTCTCCAACATTATTTTTAGTCCATGTAAGAAACTAACAGCAGTTTGTCTAGGATCTATACTAATATTATAAAGCTTAAGAAGAAGAGTTTGTTAGTTTGAATGCGCTAATCTCTGGAACTACCAGTCGGATTCGAAACATTCGTTTTGTTCAATATGATAGTCATCTCATCATCTCATGAATCTGAGAAACGCTATTTAACATCACGCTACGACCCTTAGAAACCGAGCAACGAGGGTGAAACCAAGGGGAACAGCTAGTCAATAACAAAATCTATTAGTTAAGTTTCATCAAACAATTATTATGACTAAATAACAATTTCTTCGTGTTCACTAGCGTTAACTTTGAAAATATTCATTAATTACTTTTTTTACATGGACTCTTTTAATGAAACTGTTTTAATAACCGATTTTCATAATAAAATAAAAAAGTATTATTGAATGCCATAAGCGTGGATTCAGCGTAATTGCACTTAAATACACTTTCCAAGTTTTCTTTAGTAAAAAATATTATATAAATGTGTTTTAAATTATTATTTACCTTCAACGGGTTTGCTATTATCGTGTTTGTGTGTGTGTGTGATAGATAACATGAAGGTTGGTAGGTACATGATTTTTTTTTCAATTCGTTGAAGGAATTTTACCCGTATGATTTAGGTAGGTATGTAGGCGTGTCACGAAATTCTATTTTATTAACGGGGTTTTTTTTTTATATGTATAATTGTAAGTATATATAGAAACAAAACCTAGATTAAATACAGCTTCACGCTCTTGATCCTACCTGTTATAACAGAGCGAGGTAAAATTGGTTTCATTCAGCATTTATGGAAATTCACAACGCAATATTTTGGTGCGCCATCGCCATGCAATATTAAAACAAAAAGAAATGATGACGTTTTTTTTAATATGTATCTATTTAGTCTTTGGATTTCCGCTACTGTTAGTCTCACATCGTTGGTCTAGTGGTTGTAAAAGCAAAAGCTGAGCGTCGAGTTCAATCTCATGGTTCGGCCAAATTTTTTGTAGCATTTCGGAGTCTGAATTTGTTCCCGGTTAAAGACAAATAAAAGCCTCTCTCCTATATTAGGTATATAAGACTTATAAACATGAAGCCGCCCTTACGTAAAGACGCTGATTAAATTAAACAGCTCTTATGTCAATTGTCATCTTTATTGTCATACAAATGACAAGGATATAGATTGAGAGATAGCAGCGTAAATTTCACCTGATTTTATAACGATTAAGATTACTCTAATTGTGTTTCGGCATGCTTTTTGACTACCATTATGTCAGTTTGGCTACTGAGTGCCGTTGCGTTTGGGAGGAGGGGCGGTTGCAATCTAGGGTTTTTTTTACAAAATTACGTAATTTTATAACAGTATTTTTTTATTTTCAAGGAATATATAACGTAAATCATCTATAAGTGTTGCCAGACTACCTACTGCTTGTTAAGATAGTGCCAGACTGTAAGTAAGTGGGGAGATGTTGAAAAATAAACCAATAGTTACATGATTTAATTGAATATAACCACAATCACATTATTGGCTGTTCATCGTCTTGACATAGGTACCTACTTTAGACGCCAGTAATGATTACATTGATGACCATCGGAAAGAGAGGCGTATTCTATACAATCATAATTTGTGTGTTTAAATTGGTAATCTCTTAACGAATTTAAAACAAAATCTTTTTATGTATAGGTATGAGATCTTTATATTTACAAAGGAGCGCTTAAACTTGTGACGCCCGCTGTTTTAAAGTGGCGACAGCAGTGTCCGTACTAATTTGCTATGAAAACATAATTATCTCCTTGTTTCTATGATCTACAAAGTAATTATGTCTACTGTTTTCATTTTGTAACAAATTATACTGTACAAACCATCGCTAACAAAAGTTTATCTAGTAACACAAATGCCGTTGTCGCACACTCTCATCCCACCTACGCTTAACAAATTACTTCTTAACTAACTTAAATGTCTGTTCAAATTGCTAATATTAAACTATTAAACATAATTGCCTCGAGATGTCGTTCTTGAAAACTTATTCACAACAATAAACGTCTAGATAATTCATATTGCTTGTTCGAAATAGATAAAAGAATAATTTAACAAAGTCAAGTACCTACTTAATACTTTAGTTCTTTAAAAAGGGTTTTAATCAACCCACAAAAAGGAATAATAAAGGCGTTAATTACTTCTCAGAAAAAACATTTTTACTATTAATTAAAGAAGCGCTGTGGATGTCGGACGGAGTTTAATCAAAGGCTCATCGATAAATACCTACTAATTAATTTTATTTCCTTTCTGTAATTAAAATTCCTTTTTTGGTTTCAAGGAAAACTGTTTGGTTTCCGTAGCAATACGAAAACCTCTTTTGTTTATTTTTTAGGTATAGGCTTTGCAGTATAATATCGTAAAGAGTGTTTTTGTTGCGTGTCGTAATATTGTTTGCTATCAATCTTACGACAATAAAATAATGTAAGAGAAGAAATGAGGAGACTTAAGAACTTATTCATGAAAATAATTGTATTTTTTTTTAAACACCTTTTTAAAACGGACTGAAATGTATAAACTTACTTAATTTTTAGACCATATTATAGCAGTTTTCATCTAAATTACAATATACAAAATTTCAGCTTTATCCGATGACAGGAAGTGCTTGAAAAATGAATTGCAAAATTTGTACCGAACAGACAGACAGACACGAAAACGAGTTAATAAAAATGCAATTTTGTGCGGCCAAAACTGAAAATAGTGAATAAGTATTTCAAAAAGTTATTAACGTATCTTGTTCAAACTAATTTTAATCGAGAGTATTTATTAGATTCCATAAGCTTGATTTTTTTCAGATTGTTTGATAACGCGGTTGGAAAATTACAGGGGGGGGGGACACATTGTTAACAACAGACAGACAGACAGACAGACAGACAGACAGACAGACAGACAGACAGACAGACAGACAGACAGACAGACAGACAGATAGACGGACAGACGGACATGACGAAACTATAAGCGTTCCTAGTTTTACTACGGAACCCTAAAAACGTGGTAAAATAGGTCTCACCTTTTGTAAATATCCACATTTTAATATTTCTCCCAAAATATTGTGCCACGTTAGTTAGAATCAGTACGGGCATAAATAAAGGAGTTTTAATCGAAAAAGCCATATTAAAATATCCGCTTATGCAACAAAATTGTATTCAACCGTAAAATTGCATTGACACTTCAAACCCGCCATCAATTATTTTCCTAGATTAGAAACCATTATATTTTTCCAGCGAATCGGTGTTATGGCAAATCATGACAAATGGCTATCCATATCCGTGTAACGACGTCGTACTTATGTCGCAATATTGGAAAACCGTATATCTACTTTTTATGCTACCCTTTCAATGGGATATCTACCTATAAGCAAGTGTGACAATCGCTGGTGTTAAGGATGAAGTTTAAACCACATAAAGAAAATTAATATGAACTATATTTCTAATAAATAGTAGGTTTATCGTTCAATACGTGTTGCACAAGCAGTTAACGAATGGTGACTGAATCAGCGTTTCCAGTTTTATTAGTAGAAAGAACAAACTCTTATTTATGATTCATACAATGAGCTAGTAGGTAGAATGGGAGAGTAAGTTCTCATTATTATGTATACTTAATTATGGATACCTATACAAATATGATCAATAACATTTCGTGCCTTGGTTGGCGCCTTAACCCATGAAATCATGGTCATCATCCCTCCCATCCCACCTACTATACAATCACTCGAATATTTCATAATCGGACGGGTTCGGCAGAGGTGTTTAATACACTATCTACTAATATATTCACCAGATAAGTTTATCACGTATTGCTAATCACGCGATGTCGTGTTATAATCTCTAATAAGGTTCTATGCACGATAGAATAGCAGCCACAGATAAACGGAACTTGAAGTTTATATTGGCCACTAGATAGCACAAAAAAAAACAAAATTTTGGTCATTACACACAATCTAAAAATTTTGGCTGGCAATAAACGTGTATGTTTATGTCCCACGTAATAGGGAGCGAGCCTATTGCCATTAACTGGACACAAATCCAGACTGGACTGCTGGTAATTTTCTAATGGAAAATTCAATAAAACTTACTTTGCCCAACCCGGGGATTAAATCCAGGACCAGGCTCAGCAGTTCAGCACTAGACCAACGAGGCAGACAAATTGCTTAAATATCACTTAATTTAACAGTTTTAAATACGCGTTCGTAAATCCACATTACGAGTATTATCCATGTGGGCACCGCGTTCCTCTTTATTAATTACCTCGTGAGCCCGGGATAATGTACTCCTCGTAACCGCTTTATTAAAGCCAGCTTGAAAAATTTCAATATACCTAATTTTACGTATTCGAATTATGTCTTCATAGGTATTAAAGCAATTTTCACCATCATAACCGACGCGTTTTATGCGGAAACGAAAAAAATTTAATATACCGAACGGTACGTAACGTTGTGTTTTAATTTATACGGTCGATAAAACCACTCAGCTTTTTAATAAACACGCATGAATTACTTCCCTCCGCGAGGTCCTGAATAAATAAAGGAGGACCATCCCACACCGTTCCTTCATTCCCTTTGTGCTCTCATACTTCCTGGCATGCGTAATGGGATACCCAACCAAAATGGCGGCCTAGAAATCTTTTGTGCTAAATAAAAATCAGAAGAACGGGTACCGGACTAAATAATTTTAGTTGGACTCCTGCCGCGTCAGAACATTTTGGAATAGTGTTTATTAATTATTAAACTTTCAAGTTTTTGACGGATTGTTTGAAAAAACTTCAATTACTTAGCTAATACGTTAAGTGGAATTCCGAATATTTTGTATTCTAGAACCATAATCATAATTAATGTTTATTCATTTAGATATCTATCTGTAACTGTGATATTACCGTTTAGTTAGAATACTGTCAACATGTCTGGATATAAGATTTGCATATGTGTAATATACATAATTCATAAGTTTTTCTTAAGGTATAAAAAACCATCAATAAATAAAATTATCTACACAATATCGTCAATATCTATTTATAAGAACGAAAGATATTATGAATATTACGCTTACATTTACACGCCCCAAACATTCACTTTGATAGCAATATGTAATTTCAGTACGAAGCTTCCCTGTATTAAATAATTATGCTTTCTTATATAGCATATTGATCCGCCTAGATAGTTATTTTAGAATCTATGTAAAGTTAGAACAGCTTTCATACCTTTAAACGGTATGTGTGAGCCTTTAATTAACCTTTGAGGAAGGGGAGCGGTTCACTGGGATGCGATAGAGTATTAATTGGCTGGACAACCCGTTCACCCGCACGCCTGACGCTTTTGGTGTGCTTCTAATACAAATATTAACAAAATTAGACCGTGTGGTGAGCGCATTACGTACGGGATTAGACATGCAGCGCATTTGGGAGGTTAGAGAGGTAAATAGCAAGTAAATTGCAGGGATCTGACGCTGTATTACTTTGTCAATATTTCTCTAAGCATTCACTCAGTATTCCCATGTTGCTTCCTGTTGCTTTAAGTGTGGTCACCCCTTTCCTACCGTGGGGAATCAAAGACATGACTTGTGTTGGGTTTCTGTATACAAAAATGTATGATTATTATGATTATCAATCTTATATTTTTTGAAAAGTTAGAACAAAAGTTTACTTTTGTACACATGTTTTTTTTAATTAGGTACCTATATCGTATACTTTTCGCGCACAAACATAATCAAAATATAAGAATTTTGACTAACCTTTGTACACATGATTTGTTTTTCAGTCCCATGTAAAGAAGGCATGGCGAGAAATGACTGGCTCTGAAGGCTATTGTATACCTGTAAGCGTTATTAAAATGTCACCTCCGCTCCAGCTACGAAGAGACTATTAGAGGTGCCTATGTTTAATTATCGACCCAGAAAGAAGAGTGTTAGTTTTAATTAATTTTAACGGGTGGTTGGACAAAGTAATATGAATAGGGCATTAGGTAGCTGCCTGCTATATGCATATTATGCATACAATTGATTGACTTCACTATTAGTTTGTTTGTTTCGATAGCACTTGTGTCAATGTGAAGTTATAAGCTTAGATAATGATCTCAAAAAAGATCATTTAACACTTTCCGTGAAACACAACAAGTAATATCGTCTATAAGCGTTCAGTGTCATAGAACAAGTTAAAGCCTAGCCTTTGATAGAGTTAACAGGAAGGATGCTTCGACAGTGAACGCTTTAGTCAATGCTTGAAATGATACAGCATAAAGAAATGAATCGTATTAGCCACAATAACGCCTAAGATACAAGCCCAAAAATACATTTTATTATCACAATAATTTCTATTTGCCAGAACAATTTTTCCAGCACGTGTTTATAGGTCCCACAACGTCCAAGTGTAGATGTTTCCTACGCCACGGACTGGGATATTACTCATCGCAACGCGGAAGTGTAGACAGGGACATCCGCGATTGCAGCGCAGTCGTGTTTGTCAATGTTACCGTGATTTATCGTCTGTGGTCGGTGCCAAAACTGCACACATGTGTGTTTACCTTTACTACAATTTACGATTTACTTTTAACAGCACGCACCGAATGTGTACCGTCATGGTCGATTGACGTTTACAGCTATCGTTAAGCCACTAACTGTGTTACGGCTCTGTGTACTTTTTGATTTCAAGCGTGTCATGAGACTCAGGAGAAGTGCATAAGAGACATGATATTTGTAGCTGTAATTTAAAGGTTTATTTGGCCTCTTTTATAAACTTCAAACGAGGAATTGGAATTAAGTATGGATTAACACGTGAGAATTATGCTTTTTTTTAAGTTTTATGGTAGGTATCTTAAGAATCCCAAGATTATTTAAAAGAACCCGGCGTTATGGTTCTAGTTAACATAAACATAATTATAAATATAAAAGATTTTGTTCAACCCTTTGTTATTTTGGTAAGGTTTCCAGTTTTGTTGCGGCGAGTCAGGTTTGGTGGTGGGCTGATGACCTAGTGAAGGTGACTAGGATCCACTGGACACAGGCAACACAGGGCCGGTCCTTGTAGCGTTGCTTAAAGGAGCACCATGTCCAGCAGTGGCCATCTTTCAGCTGATATGATGATTAACCAGCTTTGGCTTTTAGAAAGGACACAGTATATTCTAGAAAATTCTACACATAATACGTGGGTCCAAGGCTACGGGAGTAATATTTTTAATGTACATTAGCTACTATTCACCTACCTCCTGTATTCAGTCAAAATCCATAAAACGCACATTTAATATTCATCATGTGTGGAACTAATGTTGTCGAACAAAATTATTATTTTAATACAGCAAAGTGCTCGAGTCATCGAGCGCAATTACTTTTATTTTTGGAGTTATGTAGTACATGCCGAAAAACTGGCTTAATATAAAACATTATTCTTTTTTACCAATCCAATTTTTGAAAGCAATTTTTTTAAATTTTACAGAGCAAATATATTTCTTTTTAATCAATGACTCTCTAACCTGGACTATATCCGTTTCTGGTTCCTGCCAATTTATTTTCATAGCTGGGCATAAAGAATAATATTTCTGGTGTGCATTAATTGAAAATATTGTCCAGAGAAGTAGATTAAGATTAAATTAATAAACACAACAGGCACAATAATGTAAGGACTACTACTGACAGCTTTAGTATTTTTTCTTTGGCATCATAATTTGCGTAAATAAAGTTAAGTAAGTACATCTTGTAAATTAATTAAGTTTTTCTACTGCTTCATGTTATTTAATTAATAAATTATATGAGTTATTGATACAGCACGTATTGCATGAATTAATTATAATTATGTTTTTAAATTAAACCTTCAACTAGTTTATATCTGTTAGGGATCACACACAAAAATCAGCCAAGTGCGAGTCGGACTGGCTCATTTCGGTTGTATAGGGACCGCCCTTGCGTTTTGACTTTTTATCGTTATTACTATTTGCCATGATAGCGATCATAATTACACGAATATTTACTGTGAAAATTTCAATTGGCTAGTTATTATGTTCATAAGATACAATGCTGTGACAGACAGAGGAACAGAATGACAGACGTCGTGGGATTAGTAATAACATAAGATACAGCCCTGTGACAAATAGATGGACGGATAGACTGACAGACGACTTAGCTTAGTAATAGGGTCCCGTTGGCACCCTTCATGTACGGAACCCTAAAAATATAACACCATGGCACTAATTTTAAATCGCATCTAGTTACTATTCAAAATCTGACTTCATTGAGTTCCCGAAATTTGGAAGGCATTCATGACACAACCTATACAATAATTATTTAAGGGGCTTATTACAACAAATATATTATAATAAGACGTACGTTATTGATAGCTGTTGATTATTTTGCATTTAGCATCGAAGCCTCTTTTCTCAATTTTTTTCTTACTCGACGAGGTGTGAATAAAATGAAGTTACGGAACAATTATCCTGAGCTCGCTTTTCGTATTTGACAGGTTTTTCTTTATAAATTCAATTCAAAGGCGTTCGGTCGTCTTCGATTCAATGATCGGAGTTAGCTCATATTTCTTCTCCTACACAATTCAAGTTGGCTAATGATAACTTTAATCTTTTTAAAGTAAATCCATCGTGAAACAGTTTTACCGCGTGTTAAATATCAACTTATTAAAATATAATTTCCTTCCATCTGTCAATAAATTTGAGTTTAGAATTTGCTTTAATTACAAATAAGTTTAAGTAGGTAGCTGGAAGGAAACTTTATAAACGAATTAAGTTGTACAACAACCACAAACAACCCAAAATCGTTACCGACTTTAGTTATCAAAGGAATGGTTAGTAACTTTTACTTTATCTTTGAAGCTACCAATTCTTTTGACTAGCATTAGGTATGATAATTGCGATAATGGGTCATGACTCACGAGTTCACAATCATTCGTTATCATGGTCTTCTATCATTTTTAAACAAAAAGTGGCAACTAAAATAGTTACAATCATGTTGAGAAGTAATAAAAAAATATTACCTATATTCTTCCTGCGTGTGTAAGTAAAAAAATATATATATTTATATACATATACATGTATTTACTTTTAATCACAAACACACGCAGATATCGTAATCCGTACAAAGTAAACCGAGTCACACAATTAGGGACGAAAGCCGAAACATAATTTAAAACCTCGTTCGCTGCGAGGCGCGGTTAGTTAAAGGTGGATTAATCTGCATTTTTGTACAAAAGGGTTTATTTACCTAATTGTCACTTTACTACATACCTATATTTTTATATTTTTTATCAATAAAATCTTACGATTTGGAACTATCAGGCGACAAGGTGTGTATTGTCAGAAAGTGTGGCACAGTGCCTATTTTGCATGCATTTGTAAACGTAAAATTGTAACAATTAATAATCTAATTTAATTTTCGCACCATCCCTTTTTAAGATTTTTTTTTCAGGCTTGAGTGGCGAATCTAAACTGCACATTGATAATGTTAAAATAAAAAAAAATCTATAAATTATTTAACCACCTACAAAATATCATAGCAAATAACATGTATCTAATTTACCGAAACTAGGCCACCAACTAACTATAAAATTCATAACCCTTCTGCTAAACCCTCATAACCCACACCCATGGGATTTAAGAGAGTTCACAGGATCATATCAGGCAGATGGACAACATACTATAGTTTCTAACGAACTTCTCAAACCCGGTATGTTATGTAGATAGCCTGTAATTCGAAAAAGAGAATAAATTATGTAGTTGTAGAGTTAACACCTACTACAACAAAAAAACTCCATTTACCAAAAAAAATATGTTCCATTTGAAAAACAAGTACCTACCTAACAGTACACGACGGTTTTTTCTACTACGAAATGAACATCCTAATTCAATTTTATGGGACAGGATGAAAAGAAAATCTAATCAATTAAATACTCTTCAACTTCAATGAAACTTTTTTAATAAATAAGTTTTATTTTATTTATTCATTTAACTTTTTCTTTCATTTATGGGCCATGCCATCTCAAAAGTCAATATATTTTCTTAAAAAAATATTATGATGAAAATGTTTATAAAATATTTCGTTTAATTTGTGGTTTTTAAGATAAATCGCAACAATTCATGTCACCTCAACTTCGGCCTCATTTATCTTTCGTTTCGACACGAGATATATGTCATTAAATAAATAGGCATAGGTATATTTTTAAGAAATGCTATGCTCAGGGTTCAACGACCTACCTATTTAAGTGTCTTAACTTAATGGGCACACGAAGTGTCTCTTGTAATGCAAAATCGATATCATTTATAAAAAGAAATATTATACTTAAATCGAGAGGCGGGAAAGCGATTTATTATTCGTTTTCATTATTCGGTCACGAAAAATAAAAAGCCCGTGAATACGCTACATTATTATTGAATGAAATCAACTCACTTCGTTTGGGTAGCAGCGAGCTTATATTCATTCACATACAAAAACGTTTTAATATTCTGCAAAAATCCATGCATTGGTAGATGCAAATTCATACGTTTCAAACATTAAAATACAAATCAAACCAAAGCAATCAGTATCAAAAACTAAAACAACATCAAACCAAAGTTAATAATTACGCAGAGTTCCAACAAAGCATTTCCATTGGCAAATCGTTCCGCTATTCCGGTTCCTTTCATTCAAATAATATCATATGAGAAGATAAAATGTAAATATATCATACACCTCACTGAATCAAATACTCAGCGATAAAAATCAGAAGGCGTGAATACATCAGCACGCACCAACAAGATTTACATAAACGAGTCGAATGTTGCCAACGTACGCTTCAACGGATTTTTATTTAGGGACGTGGATGTACGGAACGTCGTAATGATTTGTTGCTACTTTTGTAGAATTGTTGCTTCGTTTGAGTGTCCTGATTTATTACTGGGAAGTAGAGACTGTTGTGTGGTTTCATTAATTTCTGCTGAGTTATAAAGACCTATTTTAAAGAGTGTACGCGTTTATAAATAAATTTTAATACAGATTAATAAAATGTAAATTCTTTCAGTTATGAAAATACATTTTGGAAATTATTACGAAGCGCGAGTGTATTATTAATGAACAATACTCCAATGAATACAGGAAAAAACCAGACGGAATCTCTTCAAAAATTTCCATTTTATTTATGAAAAACCGAACAATCAGGATATCTTTTCAAAATTTTCCTGCAGTCTACCTATAAACCCTTTGACCTCTGTATACAACGTGAATGTAATCTGTGTGTCCTTTTTTGGTAACGTAATCCTTAATTAAGCTTTACCAAACCTGGCGGTCCGTTTAATCGCGTTTGTCATTCCTAATTTACCGTATTTAGATCAGGTTGCAAAATGTGTTTGGAAGAGGCCACAGAACACCGTTCTGTTTACAAAATAAATTATTTTTACACAAATTTAATGAAAAGCACCTGTGTGTGTTAGGGTAGGCGTACCTTTTTATACCATAAAATTATACATTTATTTTCGAAGGGTTGAAATTAAATGATTTATTTTATTTGTGACGCTATGAGAATAGAGATAACAAAATTTACCTATTACTTGATATAGAATATATAATAACTATAGTATAGAATAACTATACATATACACATTTCTTACTGAAATGTTTTCTTATAAGCTAGAATTTCAATTAAGACTTCACAACTTAACATTTTTGGGACGTTTTTTCCCATTGTCCTTTCAAAATTTTTATAAATCATACCCCTTGACCCTTACTTAAGCGCCTTTAAATTTAACCACTGATAAAATATACAACTATCCTGCTCATTTGCAGCAAGATTTTATTGAAAATTCTTGAAGAGGACTGGCGCAGTAAATAATTACAGAAATTTCTACAAACCAAAGTTTACTATTCACAAATATGTAATGTGTACCTGACCTGGTGTGTTTTCCCACAGATTTGTTTAATGAATAATAATCTTGTCATAAATACAACAATTTTAGTTACGAATAAAAATAAATGGTAGGTACAAGAAATATTTCTACCTTAAAATAAGTTAAACATATTAGACTGACATTTCAACTAACTGAAAAGGTTCGTTTAGTACGTATTTACTTGTGAAATTACAACTAACATTTTAGTTAAAATACAAAGCTGAAAACATAATAAAATAGAAAGAAAGTTTATTGCAATAGTTATTTTAATCCTTTGTATCCCGCGACCTTTTATATAAAGATCCAGTATAAAGCCTCTACGTGAATAGAGTGAAGTCAGAATATGTCCAAATTGTCTAATACGCTCGGCCAGGCCGGCCCATTACGTTTCACAAATAGACCATTAGGTCCCAATCCCTTTGCTATTTCAAAAGGATGAAGGGTTAATTTACGAGCTCAAAATTTAAATCTACGACCAACTTGTTTAATAGCAACCTTCGGGTTAATTCTGTTGTTAAACTGTATTATTATGAAGCGCTCTTACACGTTTACTTGGGCCAGTATTACTCTGGAGCGTTCCAAGTTATTAATTGCCCGTACAAGAAAACTTTTCCGGCGTTTGCGTACGATTTAAAAGCTTCCACTTTTGTTGCGTTGTGTTTTAAATACAATGAATGGTAAACAACCCTTATAATGTAAACATAGGTAAATAATTGTGGTTAAGCTGTGCAAATATGAATCAATAAATAATGTGAAAGTTTGAGCGCTCAGACACTTTCATTAGACTAGAAACAACGGGGTCGTGGTCGGTGGAGAGTGGAGACGGGTCTGTGGAACAGCTCCCTCGCGTCACTTGTCCACAATTAATAATAGAGGTCTGCAAGTTGAATGCCACATGTTGTTGCATGGGCTCCTCTCGGCTTGCATGTTGAATACAGATGAGCTTATTTATGTAAATTTGCGTCGCCTCCACGCTAGAGGATGACGCTCCGTTTTGAGTAATCCCCGGCATCGCAAGTGATTGATGCCGAAGCCGTTGACATTCCGCTTTGCTGGCGATCATGGGTGGCTTATGCAAGCTATTTTTTATTATGCCTTCATGTCAGAAAATATTTTAAGCGCTTGAGACGTGCCACTTTGTTGTTTATGTTCGATATAATGTGGAATGAATAATGGAACCTGACAAGCTTGTTAGAACCTGGAATGTGTAACTAAAATCATCTTTAACCTCTTTTCTAAGAAAAGCCTCATAATAGGTATCCACAAAATGTAGTTACCTGGTATATCTACATATCAAATTCAGAAATACATATGGCTCCTCCATCATCAAAGCTCCATCATCAAAGATCGACTTTATTTGCCTTTGATAACAGATTTGTTAAAACAGAATGTAGTTAAAAGTAGAATCTCTTTGAAAGGTTTTTGAGATGATTTGCGTATTGCATGGTTACTAGCATTTATGTAACCATTTGCCCCGTGAACTGTTTATTTTATGTTAACAATATTTTGTGTTTATTTTATGTAATGAAATTAAATGTGAGATATTTTTGTAAGTTACTTTAGTTTGTGTTTTTGAGCACACAAAGCTTTACAAAAGGAAATTATAATAGATAAGTCATATGTTTTTTGCCAGAGGTTTAATATCGTTTATCCTAATTAGTTCATTATTTTCATAACCAATTTTGTTCTGCAAAATAAAATTGAATAGCAGATATAATTAAAATTCAATTACAAGTAGGTAATCCAATCTACATAATACAAAATATTTCAACCAATTAATTTCTTACTTTCAATACATAAACGAGCAATTGATTTGTATTTGATAAACTACATTTTCTATTGGAATAAAAGCGGGTGCAAACAATTTATTAAGCCCCTTGTTCGGTTTAAAACGAAAGCTTTTCGTTAACGCTCGGGCGCCGGACACAATGAGCGTAGCGGATGTTCTCTGTAGAAAAATACAATTTAAAGTTTCTTTGTACAAGGAATACATTAAATAAGGGCAGATCACGAGACTCTCTTTCAGAATAGTAAGAACTTTTAGAATGCTAGTTTTACGATTGTCGTAGCCAAATATTCGTAAACCGTTAGGTTTGTTTTCAAAACTGATATGTCACTATTCAGTTTTGAATTATACAAATTGGCATCATCGGTCGCATGATTGCATCGCTATCTTTCTTACAAGTGCGCCATGTATCATTGCAATGTATGGGGATATGGCATACTGCTCTGAAACTTCTATTTGTCTGTTCGAACTCGTAATGCGTTTACAGTGCGGCGCCCGCATCTGGGGCAGCATGCTTGTGTGGCTGAATAATTTGCCCGCATGCGTTATCCACATGTAACCTTGATTAACTTAAGTGGAAATTGTACTGAGACTTTTCAATGTCTACATTTCAGCTCCTTTGGAGTATCCTTAGGATCTATTTTGCGTAAAATAAACACTTTAATAAAAGTAAACGATGTCTTGATATTTATCATGAGGCAACTGCAGGAACTGCGTTGGCGCCGAGCGGTATTGTAAATCTTGGTGCAATATCCTGCTATTACTCTCCGGTGCTGAAGCTGAAATATTATAGAGATTTGCACATTACGGGCTGTACACAATTCAATGATTGCAAATGCGTTTCGAAAATGAGCTGACTATTGTTAATAGAATTATGAAAATCCATTGGGATGATTTATCGCATCATTTTAACCTTATTTTGAAAGTAGAATACAGTGTATCCGATAGCAAACTGCTCGTAAACTTTTAAAGGTAATTTTTTTAGTAATACTGAATAAATTGATAATACACGTATCTACGTTATGACATTGTTAAGTAAGTAACGCATTTAATAAAGCGGTGTGTGTCACGTAAAGATCGTTCAGTAAATAATAAAGTTTTAATCCCCTATCACAAGGCGGGACGAAACGAGCATTCCAATTAGTGCTGGATTCTCATTAAGTTTCAGATTCTTGGCGTACACTCTGATATCAGAGCTACGTGATCAAGATTTAGTTCATTTTATTTGAACTTCAATTGTTTAGTGTGTTTACCAAACCTACGTTTGATGTTATGACCCCGAAACTATAAATGATCAATAACCCGAATATTCGATCTAATTCTAAGAACGAATCCAGAACGAATAAACATATACCTAATAAAAAAGTTAGGTACAAATAAATAGGTTAGAAAATAAATCAACTTCTGAATATCAAAACATATCGAGAGCTCCCAATAGGTCTTCCATTAATTCAACCCGATCCAATTCTAAAGTACCTAAAAGAAAGTAACAAATTCATTCAACAAACAAATCATCGTTCCACTCCGCCGACGCAATCAAAATTCCAAAATTTGCAAACGCCAGCGTTGCCGAAGATAAAAAGAAGGTTACCTTAAAGAGACCGCGATTCTATTAAAGTTTTGTAAGAGTTTGTAAGTGTTCGAAAAATTTGTGGTGGAAATGGCCAGCGTTAGTTCCGCATAGGAGCCAAGGTGTGGAACCCCTCGCTCATGAATAAGGCAGGACGTCGCCGCCTTTGCCGTGTTTCCATCTCAATAACGGTGAATTCTTTTTTACACGTTTCTTGATTTGTGGACTGTTTTAGCGTCGGTGAATAAATATGAACATGTGCTTGTGTTTCGGTTTATGTGAAAATAATATTATATAAAAACCGGCCAAGTGCGAGTCGTACTCACGCACCGAGGGTTCCGTAGCATTTTTGGACGTATAAAGTAAAAAAATCCGGACTGCATAACTAATTTTGTTTGTGAAGGAATTTTGATGATTTTGAAAAAACTGTACTAGTTAGGAACATCGTTTTATTTTTGGTGCCATATTTGGGTCAATTCTTATCAGCTGTAATTATTTCAGATTTTTCGCTCCGTAAACTTCGGAGATAAGGGGGGGGGAATGGTATTTTTTTGGACATTTTTCATCATATGTCGAAAACTGTGAGACGTAAAATAAAATAAAAATATATTTTGAAATGTGCAGATCAAGCCCTTTCATATGATATGTCACTTGACCTAGTAACCCCACTTTAAAATTTTGGACCCCCACTCCGGCCCCTTTTGCAATGAAAATAAAAATATTTTTGGACTTTTTTCATTTGCAATAAAGTTAAACAAGCATTCTTTATAACTGTTCCAAATTTCAAGTCGATAGCATAAGTAGTTGCTGAAATAATCAGGTGTGACAGACAGACAGACAGACGAAGTCGCACCATAAGGGTTCCTTTTTTACCATTTTGGTACGGAACCCTAACAATCCCAAATAGTACTGTGGATATTCGTTAGTGTATACAGAGTTCATAACCAATAAAATAAGTCGTTAATTATTTTTTTAATATAAAAATGTGCAATATCACACAACCTCAATCAATCAAAGAATGTTACGCTCGGGAAACATTAAAAGTATTAATCTACCAAACAAATAGCACTTTACAGTAAACAACATAGTACACTTAAACAAACTGAAAAATAGCGAATTCAAAACTGGATGCATGCCATCAGAACTTGTGCAAACTTAAATTTTAAGATTATGCAGATATATTTACTGAAGACAGAGCGCATCCTTATAAGCTGCTTTGTCATTCAACGTTGCTTGTACAGTTTCATTTCGGGTACAAGAAACTTTATGAAACAGCACTTCTCAAGTATTCATCATCAAAATATGAGGAAAGGAGCTAAAACATCGTTGCTTTTGCAAAGAATAAGTTCAAATTTGGCAAGAAGACGACAAATTTTCATTGCATCTCTAGACGGCAGGTGCGCGGACCGTGAATAAAGAAAAACTTCCCGCTTTGCTGGGAATATTTTTATAAGGAAAATGTATCGCACACTACCGTTCGGCGTAGAATCGCTGGTTACAGTGCTTGCTTTGAAAGTAATTTATCTAACTTTTAATATACTTACGCGATTATACTTAGGGAATTTCGAGTTTTTAATTTTATTTAGGACGCTTCATTCGCGAAAAATATGAAACACCGCTGAGTAAAAGATTTCTACTTTCACCTCTACCTATTTCAGAGCACAATTCGTATTTGAATCACGAGATTGTTCAATACTTCAACAGTTTTTGTTAGCTAGTCAAATGCGCAATTTTCCTTGAAAGAAGGGAGAATTGAAAGAATTGAGATCTTGTTATTGTACTCGTGTATCACGTTCTCTAAATGAAGTAGATTTGATCGCATTGACAGCTTTTTTCAACAATCCCTTGTTTTCAGCAATCGGAAATGTTGAAATGTTTTTCTAAAACTTTTTTTACATGGATTCGCAAATGAAAAACTTCTTTTTTTATATAAATACCTACTTAATAGTAAATGGAGTGCTGCTTGTGCTTGATTTATGTTCTAAGCGAGTGTGTCTAGAATATATAAACGATGCATTTAATATAAAAGTTAGTTTACAACTGTTCTAAGACAAGTAATTTTTAACTATACCAATTAATAACCATCATCTAAATTTTCGGGTCAGTCCGAGTCCAATAACACGCTCTAATACCGAAAATGTGACTTTGACATTGAAGCAACACTGGTGTAGCACGAAATATTCGTAAACATCTGTAGTCACGTGTTACTAATTGTCCGATTCTCAATCGGATCACGTAGTCGCGAAGGCAGCAGTAAACAGGCGATATTTCGTGGACAAGGAAAGTTTGTCCCGCTATGCGAATCGGAACACCCTCTGCCAACAGATTGTGGGTCGTTTCAGCTAGGAACAATTAAAGCCAAATGCTCACCGACACCAGTGTTTCATTGTAAGCCGTTACAAAGGAGTGCGGAGAATTCCGAGCAACAGATTTCACTGTTATTCTTTTTAATAACGTCGTTAACGTTTTTATTTTAACTGTTCTCGTTTATAGCTAATGATAGGTTTATGGAGGGATTTCCGAGGAAATTCGACAAAGAGAATTTTGTTTGACACTTTTGTATTCATTTGATGTTTAGGTTTTATTATTCTTTATATAAATGTTATTGCTTTAAGTGAGCAATTCTTGTTTAGGTATATGTAATTTATATACTTATATATAATTAGTTTCTCGGGAACGGCTATAACGATTTGTATGAAATGTTGTATTTTTTAGTGTTTTACTTACAAGTTTATCTTATCTAGTTAAATCGGTATTCGGTAAGGTGTCATACCTGAAAAAATCCCGAGCAAAACACAGTTACCCAGGTACTAAGTCCTAAAGTAGCATAGGAAAAATGCTTCTTTTATTTGTCTGTTTGTTTACCATAACTGAGTACGCTTTAGAATAAAATCAAGAACCTAGTAATATTTTTAAATGAGTTCAATTTTTATCCTACTCAACTAATATTTCACAATCTAAATATTGAATGAAAGTTTAAATTACCTACGTCCTTATTTAACTACGCAAGGGTATCACCTAATCAAACATCTAGACTGGGAACAAATATGTAGGGCATACAAATATTTGCCCTGATATGAGAACAGAGCTCGCAGCCTTGAGAACAGAAGGCAGATGTTTGGGTCGTCTATATAATGTAATAATTGAATGATTAATTTATCAAAGAAGACAGTATGTCGAGCGAAAATATCTGACATGTGGAGATTCACGGTTATATAAGAGAAGATAGGAATTAATTATAATATTATTTGAAATCTTAGAAGTGTTTAGCCGTTATCAGATTCTTTTTATACATAAGTACCTACTAGTATAGTGTTAAACATACCTACTAAGTTTTCTAGTTTTAACTTGCTATACTAGTTAGCTAGTTTTTAGGATTCCGTACTAAAATGGTAAAAAAGGTACCCTTATGGTGCAACTGCTAATGCTATCGACTTGAAATTTGGAACAGTTATAAAGAATGCTTGCCCAACTTTATTGCAAATGAAAAAAGTCAAAAATATTTTTATTTTCATTGCAAAAGGGGCTGGAGTGGGGTTCCGAAATTCTAAAGTGAGGTTACAAGGTCAAGTGGTATACCATATGAAAGGGCTTGATCTGCACATTTCAAAATATATTTTTATTTTATGTCTCACAGTTTTCGACATATGATGAAAAATGTTTGCAGAAATAGCATTCCCCCCCCTTATCTCCGAAGGGCGCGGAGAGAAAAATCTGAAATAATTTGAGCTTTCGGTAAAATCTTTTCTAGAATGTAGTACAAGACGAGAAATTCGATCAATTTGGTTAGTTTAGTTTGGTTGATTAAATTCATGTAACAGACAGTGGCGTGCCTAGAGGGCAAGCCCGACCATTATTTTGGTATTAGGGAGTATTTATGTTAATTTTTCACGAATTTAAGTGGGTTTATTAAAAAAATATTAAAAATCACTTACATTTTTTTTCGTTTTGGAGAAAACGAAAAAAATGCGTCGGGCTTGCCTTCTAGGCACGCCACTGAGAATAGGTATTAGCAGGTATAAGGGTAAAGCGGTATTAGCAGAAGAAAATGTACAAATAGGTGCGTAGGTATTTAAACAGGTTTTTATGTTCGTACACCTTTATTTTCCAAATGGTAGTATTACCTTCCATATTATATCCACAGTTAGTACACATTAACGTAATAAACCCAACCACGATTTTTGTGATATGGAGATAGATCCAAAAATTTTATGGAGCGCATAACAAGAAAACCAGGCATCTACCTTCAGATGAGAAATAGCACCGATTGAGATAATCAAGATAATATACTTCACATTCAATTTCACATGCCGTCATAACTCACTACTTTGTAATAAACATGTTCCGATCCTAATAACCTTTTTTATTTATCTTTTGAAGCCGGTACCTGCGCCGGTAATCTCGGAGCCTAAACTTTCCCGATATCGCGTGTCCGTCCAATACACAAAACGTAAACCAACTTTCCACAACAAAATCAATGACGCATAAAATTTTAATGACATCATATTGACGCGTTATAATTACTTTAATATCCTCTAATATTCTATAGTTTGAGATTGCCGGGTGGGATCAATGTATACAATACACCTCGGTAACTGCTAATTCGTATAGGCACGTGAAAGGGGAATTAACCCACTGTTCTTAATTACGTTTTCGCATGCTTCACTTTCGTTTAAAAGGGTCCATTTGTACACAGTGTGCCCATCCTATTACATTCACAGCTGTGCTTTTATCTGAATTTTTGCTGAATTTTATAATACCTTAGTTATTTTAATGAAGTATGTGGTTTTAGAATACCTTACCGTGGACGTAATGTAAGTAATGTATGGATGGGATAATGTATGTAAAAAGTTACATACATGATTGTTTAATTTAAACGTAAATAGTATGAGCAGCCAACCTGACAGTGGAAATTTAATTTGTATCTTCCTATATTGTAAAACTAGTAACCCGCTCTTGTTTCCCACGGGTGCAATTTACTGATGTGGCGCATATCAAAACATCGAGATTTCTGGGCTGTACCTATATTTTAAGTTAAATATCAATGTATTACACATATTGTCATATACCTCCCGTAAATTTTGTAAATGCTTGAAAAACCGCATTGTAATCCATTATGTAGTTTAGAAGAAGCGCACAAACAGACAAACACGAAAAGTGACTTTGTTTTATTTTATACTATTTACTATAGATGTTCATAATATATAATTGTGTATGAAACGCCATATCAGCTGCCTGCCTTTGATCTTAATACTGAAGCCCTATTAGTTCATGTTTGTAATGTAATTGAGAATTGTCTAGTACATAACGACGCACGTAAACGTACCTCTGGGGATGTAAACGCGATGGTTAATTAGATGTCAATCACTGAGAAATGTAGTTAGAACAGCGTATCTACATTGCACGGGTAGAACACTGTCTGTCAGACTACCAACCTAACAGACAGGAAAGTACCTACCTCCTAAACATTAATGCTATCACAATTTGGTAACGTGCGGCCGCTCAATTTATTCCCACTAATACAAATCCAGTGGAATAAATATTAAACGCAAATTCGCATACATTATCGTTAATTGTTAAGTTAATCGCAACGTTTGCTGTGGGAAATATTCCATGGGGTTGTGTAACCACAGATTAGAATCAGTCAGTTGGGCTTCAACCACAATCAAGTTGGTTAATCTCAAAATAAGCGTTTGAAATACTCTAGCGCACCTCTTTTACGAAACAATAACATCTAAACTTTAGCACAACATTGAGCTACAATAAAAGGAACACAAAATTACTTAAGTACCTACGCATATGTACGACACGGCAAAATTATAAAGTAAAAGTAATGCTGTCATTCCAAATGGCTACATAACACGTTTCGGGGGAGCTTTAAAATACCTTAAAATGTTGGAGCGTTCAAGTAATTTTCCTCGTACGACACTGAGTGCCGCTTGTACACGGAAAGTTGACGTCATACATTGTAACACGTGTGAATTTGTTAGATTCATGAGAAGTTTTCTTAAAGGTGCCTTATAACATTTTTATTAAGACTGTTCGTAACATTTATGCAGAAAATGTACTCTTCAAATATTTTCAATGTAAAAGCGCTGAACTCTACAAGTAGGTGCCTAGCAGTGGCGAAGGGTTCCTACAATACGATTCCAACAAAGTAATGTAGACATAATACGTAACATGTTTGAAAGGAACACTGGCTGCGATGCAGTGAATTCCTGGAAGTCTTTTAGTCTCTGCCTTTAGTATAAAAAACTTCACGGTCACATCTAATCTATTTTCATAAATCCCAAACTCAAATTTAACAGGATATCCATAATTATACTGTAGGTACTTATCTATAGGATAGAACGATATTTACCAATTACTAAGTCAAGCCGGAATCGCTTGTAACACTGCAACAAACTTTGTTCAGATGCGAGTTCAGTCACAAACTTACACAGATTTGATAAAACCCGTTCGAATACATAAGCGCTTACACTTCGTTATGTTCAATAGAGGCAATATGTTTTGCGCCCACTCGCCGGCGTTTAGAGCTAAAATTTATCTGTGCTAATAAATTACGTAGGCCCACGCCCAACCTTGTTAAATAAACACGACGTTCGCACCACATTTTTCACTGTGGAACATCTCAGGGCCTACAGATCGCGGTACAATGTATTAGGGAAACCACTCTGGAGGTGCAGCTATTCATTGAAACCGCAGACCATGAATTACTCTCAAAGTTCGCGTGTCTCATCTCAGTGGCAACCTCGGTGCGACGAAGGGGAACGTGCCATTGTCAAATTGTTTGCAAGTAATACTTAGGGTGCCTTTCCAACAGAGATGTGCTATACAGCTATGCTGCAAGAATGTAATAGCTAGTGCTTTGGCACATCTCCCTTGTTTCTATGATCTGAGATAGCGACGTTGCATAGCACATCTCTGGTGGAAAAGCAGCCTTACGCAGAGATTATGAGTAAAAACTGCAAATATCTGTCAATCTTTAGCAGTAAACATATTGGAAAAGACCGAAAACAAGTAATTAAACCACGGAATAGATCAATTCATCTGTTCTGTGAATTAAACATTTTGTAGGTACCTACATGTAGAACAATAGGTTCAAACATTTCCAATAATGCTGTACAAAATGATACGATAGCTCAGTGCTGTGTTTTATTATTGTCAAATTAATAATTGAATAGATACGAGTAGATGCTTTACCGATCTAATTTTAATTGGATCGTGGTTATTGTGCATGATTAATGGATTTACATTATCCATTCCGTGTCACGGCTATTTGTATTGCTTTGAAAAGAGGACCAAAGAACTGTATGTTATTAAAAAGTTTCTTGCTACTTTTGAGTTCCACAAAACTTAATAATAGAGAAACAAAATGAATAGGTTCTTGTGAGAGGCTTTTTGTATCGACCTCTTTGAGGCAAAGAGTAACGACCTGGTTCGGGGCCAGATTCGTAGCCGCGGGCTGGGTCTGGGCTACTTTTAAAATGAATTTTACTTTTTATTTGGAATTTTCTTGAACTTTGTGGCAGAAATCTTTTTAATATTTTATGCATGAATTGAACAGTGTGGGTGTGAAATTTTACCTCTTTTCTTTAGACTTAGACGAAGAGACTCCCCAGTGACTTGATTCGAGTTAGGTTATACTAGTATTCAGTATTCTGAGTGAGCTTCAAAACGTGTAAAATCAATTGCGTATGCAACGCTACTAGGAATAAGTATTATATCTCTAGAATTAAGTACTTGCGAGTATCCAGCAGCGTGAAACCCACAATAATTTTATTACTTGGAAGACAAAATCAAATAATATCCGTATCCGTTATGAATTATTTAGTACTTACTAAACATCTTCTTATATTCGTTATCGGAATCTTTTATTTATTTAATATCTTGAATAACCATGGCACTGATAAATATCATACATACATAACTAGATAAGAGAGTTAAACCACTTTGTAGGTAATTAATTTGAAATGTTAGTACCTAAATCAACATCTAAATTTAAACATGCATCCCAGTTACCTACTGCTAGTAGTTAAAATTTTCGAATAAAATTCCTGGAATTATGAAATACTTCTTAAAATACTCGTAATACTAAGAAAATTAAACCAATACTGTCTAATTTCGTTTATAGTGTCAGATAAACTCACAACAACTGACTAGCAAAAGTTTCCTTGAAACGTTAATTTATCACGGTACAAAATCTTGCTTTGTATAGACTACAAACATTTCTGAGAAGTCAGCAATATAATCACAACGTTAAATTGGCGTAAAATATGTTGTGTATTAAATTAATTGGACACAAGTGAAGACTATTATTTTTCCGAATGATATCTGTTTTATAAGTATATTTTAGTTACCTAAGTAAGACAAAACAATCTTCGTGCCTACAAATGAGAACAGAAAGAAAATCTTGTAGATCAAGATATATACTGGATCAGCATGCCCGTAAAGTCCAATATAAGCTACAAACTGAATCTAATCCATTACCTAATAGAATGGAATCAGCTCCAAATGGACCGAATTACCTATTTTATCCGATAGCAGGAAAGTCTATCATTTTCAATCGCAGTCCATATTGAGCATTTGAAACGTCCCCATATGTCCAACCGGTAATCTCCTAACATGGAGCAACGGTTAATCCCCCCATATATCTCGGGCTACACCGCGGTTCAAACTCATACGCTCCAAGGCAATCTGCCATACTAAATTATCAATTTACCGACATCACAGCACCTGCCTAAATTGTTGCGTGCCCATATACCATTAATCAATAACTGCCGAAACTTGTTAAGCAATACAATTTTTATAATGATGTTCACGTTATGAGGGATTATACCCATATCTTAAAGGGCTTAAAGGGGATATTCTATTTAGATAAAGGAATATGACCATAAATACGAAGAAAATAAATTAAAACTAAATATGATATGTTAGACCAATTTTTATCGTAACGATCAATAATGATTTATAGAATTGTTTACCTAGTAAGAATAATAAATTTATATTTTTCAGACGTATTTTCAACTTATTATAGGAGTTTGAATTCACAATTTACATAAAAGTCTCATTTATTCGAATCTTTATTTTTCATGACAAAGCTATTTGACATATAATATTATTTTAATAAATGGCTCTATTGTCAATATGGTGATCAGTACCCGTATCATGAGTTTTTTTGACGTGTAGTATCGTTAACGTAAGCATATTTTGAATTGAAAATACACGTTTGTTACACAATATTTATATAAATTAAATACTTAATTAATTTCTCTGTATTTTTTAAAATGTTGAAATTGTATAAAATTTTATCAAAATGTTCCAGGACTGCTGTATTTTAAATTCAAAATATGCTTACGCTAACGAAACTATACGTCAAAAAAACTCATGATAGGGGTACTGTTCATTGGCGTAACGGATACACAGACTTTTGTTAAGGTCCTACGTGAAGCAAAGAGAAAGTTTTGTATGAAGTTAGCTACTTTCAGACTTGTCCTTAGACTATACAGCTATGCTGGATCAATGTTCGACGTCAATATAAATATTACTGGCAATCGTCTATACATGTAATCCAAAAATGTAGATACATTTTCTGAATTTTTAACTCAAATACTTGTATTAAATTCAAGATAAACAACACCGATAAATACTCGGTGCTATGTCAATAATTTCAATAAAGAGGTGCAATAAAATTCATTGTGTATCGTACCGTGTGTGTTGTCACTTTGTCTTTAAATACTTATATCGAGAATTTTAATTTTAATTGCCCGATCTGTTATTTTCATTACAAACATGGCTCTTGTTTATTGCACTCTGTGGGTAGTGAAAGCTGTCAAAATGAAGTACCCTTCTTTAAACATGATGAGTTATCGGATGCAATGATTTATGTGTAATTCTGTGGTCTGTGGTAATAATCCGAAATGTAATAATTACAAAAAAAAATTGGGAAATCAGTACAAAACAAGGATAGTATAATTTTTCCAGGCATTAAAATATAAGGCAGGCAATAAGACCTTAATCGATTGCAAAAAATGCGCATGCCAATTCGACTGGACTAAGATTTAGGCGATTCGCACACTGCACCGCATCACGCAGCGTAGTGCGGGAGTGCGTGATCTTACGTTATTTGCAAGTACCTTATATGTTTGTATAGAAATCACGCATAGTGCAACACACTGAAAACATATTCACGCGCGGTGTTGCAGATCACGCACCTACATGCGGAGAAACACGCACCCCCGCGCGTGGGTGCAGGGCAAGACGCAAGGCATGGCACACTGCGATCTGCGGTATCGTGCGTGATTTCGTGTTGACAGAGTTAAACGTACTGTAGCAACCGCGACATCTGCCGACAACATCGAATACTACCTACATATGGTTGCTAGAAAGATTGTATTATTTTAAATCTGCCAGTATGAAGAACAAGACAATCATTGCCATCTAGTGTAATAAATTAGATACTAATCTTTATTTTACTAGCTTTATCAAACTAAACTGTCAAAAAAGTTGCTAAGACAACACTAGTAGGTGGTGTATCGTTTTTACCTCTAGGCCACCGCATGACTATACTGCACCTCCGCGCGTTTGTGCGGAAAAATCTGCATGAAGATGCAGATCTGCACTCCCGCATCCGTACGCGTGGCTCAGGCGCCACGCACCCCGCAGCGTAGCGCGGGGCGGTGCGGTGTGTGATCTTTGAATGCGCGCTACGCGCGGCTACGAATATCGTAGCCAATGAGCTACGAACATCGTAGCCAATGAGCTACGAACTGTTTCTCCTTAGGCAGTGATCTGTATTAAACACACTTTATGGTTTACGTTTAGGATTCTCTACAGCTGCTATATACCATTAATCAGTGGCTGTGGATGTATACGGTTTCACTTACGACGGCAAGTCGAAGTCGGACTCGCCAAATACCGTCCAGTTCGTGACATCGTCGCTCGACGAGCTCACCAATACAGGTTCCGTTAATATCCCAATCTAGTCGGTATATCCGTATCCTAACATTCACATATAGTATAATCAAAGCCGGTTTCGTGTATGTTTGTTTGTCCGCTAAGTTCAAAAGAACTTAGCGGTAAAAACCGCATTTAAATCAATACTGTAGTTTAGAAAAACTACAGTATTGATTTAAATGCGGTTTTTACCACTATTCAGAGAATTTATACCGGACGGTATGTGTATGATACGGTAATACGGCAAATAAATCTCACTACCTTCTGACATGTTGCCACATTAGTAGATTCTACCCATAAGAAGCAGGAGCGGATCGTTAGTAGCATAATTATACATACATCCGTCACGATAAATAATTTATTTTATAAAACCTAGCCTTCAGTTTCTTTGTTGATTGATCGATTGAAGTATCAATGTACAGTCAGTAGCATAAGTCGATAAACATCAGTCCAAAGTTGAAAATCAGTATTATGATATATTTCAAACAATAATAAAATTAGGTTGTAGGTACGATAGCGAATTATCAAAATTCCGAAATGATCTTTACCTTTTTATAATACACAATAATGACATACTGTTTGATAACATCTTACTAATAAATTATTTATGGTGGTACATAATTATACCTAGTAGTTACAATAGTGTAGGTAGGTATGTATTGTATGAATTTACTAAAAGGCGTCCTTTAAATTCGTTAGTTAGCAGAACTACAATATATACAACAATAAACATTTATTGACTGATATCTTTACACATTTATATTTGTTTAAATAGTAACAATATAAAGTTTTCTTTTGTTTGTGAATTTTAGTTTCGTAACTTATGTGTGTGTAATACAAGATAACAGTATGATGTATTCTTTGTTTTTCCTTGTTTATTTATGGAATGTGTTATACCTTTTATTTTCTTGGGTAGAAATAGGTACCTTATTTATGGAGTAGGCACGTATTCACTAGGAAATATTTCTATTTAAACGAAGTATCAATATTTGCGTGTATTAGGTACCTACAACATTTATTGTATCAAAAACAAGTAATTATTTTCAATAATTTCTTAGCACTGTACACAATGTATAAACAAAATGATTATTGCCTGCGTTATGCAAAAAGTTAAATTCTATAAAATCTAATTTTATTTATTGTGTATAATAATTATAATGATCTTTTACAAATTGGCAGAACAGCGTTTTATTTTATTACATCAACAAATTTTACGTCAGTTAACATTTGGTTCTAGTTAAAAATCAATTTGTTAACTTAAAAATAATAAATAAACATAGGTATCTAGTAGTCGTCCGTTTGCTAATAAGTACACATTATCCCGTTGATTTCAGCTATGCGCGGCCAAAATGTACCCCAGTCAAAGAAGAAAAATAAATAGTAGGCATTAATTTAGCCAAAAGAGAAATTATATTCGGGAATTAGAGAAGTTATTTAAGATTAAGATGTATATAATTTGTTTTTTTTTTATATGAGAACCACGCTTTTAAAAATTAACCAAAGTATTCCTTTATAAATTTTATTAATATTTGAGTTTGTCTGAAATAAACGAAAATATTAAGTTTCGTATAAGGTAGAAATCTAAAACTTTTACACAATACTTATCAATGGCGAAGGGTCAATTTTTATAAGAGGTAAGCCGGAGCTACAATTTAAATGCTTACCTGGCCACGAAAAGCTTATTATAAATATTTGACAATAGTAGTCAATACTGCCTGCGCTATTTTACAAAGGGAAGCAGGTAGGAATCGTATTGTAGGGACCCTTCGCCACTAATACTTATCACACTCTAGGCTTACTTTTAAGATCATGTCCACGCGCACTGTAGTACATTGTTTTATTCACAGCGTGTGTCAGAAAGTTGAATATTTTTATTAAGTTTTTAGATTTGTAAATATAAATAAATATTATAAAGAGGAAAGTTTTTTTAGTTTGTACCGAATAGGCTCCGAAACTACTGGACCGATTTTAAAAATTATTTCACCAGTAGAAAGCTACAGTATCACTGAGTAACATAGGCTACTTTTTATTCCGAAAATATGTACAGTTCCTGTACGCGGACGAAGTCGCGGGCAAAATGCTAGTTTGTAAATATAAAGCAAAAAAAAAAACGATTTGCCTCGATGTTTTTTCTAATACTGTTATTGTATCACGTAGCTATTCACATTATTAATATAATAATAAAGTATATCTATGCAAAATTTCAGCTTAATTCATTAAGCAGTTTGATTGTGCGAAATTGAAATGTAAATAAGGTGCAAAAATATAAAAACAGTACCTACCTAATAATTTCCAATCGATTCAGAAATTCCCCAAACTAATGATATAGATTGATAGCTAGACATGTCCCCCTTCCAGGGTTTTTCTTTGGACCACTCAAAACGGGACATCCTGTATATAGAAAACTTAGTAAAATATATTTTTACCATCAATACCCTACGCCAACGTCTACTTTTTATAAACCGTTTGGAATTTACTACTTCTAAAAATGGTACATAATAAGCGAGTTTTCTCCAAAAATAACCTCTCTGAGCCGACGCATAGTAAAAAAGCTGTAAAATGACAACTTTATGCATCGCAGCGGTCTTGATAATACATATTTTACAAGGTACATGTGTACACTGTACAATGTACACTCGACGCCATTTACGGTCGACCACTTTTCGCCCTTATTACTAGGAATATAAGGGTGAAAAGTGGTCGACCGTAAATGGCGTCGAGTGTACATGCATGGTAAAAGTACACCGAGCAAAATACACAGGGTCCACTTGATGATGACTGAAAAGAATGACGTCCGAACTTTAACATTCCAGTTGGTTTAATATAAGTTCGGTGTTTCGATTGATTTGAAATGGAAATACACGTTCGATTTGAAACTGACGATTAATATTCATAAAAGAATAATTTGGTACCACTAAAACTAGGTAGGTGCGTTAATAATTTATATCTGAAAATTGCCGCTGTCGGTTTAGGGTTACGAGTTACAACGGTTACGGTATGTGTATGTGATAGGTAATTTATCATTATTTAGGTATCCGATAATACTATGGTCTATTGTTTGATAGTATCTGAAATATGTTACTCATACGCGCTAAGGATATATTATAGTCAGGGTATAGTATAGTAGAAAAAGCTTTAGCGTTACAAAAATCAAATAAAAATCACTTTAGTTTTTTAAATCATATTATACCACAATATAGCATAAGCATAATATGCATAATCGGCCTATAATGTTCCCACTGCTGGGACACAGGCCTCCTCTCTGTGAGAGGGAGTGGGCCGTAGTCCACCACGCGGGCCCAGTGTTAGTTATACCACAATAATATTATAGTAACAATAAATAACTCTAAATCTTAACTACTACGTAAAAAAACAGTGCATCAAATATTTAATGTCAAATTCATATTCTTTGTCTTTTTTGTAACCTTTTCACGAATGCCCTTGTATCTGTCGCAGGCAATTTGAATGATTCCGCCGTTTACATACGGCGTCGTCTGTTTATAAACGCTTGCAGTTATGCAATATGCCGAAGGCAAAATGATAACTATAATTTCGTCGTTAGTTGTAGTTTTAGGGTGACCATGTTAAAACACAGTTTGGACAAATCAGACTTTATTTCAGCAATCAGGTACTATTACGTACTTGTAAACGTGAATAAGTTGTGCCGTAATACCGGGCGTTTGCGTCCCTATTCGTTTGTCGTAAACATGCCATATGCAAATACTCTATGGCATCGACAATAATTAATCCGGTATCGTCGGGTTTTCGTCGCTAATTAAATTATCTTTTTCCATTATTTATTTAAATTTACATAACGAACACACTTATAAATAATTAATACAATATTAATGTAATTTGTTAGTATTCTTAAATATCAATATTTCTTTATCATTTATTTATGTAACTGCCCGTGACATCACAGCGGGCCTTTTCAAAATACCAGCGCTGCGGCATTTATTTTTAAATGTCGCAGCACAATGCTGAGACAGAAGCCTTTTCGGCCTCGTACAGGTCTTTTTTTATATAATTGTATTTTATTCCGTTGTTGTTTTTTTCAAGCGTGACCCAGAAAGTGACCTTTCCCGGCGCAACAAAAATGTATCTCAAGTTATTCCTTAAGTAATAAGTGAAAAAATCCTATAAGTAGGTACCTACTGTTTTTTTCTTCAATTTGCCAGTTTGTCCCGGCTGCAATGTCAAGTTTTCTTTTTAGTAATTTTATTTACACCGATAAGATTTATAATATAGGGCAAACCACGGTCCGGTTTATAATTTTTTTTTTCAATGTATTGCTTGAAAGTATTAATAATAATATTGATAATGTTAGCCATAACCTTTGCCAAAGCTGAGTATCAAATTATTATGTACTAGACTTTTGCCCGCGACTCCGTCCGCGTGGACTACAATGACCTGACCAGTTTAAATGACCTCTGTAGTGTAGGTTGGCTAGTACTACTAAGAGGTCAAAATGTATCTCTGGTTTTTTTCAGCGGAATCAGATGAAACGTGGCTTAGATTTTAAGTTGGACCATAAGCTATCGAACTGTGAAAATTGCATCAAAATCCGTTAAGTAGTTTTCGCGTGATGCGCGCACAAACAGACAAACAGACAAACAGACATCTGTTCTCGTGGATCGCGCGTAGCGTGCAGACGCGTAACCGGGTAGCTAAATCTAAGTTAAACCTTTACGATAAAGTAAGTGAGCACTGCGTTTGCACTAGGTACAATACGACAGCCCGTGCGCAAGCAGTGGTGGGGCTAGGGATATCGCGCCGCGCACGCGGCCGCGTGCTGCCTTCGTAAACTGTTACACTGCGCAGCTTTGTTTCCGGTGCCAACGATTCGCGACAAACTGATAACTGATAACATACGGTATCTAACTAAATCTATTATGGAGCGCACACCTCCAAAAAGTGGGCAATATTATGCGTCCGAACCGAATGTAGCGGCTATGACGGATAAGCAATCAATGCCAGGTATGTGGATCAACCCAAGACAGCCTAAAAAGAAGCGAATGGCAATGGAATCGGATAGTGATTCGTCAGGAACAATAGAAACAAGAAGGACTAAAACTGCCTGTTGCTCAACCAATATATTAAATGAGACAATAAATGCTTTCCGAGAGGAAATGAAAGCTATGCATCTTCTCCTCACCACTATGAAAGAAGAACAGAATTCGCGCTTCGTGAGTATGCAGACGGACATATCAGAAATAAAAACTGAAATGGCAGAAATTAAAAAAAACGATACAGACAATGAAAAGACTATCAACTACCTAAAGTCTAATTACGAAGATTTAGATAGATCACAGAAGGAATTCTCAGAAAATATTAAAAAACAAGATAATAAAATAAAAGATATATATCAAAATAAAATATATTTAGAAAAATGCAACAAGGCATTAGAGGAGCGTATTATGATATTGGAGCAAAAGGAACTGAGTAGGAACATTGAACTAGTGCAGGTACAAAAACAAGATGGAGAAAATGTAATGGAAATAGTAGCAAGACTTGCAAAGAAACTACAGTTGAACACTGAAGACATTGAAAAAGCATGGAGGGTTCCTACCCCAGGAGGCGACGGAAAAAACCCACGACCAATAATCATCACACTACGAACAAAGGCAGCCCGGTCAGACTGGTTGAAAACTCGCAAAGAGACAACAATAACAAATCACACAATATACCAAAACAATGATAATTCACAAATATATGTTAATGAACATCTATCACGTCAAATGCGCCAACTGTTCTGGGCTGTCAAGACAAAATTAAGGGAATCCTACAAATACATCTGGATTCAAAATGCTAAAATTTTAATAAAAAAAGATGACAATGATACAAAAGTACACCACATACGCTTTGAAAGCGATATTGAGAACTACCTGACAAAGAACAAAGAGTAGTCCCTTAAAACAAAAAAAAAATTATAAATTAATAATATTAAGATTTACATTTATTACATTACATACATTTTACAAAACATATTTTCTGTAAAATGGACCTGGATTCGGAATTACAAGATATAGAATATACAAAATACACACAGTTGGATGACTGGTACCAACACGTAAACAAACAATCGACATCACTTCAAGTCATACATATAAATGTGTGCTCACTGAGAAAACATTTCAATGAGCTAACTGTTATATTAAAGGAATGTCTGCCCAGACTGGATTTAATTTGCCTATCGGAAATAAATATTAAAGAAGAAGAAATAAAGATCCATGAGATAAGTGGATTTAATATGCATGCTTTAACAAGAAAAGACAGAAGAGGTGGAGGAATAATTGTTTACGTGAATGACAGAATGCAGTTTAATCTAGTACAGTCCGGTATCACAGCGACGCACGAGTTTGTGCATGGACGGCTAACCATTAACAAATACGCCACTGATATTATAGTTGTATACAGACCGCCAAGCACAAATAAAATAAATTTTGTAACAGAAATTAAAAGATACATCCAAAATATACCAAAACGAAACAACTTAATTATGGTCGGAGATTGTAACATCAACATAATGCATAATAATATGGATTTAACTGCTGACAGGTATCTGAACGCAATGTCGGAGGGGGGATTGCAATGCGGCATACGAGACGTAACTCGGGACGTAGTCACGGGTGATCGCAACGTAACGTCCTGCCTCGATCATGTTTTTGTGCGGACTGAGAAGGTAGGCGATGTTGAAGCATACACGGTAACAACTAAGATTGCGGACCACTACATAACGGGATTAACAGCTGATATGAACATAAAAGAATGCACTCAATCGACAAGAATAACAATACAAAACAAATCAGTGAGTAATAAACTTCACAATGTGGACTGGCAACAATTATTAAACATTAATGATCCTATTGTATTATATAGTAATATGAGTACGATTTTTAGCGACATTTATGAATCTTCCAAACAAGAAACAACAGTTAAGAAACGTGATAGCCAAGCCTGGGTTGATAATACATTACAAAACATGATGGTACACAGAGACGACCTGTTTAGGCGTTGGAAAATGGACCCAAACAATAATAACTTAAGATTACAATACACGAAATACAGAAATAAAACACATAAACTCATAAATGTGGCTAAGAATCGGTATAGACGTAATGAAATAGAAAAATGTAAGGGAGACCTGCGTAAAATATGGGGGAATATTAATAGCTGGCTGGGTAGAAATAAAGTAACAGTAGATAGTGTCATAGAAAAATATTTACATAAAAAAGAATGTTTGGTAACCATTTGTAATAATTTTTGTAACACATTCACAAGGGAAATAGATAATATCAAGCATAAATGTAACAAGACATTTTTAAAAAGACATGAGTATGTTAAACCATGTAATGTCAGTTTTAGGTTCAATAAAGCAACTCCCGCGCTTATTTCCAAAATAATAGACTCGATGGACTGCAACAAGTCGCCGGGATCAGATGGCATTAGGGTAAGAGATCTAAAGGAAATTAAGAACGTCATTAGTCCAGTAATAGCACATTTTATTAACCAATGCGTAAAAGAAAGTAAATACCCAGATAGGTTAAAAGATGCAATCATCAGGCCAATCTACAAACAAGGTTCACACCTGGAATATACAAATTACCGACCCATAGCTATTTTAAGTACAATTAATAAAATCACGGAAAAATTCATAGTTAATCAAATTATAAATTACTTAGATAAAAACGATATAATTGCCGATACTCAACATGGTTTTAGACCAAACAGGAGTACGGCCACGGCGTTAGCAAGATTTACGGACGATGTTAATAATTACCTTAATAACAAAGACATGGTGGTTGCGGTATTTATTGACTTTAAAAAGGCATTTGACACCCTGGATCATGACGGCTTGTTGCAGGCTATGGATGAGTGTGGGATAAGTGGACCAATTAATAGATGGTTTTGTGAATACCTAAAGCAAAGAACTATTCATGTTCGGGTTGCAAATGCTGAAAGTATTGAGGGCGTAGTCAAATATGGTGTTCCTACTGGATCTGTATATGGGCCTGTTGGTTATATTGTCCACGTTAACAGTATGTGTAATGTTATAAAAAAATGTAAAGCGTACATGTACGCGGACGATACGTGTCTGCTATGCAGTGGTAAGGATAAAACCTCCATACAAGAAGCAATACAATACGATTTGGACAATATAATTAAATGGGCACATGACAATGGCATAATAATTAATGTAAATAAAACTAAGTGCATGCCAATATATTCTCCATATGCGCGCAACAAAAACACTGACTTGGATATAAAAGGTCATAGTTATGAATGTCTTCACAATGAAAAATCAAACTGTCAGTGCATTAACTTAGAACAGGTAAAAACATACCGGTACCTAGGACTGACCATTGACACTAAGTTCGCATGGAACATACATGTAGACACAGTTTGTAATAAACTTCGGTCAGTTCTGGGGAAGTTCTATACTCTAAAGCCTATAGTTAAGAGAGGACTACTGTATGCACTGTACTATGCACTTGCTGACTCGATTATCAGTTACGGATTGTGTGGTTATGGACTCACATTCAAAACACACCTAGACAAAATCAAAACACTACAAATACGATTTCTAAAAATGTTAGTGAACAACAGAACTAAACAAAGTTTGAACAAGGAATATGAAAAATTATTTAAAAAGTGCAAGATATTACCAATTGATCAGAAAGTAAAAACTATCATGATTCTGGAACAATATAATATCAATATACATAAAAAAGAGCGAGTACATAACTACCCAACCCGACTTTCAAAGAAAAAGCAACTACATGTCCCAACGGTAAGTAATTATTATGGTAAGCGAACGAGAAGATGGATTACACCTACATTAATAAATGAATTACCTACAGTAGTAATCAGTTGCGCCAAAACTAAAAATCAATTAAAAAGTGTTCTGAGGAAACATTACCTTTCGATGTGTCCATAGTTGCTGCAGTCGGTCGGCGGCGCGGTCGGTCGGTGGGTGTGGTGGGACTAAGTTTGATTACCTTACACTGAGTAGGTACTTTGGAGTGCATAAAACGACATAAATAAATAGTCTCATGATACTCGTTGGCTTGGGCTGCTGAGTGTTAGTGGTGCTGTGCTTGTTTACAGTTGCGATGGTTTGGTGGGTAACTATTCGGTATTCACATACGGAATCGTTGCCCACAGACCCATAGCCTTAGTTTTTAAAATAACTTAGATTTAATCTTATTGCCTTAATTATTAGATTTAACCTTATTACCTTTAACCTTAAATCCACGAGAACCTACTGCCGACAAATTGCTATGCAGTTTGGCAGATGTTAAATAAGTGTATAAATCTGTAACTTTGTGATTTAAATAAATAAAAAAAAAAAAAAAAAGACAGACAAAATAAATCTTTTCGGGTATAGTTACGTCCCAGTACCCTATCCCGACTGTTTTTTGTGGAATATCTTCAATGTACAGACACGGCTCTTTTACAATTTACATAGTATAGATGTATTGGTTGGTATGCTCAGATGTGTATCGGTTGGAGTGCGGGGTGAGGCAGGGGGGGTTGAGCTCACCTCGACTTTTTAACCTTTATATGAATCAGCTGATCGTTGAGCTCAGCAACACTAGCATCGGTTGTCATATTGACGGAGTATGTATCAATAACATTAGTTATGCCGACGATATGGTGTTGCTGAGTCCATCGATCAGTGCCATGAGGCAGCTCCTGTCAGTGTGTGAACGGTATGCGGTGGCTCAAGGGCTCACGTACAACGTCAAAAAGAGCGAGCTTATGGTTTTTAAGGCGGGTACTAAGAGTTATCAAAGTGTACCTGAGGTATCGCTTTACGGATCTCCCCTGCGTAGGGTGACCAGTTTTAAGTACTTGGGTCATTGGGTTACCGAGGACTTAAAAGACAATGAGGACATAGAGAGGGAACGTAGGTCGCTGTCTGTACGCTGTAACATGCTGGCCCGCAGGTTTGCACGATGTACAGAAGCAGTAAAAATCACACTGTTCAAAGCATTTTGCCAGTCGTTCTACACGTGCAGCCTGTGGACCAGTTATAGTGGGCGTGCATACAGCGACCTACGCGTCCAATACAATAACGCGCTCAGGATACTGTTGCGGCTGCCGTGGCGCTGTAGCGCGTCGAAGATGTTCGCGGATAGACGTATTGATGGCTTTGCAGCCATCATACGTAAAAGGTGTGCCTCCTTACTCACACGTGTCCGCGGCAGCGGCAACACTATCTTGAGGGTGTTCGTAGACAGATGGGAGTCTCCGATGCTACGACATTGGATGAAGCTCCACACTGCCTCATAATTTAAATTATAATTTATTTATTCCATTTATTTATTTATTCCATTGGTATGTACCTATGTGATAAGTTTCTTTTGCGCTGAGCTTGGCTAAATTCTATAATGGTTCGCGAAAGCCTGTCTATTCTGCCTATCTATTCTGTACCGACATCACCGCGAGAACGAACGTTCGAGGGAGAATCTCACCGTGACATTCTCCCTCGAACGTTCGCAAACAAATTGGCAGTTCTCGGCTTCTATAGTCAGGCTGTCTTCTTGCCCATTCAGTCCCAAATATTATCTTTCCTTTTATTTCATTAAAGTATTTTGTGTGAATTTACTTCTCTTGCTTCGTCCACGTTCGTTCATACACTCGCATCTAACACGCGCGCGCCGGTTGCGAGTACCATCACACACAACCAGTCCGTCCCCTACCAGCGTTTCAGTTAACCTCCGCCTTATAAGATCCTTTTTAATCGCCTCTCGCCTAATGACTAAACTATCTAAGCAAACAGTACTATTTTCGTGCTTTTCAACAAATCCTCTTTTAAACCTAAACGTTGTCTTATTACATCATTCCTCGTACGCGTGCCTTTAAAACGGAGATGCATCCGGAGCGGATATTATTCTGTCGATCGCATCCATCCTATAGAGCATTTAACGTAAAAATTTAACGTAAAATGCAACAACGTATTCGATCTTCTATCTTGTATTTGTAGCTTAAGAAACAGCTACCGTATCGGCGTATATAGGTATATTCTTATTTTGAGTTTAGCATTGCGTTTGATTCTCTACTTCACTAACGATTGATGCACGCTACGTGTACCTATGTCCCCAGAGACCTATTCAAGTCTGTGACAATGCATATACTAACAGTGCTGTGCAGTGCATGGTATCTGTTCGTGTTCAAAAGTCGGGCTTAACAAGGCGCTATGTATGGACCCCTTAATTGGTTACTTCAATGAATTCCATACACCAAATGGTTGAGGGATACCCAAATAATAAAGTTGTCTGTACGAGTATGTATTTCCGTTTGTATCCTAGTATAACCTATGTTATTTTTATGCTGGTTTGCAGAATTATTGTACGAAAAGGTTGAAGTCAACACTGTCAAATAAAATGATTCTGGAAAAAATCTCACTTCGCTTAAGCTACACTCGCGAGCAATTAATTGGGGTCGGTCACAAAAAATTCAACTCAGTAAATTCTAGCTTAATTAATCTTTAAAGATTCCAGAAACTAATCAGTCATAAGCCATCACTTGACCATATATATTATACTGGTCAATACATACATATATTATGGTCTATTGTAGGTCACTATAATATTAATAATAATGAGATACATAATAAAGATTATGAAAAACAAATATTTACATAAACAAAAGTTTTGCCAAAAGTAGAGTGTATTTTTGTAGTGGAAAATGCAATTCGTAGTGATCTGCACAGATATTGGATGTTGAGACTTATAATACAGACCGTTGCATGGTACGGTCCTTTATCTCAGAGACCGCTAGACGTATCACGTATAAACAGCTAAACTCTGAACTCATAAAAATCCAATGATTCAAAATAAACTTAAAATAAATTCAAAGTTTCTACGGTATAGTCAACAACAAAAGTTCTTAAAAAATATAACTGGACACAATAATATTTCAAAAAACCGGGCAAGAGCGTGTCGGACCACACACAGTCTAGGGTTCCGTAGCAAGAAGTATTTTAGTCTTCCAATAGTGAATATTTCAAAAACTAATTGACGTATCTTGTTCAGACTAATTTTAATCGAAAGTATTTATTAGATGCTACTAGAGCTTGACTTTATTCAGATTTTGTGATACCGCGGTTGGAAAATTACAATGCACTTAAATACAAAAGTGATTTAGAAACCTTTATATTATTTTCAAAGACCTATCCAACGTTACCCCATATGAAGGGGTGCGCGAAAATATTTTTTTTAATCCCTCAGTTTCATATATGGGGCGGTCCCCCTAATTATTTAGATTTTTATAATTTCGCTACAGGCCTTTATGGCGGCTCACAGAAGATCTGTGAAGTTTCATACAAATTGGTCATGAACTGAAGATTTTACGAGGGTGTGACAGACGGACAGACAGACAGACAGACGGACTTGACGAAACTATAAGAGTTCCTAGTTTTACTACGGAATCACGATTAATTTTGCGTTAATTTTGATGTTATCTAAAAGTATCAGTGATAATTATCCAACTTGTAAATCACCATAAACAGATCAAAATTAAACGTTGAATTCGTGACAACCGCTTGAAACGAATTGACAACCGTCCAAATATAAATATAGGCCGCAGACAGTAATACAAAATTAAGCAATAATAGCTGTATTTTTAGTACGTATGATTTTATTATTTTAATGATATTCGTTTTAGATTCTATCACCGGTTAATACATGAAGTAAAACTCAATTTCCTACCTGAAGCCTTGAACACAAATATCAGATTGTTCCTTTTAAGGCAGATGTCAACGTAATCGAGTGTCAATCAACACGGTATCGCTTGATACTCATCGAGCATCGGATTCGATAGCGCTTGAAGGTTATAGCCGACATGATAGCTACCTTTCAACGGTTGTTTGATACACTTGGAATAATAATAATGTTTATTTAGGTATTGTTATTATAACGTCATCATTAGTACTATGGTTGCAAGTACCTACGGCTATACCGTTAGCGTAATGGTTATATTGTGTGATTATGTCAGGAAAGTAAAAATTTGTGCAGTCTAACTATTAATGATAGGTTGAGGAATGATGTGATAAGAAAACGTTTAAAAAAAAGAAAACGGTTAAAAGAGGATGTAGTGACAACAATTTAAAAGAGTAGTGCTTAGATGGTTTGGTCATTTTGAGAGAATGAATGAGAGGCAATAAAGAGGCTTAGCAGACCTAATTTTATAATTTTTCGCAATAAATTCTCGTCCGTAAAAGCTAACATGTATTGGTCACAATAGAGTGAACTGAAAATTGACAAAACGTGTTCAAAAACAAAGTAAAAAAAAAACGTAGTAATTAAAGTATAAGTAAGTAAGTAACAAAAATATAAACTTTATGAGAAATCTAAGACGTTATTATATTTCTTGTAGAATAATCTGACAAAAATCAGAATGATTCCATGTATTTTTTTTTTGTATATTAATATAGTTTTTAATAGTTAAAATAAATTTTTAGAGGTATCTTTGTTATTTTTTTCTTACGTATCAAATTAGTTGTATTATCTTTTCAATATTATCTAACTAGCATTCATCCTGAAGAATATCATATATATTTTTTTTTGTTTACTGCTGTGGATCAAAATAAAGTTTAAGGAACTATAAAACTTGTGTTTCGCTCCTATAGTTGACTTAACGGTAATGTTCTTCAAAAAGGTTAGATGCATAGTACTGGCGTGCATGTATGATTAGATGTGTTAATATCGAAGAAGCAAAAGGAGAATGAATAGCAGGTGGCGATCTGTAATTTCTGCCTACGCGTCTGCCTTATGTATGTATAATATAATAAATTAATGTATGACAGGAAATTCTCAGTTTGGAACTATACTTGGTAAATGATAATAGGAACATGGAATACCGTCTTTGGATAAATGCGTGGCGTTATATATTTGTATATCTATGTAATTTATTCTTTGATTTGATTGTTTGTTCAAAAAAATATTAATAAAAAAGCAAGCAAACAAAGCCATCCTATAACATAAATATTATATTGTTATTTTTCAAATAAATATTATATTTGTGATTTCCGAATGAAACAAAACTAAATTGCTTCTTATTATGTAAACACAAACGTAGATTCTTTGTTATGTTTACCTATCTTTGATCAGAGAAAACAGCTTTGCCTTCAAAATACAGTTGTTGAAAAAGGAATTTCAGTTCGATCCCCAGTTTTTTCCCCGGGGCAATCTGAAGACATCCATTTAACCGTGAGAGGCATCTATAAGCAGGTAAATAAAGGACAGGTTGCACTCTTGTTTAGCATATACATTCGCACTTAATTCGTAGGTGTGCAGTTATATAATATAACACATATATGTGTCACCGGGTGGGACAAGCCGCGACTCGGACTGAATTATTCATGAGACATATGGACCTAAAGCAGACTGGATTTCAGACGAGAATTTTAAAATATCTATACGAAGCTTTAAAATTGAAAATTGTTTTATAAAAGCAATATAACATAACGTACACTACTCATGATTTATTACCTGCTTAGAATTTGGACTGGAGGGTTTTATTGTATAGGGTTAACAGTTTATTAATTCTTGCCTTTGAAACAATTTTATAATTATTTTTATGAATATCATAAATAAACATATTAAAATTTGGGTTTACATTATTGTATGTCTGTATTATTTTTAATACATTAAAATAAAGTGTGTATAATACATATAATGATGACAACCAGCGTTATTTTAAGCTATGTTATATTTACAAAAATGTAAGAAACACTGGTTTCTTAAAAAGTACCTACATTTGTGAAGGTACTTTTTAAGAAACCAGTGTTTCTTACATTTTTGCTTGAAATATTATAATTAGTACAAGGCATCATCATAATTAAGCTTTTATCTTTATAAAATAGCTTCCGATACTTTTAAATACATTTATCAAATAATTTCGTTTTCCTGCCACTTTAAATTTTTTGTAACGGTCTTAACGAAAAAATGAACAATTGAAAGTAATAAAATCACAATGAAATATGTACGTATACCTACGGTCCGAAATTCCCGCTGCTCAAAATCGAGTAGGTAACATAAAACATTTAATATATTAATGTAAAATAATAGTATCGAAAAATACGTATTGTTCGATACTATTGATACATGTATCAATATGTATTTAGGGGAATATCGTAGATGCATCTCCGTTCAATTTTAAAACTAGCTTGGTATCGGAACTGGACTTACAGCTTGGCCAGTCTCCAGCCCCAAGGGGCTTTGGGCATACGAATAAGAATAATCATTTTTTGACATCTATATCGCCTTTTGTTTTACAAAATATGTGAGCAAGTTCTAGTTTAGAAGTTGCTTTCTTGATAGAGTAATCATAGGCAACGGTTGTAGTAAAAGATATCTTCAATATTCGTAATATGTCTGTAAGTAAAAAGAGGAAAACTAGCTTTTCAAGTGTAAGGCTTTGTTTATTTCTGACTATCGATCCGCCCTAACTTCGCACGGGTAGCACTAAATATAGTACGTTCAATCTAAATTGACTGCAGCCTCCAGAAGTTCATGCATCTACAGTCATTTAAATACGGTGACGCCAATCGTACCAACTTCAGTCCGGACAACTTAGATTAGCATAATCATAAGCATAATCGGCCTATAATGTTCCCACTGCTGGGACACAGGCCTCCTCTGTGAGAGGGAGTGGGCCGTGGTCCACCACGCGGGCCCAGTGCGGGTTGGTGGACGTCACATGTCTTCGAATTTTTGGTTCTAAGACATGCCGGTTTCCTCACAATGTTTTCCTTCACCGTTAAAGCAAGTGATAATTAATTTCTAATACGCACATGACTTCGAAAAGTCAGCGGTGCGTGCCTCGGGATCGAACTCGAACCATTCACCGTGGGAGGCACATAGTTAATCCACTAGGCTATCACTGCAATCAATGCAACCTAAATTGCGCGTACAAATATCTATGGCCGGACGACTTGCGAATTGGTTGCGTCTGCGCCCCACCGCGCACCCACCGCCCGGCTTTTATTAGGCGCGGGCTCGTGCAAAATCTCGTATTTTTGGGTTCAAAAACACACTTATAAAACTAAACTACTGGTCCTAAGTGCTTGAGATAAAAACTGTTAGAATAAAGATGAAATTTAAAAAAACTATGATTATATATTTTAATTTGATAAAAAATCGTATTTTAATATAAATAAAATATTATGACTCATTTAAACTGGAGTTCTTTATCGTGTATCTTGCAAGCTATTTAATTTGTTACTAGCAGTTTGTCTCAATAGTCAGACATCAATTAATATGTAGTATTAACCTTTTCTTACTATAGAGGAACAATTCCCTCATACATCATCCATAGAACTTGAACGATTTAAGAGCACGCCAGGGAAGCTCTCAAAAGGTACGTTCTTTTTCGACTTGATCGATAAACATCATCATTGTTCAGTTCTTTTCGCGAAATATATACAAGCTATATACACAAACCTTTCCCGTGAATCAGTCTATGTATTAGTGAAAACCGTATCAAAATCTCTACAGTGGTTTATGGATTAGCCTATACAGACAGACAGAGATATACGCAACGGGGGCTTTTTAATAATGACTAAAGATAATCGCTTTTGGCACGTTGTAGCTAGCGCTACCGCTACGTAAGCTACGCCGTCGTAGCACATAACCAATTAGCTACGCAGGAAGTTGATTGTGCTACGAGGCTATTTATGAAAAATAAATAAATTAAAATATCGATGTCTATATTAATATTATTTTATCTAAGGTTGATAAAAATAATATTATAAATAATTAGACTAATATTACGAAAATAAACTAAGTTTAATTCACAAATTTTTTTTTTCTACTTTTGATGTAGGTACTACCTATCTACATCCCGCCTTACGTGTGACGCGAGCTCAATTAAGCTGGCCTTGGCACTGCTCAACCCACTTACGACGGGTTAGAGATCAAAAGAGTTCGTGGCACATGGCAACAATGGTATAATGTGGTGCTATGCACTTGGGTTCTTTTTGTTGGCCGACTTTTATAATAATATATTATGCGGAATTAAATAAGCAACAGTCCTCTGTGGATTTTAATTAAGCTTAGCGATCATGTGAGGTTAAGTAATTTATTCGATAGAATGAGCGGGAAGAGCAAGGTGGAAAATTCTTCAGTAGAAACCTTACGACCAAGTGTAAAGAAATTGTGTTTTATAAAGTTTGGCTGGAAATGTAGCCAGAAAAAAAGTCTATTAACTTAGTCACAAAAGAAAAAAAAAACATTCATGTTTAATCAGACATTCCTTATAAAATAGAACATCTTACGCCAAGAGAACGCTAATCAAAAGAAAGACTATCTACAGTAAAGAAAATACAAAAAATTCTCAACGGTTCAGTTCCAGCAGTTTAATAAGCTGCAAAGAAATATTACAGTACCGTACTGATAAAGACACAATAAGAATAAAATAGTTTCGACGACTTTTAAAAGATTTTATGAGTTCAGTAGCTATTTAGCAACGGTGAATACTGACTCGGTCGTAAAGTGCGACTTTACGTTTCTGTCAGTGGCATTCTGTAGACACGTGGTTGAACAGACATCTGACTTTGTGGTTCCTTCTTTAAATTTTTCATATAACCGCCTCGGCGAGGCACTTTGTAGGGTGCTTATATGCTGTTTGAATGTGAGTGGGGTTAATAATTCAATGTGAATACTAGCTGGAGATGGACGTGAGAACAGAATTGTGGACTTGGTTTTGTTGTATGTGAAACTTACCTATGATTAATACAAAATACGTTTTATAATCCTGTACAAATGTATTACCAATTTAGTCAACCCATAAAAATAAATATCATGCGACTAAACTCAGTTTCAGTAGGTACGGTACCTTTTAAGTTGTACACATTAAAACTGTATTAACGGCCTTAAACACTTAAAATTCCCTTGTATTTCGGTTCCAAAGGGCACTGGCGGACGCCCATAGAACGCTGGGCTTCAGATTGTGTATGGTATCGAGTATTTCAAGAGTATTTAAATTCATTTTTTATTTGTTTTTGTACGTAATTGGGTTAAAGAGAAATATTCGTATTTCTGACAGTGAGGTTAAGTATGGTGTGAATGATCCAGTGAAGTACAGCCCGACTAATGAGTTCTCAATTCAAAGGTTTTAGTTGCTGTCACCATGATATTCTGTGGAGGCACGCGCCAGCCAGCGTGCACCCGTTTTTGTTTTAGTGGTTTTTTTCAAAATGTATATAAATATATATAATGGCATAATCATTTTATTTCTTATTTATTTCGATTTTTGATTCTAATTCTTAATCTCTAAGATAAATTAGGCAAAGAACAATTAAAATATATTTTTATTTTTGGTTAAGCTTATATTACTGTACCATATAAAGCCCAAAACTGCCGACGTCCTTTATGTGGACATCGTCGCCACTGTCAAATGCCTATTACAGTAACAGTTATCTAAGCTTTGTGAACATGAAATATTTCTCTAAAACTAAATGAAGGTGTGGTTTCAATGTAAATAACGAAAAACACGCAACACGCTAATTAAACCTAAAGGCATAATGTTTTTGCCCTTTTTCGTCCATATGATTAATATTCATAGGTTATTTCACGTGTCTTTTATGCGCCGACCGTAACTGCGTACAAGTGCAAAAACAAGCTGAATATTTTGCTGACCCCAGCGGGCTTAGGCCGTATTACAGAACGATACTCGAGCACCAATCTCTGCTTGAGCATAGATTTCAACCAATCAAATGTCTTTAAATCTATGCTCAAGCAGAGATCGGTGCTCGAGCATTGTTCTGTAATACGGGCCTTAGACTGATATATGTGATGTAGGTATTTATTTTATTAAAAGTTTCAGTACCTACCTACATATTTAAATGTAAAGATACTTAATAATAAAAAATACAAAAGGAGCTTCTGTGTATATTTAAGACTAACCCTTGCTCGCAACTTCGTTCGCATGAACCTGTGCATTTTTTCGGGATTAAAAGTTCCCTATGCATTTAATATTGTAGCTTTCTATTAGTGAAAAAAAATTCAGAATAGGATTTACCTACTGGATTCTGAAAAAAGGTTATCACATAAACACACCGTACACGTACAAACTTTAGCTTTTTAGGGTTCCGTAGTACAACTAGGAACCCTTATAGATTCGTCATGTCTGTCTGTCTGTCTGTCTGTCTCTCCGTCCGTATGTCACAGCCATTTTTTTCCGAAACTGTAAGACCTATACTGTTGAAACTTGGTAAGGAGATGTATTCTGTAAACCGCATTAAGATTTTCATACAAAAATAGAAAAAAAACAATATTTTTTTGGGTTCCCCATACTTAGAACTGAAACTCAACATTTTTTTTCATCAAACCCATCCGTGTGGGGTATCTATGGATAGGTCTTCAAAAATGATATTGAGGTTTCTAATATAATTTTTTTCTAAACTGAATAGTTTGCGCGAGAGGCACTTCCAAAGTGGTAAAATGTGTCCCCCCCCCCTGTAACTTCTAAAATATGAGAATGATAAAACATGTACATTACCATGTAAACTTCCACCGAAAATTGGTTTGAACGAGATCTAGTGAGTAGTTTTCATCAAAATTCCTTCACAAACAAACTTTGTTATGCGGTCCGGTTTTTTTCACTTTATACGTTCCAAACTGATTCGGAACCCTCGGTGCGCGAGTATGATTCGCAATTGGCCGTTTTTTTATAATAATAGTAGTTATAGAAAAGTTAAAAGTAAAATTAAAAAAAAAAACATTTTTCGCGATCAGTTATTTTATACAGAATCAAACGTGGCCGTTTTTTTATAATAATAGTAGTTATAGAAAAGTTAAAAGTAATATTTTAAAAAAACATTTTTCGCGATCAGTTATTTTATACAGAATCAAACGTATATTACTTATATAAAGAGTAATAAGTAGTAATTGGTATAGAAGAAACGCAGCACAAAGTCGTTCCTGACTTTGTTGTGTTTAATCCGTCAGATCGTCTCTTACATGATTAGATGACTCTGTCTATGCCCGTGGTCTATGCCATGTTGTTTTTGGTGAAAAGTACATATTAAGCTTTTCAAAACTTCATATACTGGAGTGAGTTTGATTGTCAAGTCGCATACTTCTCATCACGTTGCGTGTATGGTCCCCTGTAGATATTGTCACTACTTCTCTTCAATAAACAGGTATAATTGAAATTTTCTCCATCAAAACTTCACTCTATAATAGCGATTAACCTATTAATTTAACTTACTTTACCACGAAATTAAATACATACGAAGTTTCGCCTCCAAAATTATCTTAAAATAACTATTTAATTGTAAAGATCGCTTAACAAGTTCAGGTCGCTGATGAGATTACACCCGAACGATATAACTCGTTAATTGGAGTACCTGTAATTAGCAGGAGCTCTCAAGGAGGTACATACTCTGAATGGCGACGAAGTTAATAGGAATAATGTGAGTATAAATGGGAAAAGTTAACTCATTTAGTAGCTCCTTCGCGTCTGCGAGCCGCGATCTCAGCGGCCCACCAGACGGACGTACTCTTCGCGAATTCTACTACTTTACAATCACCCCTTTTTGCAAAATTACACCTCTAACGTGACTCGACTGGAAACGGGGGAAGCAATCAACGTAGCCCCTCGCTCTGCTTCCTAATACTGTAATTTCATTTTAATCCTTTTGCACCGTCAGATTAACCCTTGTACACATTCAGTTTCGTACGTACACAACACATAATGTAAGTTTTGTTTTTATTACTGAAAGGATTTGAGGGTAAAGATAAATAAAGTATTGTGAAGTGGATTTACGTCCACATCTAAGGCATACCCAGACATTTCCCATCGTTTTCATACAACTCACAGAAATATGATTTATTTTGTACCTATTAAAATAATAGCTTAAAATGATTTGTTATTGCGATGACTTACAATTCAAAATAATGCGCAGTAGGTTTTATGAAATTAAAATTAACGAATTCGTTGCACAAAATTATTTACATGAAGATGTAAATATATTTGAGGCATTCACTGTTTAGCTGCCATAAAATACATCTTAAAACTGTTATATGTCCAATATAAATATTTATCACATTATATTCCACCTAAATAAAATTGCCAGGTTCAGTTTTTGTCGAAAATCAATTTGTGGTGACTAAAAATATAATATTCAATAAAGTCGACCAATTTGGTAGACAATATAACGGCAACCAGCATTTGACACAGTTAATTTCCTGCCTATCACTTCCACGACAACATGATTTATGAAACAAGGGATATACAGTTAATATTAATAAAATATCAACAAAACATTGTATTAAATTATTAACTACAAACCGCGCTTTGAGTCTGTGCCGTGAATTATAAATATAACGCAAATTTAGTTTGGTTTGTGTTATTTATGAGCTCCAAATGTCCGGCTAGAATTAAATTATGAAGCGTTCGAGCGGGCTGTGTGTGCGCACTTGACCCTGCCGACCGATGAAAATTTAACGAATGACCGCCACAAAAGGAAATTGCAACCACGACACGGAGAACGTGTGAACCCTTTACCTTGTGGCTCCTGGAAAATGAAAAGCGCCGGAGGCCCGCAGAAAAACTGCGCGAGTGGATAACACAAAATGTGTTTTATTTATCCACATAATATAAGGAGCGGCCGCCGTTTCTGACGGGACGTTTCGTGTTATTATTAGTCCCCTTTCAACGAGAACGGAAACCTGTAAAGTTTATGGCGGCCTAAACAGGCGTGGGATCTAGAGGCCTCGGCGTGGCACGTGACGCAACAAATAAAAGCCCACTTAATTCAGAGATCCGACTGGTAAATTTATGCCGCGCAATATCTCTTTAATGCCAGGGCCGTGACAACGCGTACATATCAACCTCTTTTCACTCAAAACGAACGCGACAAGTCGTTTGTATCAACAATCGATGAGCCCTGCGTGATGTGTCGATGCTATGTAACTACACTGTTTGGATCGAAAATAGCTCGGTTCTATGCATAAATGTTTATTAAGTATGATTAGCAGTGCTGTAAGTAATATCACGAATCGTGACAACCTGAAATTAGTTTATACAAAGCTTTGTTAAAATACGAGTAATATCTGAATTAATCAATTTTTTTTTTATCTATCCGCAATCGAACCGTTTCGCGTATTAATTAAAAAAATATTTATAAAGCGCATATATTTAAAAAGCAAATTACCTTGTGGATAGTAGAACGGGTGTAAAGAACCCTACGTAGGTATTATAAGTTATGGAGATTACGATTTAATATTTTAATCAGATTCAGCGAGTACATGACGGTATTAGGATCTCAGTTACCACAGAGATAACGAAATGCCTCGAATTCTTGACATTCAGCTTTCAGTTTACCTGAAAAGAAACAAGAATATTCAGTGCAAACTCTACCCACTAGTACATGTACTCGTATACAACTTAAGCTAATGTAACATAAAAAACAATTTTTCACGAGTTTTGAGTAATATTCATCGAAATACTAAACAGGACGTAATAATACCGAAACTAGTATTTTTTTATGTGTCATTTCAAATATGAAAAATATACATACTTCTTCTAGTAGCGCCATCTATGAACACATGCCTCGGACTTGCCATGGACAAACGGATGACAAAGTGATCCTGTAAGGGTTCCGTTTTTTCTTTTGAGGTCCATAATGCTATATTTACTGAAACTACAGCAATATTAACCCGCCATTTGTGACGTGAATTTGACTTACATCTTTGGTGATCTTAAGATTTTGCTAAACAATATTCCATACTACTTTTACTCGGTCAAATATTAAAAAGACGTGCTTTTTTAACAATCAAACTAAGATAATCAAAAAACAAACCTAATTTATTACTCTTTACACTTATGCACTTAGAACACATAGAAATAAATAAGATTATTATAATGCTTAAGTTAAAAATGTGAAAACTTATATTAATCAAAAACTTTTCAAAGCTAAATCAGTCTTTCGCAGTCTTATGACGATAGAAACTACAAAATCAAATAAAAATGAACTACTTCCAAAAAAAAACCCTCAAAAATGAGTCTTCAAGAGCTAAGCAAATCCAAAACTCCAAGACGTAGGTTCACTCGATGCATTTACGGTCGACCACTTTTTGCCCTTATTAATAAGAACATAAGGGTGAAAAGTGGTCGACCGTCAATGGTGTCGAGTGTACATCTACGTCGCCGGCGCGGGGTAGGTTAACGGTGAAGGATGCGCAATGAGAATTACACAAAATCAGTTATTCAACTTTTTCGAATCACCCGGTCTCACAGACATATAGATACCTACGTCACAAATGGCGGGTTAAATTCGATTATCGTGGTGGGTTAAATCAGGCATCACCGTTATTTAAACAAACAACAGCAATACAATAAAACGAAAACAAAGCCTTAATAGCAATCTAGGCAGTCAATCCGTAGCAATCAAGGCATGACCTAATTTGTCTAGACAGCTCCCAATACGCTAAATTTAAAACTGCAGTCTGACACCACTTTAGACATGAATAAGTTAGTTGAAAAACGTTAGAGTGTTCTACTTCTGTGACAGATGACACTATACAGGGTGGCAGGTTAGACAGTGGAAATATTAAAAGGGGTCATTGTACTCATCATTATGAACAACTTTTACTATGGGACCAATCCTGAAATCGCGAAAAAAAATCAGCTGTTCCAAACATTGTTCACTTAACTCAACAAAATTTATGGAACCACTGATTTTTTTTTCTGAATTCAGGTTTGGTCCCATAGTAAAAGTTGTTCATAATGATGAGTACAATGACCTCTTAAAATATTTCCACTATCTAACCTGTCACCCTGTATACCTAAATATATTCTAAAGCGGTCCTGTTTGATAAAGGCTCAGTGTCAATGATAACTTTATAATAGACGAGTAATAGTATATTATGCAATTAGTGAATAAAGGACGGATTTAAAGCGAGGGCCATAGATGAATCACGAGCTAGTGAAGGATTCTAACGATTGAATCACGACCGTAGGGAGTGATTCATGATGATTGAATCACGAGCGTAGCGAGTGATTCGATGCGATAGAATCCTGAGCGACGCGAGCGATTCATGGCCCTCGATATAAATCCGTTTTATTCAAGAGTTGCATACTATACTTTATACCATGACTACGAGAAAAAGAAAGATTTAAGTGAAAATATACATATAATGAAGAAAAAGTAAAGTTAAATTGGCTTTGATGTAAACCAGCCGTGATTTTTTGGGTAGCAAGCGTTCCACCTTTCCACTATATCGGCCGCCCTCTCTTTCACAAACTCAGGTGATAACACATCTTCATCACTAGAATGCATTTTTAATCGATTAGAACAACACTAAACAAACACAAAATTAAAGATTAAAGTAACACTAAACTTTGTGTTCGTACAACTTACAGTATTCAAAATAGCGCCAATTTACTAAGGACAGCAAAGAACACAAAACAGTTTTTATTCTAATGCTAAACTCCTTGTCGAAAATGTCGACCAATCAAATTGAATTTAGAACACATCAATATAGGTCGAATACACAGATTACACTTACACTAGATACGGCAAGCCACGACCAAGCGTGCCCTGCATGTTCGACTGTTCGTACTAAAAAAAGTCTGTTAGCTCAGTGACGCTTAGTGATTGAAACAATTCTGTTTACTCTGAGCACATCACTAAATGGCTGGGGTGAAGTTATCGTAGGTATAAAAAAGATCACACGTTCGGTTTTCATACAATCTAATAACGTGCCGCATCTAGCATAGGTTCTTTAAATCTGTGGTCGAATACATTGGTGTGTTCCATTTTCAAACATCAAAACAGTGAGTAAAAGTGCTTTTTATTCACTGTTTTCAGTGAATAAAATAAGCTTTTTAGAGGGGGAATGGTATAAAATTTATTTATATAATCACTTGTGTAGTAATACTAAAATAAACGTGATTTATTGTAAGTAGTAGGTAGACATACTTACTAGCTATTGCCTGCAACTTAGGAAAAAAAAAAGTGAAAAGGATGAAAAATACTCAACTTATTTGCTTCTTTTTGTACCAGGCTACCTCTTTGACATCCGTTTCAGTATGAATAACAAATTATTATAATGTAATCATACTATTACTTTGTTATGATATGAAAATATATAATTGAGGTTTTAAAAGGAAAAAAATAATAGAAAGCTAATGTTACTATGGCTCATAAAACCATTTCACTTCGGGATGAATTGACACTATCCTATGATTTTCAGAATGGTCGTCCTAGCCAATATGAACAACTTTATATTTGATTTTAAGTGTTGCTACTTATTTAGATGATTATTAGAAGGCTCAAATGATTTACTAAATTATAGCATACCAAGTTCTCTAGTCCCAATGTCAGAAGTTCACTTCATTACCTACACACTTTTTTTGTATAAAAATCCTTGTATAGAAGAAGGTTGAGGAGCGCAATCTGAAACAGTAAATAAGAACAAATGGCGGCGTATCAGCAATACCAACGCCTCATAAGAATGGTCTCTGCGACCTAAACAACGAGGAAAACAAGGAAAACATAAAAATCTGACCCCTACAGAAACGTCCCGGGAATAAAATAAAAACTATGACACAAAACAGACCTAGCGAGGTATTGGATATTCTGATTTGTTCTTCTACCTTTTTCAGCTCCGTTTTTTTTTTGGCTTATGATACAAATATCTGTTTCATAAACAAAAAATGGAATATTTTGCATCGAAAATATTGAAAGCTAGGTGCTTTTCCGGGAAAATAGTCTGTGCTAATCCGAAATACATTCTACCTTTGCACACACATGCCCAGCCAAACCATACAAAATAACTTAAAAAGAAAAGTCTATCTACGAAAAACGTAATTAAAAGCTGCTTCACGAATTTAACACAGCTTTAGTGCATTAAACCGTTCGTAAAAACGTATTCCTCGTACTGTAGGTAATATTTCAATCGCGTGACAGAGAAAGTGGAAAAGTTGCATTGCAATTAGCAATTCTAAATATGCACTGGGTTCTAGTCTAGTTTTTATAAGCAGATAGTAACAACATGTGAGGGAATGTTTTATGGGACATTAAGAGACGGAAGACAGGCATAGAAAAAGCATTTCCTCGAAGAGCTTTGTAGAACTTGTTTTTTACATATCCTTGACATGATTTCTCTTTGAAAAAATATGGTACACATTTCTGCTACGTGCAGTGATAGCCTAGTGGATTAACCATGTGCCTCCCACGGCGAATGGTTCGAGTTCGATCCCGAGGCACGCACCGCTGATTTTTCGAAGTCATGTGCGTATTAGAAATTAATTATCACTTGCTTTAATGGTGAAGGTAAACATCGTGAGGAAACCGGCATGTCCTAGAACCAAAAATTCGAAGACCTGTGACGTCCACCAACCCGCACTGGGCCCGCGTGGTGGACTACGGCCCACTCCCTCTCACAAGAAAGGAGGCCTGTGTCCCAGCAGTGGGAACATTATAGGCCGTTTATGCTTATGCTTTCTGCTACTATTCTTTGTTAAACCACCAATTTATGTGTGTTGCGGGTATTGCTTTGAATATAATAATATACCAGGAGCAACAATAAACATACCTAACATTATTTTCTTTTCTTGTTGGTAAATAAATCTACTTTACCCTAAGTTAAGGAGCCTTTTATAGTTTGACGAGAAGTTACCGACTGTGTGTCAATTAGATGAAGTCATCTTTAAATTTTTCTCGTAGTCATCGCCCGCTCCAAAAAATACGATGTCCCTAGTATTCTTCCATTTAACGTAGCAGTGGAAACAGCAAACAGTTGCCTGTATTTTGAGAACAAAATGTTAATAGAAAGTATATTCAACGCAAAAATTTCGCACTTCATACGGAACGCTATAAAGAAACCGTATGTCTCAGCACATTTAGTACGGCTGGCAACCCTAAACATAGCATATTGACCTAAATGCTGTCTGGGGTTGGGGCAACGAGCTAAATTTACAAGAAGCTTCGCCGAAGTGTCAGACTATCGCCCAGTTTGCAACTTTAGGCCACTCGGTACTCTACAGTGAGAATTTCTCGCTGATATTATAGTTTACTGTTATATAAACAGCTGTGTTTGGAAATTGTAGGTTTGGACTAATACTTGTCTTGCAACGGGACAATGATATACTCGGGTTATCGCGTACCCATGCGTTTAATTGGATAGTCAATAAAAATCTGGTATTATTAGAAGAACTGGAGTGACGAAAAAAAACAAAGTCTGAAAAATAGGGATATCATTGCATATTATTATTCTATTGGATTTGATACAAAATGCATACCATTATACGTAATCAGTGTTTTTATCAATGAAATAAGTCTGGTTCCTTACATTTTTTGTTTAGGGAAGAAATAAGTTTATTCGGGGTTGGACGTGATTAACATCACAGAAAACAGTTAAAGCTAAAATTAAAAATCGAAAATATAAGAATAAGCTCCATTTGAGCGCTAACGAGCATGCATACCGAAATGGCGGCCTTCTATATTAGATTCAATGCAATTTAAAATCAAATCCAACGTCTATTCAGAACATACAACTCATTTAACAAAAGGCTAATTCACTATTCATTAGCATTATTATCAGCATCTCATTAGCTGAAACATGTCCACTTATGCTTCTGTCAAATATCGTCACAACCATGAAGCATATAGTCACAACGCCCGTCCTGTGCAGCCCTGTTTTGGTAATCGTCCGTTACTGAAACATCCCAAATCACGTTATAATCGTTAGTTCTTTTTAATCCTTAAGGGTCAGCACCATGTAAAAGGCTTACGGGAAAACCATAACTTTATATAGAAAAGGTAAAGTAGTAGCTACGAAAAAAAAGATCTGACTAGCTAAAGAGTTTCACTAGTGGCTAATGAAATCGTGTTGAGAATAGACATTATAGATTAATTACAAAAAAATTTTGATAAAGTGGAAAAAGCACTGCCGTAGAACCATAACTTTAGCGTAAATAAGAACAAACACTTGATGAAATTAACTTAATTATAGGCTACAAAGAACAGAATAGTAGCTGATGGTTTTTTTTTTCCATATCAATACTTCTGTTTTGTGTAAAAAAATCGCAAACTTGCTGAATTTTTCTGAATTATAATTTTTATTGATATTTCGGGAAAAAAAGTCAAAAGAATTGCGATTTTTTTACACTAAACGGAAACATTGTTATGTAAAACAGAAAAAAATTGCGGGTTCTCTGTTCTTTATTGTGTCAAATTCATAAAATTTTCATTTCAAAGTTATGAAAGTATGGCAGGGCTTTTTTGCACGTTTTTAGAGATTTTCAATTTTTTTTTTACATTCATCTACAAGGTTTATCCTTAAACCGATTTTTTTAAAGAACAGTCAAACTCTTCAGCTTATCAGACGTTTTTTTTCGTGGCTACTACTTTACGTTTTCTATATAAACTTATTGAAATCCCATAACACGATTTGCCGTAATGCACCCTTAACTCGAAGTTCAGGAACAGTTCGTTAGTTTTTAACTTCCTGCTCGACTCGAAGCAAACTTCAAAGTGAACCAGACCTAACTAGCGCGCTCTAATTACTGACCTCCCGTGTGTAAAACACTTAGTTTATTAAACGAGGATAATTAAAGGTTAAACAAACTTACCTAAGTGAAGTTTGACCATAATTATATGAGTCGCTGCATCCGAAGAGACTTACATAATTCACCTGTAGTACCACTCCTAATCGTACTAGGCATCGAGCACATTTTTAGAGATAGCTAGCTAAAAAATAAAATAAATTAGATATAAAACGCCTTTTGCAGTACGTAGTGGGGAATCTCCACCACTGCGCCCCGACCGTTACGCCCGTTTGGCTTGTCATTCTTTTAAGAGAACTATTTATCTAAAATGCGATATCGGGTTTGCTTGCAAAGTAGGGTTGGGAGGGTATGTAAGTCTCTTCGGATGCAGCGACTCATATAATTATGGTCAAACTTCACTTAGGTAAGTTTGTTTAACCTTTAATTATACTTCGTCGCTGCATCCTCGAGACTTACATAATTCACCTGTAGATGTTTAGAGTTTTTTTAGATAAATAGCAAATTAAAATTTTAATAGGACCTATTATTATGTAAATAAAGAAATCAACGTCTATTTATCAGACTATTTCAATTCGTTTTTATCAAAATAATCAACAAGACGCTTGTACAATACTAAATCATAATTGGATAATTAACATCTCCATAGACTGTCCTCATAGACAGCTCGAAGAAATTTTTCAAAAGAATTACCAGATTATCCGCCAGCCTTTTAAGTCAATGGAGGTATCTGTACATCCTGCCACCGAAATATCGTGCTATGAAAAGAAAATATTATGGTGACTATTGGCACTGAGGGAGTCTGTTTAATCTAGCATTTAATTGTAGAGGAGCTGGCATAATGAACTGGTAGTTACAACTTCTATTCGTATTAAAAAATTATAACATAATGTATTTGGGCATTTCTCCATTTTATTGGGGAAAGAACTGAATAACTAGATGGGGTGTGTTTGACTACTAGGGGCTGAAGTCTTCATTAAGTCATAAATCGTTATAATTATATACGAATCACAAATATTTATATTGGAGCCGGATCCAAAATGGCAATGGCACACGTTGTGCGGTCAATAACATGATCCAAGAAAATTGATCTAAAAACAGATTGCAATGTTATGATTGTCGGCAGTCCTTTCAAGTAGCGCGTATTTACCTATGTGTATTTAAATAAATCGTATGTTCGTTGACTTATGAAATCCTACATTACAAGATATTCATTACAAAAACGAATCCCAAGCGGATAGATATTTAGAAAAAAGGCTTTATATAATCAGAAGTATAAAAATTATTATGCAAGTTGTATCAGTACAACACAACAGTCAACTTTTTGGCTTACTTACACTGTTATATTATTTTACATATCAATAGGTAGTGAAGCTGTGATAACTTTTAAATTTCCGGAACCAAAGACTGTCTAGAAAATGCTTCCTTAATAGCGGACATACCAGTGTAAGCTGCGTCCAAAGGAGATGCTGCGTCCTAAAAGGAGATAAGAGAACGACACCGCTGGGTCTGTAGGTAATGTATACAGGATACTCCTGTAAAAAATATTGATGAGTAAGTGTTATTAATAGCCAATTTACAGAATAAATATTTCATATCATTTCATTGGTAAAGCTGTGACAGTAGATACCAGGGCTGGATAGGTCAAAATGGACCTATAAAGATCCCTTTACTTTGTAACACTTGAGAATCAAGGAAAAATGGTGGAAATGAGTAGAAATTAAAATTATTCCAATTTAAAGTAAATGCATCAACATTGAACGCATGGGTCTCGTTTCTAAAATACATGATATTTATTAGGCTATTTCGTATTTAAATAAGATTAATCTCCCGAGTAGCAAAATTAAATAACTACTTCATAAAGGCAGAATGAGGTAGTTCCCCCTCGGTGTCATTGTTGGTGCTTCTTGACTTCTGATCAGCTTCCAAGTTGTCTTTTGACTTAATATGAGAATCATAAAGACAAAAAAAACTAAAAGAGACGACTCTCTTTACACTACTGTGTATATTGTACACCGCTCGTCCAATTAATAATAATATTCGAAATTGCGACGGTGCTATCTATTGTTCATAGGATAACATTGTCTACAAGTGAATTCACAATGGCGTTTCACGCAGTTAAAGGTGTTTTCAGTTCTAATTTCATTAACTAGTGGTTTATGAGTCCCAACAGTGCTCCAAAGCCCACCGCTGGTATCACCCTTACAAGTAATAATGTAATCTAGATTATATTGGCAAAGCGGGCAGAAAACACTCAGGACGTTTGACTATCGTCATCAGATTCTAGAGTATTGGGCATGCTCATATTAATATCACAATAATCATTTGAATTCTGGAGAACAAAATATGTAAATTTTTCAAACTGCTTTCTATAATCCCAACCAAAGTCAAGGGCCAGGCCCGCTGATACTGGTTGTTTAATATGGTATCTAGGTATCAATCATCTCTAGAACTTTCAGCCGTTTCTTTATTGGTAAATTCAAAGCTATGTTCATTGAATCCAACTCTAGGTCTAATAAAAGTTTTAATTTGACTAGGTATTAAGTCACTTAGTGACAATTATCATGAAACAGATTTCCTCCAACAGGTCAGTGATTACTCTTACTCTTACATCATGAGAACAGCCCTCTAATGTTATAAACATAAGATGAAATGTGAACATTAAAATTCATAAATCTGATTGAAAAAACTTAAATCACAAAAGCTACTGTTTTGATGATCTAAATTAAGAGAATAGGCCTCTGAGGTCAATTTTAGCCACTTTTTGAAAATAATTTGGAAGCTATTCCAACATATTTCATCTCAAAATATTAAGGATGTATCAATTTACTTAACTTTTTAAGGATAATATGTATAAATCTGAGTATACCGTCTGTTAGAGGTACCAGAAATAATGTCTGAGATAAACTGACCTAGCATGTCACCACTTGATTATTGCTTATGATAATAAAAGCTTTGAATTGAAGAATTAGGATTATAATAAAACAAGTTTAAACGGATTAATCGCGTCTATTACAGAGTTTTCCTGACGTTTCGAACACTTTGCAGCGTTCGTGGTCGCAGGACGACTGAGGTGGTAGGCGTCATGACAGCTAATTTATAGAAAAATTATTCTCGATCTACCCGCACAATCGATTCAATCGATATTATTCGAATCGTACTCGTTTCGATGCACACAATAATCGCTCACGGTGTCTCGATGTTTTGTAGTCCGGTGTGAAGTTTGGGACTTGATTATTTTAAGAACTGGATTCCAAACAGGTGGTAATTGCCAACCATCCTCTCTATTGAAATTAGGATGTTTTTTAATTTCAATAGCCTCGCGAAGCATTCTAGGTACATATCGGTTCTCCTTTGCGAGGATTTGAGGTTGATCAAAACGTAGGAAATGGTTGGGTTTGCCTAGGGCATGCTCACACACTGCAGACTTTGTAGAGCGCACGTTTTTGACGTCAGCTATGTGTTCTTTAACTCTAGTGGCTATACTGCGCTTTGTTTGCCCTATGTATGATAGCCCACAATCACAGTCAATCTTGTAGACCCCTGCATCTTGTAAAGGAATATGACACTTCACAGGTCTAAGAAATTGGCTAATCTTTCTATGTGGCTTGAAGTAGGTTTTTATAGAAGCACGCTTCAAGATATGACTAATTTTGTCAGTGACCCCTCTTATAAAGGGTAGAACAGCAGGTCGACGATCAACTGAGATGGGCTTCGGGCGGCTTTTGCGACGGGGATGTGGAGCACGTAAATTGTTCTGTTTCAGAACTTGCTTCACATGATGAAGTTCCCCTGCCAGATGGTTGGCGTCGCAGATGCCATGTGCTCTCTGTAACAAAGATTTAGCCACAGTAGCTAACTGACTAGGATGGTGGTGAGATTCACCGTTAAGGTACCTATCTGTATGGGTAGGCTTTCTGTATACTGTATGACTAACAGAATGATCGGGATTATGAATAAGTCGTATATCAAGGAAGGCTAAGGACTTGTTATTTTCTAATTCCATAGTGAACTGAATTTTACTGTGTATGGAATTTAGATGATCTAAGAATGCAGGGACCCTATTGTGAGGCAGGGCAGTGAAAGTGTCATCAACGTATCTTTTAAAAATCTTTGGTATAACCGGGGCCGATAGGAGTGCTCCTCTTTCAAATTCCTCCATGAAGATGTCGGCCACCACAGGGGAAACTGGTGAACCCATGGCTACACCGTCGATTTGAAGATAGAACTCATTGTCCCACAATAGGTAGCCGCTGGTGAGGCAATGTTCTAGCAACTCTGCATATTGTAAAGGCATGTCTTGATCACTTAACCGCTTTTTTACGACTTCCAAGCAGTCCTTAACCGGTAAGTTAGTGAATAAGGACTGTACATCGAAACTAACCATCACCTCATCTTCAGCCAGTGTTAGGTCTTTTATTTGGCTGACGAAATGATAAGAATCCTTCACATATGTGTTAGACTTTCCACGAAGTTGTGAGAGTATCTTCGCTAGATGTTGTGCCAGTTTGTAAGTTGGTGTGTCAATCTGGCTTACTATTGGTCGTAAAGGAGCATTTTCTTTGTGTATTTTTGGCAGCCCATACAGTTTTGGTGGTTTCGCGCATGATGGTATAAGTAATTTAACGTCCAATTCTAAGGTGTCGGAGTATTTAGATATTAAATCAGAAGTTTTCTTCAGAATTCTATTAGTTGGGTCTTTGTTAACCTTTTTGTAAGTATTTTCATCCGACAAAAGGTCTCGAATTTTCTGATTATAATCGGACGTGTCCATTATAACTGTCGCATTACCCTTGTCCGCACGAAGAATAGTTAGGTCTGGGTCTTTACTAACGTTTTTAAGAGCGAGGTACTCGTCACGTGAAAGATTTGGTTTAGGTGGTTTGCTACGACGCAGTACAGCGGAGATATCCTGACGAATCGCTTCCAAATCATCTTTTTTCACGTTATTTTTTATAAGACAGTCCTCGACATTGCATATTATATCTTCGTACGGGATTTTTTTAGGTGCTAGCGCGAAATTTAGGCCCTTTTTTAGGACATTAACGGTGTTTTTGTCCAGAGATTTTGTAGAAAGATTTACAACCGGATCAATAATATTCGATTGTGACATTTGCTCGGAAGCATGTTTATAGCTCGTATTTTTGGTGTTTTGGTTTTGGCCACACAGTTTTTCATACTTTTTAATTTGTCTTTGTGTGTATTCATTGAATTTCGTGGTGGCCCTTTTACTATTGATAGTTAAGCATTTGGAATAGTCGGATGTAGATAGTTTGTTCTGCAATTCTCTGGACAAAATCTCAATTTCATTACTAATTTTGTGGGCATCTGTACGGTGTTGGCGGATAAGATTTTTCAATAATTTTAGGCTTGCCTGATGTAGAATGCTTGCGCTTCCAAGTATGTCCTTTTTAGGAGATATTCTTACACATACTGGAATGATGTTGTTATCCCGGCATCTCTTCAAGAAATTTAATGATGCGAGTAACCGGGCGCGCTGAGTCATACGGCACTCCACCTGGCGCACTTTATCGGCGAATTCCAGTCCGTACTGGTTCACATAATAATGTCTTAGGTTTTCGCGATTATTACACATTATAATAAAACAAGTTTAAACGGATTAATCGCGTATATTACAGAGTTTTCCTGACGTTTCGAACACTTTGCAGCGTTCGTGGTCGCAGGACGACTGAGGTGGTAGGCGTCATGACAGCTAATTTATAGAAAAATTATTCTCGATCTACCCGCACAATCGATTCAATCGATATTATTCGAATCGTACTCGTTTCGATGCACACAATAATCGCTCACGGTGTCTCGATGTTTTGTAGTCCGGTGTGAAGTTTGGGACTTGATTATTTTAAGAACTGGATTCCAAACAGGTGGTAATAATATACGCGATTAATCCGTTTAAACTTGTTTTATTATAATGTGTAATAATCGCGAAAACCTAAGACATTATTATGAAGAATTAGGACTTAACGTCTAGGAGAGAAAGAAATTTAGTCACTGGTTCTGTATACTGAACAACTGATACAACAATGTATTTTGTATCCAGAAATACACTAAAACCACAGGTTTCATAGTAATGTTTCTCCAAACGGATATAAAGTGTCGTAAACGAGTGACAATGTTTCATTACCTCTATTCAAGCTTAGAGTGCCTTGGGAGCTGCCCTCGCAGAATCGTAATATCTTGAAGCGTTAGATGTCTCCCCTGGCTAAGTTGGAGGGCCAACTGCTGGGCTCACCGACCTGCTTTTCTGGAACTGGTGTCGAAGTGGGCGCTTCGAGATTCCCTGTCGATAATTATGAGGAAAAAGGTTCGATCGGTTAAAGATAGATACTCGAGACTCTGTCCTTTTTGTTTGTGAACCGGATTTATTCAACAATCTTCAACGCCTTAATTTCTATACCAATTTTTTTTTTTTTCAAAGAGGAAGGTCACTTCATCCAGGTCCAGGATCCAAGCTAAATGTAACCAGTTTCTCTGACTTTACATAGGCCTACCATTATCTTACCCCACGTTTAGAGATCTCTCTCATATATATCTGCCGAGAGGGCTCCTACCCTCTGTTGTTGTGTCAGTGCTTGCACCGGCAACGCCGACAAAAGTATATGTGATGAACTTTTTACAGCTGATCGAAAGTTTGCAAGATTGGTCACGGTCAGAAAAAACCAAGGTCGGAGAACTTTCACGAGAGTAAAGGCAAGACGTGGGGACAGAGATTCAAGATCTGCACTTATTATTACGGCTACTGTAACGTACTAATCAAATGGTTTAAACCAATGCTGATAAAGGAGTTTGATCGTATCAGATTACTTGACAACATTAACCATTATTTATTTAGGCCGTAATGGCCTCACGAAACTTTGTCTAACAATAATTAAAAGTACAAAGATGACCGCCATCGCATCGCGGTACTTGCTATGCGCTGTGTCCATTAAAAGCATTCACTCATTTATATAGATCGTAAATATAGATCGTAATCGCGTCTGACACTTTGTCTAATAATATGGCTTAGTTAGGTATGTACATTGTACATAGTTGACCGCAATCGCATCGCGGTTCGTAATCATACATAGTTGATAATAATTGACTGCAATGGCATCGCGGTTCATAATCCAACAAGGTTGACCGCAATCACATCACGGTTCGTAATCGAATAAGATTGACCGCAATCGCATCGCGGTTCCTAACCTGTATAGGTACATAGTTGATAGCTGACCGCAATCGCATCGCGGTTCGTAACCTGTATAGGTACATAGTTGATAATTGACCGTAATCGCATCGCGATTCGTAATCAAACAGGATTGACCGCAATCGCATCGCGGTTCGTAACCTGTATAGGTACATAGTTGATAGTTGACCGCAATCGCCTCGTGGTTCATAATCAAACAGGATTGACCGCAATCGCGTCGCGGTTCGTAACCTGCATACATTGTTGATAGTTGACCGCAATCGCATCGCGGTTCGTAACTATACATAGTTGGTAGTTGATTCGTGATCAAACATAGTTGACCACAATCGCATCGTGGTTCTTGCTATGCACTGTATGTATATTATATACATTTGCTATTAAAATGTAGGCAATATTAGTCACTCATCTATTAGGATGTAATCGTCCCAACACTGTTTAGCAATACGCATAAGTGGGTAGTAGTCGACCGCAATCGCATCGCGGTTCTTGTTATACGCTATGTATAATCAACACATTTACAGAGCTTAAATACGCTGGAACGACTAAAATTGCATCAGGGTATACATCTTATATGCATTTGTACATACCCCGCCAGGTCACAAAAGTTAATAAAAAAACAACCTAACATCCAAATAAAAGTATCGCTATAAAAATAATTATACCATAAAGTAATAAGAAATCAAGGTTATGAGCCATACTGCACGTGTGCAAATATCAATTGCCTATAGAAAAGAAATTTTGCACTCGGCAACTGTTAACAACAATGTATTAACAAATAAATATTAAGTACCCATGCGATAAAAAGTAAACTACTTCCATCGCTGGCTGTATGTTCACATTGACATCTTTATATTAATTAAGTAGGTACCTGGATAATTTACATTACCGTCGCGCGTCACCGTGCCGCCGTGCCACCATGCTGCCATGCCGTCGTAGTCACCATCCACACACCCACATATATTATTATAATATTTATAATTTATGCTAAGCTAAAATTTATAACCATTAACATTACTTTATTACTTTACTTATAAAAAATATAATGATTATTACTTTTAAAAATAAAACTGCAAGAGATGCTTCGATGCCTGCACAAAAGAAGCGAATGACAAGCCAAACGGGCGTAACGGTCGGGGCGCAGTGGTGGAGATTCCCCACTACGTACTGCAAAAGGCGTTTTATATCTAATTTATTTTATTTTTTAGCTAGCTATCTCTAAAAATGTGCTCGATGCCTAGTACGATTAGGAGTGGTACTACAGGTGAATTATGTAAGTCTCGAGGATGCAGCGACGAAGTATAATCATATTCAAGTCAGATGGGCCGTGATGACGTGACCGGCGATCGTGTAAGTTATTTTTAGATTTTTTTATTCTTACACGGATACACGTAAAATGAAACTAGTTAGACTGGAAACCGACCCCAATATAATTTGGGAAAAGGCTAGGCAGATGATGATGATGATGACGGATACACGTAAAACGACGAATTAAGGAAGATTTTTTTTCAGTAACACGCAATTTTTCTATTTGTCTATACTAATATTATAAAGAGGAAAGATTTTTTTGTTTGTCTGTTTGTACAGAATAAGCTCCGAAACTACTGGACCGATTTAAAAAATTATTTCACTAATAGAAAGCTACATTAGCACTGAGTAACATAGGCTACTTTTTATCCCGAAAAATGCACAGTTCCTGTGGGACACGCAGACGAAGTCGCGGGCGAAGTGCTAGTTGTGTAAGTATATAACAGGTTGACAAGCAGACCGAAGGCCATACTAATGCTAATTGTTAACAGCCTAAAGAATCCAACACCTGCATTGCCAATCAAATCTCATGCTCTTTTTATAAATTGTCATTAAACCGGAACACAGCGATACTAGGTACTTGATGGCAAAAGTTTGTTAATGTGTAATCACAGATAATATAATACTACGTACTGATACCTCATCTCATACAAAGAAATGTGACCGCCGCAACTCTTGGGAACCTTTTTTCGTGCTTAGAGGATTTTTTTAAATTAGAACAAATATTTTTCATGGTCAATTTTTTCATGTTCTGAACCTTACAAAAACTTCAATAACCAATAGATAACGCAACAATAGATGTATTGAGATTTATTTGAACAAACGTCCTTTCTTCCTGATGAGACGCCATGGTATAACATTTTTTTTTCTGTGTAGGTATGTTGACAAAGCTTGTCCAGAAAAGTTCGTAGATACATCTCCATATTATGAACATTTTCACAGAGTCTGTTCAATAATTAAATTTACTTAGGAACTATAGGAGAATTAAAAATCGCTAGCATCTATAGCACAATACTATAAAAAATAAGAAAATATATAATACCTATAAATATAATTATAATAGACTAGACTTTTGCCCGCGACTCCGTCCGCATGGACTACAATGAACTGACCAGTTTAAATGACCTCCGACCTCCGACCTCCGACCTAGGGTGGCTAGTACTACCAAGAGGTCAAGCTGTATCTCTGGTTTTTTTCAGCGGAATCAGATGAAACATAGCTTAGATTTTAAGTTGGACCCGAAGCTATCGAACTGTGAAAACCACATCAAAATCCGTTCAGAACTTTTTGCGTGATGCGCGCACAAACAGACAAACAGATAAACAGACAAAAATCCTAAAAAAATTTTTTTTGTGTATGGTTACATCCCAGTACCCTATCCCGACTGTTTTTTCTGGAATATTTTCAATGTACAGACACGGCATTTTTACAATTTTATAATAGTATAGATACCTATGTCATCGCAACTTAGGTCCCCAAGATACAGGCTCCGCCTAGTTTGGGGGCAACTGTAAATACCAAATGCAGAGTATTATGTAACAAACCCATTTATTATAATAGTAATTAAATAAATAAAAAATATTATAAGTATCTGTATCTAATCTGTGTTTTATCTAACAAACATTTTAATAATAGCTCAATAAATTATTATTATCTCGTATCCTTTTTGTTTCACGGGACTACAGAGTCTCGGACCTTTGGAAGGCGTTCGTGGGGCTGAAACCAACACGTAGACGCTCTATAAATGACAACTTTATATTAAAATGTGGTGACATAGCCGGCGATTATTCCTGTATGTACTACAGAAATGCATCCAATGGCAAAGTCGCCCCAGCTTGTGCAGGACTATTGCAATAACTACAAGTGGAAAAAAAAACTTGGTATATTGTGATGGGATGATAATGGACTAGATTATAGGGAACTATGGAACCTATTATTATTATTATACTAAAAGATAAACCGGTAGCATCAATATGAGCGTGGTGTCTATTTTTCAATTACTTTGTAACTTTTCCTTGTAAACTGACTTTTTTAACAAACTCTACACTACGAATTTCAGGAAAAAATCAGTATTGCGGGCTTCAGTGTGTTCAGTCCGTTCCACTCTGAAATATTTTCCAACTGCGTGCATTTTTAGCAGAACTACAATTGGCAAAGTTGTAACAACGTACCTACTCGTATTTTTTAATAAGAATTAATTAATTTACGCCGTTCGTTAGGAGTCATTACCAATATTTGAACAGTTACAGGAAGTTATTGATCAATAATAACAACGTATTTCAACAGTAATTTTAACATTATTGTCAGTGCCAATTGAACGATAAAATTAACTGTTTTTTTTTCAATTATGCTATCGCGTTTAATGTTAATTAATTAATCTCGAAAAACGATAACTTTGAATGAAATTCGGGTTACTTTTAATGTTTTTTTTTTTCAGTACGCTACAGTACAGTAGGTACGCTGCGTCTATTCCAAATATTGGTGTAACTATCAGAGTTGCCAAGTAGGAGATTAAAACAGAGTGTGATCCTGAGTTTTGCTAACATAAATATGGTCATCCATCAACAGATCGTAGTCAGACTACTGGCCAGCTTTAATGCACGTGTTAGGCGTTTACGAAAGCTTCATACTTTAGAGTAGATCCTGAGGGTAACTTATCATATCCTCACTCATAACTACGTAGGTACATCCCGCCAATATGATTTTTGTGTCACGGCCTGATTTCATTGACACTGGAAAAGTAGGGTAATGTGCTGTTGTATGTTTTGGCAAAAAGGTTAGAAGACCAAATGAAAATATTTTACTAAGAGCCACGGAATTGATTGTCTTGATCTTTAATAGGCAACATGAAAAAGAAATCTTCATCCATGTACCTATAAATAGTATAAAACAAAGTCGATCGTCTGTTTTTTCGCTTAGTTCTTCTAAACTAGACAATGGATTTTAATGCGGTTTTCACCACCATTTAGAATAAATATTTCGGAAGGTTTTTGTGTATAATACTTTTATATTTAATTTAGATACAGCACAGAAATGTCGATGTTTTGACATGTTGCCACATATAATAAATAATACACACGGTAATACCTGTGCAAAGCAGGGGTGGGTCGCTAGTTTCTTTATAAAAATAAAATAAATGATCGGTCGCTAAGTAGGTTTTTTTTTTTTTTTTTTTTTTTTGGGGATGGGAAATCATCAAATGACCCCTCCCGCTCTGGGCGGAGCGGAAGGGAGTGTCAGACTCTTACTGACTAAAACCCACCCATGTTCCTTCCTTAGCCCTTTTGTCCGGGTCAGCGGTATCCCTTCCGGACGATCCCGCTTTCCCGGCAGGCTTGGGCCCTAGAGGGCCCCCTCTCTGATGCTGACATCTCTTTGAGGCGCGCGTGGAACACGTACGCGCCGTTCGGTAAGTAGGTACGCTAAGTAGGTACATCAGCGATTCATTCATCTTCAAATACCTACCTACATTTATAGGTTGTTTGAAAAAAATATAAATATTTTATTTTATAAGTGAATTAATACATAAATTTCGTTTTGTCGCAAAAATTGTTCTGTTGAACGACCTATTAGTTATTACACTTCCGCTGCGATGCATAACTTAAGCTACCTATATGAATAAATCAAAAATAGAATACCAAAATAACCATTGCTTTTGAGGAGTAGGTATATACTCATACCTACATGACCAAAAGCCGACCGCTCGAATGCAGAGTTCACGCTTACGTACACTCTAAAAGGAAACTTTTGCCATCGCTTTTAAGCTCAATTTCAAATGTTCAAGTATTTCAAGAATTTACAAAAGCAAAATAATTCAGAAAGATTGTATTTCACAGTCGCACATGCTCTCTCTCTTTCGTCATAATATTATGTGGAGTTAGATCCCTAATACATATCTCATACTTTTTCCAAATATTCGTAAGTTGTTTCGTGACCTAGATTTTGTACGAAAGTTCTGGCAGTGTACCGCGGTGAATTTACTGCCAACTATTCGACAGTGCAACGTCAAACCTCAAGGCTGCGATCGAAACTCTTACATTTTTATTTTACCTAAGTTACAAATTCTCTTGTCCTCTGGGCTTCTTCTTTCTAAATAGTGGGATATTTTAAAGAAAAAAACTTACCAGAAAATAGGATACTTTTTAAATGATTTGCTATTTTGTCGGTTTATAAATTTATAAATTATAAACAACGTACCTACAACTCTTAATTACACAAACAATGCGTATAATATTTTCCAATACCTACGCAAAACGTGACGCCGCAACATGAAAGTGTGTACGTCATGATACGATAAACACTTACACGATCACGTCACTACAAAAAGCCGGTTGTTCGGTAGCAAAATCCGATTCGTCATAAAAGTATAATAATAGTGGGTCGGGGGTGCCGCAACAACGGCGGTGACCTACCCAGCGCGCGCCGCCGCGGCAGTCTTCTGTCGAGCTTTCTAATGACCCCAGGCGTTCTGTGTTGCGCGTTAAGGCATACTTAAGCCCAATAGAACCGATAAAAACTTGAACTGGATTGAAATTCAGCTTGTTTCACACGTGGTGAGCGTTACTACGGCGGAGACAGGCGCACTTCGGCCCTTGCCCCTCGGACGAGGCACAGGACGCGAAAATGGACTCTATTTCCTCCAGGATAACACCGTTTTGTAATTAACCGCGAGTTGTGTGTGTCAGCGCAAAGGAAACCTAGCTAGGTGAGTAGATAAATATTTCATCACAACTTTTATCGAAACTAGTTACCTAATAGAACAATGTAGACCATTATTTACAAGTTTGTCGCTTGTTTTTGCTTGAACTAAAATGAAACTCTCTTTGTACTGCTTTCAATGTTATTTGTTTTGTACGTAATGCTTAAAATAAGGTCTTTGTTTGCGCAATTCTTCCAAAAAAGCTTTTCTTTAAATAATATCTAATACCTAAAGATTTTCTTATTTTTAATTGACATCGAAAAATTTACATTTCCAATTAGTTTCTGTTTTAATTACTGTTATTGACGTAATATTCAAACATTATTTATTAAACAATGTTATTCTTCGATTGTATAACTTCAGAACAATACTGGATCTGCATTATTTATTATAATAATAACTCATTCTGAAATATTACATGACCTCGTACCTACCTGTTATTGACATAATATTCAAACATTATTATAAGCTGAGTATTAGAGCAATAAGGAGACTGTCTCTAGTTACTGAATCGAATTACATCTACACTGTGGCCTCAAGTAATTTCATCTGTGTAACCTACTTACCTAAACACAGCATGTAGGTATACAATTGTTAAGGTACAAGGATTTCCCATCTACAGATAGGAGTGGGAACTATTATCCCAATAAGTAATTCATAATAGTATATACAGCCAACAATGTACCTACCTACTTTAATCATGTTGCTGCACAGTTGAGCCTTCCCAAGCCGTTGAAGCGTTCTGATTACATAGCATGAGTCTTTGATCTATTCATTACGTTGAGTAAACAATATAATAGACACATAATTGATATTGTACGTTGTTGAGTCATTGTCTTTGATATGGACATGCCAATATTGCCAATCCCTTTATGTTTGTTACAGGTAGAATACAAGGAGGATAAAATGTAAAAAATAAATTCATTATAATGTAACTATGAAAAAAGTTTTACTCTTCAAGACAAGGAAAAATGACTGCGACGTTTTGCAAATTGTTTCGTTACTGCTGGTTCTACCCTCCATTTTGCGAGCTCAGAATACTGTGGGTTGTCCCGACTTAATAAAAACTAACAAATGTTCTTGTTATACATTTGAAGACGGTAAGATTGCTGCCTTGTTTGTAAATCGTTTGCTACGCGAACGGTATATTAATCAGGGATTTATTTTCAGGCTTGTTTCTTGATTGTCAGGATACTGCCTCCAAAGACATAAAAAATGCTCTTAAAAGTGTGTCTGACATACACTCACTTTCCGTTTACGATCTCGACGACAACGAAGAAGCTCTGGGACCCCATTTTATACCTCAAGGCGTTTGTATAAAGCATATTCATATGTCAAGAACAAGCATAAAAGACATTGGTGATGATACGTTTATGCCGCTGAGAAAGTGCCTTGAAACGTTAAGTGTCGTATCGAGCAAAATCAAAATTATTCCCCAGAAAGCTTTATCCGGCATGCTGAAACTGATATCGATCGACTTCACGTCTAATTATATCGAAGACATAGCAAGCTACAGTTTTTATGGTCTTCCGCTTATGAAACTAAACATAAAAGGAAATGTTATTCGCGAAATATCGGAATCCGCTTTTTCAAGTCTAGAGTTGACACTCTTGGAAATCAATTTGGGTGAAAACAATCTCACAACGTTTCCGATAGAAGCTTTTGCAAAATTAAGGCACCTTCGATCTTTACGACTAGCATGGAATGAAATGTCAACTTTCCCTATAGTCGAAAATTCTGATTTAATATCTCTAGAGTACCTAGATTTAAGTTCTAATAATTTTGAATTTATTTCAGAAGACTGCCTTAAATTTTGTCCGTCCCTAATAACATTGTCATTTCATTTTAATTTCATCAACAGCATTCATTATAGGGCTTTTTATTCTCTAGTTAATTTAAAATCTATTGATTTAAGTCATAATAGAATAAAAATAATGAACCCCAGTTTATTTCAGAACAACAAATATTTAGAATATATCGATCTAAGTCACAATCATTTGCACCACATCCACGGATTATTTTGTAACTTGCCATCACTCACAGAAGTCATTTTAAGTCATAATAATATTTTGGATGTGCCAATAGACTCGTTTCTTAATTCAAGGAAAATTAATGCAATACATTTAGATAAGAATTGTATAAGCAACATTCATAGTGAGAGCTTTAGTAACTTAGAGAATCTTGATAAGCTTAGTCTAGAATTTAATTATTTGAATCAAGTGCCACATAATATTTTTATGAATAATAAGAATATATTAAAACTAAGATTAGACAATAACAATTTTTCAGAATTTAATAACGACACATTAGGACCCCTAGTTAACGTAAATGAGATTAGATTAAATAACAACAAGATTAAAGTCATAACAAAGAATTATTTTATAAATTCTATTAAACTAGAAGAAATTTACTTGGACCACAACGAGATTACTTTTATAGAACCAGGGACTTTTTTAGAAATGACTGACTTAAAATATCTCAGTCTACATTATAATTATGTCATAGTTTTAAATGATGTTTTGCCAAAATTAAGTTCAAATTTAGTTACACTACATTTGGAATCCAATTCATTATCTCTGATAGGAAACTTTATGTTGCAGTCACAAGAAAAATTAAATTACTTAAGTTTAAAAAATAATCGCTTAAAATTCTTGACAAAGAACACATTTCGCAATTTGAGTCTCGTAACGAGGCTGGAATTAAATAATAACGACATTTCTGTCATAGAAGACTTCTCATTATATCACTTAAGCTCTGCACGCTACCTAGATTTACAATACAATTTGCTTAGCAACATAACTAATTATACATTTTTCGGTTTAAGCGAAATAGAAGACTTAGATATCTCGCACAACTCAATTATGTTTGTTTTCGACATGGCGTTTGACACTCTAAAGAAACTACGTAGTTTGAACCTTTCATTTAATCCACTTAAAATACTACAGAAACATATTTTTCAACAAGGTCTGCCACTGAGTTCACTATATTTAGATAATTGCGAAATACAATTCATAGAAAACGGGACATTCCTAGGGTTGAACAATTTAAAATTACTTTCACTAAAAAATAATTCCTTAAAAGCTAGAGACTTATTATCCGTTAATATTCCCGGATTGAAATACTTAACTTTATCATTCAACGTTCTTGACTATCTCCCTGTAGAGACGTTTACTCAACTTCCACTTTTAGAAGTTCTCTATATGGAACACTGTAATATTGAACATATTTTTGAGGGTACATTCAGACATAATAGAAATTTGTTGAGACTGAATTTAGCACAGAATATAATCAGTACTATTCCTTCTATATTGTTTGATTTACACAACTCAGTTTCAGAGTTTAATATAAGTAATAACTTCTTAGATTTTGTGCCATATAACACTTTTCAAAATTTCACTCATGTTGAGAGTTTAGATCTTGCAGACAACCTTATATCAAGAATTGAGCTTTGTGGCTTTGAAAAATTAACCAAATTAAAGTATTTGATCGTAAGGAAAAATGAAATAAAAACCATAACAGCAAGCAAGAAAATAGAATATACTTATTTAATACTTTTTGATATCAGCTATAACAAGTTAGATACCCTACCGCTTTTCGTATTCGATGTATTTCCAAATATACAAAATATTAATATCTCGTACAATGAGATCGTGCAATTTGAGTTTTTGTTTACCTACAAAAAATTTGGGCTCTCTCTTATCAACATTGATTTAAGTAAGAATCCTGAAGTATCTTGGTCCACATCTAACAGAATAAATAATAATACACTAATCGCAAATCTATACGAATTACACATATGTGCCACCAACATGACAAACATAGATGACATCACATTTGAATTATTTACTAGTTTACAACATCTTTATCTCAAATTCAATAAAATACGACGTCTATCTGTGAGCCCATTTTCAAAATTATCTTTTTTAGAAAGTTTAGACCTAAGTTATAATAGGATTTCCCAAATCAAAACCAGCAATTTCCGTGGACTAACTAAGTTAAGAACGCTGTGTTTATCAAACAATAACATCGAATCAATAGAATCCTTTGCCGAAGAGTTGAGTAATTTGAAACTTTTGGATCTTTCTCACAACAAGTTACAAAACATTCTTAATGAAGATCTTATAAACTTGAAAGAGTTGACGGTATTGCACTTGAGCTACAATAATATCAAGTATATATCAGTTACGGCCTTCAAGAATTTGAATAAAATAATACAGATTGATTTAGAGCATAATAAACTTCAGACTATACGGATAGAACTGTTGACTTCGGTTGAAAATTATATACAAGATATATCTATAAAAGGTTTGTATTCTAGCTAGTGTGCGTAAAATTGAAAAAAATAAAGATACATAAGTAAAACAAAATAATATGTATTATTTTTACAGATAATGTGATTTTATGCAGCTGCCAAAAAGATAATGCTTGGGTTTGGATTCAGGATCATCCCAAAGTTATAAAATCCAATTCAGTTACTTGTTTCAACGATGAATATCCAAGAGAGAAATGCGATGTTCCGATAATATCACAGCTATCTGTGGACAGACATAAAGACAATTCTGTATCAGTATCGTGGTTCATAAGGAACCGCACCGCTATTAAAGCTTTACAGATTTTATACTATGGTGAAGATGGAAATACCGACGTAAGTACTAAACTAAACTATACAACCCGGGCGAATTAACATGACACCTGGCTCGGAACTCGATACTAAGAAACTATACAAATGTCATTCGAGGCAGGTGTCTTGTTAATTCGCCCGGGTTGTAAAAACTAACTGTAAATAAGACCTTGAATACTAATTAAGGTATTGAGAATGTATTTCTTACAGGTAAAATCAAAATACCTAGAAAAAAGTGAAGTATCGGTCCATATTAGAGATTTAGAGCCAAATGTTAACTATGTAGTATGTGTCATCACTCTATCTGAGGAACCGGTGGACTACGAGGATGAGGTCATAGCGGCTGAAGTTAATACAACGATTGATGACAGCGCTAATTCTACAGCCAGAATCACACAAGATGTGGCAGCGGCAATACTTATGCGATCTCCATCTAGTGAATGCGTTTCATTTAATACATTTAGGAAGATGACAACCGTAAAAACTAAACCGGTTAAAAAATTTCAGTTATCGTCAATTTTAAATCGCCGGATGGGCTTAATAGTTGGGTGCTCGTTAGGATTCGTTGTGTTTTTTATTATGGTTTCCATTTTGTTGTACACAAAAATTAAAGAAAGAAAAATAATAGCTAAATCTGACCCAGCGTGGTCGGAAATGAACGATTACCATTCAATGGCGAGTAAAGATGATATTTTACAAAGTTCTATAACAGCTTCGACTGACAACATTTTGTTGGGTATGGCAAAAAATCGTAAACTTTCATTAGATCATCTGAAGTAATCATAGATTTTAGACATTTATAGTAGGAAGTACACCTTTAAAGTGAACAATAAAATTCTAAATTCGATATAATTAGTCAAATATTTGTATTGTTAATAGATGCTTAGTTTTACGACTGTTCGCTTATGATAGCTAGATACTTAGACGTAGAAAGTAGTGCCTACATAGTAGGAAAAATTGTAACTTTAATAATATTGGGTAGGTAGACTAGACATAGAATCTTAACTATGAAATAAAACTGTTGGCATGGTTATCAGTTACTATATGAGTTTTATTTTCATCATAAAGAGAAAGGAAAATATTTAAAATGTATTTTAATAGAAGCAAAATTTTATAAATGCATAAAAGTTATATAAGTATGAGTAAATTAATAAATGTTTTGTGAAGATAATAAAAAGAATTTAGCCGTTTCCCGAGCTCGAGGTCTCCCGTTAGGAAGTGAGTTAGGAAATGAGTTTATAAAAGTTCTCAAGAAAGCATTTTTTGTGTATTTAAAGAACTTTATTTTTCTTATAAGTGTCTCGATTATCAAGAGCCATTGAGGGAAGCAAGTCCGCCTTTGAAGTACATTTGAGGACGTGGCCTTTCGAAAATCAAATTAATTTATAAAAGTGAGCTTTTGTTGAAGTATAAAAATATTTTACTGGGCAAACATTGTTTTAGAAAATTCACTTAAATCTAAAGCTCATTATGAACAAACATTTTCGAATTTTCGTTTTACTTTTGTAGGATCTGCACAGTTGTTAAGTAGTTTCGCTGTAAAGTTATAAAAAAAATCTTAAATCATAAAAATACTTCGGCAACGTATTTTTTGTATTTTTGTCACTTATTATAATATTTAGGCGTTTTTAAAACCTCTTTCAACACTACTTAGGTAGGTAGGTACAATACTCCTGGTTCCTGCAAAAATATTTCATTCTACTTTCTGTGAATAGAGGGAACATTATGTACAAAAAGCGTTCTTTTTCTTAGTTTCCTTTTGAGGCAACTACTTACTAAAAGTATTATCATGTCAAACTTTGGCACAAACTGGCAAATAAATACAGTGTAGTGTACTAATGACCTATATTATATGGTGGACTAAAAAAGGATATAATCAATTGAATGAGAAATTATAAAATAGGGAAACACATAATGTAATAATATTTTTTTTTTTCACGGATCAAAGTACTTTCAGACATATTTTTTAACATACCTACTAATTATGGTCCTTCGATCGTGTAGTGTAGTAATAATTATCCGAATATCAACCATACGAAGGGGTGAAATGAGTTCAAATGAGCGAAGTATTACTTGAAACATACATTTAATAAATAATCTTCGGAAAAAAAATTAAACCACGTATTATATTTTTTACTAATTAGGTAGGTACGGTACCTTATTTATAAGGCACTGTACCTATTATAAGTTCTTGTAAGAATTTCGTAAATAAAAATGTTCAAAATATAATTTTGATTTGGTTTCGATATTATAATCTCAATGCCTTAAATGTCACAAATGGTGTTCTCGTGTACTGAATGATAACGTCAAATGGATAAGGCCGCGGCCGCACCGGTAAGCGCGACGAAACGCGACGGCGATTTCCTGAACAAATACATTTCGTTTGTCGTTTCTGCAGTGCGGCCACCGACATATGTTTACATGAAGTTGTTTTCACGAAATCGCCGCCGCCGTCGCGTCGCGCTTACCGGCGGCCGCGGCCTAAGAGAATACCATTCCTGACATATATGGCATTGAGATGATATCGAAACCAAATCGGAACTTATTTATATTTACGAAAATTGGGCTTCCGACTCGCCGGTGCCCGGTGGCCCGCCAGACAATAACACCCGGTCTGGTAGGAGGATCCTCCCTTTTCAATCGAAGGACACTCCACCTCGTTCCTCCATTCTCCAAAGGTTTATATTAGAATCCTGACTCCCGGTTGCTATTAAGAAATGGCCTTGTGAAAAAATAATAGCCCGATCTGGGGATTGAACCCAGGACTCCATGTTCAGCAGCGGCGCCTGCGACCTCTAGATCAAAGAGACACTACAAAATTCTACCCTGTATACTGGCCTGCAAAATAAGTACTACACTTTCTACTACTACTTCGTACTAAGTATGATACTTATTTTTGCAGGTCAGTGTATATAACCTTTACTTGAATATTCAGTTACGCGCTTCTAACGGATCAAAATTGCACACGTCACTTATGTAGACTGATTGTTAACCTAATTGTCAAGTAAGTGATTGGCCCGAGAGAAATGAGCTAATGTTCAGCACGATATTGACGCCCGTATCCTCCACCCAGTTGGCCTGTCTCGGGAATTGTCAGATAATTATCTAGGCTGTGAATTGTTGAACAGATGTAAACAGTATTCAGGTTTAAGGTAAGTACTGGACTTTTGGTCTTTTGGTCTGCAACTTAAGTAGTTTAACGCCCCAAACGCGCGACTTTTAGCGGCAAACCTCTCCATGGCGACCACCAATTTTTATGTTATTTTTTTATTTCAACTTAGGGTTAGCAACACCATTACTTGCACAACACCAAAACTGATACAAAATTATTCGATACATTATCAAGTCTAGTCAGTACTAGTCAAGCGTTTATGTTATTTTTACTGTTAAATCCGGTAGGTAGGTACCAATATTTTTAAATGTTTTAATGTTCAGTTAAGATTTAAACCCTTTAGAGTTGCAGAAAAGGTCATTAAGTTTTAAAGGAGACTTTAACAATGGAAATTGTATGGTTAATGCCTCCATTAAAATTTTATTATCTTTCTGCAACCGACCGTTAATGCACTAAGAAGAAACAGTTATTGTTATTTTTATTTATTTAATTTAAAATCATATCCTTTGTGGCCGCAGGAACCCACTCGTGCAATTGCGAATTAAAAAACGGAAGCCATAAACAACTCTAGTAGCTGACGACCACATCAGTCGTAATCGTAAGTGAAAAAAACAGATCTTAATTTCGGCTATTTGAAGCTAATTGTGTATAAAGAAGTAACTAAACTACATCTAGATAATGATTTTTTCCTACTCAAAAAATCCCATAAACTAATACTGCAGTCCAACCGCTACTATACTGCATACTACATACATAACTAATACTGCAGACAAAGTCACAGATTGTAGAAACATTTCTACGTTTTATGAATGAAACGGTAGAAATGTTTCTACAATCTGTCACTTTGTCTATTTCTATGTAGACAAAACCCGTTTCTATCGTGGTCATGCTAGGCCGGCAAGTAGGTACTAGAGCTTTAATCATAGCATTGGTGACTGCCTCAACTCGCTTATTTGATATTAATAACTTGAGAACTACCTGATCAATGCGGAAGTTCTAGATATTAATTCTCAAGGCGACAAGCTCTTTGATGTACGAAGACAAAGGTATTGTGACGTATTATACCGTCTTATTATAGATCCTCTAATCAACTGTAAGGTTGGTACCGACGTTATTGGCTTGAACACAAATTGACTTGACATTAGTTCGACAAATTCGAACGGGCGTAAACTAATCAACCAACAATCGACCGAACTCGCGTCTCTTTACTTGATTATACAACTCTGTCTATCTCCGTTTCAAAACAATGGGATTTTGCTTGACGTTAATTTCTTTCCTTAAGCAATTTCGAAATAAAAAAAACTAATTTATGATTTTACTATTGTTTTACATTGTGCAACTTACTTTTACTTAACTCTTAAATACTTATCAGAAAAATCACTTAATTTTAATAAACAAGTTCTAAAACAAACATGCTTTAGTAACTCAACTCAAATCTAGCCAAAATCTCTGTAAGAAAGTTGGACCATTTTTGTTTTCTCTTTATAAAACTCAAATAAGAAGGAAAATAGATTATTTCGGTACATACATAATAATATATTTTCCTAAACCTCTTTATGCGGAGGCCCAAATTATGAATATGGCACAGAAAATTAGAAAGAAAAGTAAATGAACCAGGATTTGCGTGCTGCGGCTGTAATCTTGATAAAATGGTAAAGCTGTTTAATACGTGAAATAAATTCGAAATGAACCCACAAAGATTTAATGAACTGCGGAACCCACGAAAGGAGCCCTTTATTCTGGCTTACAGTACCTTTGCGTATGTATTGGAACGTTTTTTTTATTTATGCTTACAATGTTTCATAAACTAAGGGGCTATTTCACCAACCTATCATTATCTGTTCATTAAGCTAATATGATCGTCACTAAACTATTCAATAGCAAAAAAATGCGTTTCACCACCTGTCAATAGTGTTAATGACAACATTATTGAAGTAAAAGTTTATTTACTAAAAGTCACCTTTAGCTTATCTTTAGCTTATTGAACAGATTGATAAGTTGACAGATTGACAGGTTAGTGAAATAGCCCCTTAGGGGCTATTTCACCAACCTATCAATATCTGTTCAATAAGCTAAAGATAAGCTTAAGGTGACTTTTAGTAAATTAACTTTTACTTCAATATTAATGTTGTCATTAACACTATTGACAGATGGTGAAATGCATTTTTTTGCTATTGAATAGTTTAGTCACAGTATAATACGGTTAAACATCATATTTATATTAACGACAACATAATAAAGGCAATGTTATGCGCAGACACAAAATAAGTTTATTTATTCACTCGGTGAAAACACAGTCCTACATGAAATATTCATAAGGATTTAATTCGCTCACTAAAATGAAATCCACGGAGATTACTTGACAGATCTCTACATAACGTCGGTATTATTGTATTATTAAGTTATATTGGCTGTGCAGAAATTAATGCTGAAGATGATTTCCAAATCACGGACTAAGAATTTCTTTTAATATCTATACAATTTATACGCCATTCAGCTAGTCCGCTTCGAATGTGAACAATCGATTTATATAATCAATATCTCGGCGGTCATAAAGTAAATTGGAAAAATCGGGAGACGATTTTTTCATTCTATATTTACATTTTAAAGACTTTTCGGTATCTTATTTTCCTCAAGGACAGTGGTCTTTGAATAAATTATAATAACAGAATGTCTTCCAATTCGATCAATCGACTTCCGGAGTATTTCTGTATTGAAATACCTATTAATAATTAATATTGCTTTTTTAAGATTACAAGTTTTTGATCTGCAATTAATAATAATCACAAGTCACTGTGATTATCAATAATTTCAGAAGTCGAGGTCGGTCTCTAATTACATGTTGTTTTAAATCTTGATAGTCTCCAACTTTGTCCATTTTTGCAGTCTCTAATAGGAAAGTGTCTTTCTGCCGTTACTTAATTATAACATTATTTATTGGGTCAAAGTAGTGGAACAAACAAAATAAGGTTGAAAAGCGTGAATCTTTTGTGAAAATATAAAGTAAGTAAGCAAATACAAAGCTAAAGAACAAAAAATATAGCGCAAACGTGATATTCTCGCTATTACTACAGCTACACTAAAGCAGTGCTTCCAAGTAAAGGCTTGGGACAAAATAATTTCTTTTTATTCCGTTTAAAGTACAACGATCGTTGCGTGTTAGTAGTGCGTTATGAAAACTTTACTTGACCCGTTTTTGTAACCTCTCGAGGCAACCTCCAGGCTGGTTTGATGTCTAATTATAATTCGAGGTAAACTTTCATATTTATAAACGTCTGCTTTCCTATAAATGTAGGTAGGTACTAGCTGTGCCCGCGACTTCGTGCACGTGGGAGTCGGAAAACAACACAATATCGTTCGTACAGTATCGTCTATATAGGTACAAACTTTAGGTACTACTCCTATATGGATAGAAAACTAATAAATTCCTCCTTAAAAGAGAAGATATTCCTTGAGTTCTTTAGACGCCTCTAAGGAACTCAAGCAATATTTTCTCCAAACAAATCTCTAAATGCACAGCCGAAACAGTTGGACTGTTTCAGCTGTGCATTTTGTCTGACAGTCAATCACGGTACTGTTTCATAGGTATAGATCATTGAGGTATATCACTAGAGCAGACACTTTAAACAAACATCATGTCATTGTTTCAAATGACATGTGACAAAAAACAATAGAATAGATGCGACATTTACTACGTGAAGAGCGGCTGTTTTATCGCAGTTGATTGGGACAGCACCGTCTAATGCGGTGTCTGTATATACCTCAATGGTATAGATAGATAATAAAATACACTTGAAAACTTAATTAAAACGCTAAATTGGTGTCTAATGATATACAAATGTTAAATGTTAAGCCCCTGAGGATCGTCCCCAGATGAGATCGGCTTGAAACCATTGGTTTTTCATAATAAAGAAGTAGTTGAGTAGGTAAAAATTAAGTTGGCCCATTCATACTTCTGCTTGACAAGACACCGAATTAAGATAAACATTTTTTACTGAAATAACTAGGTATACCTATCTATTTATTACAAAAGTAAAAAAACTGGGTAAGTTTTCACAACAGAATACTAAACAGTTATGTTTCTTTGGTGAAACAATTTTATTTGTCATTTTGATGAGACAACCCAGAGTAATCCTATTTCAACCAATCCGCCAAAAAACCAGGAAAGAAAAACAAAAATATAACAAACGAGATCCGTTCAAAACACAATAAATTATCTCAATTCGAACGGCATACTTTACAGTCCTATTCAGCAAAATCTCCCTTGAGTAATGTGGGTCGGACCCATTTCCGCAAATAAATCCAGCTCTCAAAATAAATAACTACTCCACCCCATCTCTAGTCCACATAGAGGGATCTTTGTTATGGAATACGTAATGTTTAATGACGTTGTTGATAATTTGTTGGACCCGCGCCGTGTAATTTAATTGGGTCGAAGTTCGGCTTATTGTATTTATAGATTGTTACGTTAACGTAGTTGGATGAATCGATAAATCTACGTAACACATGAGAGTATTTTGTGGATGAATCCTTTGTTAAACGGTTGAATAAGTTAGATATATTGGACATGAATTATTATTAAATCAAGCATAATGCTCGTATTGTACAATTACGCTTTAATTATCCTGGACTGTTGGGTATTTCAATCATTGAAATAAAATAATGCAATAAACTATTAAATCATTTTGTAATTTTTACGGCAGTAATTACTACTCTTGTAGAAATGCTTTCATTAATTTTTTACCTCTTTCTAAGGAATAGGTAGCTACAGGTACCCAATTAGTGCAGGTGCCTGTACCAATCAAAAAGGTCATGTGTATTGAAACGTTTTTATAGACAACTTTTGAACTCGTTTTTATCTTTCATTTTTATAACTACCTAATACGACCTACATACTAATAATAGTCAATATTAGATTTATCTTATATCTAGTTCATAAACAGGCTTGTTCATGCGCATATTTTATCAAAGAATTTGAACAAGGTTTTTAGGCTTTGTACAACAAAGTACAAAGATACAAAAGAAAAAAAACATAAACAATAAAGAATCCAAATCGAAAGAAATCTGTCAACAACTTGTTACGAATAAAGATTTTTTTCCACACAAAACATGCTTGTTTACAGTTGTCTCGTTGTTGAACACGGTTCACTCAAGGAACCGCTTGTCAACAACAACACAAAGATTTGTCCGTAATTTGGACATAGTATGCTAAGAAAAGCCCACAATACATTTTTTTTTTATGCCTTGGCTACCTACATAAAGTTTACAAATAACATTATACTTGAAAGAAAAGCCATATCGTTTAAATTGAGACAAGTTTTATCTCATAAAGATCTTTAATGGACTTCGGCAAAGCCAAAAGGAAGGGCTATTTGTAATATTATGTTGAGCTTCAGGGTAATACCTACATTTCCACCCACCGAAAACAGGAGGACAGGATTTTCATCAACCATTTTGCAACCAGTAGAAGCGACAGTTAAAGAATTATACAATTTCAGTAAATAAAATACCAACAAAAAAACAGGCCAAGTGCGTGTCGCCTACGCACACTGTAGGGTTCCATAGCAGGGAGTATTTCGAGTAGGTAGGTATTCAGTTTCGCGAATACTTATTTCAAAAACTACACAACATTTCTACTCCTTATAATTTTTTAAGACTTTTACACTTTGTAGTTGAAAAGTGAGAGGAGGGGAAGCACTTTTTAAGACTATAGAAGCGCATAGCTCACTAAATATTCGCTTAAATAAAAAAACACTAAAAAATCTTCATGTTATTTTTAAAGACCTATCCAACGATATAGGTGCAGTGATAGCCTAGTGGATACCATGTGCCTCCCACGGCGAATGGTTCGAGTTCGATCCCGAGAAATTAATTATCACTTGGTATAACGGTGAAGGAAAACATCGAAACCGGCATGTCCTAGAACCAAAAATTCGAAGACATGTGACGTCCACCAACCCGCACTGGGCCCGCGTGGTAGACTACGGCCCACTCCCTCTCACAGAGGAGGCCTGTGTCCCAGCAGCGGGAACATTATAGGCCGATTATGCTTATTATCCAACGATATACCCTACATGAAGACCTGCGCGATATTTTTTTTGTCATCCCTCAGTTTCATGTATGGAGGGACATTTTTTTTTTTTTGTATAATTACTACACTCTTTTATGGCAATACGTAGAAAACATCTAACTGCTAAGTTTAATTTATTAAGTGCCAACAGTCTCCGAGCAAAATGGCTGTGACATACGAACGGACAGATTGACTGGACGAACCCTAAAAGTACCAACAAAAAGGGGAAATAAATCAATAGAACCTAGACATTATGTTTGCAAAAACACGTTAGTACTTCAGCATACACGACTGTTACGTGATATTGGTGTCGATGTGCTATCTGCGCACTTTCGTATAATGGATTCATTTGTATTCAGGTTGCAAGTGGGCACTGTAACGAACATCGAGGGAGCTGACGTTCAACGTACAATTACCAGTGTTAATATTTACCAACTGACGCCGGCGACTAATTGCCGGGACTGCTGCGCTCAGTTGCGTAGACTCGACAGTCGACGCTAAGCGTGCCGTGCGACCTTGCTAGTTACCTAGACACGGGTTTGACAACTGTACAAAGCAATTTATACCAATTATTCATACTGATACGATAGTGTGATTCTGAATAGCTTTTTAGGCTAGATTTAGAACTTTTTGGCGATTTTGAGTATTACATATGGGATAAGCAAGTGTCCTGGTAATTGTTGGCAACATGCGTCAAGTTCAAGCTCCATATAATAGTCACTGTCCGTGGGGACAGGTTGACTTAAAGTTTCTACGGCTCTTCATCAAACGACTTCACCAGACGTTGCCCTTTATTGTTAGACTTACATGATTATATTGTAATGTCTGGCCTTTATAGAAGGTACCAAGTATGTGAAACATACTCTTTTCGTTTCTTCAGCCGTAGGCTGATAAAAGTGCTTCTAAAAGATGTACTTACAGGATGTTATTGCATACGATCTGGTTTTGCACATGCTAGTTGTTCTGTATCAGTCTTAACCCACTTCTATACATTCCTACAACGCTTTCGTGTTGTTTAATTTAAAGGATCACGCTTGAAAGACGAGCATCTACATCCTCTTAATCTGCTAATAAGAATACTGCGCTGACCCATCGTCAGCTGTATACAACATGTCACACAATAAACGCACACCCAGTAAGTAGCTTGTTCAGAATCAGCTACTGAATCGATTTCGGTCATTTTTAATATAGGTAATTTTTTATCCTAAAAATAATTAAAACTAAGTAAATTACAGTACCTACCCAGGTACCAGATCTTACGTGTGCGACTGTTTTCGTGCATTGTCATGTACACTAATCACCCACAATCACTATAAGTAATTCATTTAAGTGAAATTCAGTGTATGAGTCTATGACTATTTATGATTATAACATATAATATTCTATTTGGAGTATACGGTTATATGTTACATAGGAAAGGCCCATATCCAGTAGTTAAGATATTGCAAGGAAAATACAACTGGCTCTATTTCCTGGTGCTATTTCATGAATCTTCAAGCTCATTGTAACAGCAAAATAGTATTACGCTCACCAGTCATAAAAAACAATTGATCCTAGGAATATTTCCACCCATCAATGTAGAAGCACCCGACTGTATGTTTGGCAATGGACCAAAGATAATTGATATTTTATTCCAGTCTGCTATTGAACACAGACAAGGAGCATAAGAATAGATAATACGAGTATAGAAATGAAATTCTCGCGCCAGCTACGTTCAAGTTCTCGATAATGCCTACCGTCTTGTTTTTGTTAAACAAAAAATCAGGGCTTGCGTCGCCTGGCGGCATCCATACATAGAACAACAGCGAGGCTGGCAGGGGAAGAGAGGTTTATATAACGCGGTGTTGTATACACACACAAACGAGATTTTCATTCCATACTCGTAATTTATTATTAAGCCGGGAGCCGTATTATAAAGTATTAAAATCAGCATTGTTTTGGTATTAAAAAGGGATGGTCGTATTCGTCTTGTATAGGTATATCTCTCTCTTGCACCGAAACAATACTGATTTTAAGACTTCATAATATGGTTGTAGAATTTCAGAGGAGAATTTCATTATTGGTACCTACCTACCAGTACCAATAATGAAATTCTCTCTGGGCCAGCGACCTATGTATAATAATACACCGCGACTTTCCCAAATTATATCTAATGGCTCTCTTACACTAGGTTGACAGGTCGATTTCGCCTGCCTGGCGAAAATTGGTGTAAGCGCTTATAGTCGTTTGACGACTACAATGCGCAACCTCGGTCGACACAGCTCGCAATAATTGAAGGCGACAGACGACGTGGACGGTGTAAACAGCTCTTCGACTGTCAACTTTGTCGATTGACCGTCGCTTGGCGAATTCGGCGGTGAGCCTAGTGTACGAGAGCCTTTAGGATGAGCGTACACCCAAGACATAATCTCAATGTACACATATGTTCCGACATGCTCATAGAATTACGAGAACACTCAGCTAAGTTTAAGTACATATATATCGATCAGTAAGTATAATATCTGGCAAAAGTTTGCCGGCTGAGCCAATAAACGTTCGGTCATTTATCTAACTTTAACTTTAATGGGTAGAGTATCGGCAATTACTAATATTCTAGAATCTAGAAGGTTAGTATCACAAGATTTATAAAATTAATTGTGTACTGAGGCAAATAAAACATACAAAACGAACATCAAAGGAGTAGATGAACTATAATTAGTTAAAACATATTCTTACACATTTAAAAGTCTTAAAATAATAATTTTGTAATTATAGCAGCTCACAACAATTCATTTGAAACTCACGAATACCAATCAAAATGCGTTTTAAATGAGTCGCACTATTTTCAGCGTGATCATTTTACTTATTCTCTAGAAGTCTAGAGATACACTTAAACTGCAGACAATTAATATAAACACATTTTTTTAACATTAGGTACCTATTCATGAACAGTTTTGCACAAAACAGCAAACATTAAAGTGAGAACAAATGAAGATTAACAACTTGAATTCACAGAGGACAAACATTAACTTTGCAATTTTAACACGCATTAAACTGATTAATTTCCATCCAGTATGACAAACAGAACCAGTTTTTATGAAAGACAATGGTAACAAAAAAATTGGCATCCCTCCAAACCGACCGTTTACAGGCCGGAGGCGACTGACGGAAAATATCATGCCTTCAATAATAGTATTGTGTGTATGTTTCATAGACATATTAACCACGAGACGCGAAACACGACCGTTCTTGCTTTTATCCCTTTTGCGTCTACCTTTGTGGCTAACCACAGTTCTTTACAAAGGGGGTAAAGCAAATAGGCACTCTGAAGTGCCTAGTGCGATTCGCAAAACATTATTCAATAACATCACTATCATGTTAATTGAGTAAACATCAAACGCATCAAGACAAAATAGCCATTCGATTCGCGTTTACTCGCTTGCATGATTGAAACAACTAACCACGTGCGTTTACGTCCTCACTTTCGAGTGCGAGCCATACTTTAGTTAACGTTCACACGATCGAATATGTTAAAAAAACTCGCCTCCCAAACTCATATGACACAGTTTTCAATAGTTTTCTTAGTTTGATTCAGTGTTAGATAGTGACAGCGCTATAAGTGCAATACGTTATGTAATAGGTATATTATATAATCGACAATTTTTTAAGGACCTCCTTCGTCCCTCCAAAGCGATAAGTAGGTATTAGGGTTTTTCACTAGGAAATTCCCAGTAGCAGTCCGAAGTCTGAACTGATGTCCGCTGGATGGCAATAGGCTATGGCATGGATCTTTTATCTGGCAAAATGTGGATATAATATACACCGCTGCCCAACCCTTCGGGGAACAATTAATTTTGTTATGCTATTTCATAAATATTTCGTGCTTCTCACGTCCCGTGGTTAGTGTGTCTAGAGTATCTATTGTTTTATGATAGCTGGCTGCATATTATGTACTGCCCAGCAATTATCGTAGAATTGATTCTTCCAAACCCCTTTTTATCTTGCAATGTTAAACATGAGCTTCCCGTACTTACCTACAGTTTTATTTTGCTTTGTTTTATTTGTCGTAAGTATTTCAAACTGTCCTACCAGATTTAATTAGGTAGAGATTACATTCTCGGCTAACAAATTTGCAAGTAACAGGGAACAACAATTTTTCTGGATAAATGCAACATGTGATACCTCCTATTAATTTTTAGCAGACAACAACATACTCCAGCGGTTCATTCGTCTATTTGCATCCTATACTTCTCTTCATTCATTATAATTAGAGAATTATAATGAATGAAGAGAATGATATACTAGAGATATATAGAATACTAGAGAGTAAAGAGAGATTTATTTATACAAAGCTGAGCAATCAGAAACGCGTCCCAAGTTTATCTCCACTAAAGTGAAGCTGCGAGCCGAAACCATCAAAATATAAAAGCAACAAAGGGTTGACGTTTAGACTAAACGCAAACAATATTATTTAGAGAATTAAGGTTGAGTATCCAGGCCAGGAGTGTCGAAACAGCACTCTGTGTACGTCGCATCGCAAGCTCGCTAGCAAACAGATTACTGCAGTGCCACGAGTGGAGTACATGACACGAGCAAGGATATTAAGGGTGAGACTGGTTGAAAATACCTGTGACATTGTATACCAGTGTTTCAGTATCGCCATAGACCTCTATATTAAGTTAGTCAAGTTCTATCGGCCGAGAACGCAACAGGATTGAACAAATATTACCGTTATTGTTTAGCCCGTGGGCCGAGCTCCAGCTTTGTGGGCTAAGCTAAATTGAATAAGAATTTGAATCTGCTTTATAAACGATGAAAAAAAGTTTTTCCTTGAGTCTGGTAATCACATTATTTTCATGGAAACAGTCCTGGTATTCTGTAAAACCGAAGTATCGACCTCATTTGTATTTGAAAGAGAATAATTTATACATTGAGAATGATAATAAAATTTCCATGGTTATATAAATCGCCAAGTGCGAGTCAGTCTCGCGCACTAAGGGTTCCGTTCCGGTTGTAAAACCCCTCTTGGGTTTTGACTTTTTGAGAACTGAGATATGAATAGTAAGGTATGTATATGAAAAACCTAACAATATAATTAGATTATATTACTTTGGAAATTGAATACCAACCTTGACAATAAAGTAGGTATTACGAACTTGATGTTATCACTAAAAGCTTTTTCTCTTAGGTTTTCTTTTTCTAAACTATATAAATAAGGCCATTGAGGAATCAGCTGAAAATAAACTGTTCATTATTCAATCACTAATAAGAATCAAAGAAGTAGGTATACTTAGTAATAATTATTGCCTATGCTAATCCAGCCATTAAGCGCGATTATTACTGCTTTATCTGCCCTAGATCATTCTTTACAGCGACCTACTAGCGCGGTCCATGGACCTTTTCAGAGACATACATACTGTTTAATTGCCTCACTTTATAATTAACAGAGACTGTAGATAGATTGTATTACAGGTCTACCTATCTATCCCTTTAAATTAATAACAAATATGTTTTTATCAATAAATACTCGTATAAAAAATTATGTTTCTTTATTTGTCCCTTAAGCGTTCCTATAGCATTCATCCGATTGATTGAAACTTTTTACAGTTGTTGTTCGCACGCCCAGGAAGATTTATGGCAAAAAAAAAACCGGCCAAGTGCGAGTCGTACTCGCGCACCGAGGGTTCCGTCTCAGTTTTGGACGTATAAAGTGAAAAAAACCGGACCGCACAACAAAGTTTGTTTGTGAAGGAATTTTGATGATTTTGAAAAAACTACTCGCTAGATCTCGTTTAAACCAATTTTCGGTGGAAGTTTACATGGTAATGTACATCATATATTTTTTTTAGTTTTATCATTCTCTAATTTTAGAAGTTACAGCGGGGGACACACACATTTTACCACTTTGGAAGTGTCTCTCGCGCAAACTATTCAATTTAGAAAAAAAAAATTTTAGAAACCTCAATATCATTTTTGAAGACCTATCCATAGATACCGCACACGGATGGGTTTAATGAAAAAAAAAAATTGAGTTTCAGTTCTAAGTATGGGGAACCCTAAAAATTTATAATTTTGTACATAAAAACTGAAGCAAACCTTAAACCCCGAAGACCAGCGAGTGGCCCCGAACCGAGAGTGAGCATCGAGTAGCGAGACTGCGATACGCCCGAGAACACATACAGTGGGATCAAGAAGAACGGTCAAGAATTTTGTTTACAGATGAGATTCTCACTTTACTCTTCTGATGGAAGGCGAAGTGTCTACAGGCGACCTGGTGAGCGATATCTGCAAACCTGCTTCTCAGATTTTATCTTTTTTAGACTTAAAAATGTTACTAATGTATAATTTACTATAGTTTCAAAGAAAGCTGATAAAAATTGCTATAAAACGTTTTTTATTTTAAATCTCTAACTTCATATATAGTATAGAAAAAAATGAAATTTGAAAAGTGTAGTACTTAGTTTTGCAGGCCAGTGTAGATTAGGTATTACATAATTTTCAACAAAAGCCTTTTATTACAATTCCCGATTGAATCGATGTTTTGCTAAATACACACAATTCCGCGATGGATGGGTGACCGATCTTTACACATCAAGATCCCTCCGTGCCTCGGAGAGCACGTTAAACAGTCGAATAGGAATATCTTTGACAGTCGTTACGGGTAGTCAGGAGCCCAAAAGTCTGACAACTGGTCTAACATTCGAATACCAGTACTCCCCAATAATTGGGTTGTGGAGGTCAGATGGCAGTCGCTCCCCAATCATGTTTGGGAAAAGGCTAGGCGGATGATGACTGACGGGATTGGGATGTACCTACCTTAACTATTTATCTAGCAGAAAACGCAAAAACTTTTTATTAATGCAAAAAAAACGATACTTCGTAAATCAGAAATCTAGATTTATAAAGAAAACATTTTTTTACCTAATAAAACAGATATTTTTATTTAATTATAAAAGCATATCTTTTCACCTTGATCCCTAGACAATTTTGATATACCTACACTGACCTACAGTGTAACAGTGTACAGTGTATTTGTGTCTACAGTGTACAGAATAAAACAAAAACATTGGCTACAGCTGCATTAAAATATTACAGTGAGTCTGCGTCACAATTATTGTTATTTCAATAAAATCATAGAACAGTATAAATTTTGGGAAACGCTATTTACTAATAATACCTTCCCTTGTCCTGCACCGTATCTCCTATACAAGCCTGGCTAACTAATCAGACCAGGCTAGTATAATAAACCAGAAATCGTGTTGAAGGGCGGTGAGCTCGTTCAAAATGAAGTTGAACCGCTATATTATTATCTTGAACAATAGCAATAATTCTCTTTAATGGCATCTCATAAAACGTCTCACAAAACATTCGCCGAGGAAAGTGAGTCAAGTAAACACCTTGTATTGTTGAATTCCTTATCGCAGGAGGCAAATTAAAGCAACCACCCTGTGTCAGCAAATGAGAACAAAACAAAACGTACAAAGACAATAATTCTCCAGAGTCATCTGAATTTGCGTACCTACCTAGACATTAATTGCCCGCAAATAAAGGATCTAATAAAATCAACATCAATAACGGAACTTACAATCAAGTAAGGACATATTGAAGGAGTTCAGTATTTGATATTAGTTCCATTAACTACGGGAACAATCTTAAAATCACAAAAAAATAATAAACTGTTGCATATAAAAACATACAGACCTAAATATCACTCGACAAAATGTATAGAACAGTTGATTTATTTTTCAAGTTTTTAAGATTTTAACTAATCGAACTAGTATCGAATACAAAATTATTTCCTTCAATTATGTCCCTCGTTTAAGCTAAAAAACGGTATATAGGTTTTTATTAAAGGTGTTATGTGATATTAAATATTGGTTAAGATTCAAAGTAAAATATTTCCGGAAATCAAATACCGTTTGCCAAAATTAGAAAGCTTGAGCTTTCACATTAGAATTAGGTAAGCCAAGTGAAAAATTAGCCAACAGAAATAACAGATTAATTGTGTTAAAATCAAAAAGGTTCTAATTTTCCGTTCTCCTGCGTGTTATAACCATAAAGGTAGGGTACGGTCAAATATTTCCGGGTAGCGCCCGAGGCAGTTTTGGATTGTAAAGCAAAATAACAACAGCTGCGAGCTGCCGGTTTTGTTGTGATTTTTGCAATCTACGAATAATTTACAAACCGTTTTATAACGGAAAACTGTTCAGAAATAAATGTAGTCCGTAAGTAGTTCTTTGCTGCTACATATTAACGTCAAGGACTGGTTGTTTATGTTTTTTCTGGAAGCATTCAGTAAGATATATCAAAAATATTATTACATTTTGTTCTTTGACAACGTTTTTATAGAATTTTATAAGTAAATGACATATTATTAAAGTTTATAAGTCTTCTGATGATAATTGGATGCATTTAAGAGGGCTATTACATTTTGTCACCTGTCTCGCTCGCACAAAACCGTATTTTTAAGATTATTATCTTTCTCATCTTTTCATTTAACATTCTTAAAAAATATGGTTTTGTGCGAGCGAGACAGTAGGTGACAAAATGAAAAGCCCTCTTAAATTATAAATATTCGTCAAGACACAAAACGCTATAGACAGAATAATTTCGTCAAACAACCAAACTACCAATTAAGTATTATCCAGTTAAACCTCATGAATTTATACAACATTTACCGAGATTACTAACGTATTACCCCGAACAAACGTTTCGTATTGCTGTCCGGATAGCTGCTATGGATAATAATCTTCCGTACGTGGACAGCGGCGCACTTAGTGCACGCGTATTTAGCCAACTAATGCACTAATGCATCGTAGAACACAGTACGTTAGATAACGTGGACTGAATCAACACACCAGGTGTGTGGGGTGATATACAGGCTGAATATTAATTTGTGTACCTTGACACTGCTATGTCGTATGTATTAAGCAGATTGGAGCTTCGATAGTGCAGCGCCAGCGTTGAGCAATTCCAGGAGTTAGGTCACGGAGTACACATATTTTATTGAAGCCCGATTTATAGACGGTTGGCACGCAAATTACCTAATACAGTTTAGAGGTTTTGAGCTGGGCAAACTTACAGGAAACATACGATCAGTATGAAAGGGAAATTGACGTTATTTTTGGAACAATTTCTGGCATGCTGTTCTTTGTAATCTCATAATTATCTTCCTGTGGGTGAAATAAGGTACTGAACTTTTAAAACAATAATTCAGGTTCAGGTAAATATTAGTAAAAAAAAAACAGCTACTAAATTCTTCGATGTAACATGGCGTAATCCATAGATTATGAAACAACATCAATCATAATCAGATTTCGAATTTAATTTTTTATATAATTTAGGTATCCGCAGCATATAAATTATAATCTAATAAGCAACGCGATGTCAAATACGTTCTAAAAATAAATAGTAATAAAATAACTATAGACAAGTACCTACCTTCGTTTAAAGACATCTCGAGTTCTTGACTGAAAGATATGAATAAATGAAACAAAACAACGAAATTAATATATTTTTTATTCTATTGTATTGTAACCCCAATACGTTTCTTTCTACCCTAAAACAAGGCCGATAAAAATATTATAATAGCCAATATTTCACTTAAACTTGTAAGTTGAATGGACCCATCGTGATAAGTCTTCCAAATTGTTTGAAGAGCTCCTTCAGTAAATTTATGACATTCATTAGTTTAGTTAAATACGACACTTCTTTGAAAGACGCGAAGATGGCACTAATTGTAAGGATCCCCCAATTTGTCACAAAAATTGTTCCTCGTAATATCGCTGCTGTATGGGAGTGGGACATTTGTAATAAAAATCACTTACAATTTAATATACCGACATGCTGGCATTATTGTTGTACAATGTTTAATTTAATAAGGACATGATAGAATAAAATGACAAAATAAAATTGGATGGAATCAGGAATTTGTTTTGGGACAGTAAATTTTGTAAATATTTATTACCTATAAACACTCAATACAAATATAAAAAATAGTTTTGTTCAATCCAATTTTCAAAAAATAATGTAGATACAATCCGTGCAAATGTTAGCCGTTTTAAAACAATACAGCGAAAACATAATTATTTGATCAAAATAATTTGGTAGTGTACCTAGTAAATTTTTTTTTTCACCAAAATTTATTTGGAGCCGGTTAATTAGTGGCGCCAACGTCGCATCTGTTGAGAACCGTAAGTAATTGTGGCCGAGTTATGGGTCTCGTTTATTTTAACTAGAGAAAACCCTGCCTTCATTTCCTAACCCACGACCTAAGTAAAGTTTTGTGTAAGTACTAGAGATTCCTTCGAGGACTTAGTTGAAGATAGCATAGCAGAATAACTTTAACGTAATTATTGCTGTTTGTAGTTAACAGAACAGGAATATTTCAGTAACCGTTTTTTGTGTTCTAAATAATCTTCTAGTCAGTTTTTATGAAATCATGGTAATGAAGGTCCAAATTGAAATAATAAATAATACGAATATAGGATGGAATCTCTTTTGTGTACGAGCCCAAAAACGCTGCGTTATTAAGAGCTACTTCCCCTTCCAGCGCGCAACACCCTGATGCTGCCAGGGCTACCTATTTACCTAATACTGTCCTTTGTGTTAAACAAACGCGAGACGGAAGGCTATTACTGTGGCCTTGAACGCGTCCGGCACAAGAGTTTAATTTCTATATTCTTTATAATTATTCTTATGCCCCAAACCCTCTGCACCGTACACGGTCAGACACATCAGTGGCGTATGTCTTTCTTTCCATGCTGCTTACAGCGACACAAGGAAGAGTTCCGAGCCATGTTTATCAGTGATACGTATAGCGGGATTTACATTACGAAACTAGTGTCGTGAAACTAAAGCCTAACAGCTTGTAACACGGTCCACTCGTGATAATGGTTTTAGTGGACGGCTAAAGCTAAAGAAAATTTGTGTAGCTGTATTCATAACATTTTTTTCAGTTACTAGATTGGCTAGTATAATACTTTAATCTCGATTACAATCATGTTAGGGCCCAGGACTATAGTTGTTGAGCTATAGTTTAATGACACGAGTTTTATAATGTAAATCCCGCTTATATATAGATACTATATAGCGTAATGGGTAATCTCACGTACATTTCGTTACAAAGAAAAGCAAAGCCCACATGTGTAGCCTCCCCGTAAGCTGCGGTAAGTAGGCAATTTTAAGGCATCGCAAAACTTAGATATAATTTTCTCTGAAATAAATAAACTGGCATTAGTAAATGAGCTAATAGTATTAGACCGACGGAGATAATAAGCTATTAAAATAATACTTTGTAAGAAGGCTTAAAATGCAATTTGTTAACGGAACGATTTTGTAGCCCGACCAGAGGAGATAAATCCCGACTAATTATACGAGAGCCCCAGTCTGTCGGAGCGGATTGAGCTATACATAAAATATAAATATACTAGACTTAACTAAAACCCGTATTTTTAACATCTCAGGTAGTGATGAGCAGGTACTTGTTCATCACCATGATTATTATTTATATTAATGGTTGTTTAGGTTTTTGTAAGATCTCGTTGTGGGTTCAAAACCTGCTATAAGCAATGTGACTTTTTTATTTCCATATATTTATCTTAAACTTCAAGATCAAGACTCGAAGGTCATAAAGTAATTTTACCTATCTCTAGTCATCAACATAAAACGTGCAAAGATCACTTCTTGTGTTTCTTAACATGAGAAGAGTCCCTATTCCTAGTGGGAATTAAAGGTAATATTAAGGCTATCATTATACTAAGTATGAATAACTCAATGTATTGGACATAAATATGCCTCTACAATGTCTGACTATTCATGCACCTTCTAGATTCCTAATAGTCAATTAGCGCCGAATATGGCGCTTCGGTACTATGACAGGACCAAACTAAAAAAAAAATGGCCACGTTATCTTGGTCATAAAATTCTCAGTACAAAATATTCTGCTACTTCAGGAATATTACATTTCTGTAGAATGAAATTATTTAATTTTGAGCAAACATTCGTAGTTGTATGAAATATTTTAGTGAGTAACAAAGCGTTTGGCATTTTGCTACGAATCTTGTTATTTTCTATCTATGTTGAATACTTTTGCATGCTAAAGAAAACACGAAACTTTAGTACGTAATCCTTAGGTTATAGACTAATGGCTTTCTTACACTAGGTCGACAGATCGACTTCACTTGTCCGGCGAAGGCGGCAACCAATCCAGTGTAAGCACTAAGTCGTCTAACGACTACATTTCGCAGCCTTGGTCGAAACGGCACGCAGTAAATAAAGTCGGCAGACGACTTGGTGTAAATAGCCCTTCGATTGCGTTATCTTCGTCGACTGACCGTCGCTTGCCGAAGCAGGCAGTCGATCTAGTGTAAGGAGTGTCTTAATAGTTACATACGCTTATGATGTGAACGTCGGATTATGCCTTAGTATTAATAACTATTGTAATGGCATAATAGCCAGGAAAGCTGAGGAGGCTGTCGTTTAGATAGTTTAGATTAGAGGGTTTGATACAGAAACAGCACTTTTGGATACGGCACGTAGATATAGGAGGTTCCTCTCTCTGGAGTGCTGGCCGCCTGAGTAGCTGGAACCCTGTTGCCGATTCCGGTAGTCTAAAATTTTTTCGTTTTATTTTTACAGAAATGTTTAAGTATGCTATTTATTTATGTTTATTTATTAAATAACATACCCATAATAAGAGAGCTTTCATGAGGCTTCCATATTTAAGCAAAGTAATTAAGGACTTAACAAAACCCCAATTTCTTCACTGTACTGTGACACACACCTGCCATCAACCTAACAAATCGCATCGAATAAACTAATTTAATCGCAGTAATGTAAAAAAACACTCCTTTTTTACGAGTGTTTTTCACGTCAAAGCCACGGACTACTAGCTGGCATGACGGTTGAGATAGGTCTGAAGTACCGGGGCTCGGCTCTTCTCGTTAAATTTTCACATGCACTTGACGGCCCGACCTGGCTTACGTTAATTATGAAATCTCATTTGTGAGTGAACCTACACGTTTGAGTAATGGCTCCTGAAATGAGAAGTTCGAACGTAAAAGTTTTAATTTAAATAACGACACGTAATTATGAAAGAGATTGAGCTTTGATTATAATTGAAATGTTTTATATTCAACCTGGATTTACTGCGCAGCGTTTGGCGTAGCTGTAAGGAGTTATGCGATAAGAATTTCTTAAATATTTGGTACCGAATTTTATTACTCTACCTTAAAATATCGTAAATTATATTTTTGCTTTGTAATTACTAGCGAACCCAAGTCGGTTTTCTTTCACCGCTGGCCTTGGCCGCCGGGCATACCGCAATGGCGAATACAGCCCTTTATAGCGATTTTAGCTTTTTAAAACTGACACGTTTTCTTTATTATCGGAAGAAAAAAACTTGCTTAGTTTGTTCGGAGCTCTGGCTAACCGAGTTTGAGCAATTCCTTTTATGTTACACTTACACCCTTACCACAAAAAAGATAAACACGTGTTAAACGCGAATGCTACCAAAAATAATACACACTTGACTTAGACAAGTTAGTGCTAAAACAAGTGCGTAACATTTTTGGTAGCATTCGTGTTGAACACGTGTTTATCTTTTTGTGGTACGGCCTCAGATCATAGAATTTCTATGATCTGAGGGTACGGCCCTTTCACCCTTACCACAAAAAAGATAAGCACGTGTTGAACGCGAATGCTACCAAAAATAATACACACTTGTTTTAGACAAGTTAGTGCTAAAACAAGTGCGTATTATTTTTGGTAGCATTCGTGTTGAACACGTGTTTATCTTTTTTGTGGTACGGCCCTTTATGTTTAGATATTAATTTATTGAAATTTGTGTAGCTTTATCGTATCACTTTAAATAAACAGCCTTATCCTAACTAATATTATAAATTCAAATTCAAATTCAAAAGTCATTTATTCAAACTGGGCTAAAGTCAATTAGCACTTTTTGAACGTCAAAATATACACAAGACAGCCCCCAAAAACGCCCGCCCTTCACCGCTTCCTAGTGTTTTAGCTGCGAAGAAGAAACGGCGCAACAAACTCCGCAGCAACACAATTCTGTCTGTCAATTAATTTTATGTAAAAATTATATAAAACAAAACAGTAAAACTGAGATTTAAAACAAAAAAAAAACTAAGTATAAATACATAACAGTAAAATAATTTCCTATGCAATGATGTAACCTGACACCCGTCAATATACCTAATCAAAGAAATCTATAAGAAGATATAAGTGCGCACAACAAAATGCTTTATGATAAATTTTAATCGGTAATGAAGGCCGTGTGCCAGGCTACAAGTGCAGTTTAACGACAAATAAATTTTATTTGGCAGTCAAATGTTATGCATGATAATCTAGGACCAGGGGCTCGATAATTCAACAATGTGCTATAAGTAAATTAACTGAGCTCAGTCAACAAGACGACCAGTCACCACAAGCAGCACCCGTTCACGAGTATGACGCAGAGGCCAGCCATCACCTCCCTCGCCATTTTAAAGGGAAGGGGGTGACCCGACCAATGACGCCACCGCAAGCAATGACGTCTAAGGGAGCATGACGAACCTGCTGACAAGAGGAAAACTTAAAGAACTAATAAAACTGTCCGAGGTCACTAGTTAACTGCATCACACTGTTACATGAACTCTTCGTAAAAAAGAGAAGAAATAGAGAACAATACATTATGTCAACATTAAACATTGTAAACTAGTATACTGAATGTCAAGGTGTAAAATAATTATAAATTCAAACATCAAATTCAGAGTCATCTTGTGCCCATCACAGCGACCAACAAGATCTATCGTCTAAATATTCCTTTAACGTATAGTATGCCTTTTTAACTAGGATAGCCTTGATTTTAGTTTTGAAAGCAGAAAACGGGAGTTCTAATAAGTAAAGAGGAAGTTTATTATAAATGCGTATACCGAGCCCCAAAAATGAATCATGTACCTTGTGCAATCGATGATAAGGAACACATAATTTATGCTTATTTCTAGTATTGAGGTTATGTACGTCACTATTTTTAGTATAAAGATTTATATTTTGCCTTATATATATTATGTTAGCAAAAATAAATTGAGATGTAACTGTCAAAATGTCAATCTCTTTGAAACGGTCTCTAAGGGAAACTCTTGCACCTAACTGATATATAGCTCGAACAGCTCGCTTCTGGAGAATGGAAATACTTTCAGTATCTGCGGCCTTGCCCCACAATAGAATCCCGTAAGACATGACGCTATGAAAGTAGCTAAAGTAAACTAGGCGAGCAGTGTCTACGTCAGTCAGTTGTCTTACTTTACGAACTGCATAAGCAGCAGAGCTAAGCTTTCCTGCGAGGCACTCTACATGTGCGCCCCACTGTAGCTTCTTATCTATTGTGATACCTAGAAATACTGTTGAGTCAACAGCCTTAAGCGACTCACCATTGAGTACAATATTGGGTCCAAGGTTTTTTACATTGGGCATCGTGAATTTAATACATTTTGTTTTTTTAGCATTCAGTACAAGGTTATTTATTGTAAACCAATGCGTAACTTTTGAGAGTGCACTATTCACATCGTCAAAATTTTCTCGTTTTCTGTCTACCTTGAATATGAGTGAGGTATCATCTGCGAACAGTACAACGTCGCAAATGTTTTTTAAATAGTACGGCAAATCGTTAATGTAAATTAGGAACAAAAAGGGACCTAAAATTGATCCTTGAGGCACGCCTAATTGAACCGGTAAATAAATGCGAAAGTGTGTTTGTTTGTTACGTTTTCACGCCTTAACCACTGAACCGATCGTCATGCAGTTTTGCATGCGTTGTCAGGGGTACAGAATAGCCTTTCATCAAGAAAACAATACTGTTCCGAAAGAACAATAACTTTCGACGGTCACAATTGCTTTAGGACGCTCGATGGCGCTACGTGTATGTCACGTGGACGAAGTCGCGGGCAAAGTGCTAGTTAGTAAGGGCTAGCTAGTTAGTAAGTTTCCTTCAAAATCAGTCAGTGATGTCTAATAAGTAGGTATTCACTTAGAAACTATTTACTGTAATTCAATAGAATGCGCTTGCTTTTCTTCTTTTTTTTGCATAATATAAATATTATTTTGTTGCTCTAAAAGCTATTCCGGGAAGCAATTTTACACTCTAAAAGTTTCTCAAATTTCCTCAGCTCTCAGAACAACTAGCAAAAGCTAGTAAACGATTAACTCGTTATTTATTCAACTTTAACATTACCGTATTTTAAGCACTTAGAGCACTTAAGAGTAAAGAATACCAATTCTACCTACCAAGTTATCTATCTATAGGATAACAGTAAAAAAAATAATTCAAAAAAAAGTAAGACTAACACTTGCTCATTGTTACATTTAAAATATTTAAAAGGAATAAATACCTACTAATATTTTAAAATATGCGAAAGTGCATGTTTGTCGGTTTGTCCTTCTTTCACGTAGCAACGAATCGCCATGATATTTTGCATAGAAATAGTTTATGCACCTGAGGGGCTCGTGGCTAAAGTAGTTCCATCATGGAACTGTTAATGGTACTAGTGACAATGAACCGTGACAACCGCGCTGATCGATCAATTTGTGAAGTTAAGCAGCACTTGCCGCGGTCAGTCCTTGGATAGGAGACCGTCCTTTACACATCGAGATCCCTCCGTGCTTCGGAGAGCACGTTAAACAGTTGGTCCAGGTTGTCATAGGAATATGAATATCTTTGACAGTCGTTATGGGTAGTCAGAAGTCCAAAATTCTGACAACTGGTCTAACTTTCGAATAGCGTATTCCCCAATAAATGGATTGTGGAGGTTAGATGGCAGTTGCTCCACGTAAAATATTGATATTCAGCCGCAACCAGTTACACTGGACTTAACAGTTATACTGGACTGGACAGTTATACTGGACTCGTGCTTCACGCACGGCGCGGACAGCACAAATAGACAGTGCTTAGAACGCGACAGAAGCAACTTGTTAAACACGGTTTTTAGGGTTCCGTACCAAAATGGTAAAAAAGGAACCCTTATGGTGCGACTTCGTCTGTCTGTCTGTCTGTCTGTCACACCTGCTTATTTCAGCAACTACTAATGCTATCGACTTGAAATTTGAAACAGTTATAAAGAATACTTGTCCAACTTTATTGCAAATGAAAAAAATAAGAAAAATATTTTTATTTTCATTGCAAAAGGGGCCAGAGTGGGGGTCCAAAATTTCAAAGTGCGGTTACTGGGTCAAGTAACATATCATATAAAAGGGCTTGATCTGCACATTTCAAAATATTTTCATTTAATTTTCTGTCTCACAGTTTTCGACATATGATGAAAAATATCTGAAAAAATACCATTCCCCCCCCCTTATCTCCGAAGTTTGCGGAGTGAAAAATCTGAAATAATTAGAGTTGATAGTAATTGACCCAAATATTGCACCAAAAATAAAACGATGTTCCTAACTAGTACAGTTTTTTCAAAATCATCAAAATTCTTTCACAAACAAACTTAGTTTTGCGGTCCGGTTTTTTTTCACTTTATACGACCAAAACTGATACGGAACCCTCGGTGCGCGAGTACGACTCGCACTTGCCTGGTTTTTTTCATACGTCAACTCACACTCAAGAAGACTAAATTACTAAATTTATTTAGCATAGGTAAATATAAAGGGTGCTTTCGCTTTATATAATTAAAATTGTCTGTACATGAACATTTTATAATGAATGTATTTATTAACGGCACTCCATTGTTCCTGTACACGCGTCACTCGACGCTGCCCGTCCGCTAATTAATTTTTGCAAGATTAATCGATGTATCATCTAATATCGTTGTAAAGGTTCGTACAGACGAACAATGTTCGAATTTTTGAACGTTAAGTTCTACCAGATAGGCCAGACGACCATCACCTTGCGTAACTAACATCTCTCAAAATGTGTTGCCGAATTTATGTTGCAATCGGTTTTATACAATATGTACTAGTTGTACACTGCAGTTTTACCCCCGTTGCTCGTCTCCTAAGGGTTGTAGCGTGATGTTAAATAGCCTATACTGTTCGTCATGAATCTGGCTATCATATACTTACAAAAAGATTTTTTCGAACCCGACTGGTAGTTTCAGAGATTAGTGCGTTCAAATAAACAAACAAACTCTTCAGCTTTATAATATTAGTATTATAGGTAGTGCAAAATAAAAATAAGTCTCAATCTTTTTGACTTAGGTTTTTTGAGTGACGCAAACTACGCTGGATTGACCGGCCTGACCCTTAACATCCGCGTTTCGTGATAAAACAATTATTTGAAAAATAAGTCTTAACAGAAATATAACCAATAAAGAAACACTTCATACGCATATTTTTCAGTTTCAATACAAAAACCGCTATCACTTACTGGATGCAATATTTTACCTCACAGATGATGGCGGTATTATTTTGTATCTCGGACGTATAAACTTCCTTGGACCGGGATAGCCCACCAACATGATAGATGGCCTCCTTCAGCTGATTTTCCTTTCTGCGCTATGAAATTTTTCAACTTAAACGATAAGGGCGCGCCGCGATTTTATGCCCTCTTTTATATATAATAATGATTTATAACACCATTTATACCGTCTGGACTAGTCAAGGGTTTTCAATATAAAATGTCGCCTTCGATACGCCAACGGTAACTTTAACTCAGAAATTGGTAACTACTTGCGAACTCAGTCAAGGACTGAATAAAAGGCCCGCTTGGAACAAAGGCCACTTGGGAATAATAATTAATAATCGAACACAAAGGAAAGTCTTGGAATACGAAAACTGCGCAGATTTATAACACGGTTATAGGTCTTTTATATTTTATGTTAGCTCACTATTATGTGGCAATCTCCGTACTTCCTTTCTAGAATAGGTATCAGTTCCCAGGAACTAGGAGAAGAAAAAATTGTTCGGAGTTGATTAATTTAGGTAGGTACTTAATGATTTATTGGTAGGTATCTCAGATCATAGAAACAAGGAGATGTGCCAAGGCGCTATCGAGCTTGATGCCTGATCTTGAGGAAATTGCTCATATTAAAAACTTACGCGCTGGCGACGAACCAAACACGATCGATGGTATAAATACAGTGTTTTAGTTTAGTGCTAGGTTACGATTAACAGTGTTAGATTGAGGGTGTGCGGAATGTTCAATGCGTGGGAGATCTTTTTATTCACAAGGAGCGCTTAATTATGCGCGTAATTGTGTCGAAAAGTGTACTAAAAGTGGCATCAGTTGTCCCCGTACTAATTTGCTATGATGGCATATCTCCTTGTTTCTATGATCTGAGGTAGGTATCTTTGTATTTTGTTAAATAATTTTCTTTCCTCATATTAAATCCATTTTATAATAGGTATCCTTTCTTTAGAAATAACCCTCTGACTGAATGTTCATTTATACTATGTATTTATTTTAATTAGGTACATGATATTAGCGTTCACCCTTAGTAGTGGTCGCTTTTTTTGGTAATTTGTCTTGGGGGGTGGTCTACTACACACCCTTTGCCTGCTCTCGAGTACCGACGGCACTTTGCAAAGTTGCCAGTTCATGAAGCAAAATTAATAAACAGTGGCTCAAAATGTACGATGTTTTATTTTAATTGAAGCCCACGAGGAAATATAAAAAGTTCAACGTAGTTTGAACCCAAAAATATAATATTTTGTTTGTGAGCGCTGCCACCTCGCTGTCTACCTTTAAATAAAAAAATATATTTTTACACAGTACTTTATTTTCAGTGACTGACTTCTCGTACCCGCAGAATGTCAGGATTTCGAAACAAGGAATAATCTATCGTGTTGACGTGATTGCGTATTAAAAATTGTTTCACTGCAATATGTCATTTTCAACGAACATAAATTGTGTATCCAATGAAACACGTAAACGTGTGTCATTTATATGAACCTATAAATAAATTTTGAATGTGCGGATCTCGCTAAAACGTCCCTACACAAATATATAGGGGTCACGTCACATTAATCTTCCCTTCATTTGTACAATTGTGCCGTGTACCGCAAATATTTAAAAATTCTATTAAAGGACCTTGTTGTTAGCATTAATAAAGTCGTAAACTGCTTGAAAGCATCACATTTAGCGCAATATTTTCATCTTGATGTTTTTAAAAAATTAAATAATTTGATTAGCCTTTTCATACATTAATTGTCAAGTGCGGTTCATAAAAGGTAATAATAAAGTGGACACCACATTTCGTAACCGAAAAAGGTGATACATGAACCAAATTATTTTCACCCAAGCGGACTAAATGCGAAATCCATTCGCAGTACTTTTGAATAAATGTTGAATTTTTTTATGTATAAATTTCACATGCAGCAAAAATGTCAGGGCGAAAATTGTAGAGCAGTGAAACATGGCGCCCAGCTGAACGGCTAATGAACTCGTTTCATTTTACTAATATTGTGCATCATGTCCAACACATTAAAATGCTCTCGGTTCATACAGACGCGGGTTAATTTGTAAATTGACGTGCGCATTTGTAAATTACGAGACTATCATGATACCGGGCGCGGATAATGTTTGATACCTATTCACAATTAGATGAAGTATTCGTGTTTATTTAACTGTTTATTTGCGTGACTTTAAAGTAGGTGAAATTATTTATGTATGTAGGTTATTTGATAAATTTTAATTCAGTTTCCCCTTCTACCCACACTTGTACTCGTTGCATGAATGTAGGACCGGTATAACTCAAGTGTGCTCGAGGGCACACTTGCACAGGTCTGCCTATGATCTAATGTTTAAAAAAAACTATTTTACATTTTTTATACTACAGAGTCGTTGATAGATTCTTTTTAGGGTTCCGTATGTTAAAAGGAAAAAGGAATCCCCACAGGATCACTTAATTTTCTGTCTATCTGTCTGTCTGCCAAAACCCTTTTTCTCACACACGCATTTAAGTAGAGCACAAAATTCGAAAATTGTTAATTTATAGTTATATAACTTTTTTTGCGATTACAAACTTACCTACATTTTGTACGGAACCCTCAAGGCGCGACTCGCGAATCGTACTCACACAATTGTCTGTTTTTTTTATTTATCCGAATCGTCATTATGTAATGTTAAAGCCAAACAATTATCACACTAATGGTTCCTTGTTATCTTTGCTACGTCGTAGAGGTGCGACTACGGATGACTCAGCCTCCTGCAACAATTGCTTTAGAAAGTATACGACTTTCAAGCCAAATTGTGTAGACGTGACTTCAAAAAACTTCCATAAAAATGCATCTTGTCGTCTTCAATTGTCCGCTAAAAGCAATTTATATTTCAGGCGGCCTCCGCTCGTGATCCCTTACTTGTATTTAAGTAGAAACGGTTTCTAAAAATCATAGTGGTTTGTACCATCGCAACCTTTTGATCTCAGTCGGAGTTCGGACACAAAAGTTCCTCCCGCCGAGTTCAACAATAGGTTTGCGGAAAGATTAATCGTCGGAAGAAACCCTCTAAGCCGGAGAAAACAATTTTTCATCTTTATCAAAACGTTGAGTGCGAACCGTTGCAATTAATGTATACTTATCTATATCGCTATGCTGTTATTAGGTTGTTAGATGAATACGTCAAGATTGTCGTAAACAATTTGTGACATTTATGTCAGCAGCGGTCAGTCGCTTTTCAGAGATTTTAGCCAAAGACAGTTGTCAAAAGTATACAAGCATTACTAGACACTAATAGCCATCTATGGCCAAAGCAGGCTGGCTACTTTCTACATCGGCGAACGGCAATTTAGCCGCTCTTCGAAAAGTTGATGCTGCGTCCGAACGTTTCTATCTGTCTGCACAAATACAAACGCCAGTCGTTGCAATTGAGTTGTGTTTTGTTTTGTGACAGAACGTTACACTCCGCATTTGGATACAGCAATCGAACGTAGAAAGTCGTCAAAAAGCAGCATTGAAGCAATCGCTAAAACGCGCAATTTCAATACAGCAATCAAACGCAGAAATTTAAGTCAGCAAAACGCGATATAGCATGGATGCGGTGGCTGAAATTGCTGATCGTCGATACTCAAAGTAGCCAGTCTGCTTTGGCCCATACCTACTAGGTGTGCGTTCGAACTTCCTCCAGCAACAAAGATTGTTCTAAAAAATAAATGGCTTGATTTTGGCGGTTCTCTTAAAAAGCTGTGACCGTAGCGAAGTGCTGTTAATAGAATGCAACTACTGATATGACGGGTATATTGGTTCTTCGAATGAAATCTATGAAAAATGGTACGGCGTAATAATTGCCATATGAGATAATTCACACTCTATGGCATCTTCTATAAATATAAATACCTAGTATAAAACAAAATTGCTTTTCGTGTCTGTCCTTTATCCGCTTAGTTCTTCTAAACTACACAATGGATTTTCACTACCATTTAGAAATTTTATCCCGAAATGTTTATGTATTTAATACATTATACAACACACAAATCTCGATGTTTTGACATGTACCTACATCAGTAGATTGCACCCGCGCGAAGCAGGGGCGGGTCCCTAATTGTAAAGACACTATTATAAAATGCTGATTGGTTGCAAGTCGAAGTCAGCTGATAGTTTCCCGACCGAGTCGTATCACTTAAAACTAAACTACTACAGTCTGACCACCGCTACTAAACTAGAGAGAAGGTTACCGATATCTCGAAGTTAGACCATCTAAGTTCTCGGACTTTACGGGCTTCTGACTTGTAACAACTGCCACAGATTATCAGCTAGAACAGGCTAATATGATCTTCAAATCACGTAGAGGTGCCAGCATTTACCTACTTGTTCGAAAATATGCCGCGGCTTATTCAACCTCTTTATTCAGTTTACACAGTAGCCAATACAACCCATCACAATATCTGAACACTGTCTAAACTTTTAATTCAATACTGTTCCACATTTCATTGAAACTGTAGGTGCGCGACGAGATCGTGACGATTGCTAAATGAGTTAAGTTACAGTTTCGCACTATAACCGCCATCTGATGCCGCCCGATAACGAACACCCGACGGCCAGCTGTTTCGGGGTCATCCATTACTTCTACATATTTATTACTTTAAAACTGTATTGGAAAATATACCGCCAGGAGTTTATGAATACAGCGGGTATTAAAAACTAAAAATTAAATACGATCCTATCATATTTTTTCCTGAATATAGGCTTTCAACTAATATTTACCTACCAGCCTACCTACTAAAAATGCAGTGATAGCCTAGTGGTTTAACCATGTGTCTCCCACGGCGAATGGTTTGAGTACGACCCCGAGGCACGCACCGCTGACTTTTCGAAGTCATGTGCGTATTAGAAATTAATTATCACTTGCTTTAACGGTGAAGGAAAACATCGTGAGGAAACCGGCGTGTCCTAGAACCAAAAATTCGAAGACATATACATATTATGACATCCACCAACCCGCACTGGGCCCGTGTGGTGCAATGGACTACGGCCCACTCCTCTCACAGAGGAAGCCTGTGTTCCAGAAGTGGGAACATTATAGGCCGATTATGCTATGCTTATGCTACCTGCCAAATAAACTCGTAGAGTAAAATAAAATAATATTTAATTCTGTAAGTAGATCTTTCAAGGGACTTTTACAAGTCAATGAAGTTGGACATACCTATATCACATTCCGACTTTGCGCGAGAGAACAATTTCAAATAGATTGTAGTCTTATTCTATGGAGTGCTGCACAAATTTCTTCATGGCAAAACAAATTTCATTAAATTGTGCACCAATGTGCAAAAATTAAAACATCATTCAAGTAAACATAAAATGTTGAAGTCAAAACAAACAGAGCAATTGCAAATGGTCTCAATTTATTCCTGTAACCAGGAGCAAACACTAAGCGAGCAAGTTCATCATTTACCAGCAACTAGTTTCTCTTAATTGACTATTTAAAGTTCAGGACTGAGAAGAAGTAGCTGGTGGAACATTCTGCGTCCTCATTTACGAACTGCAGGCGACGAATATTAAAACCACTGTATACTAAAATGCATTGAAAGAGGAAACCGAAGCAGGAATCGTAAAAATAAAAATTAATGGAAACACGAAACGAATAATTTTATCGGAACCCAAATGATCGTTTGCGCTTTTATTTTTGTTTTTGCCAATGGTTACTAATAGGTGCACGACGAAGTTTTTCTACAATACTACTTAGTAGGTAAGTCAATAATTAACGTAAACCTGCGCTTAATAAATTAACCATTTATTTTAAAGTGTGGTAAAATTCGTTATTAATATTTTTAATAAGTCTGACGCCGGACATTGGCATCTTCCGTAAATGGGATATTACCCTAAGGCACTAAATAAATTAAAGCGTCTCTTTCATTTTTAAACCTATCTATATTTTGTGCTAACGAGTCACGCCCAACTCTCCTGCCAAACGGTACTCGGTCGCAATTACGGCAATTTATTTTTCCGGAAGGACTATTTATTAAATTAACATCCATTTGCCTCCTACAAAGGTTTCTGTTATATTGGTCAAAATGAATAAGGAAAGCCCGCTATTTCATTTAATTCATTAGGTGTTATCATTCACTCCGTTTCATCTTGTTTGGTACAATGTTTTAACAGTAATTAAATCAACTTTGTTAATTAAAAGTGAATTATTTCACAAAGAAGTCCGGATATTTTATTTCTATAAGGTAACCCTTGTATTGTCTCCACAACAAAGAACGAGTTAGTTCCACAACATCTTTTGTATCCAGCTGAGAGTACAGTTATCGATTTGAAATCCTCTGCGGGGGTGAAGTGTAATACAACTTACAATACGACGCAATAAAAACTATAAATAGATCAACTATAGCTTAGTAAACAATGTAAATAGAGATAAAGAGAGATGTTATCAGCTGTAAAATATATTTTGCTACACTTTTATCTCAACCAACATCAGACAATGCTAAAAAGTTATGTCGTTTAGTAACATTTATATAGATTTTATATAGTTTATTTGTGACCTTTATTAATAGCAGTCATGTTTTATTCTGGCTAAATTGTAACAGCCCTACCACGGGGAGGACAGGCATCTGTTTGGCGCGGGTGCTGCCGGGAATGATACACCCTTGTTTTAGACAAGTTAGTGTTAAAGCAGGTGCCTGTTATTTTTGGTAGCATTTGTGTTGAACACGTGTTTGTCTTTTTTGTGGTACGGCCCTTTGTATTGGTGTTTGTTTAAGTATAAGTAGTTTATATAATTTAGTAACTAAATTGATTATGTTAAAAGGCACGATGGGGTTGACATATCTGTTTAGATAAAAACCCCTAAACAATAAAGGAAAAAAAAAAAAAAAAAAAAAAAAATATTTTGCTACACAAAACGTTGTGATAATGTGTATCAAGTTGAGCGAGGGCCGACCGTGGCTATTATGGAGCAAACTGACCGTAATACATAGTGTTATTGTTGTAAGTTTCTTTAGCGGCAGTCGTTAAAGGGGTAGGAAGTGTAAGGAGCCGGGCGACACATTGCCGTGCGATCAAAGTTCGCTAGTAGGCCGGCCACGCTCTCACGTTTAATTCAATTTGGAATCCCGCCAGATTTCGAATTTGCTGCCGGCGTGTCCTTTAAATAATAGAATGGCTGACTCACATAAAAGTAAAGGTCTGCTTAACATTTTACTACCATAAAAGCCTCAACCACATAAAGGATTTCCTTTACAAAACATTACGATACACAGTCGTATTTCTTTAGGGAATTTATCGTCGTTTATATTATATACCTAAAAACGCTTAATTAATGACTTTCGCGAATCAAATAAAACCACGTAACATAATTAAATTATACTCGGTACTCCACAAGATAATTATACGGCCCACTTTATTCACAAAGACAATAACGATACTTCACAATAAAAATGAGTCACCCCTCATACGTATAATGATAAAAGTGTTGAGTGGGTCTCAGTTATTATCTGTTTTATTTTCTCATGTTGTAAACTAAAGCCAGCTATAACACTTTGTTACTTCTACCATTGCCCTCGCCACTACGTGCTGCGGCTTTGTGTGAACTACTATCGTTCGCGTTTTTATAGAGTAGCTTACCCTGTTCAAAGGTACGGTAAAAAGAAAAAAACTAAAGCTACTTTGTTTATCTCTAGCATAGCATTTAATTGTACCATTTATAATATAAACATGTATGTAGGTACATTATGGTAATTTTAAACACAAAGGGTTGACAGTTTATTAGACATTATTTTAAACAGCAAACATTTCTAGAAACAGATGTTACTCACAAAGTGGTCCAGGTGTTCGGGCAATTTCAAGTAGCAACGTTAAACCTAGTTTGTGTGTCGGTCACGAATCACAAGATTAAGAGGGCGAGTCTCAACAAAAATAAGACTTAATTAAAAGTGGAAAACATTCTCATTTCCCGCTTCCCGACATATTTTCACTGGCGACGTGAGAGTAAGAAATCTTGCCGAAACGGACGTTTTCTCAAACAGTACGGTTGTAGATTTCGAGTTAGTAACAAATGTTTTAACGTTTCGATACAAGTGGAAGTGCTAAATCTTAGAACGTAAATCACGTTGTGCAGTATAGAAGCTTCCAGCAATTTGGAGAATAAATCCGTACCTCCGTTTGTGTTCGCAACGTCAGGGTGGTGTTGCACTTGAATAATTGAAAGATCGTCCTTCTCAGCACCTGCGAGATTTCACAAATAACCGATACCTTTATACTTAGTTATAGTAAATTGGTACTGAGTATTAAGGGAAATATGTTCTTATAAACTGTTTTCATGTGGGGTAAACCTTAGTCTGTATCTACTTCTCACCTATAAACCGACGCAAATCCTCTGTTGCGATCGTCTTGCCAACAGTTTTAATTTAATCCTACTTAAAGAAATTTTTTTAATCAGCGAGCGGCATAATAATTTCTAGTTTTCTGAGCCTACGGGAAGCCTTTAATCATATCGAATGACAGATTCATTTTCAAAAACAGATACATACATGGACACAATATATGGAACACAATTCTACCGACTCGACATTGCTATTGGTAAGGTGTAAAACGATTACAACGAGAGCTGTTTTATTAGATAGTGTCTAGAAGACAATTACAGCTGAACACTTATGTTTAGAATAATACGAACTTTTTAATGTTTTAGTTTGTAAAATAACGGGATTTATCACATAAAATAAATCCCGTTATTTTTACTAGAGAAAAATAGAGATAAAAATTCGCTGATGTAAGCTCACAGTGCCAAAAACATTGAATGGCCGTGGACCGTGGTTATTCGCTTTGTTTCCTGAAGCACGTTAAATCTGCTCGCATTGCTATTTGAAGGCAAACTCGCCAAACCATCCTGTTTGCGTTCACGAGAGACTTTCGTTAAACCTAATTTGATCGAGCGTGTCTGTACTCAAATACTTTACCCACAATAGCTGCGGATCCATTAAATTTTATAATACCTAGCTAAGAGCATAGTGCAGTGTTAGCTCCAAGCAAAGTATACTTTTACGTTATATTGAATAGCTAGAAGTTATGTTTGCATTATGTATAGTAATATTATGCCTTATTATCATAGCTTAGTATAAATACATATTTGGAAAATAAAATTATGTATAATAATATTTCCATATGGAAATTAGCGTTGTTGATTACCCCTTATAAATAAACACTGAAAAAAGTTAGGACAACCTTATACATCAAAAAATGTATGGTAATACAGACATTATTCATTGCATAACTTTATTCTGCGTTTATTTGTAAGGGGGTTAAGGTATTAAAATTGTTATGCCTGTTACATCACAAGGGAAAAAAGTGATAAATATTTATGTAGGTAAACAAATCTAAAAAATGCATTTGCAAAAGTATTGCCAACACCTATCCAACAAAACAAGCTAAAATATAACGCCAACGGAGCGACCTAAAGCCAAAGCGCGAAACTGACTTTGAAATTCAAAAACGCTTTGATGCGCCGATCCGACCTCAAATTGTTGACTAAACAGACCTTCTCCGTTCACGGACATTTTTAGACGTGTTTGTGTTGATTGCGGCCGTCACCGACACAGAATTTTATTTCACATAGTGCGCAATGCACGGTGTACCGAAATGGCTGGTGTTTGCACAAAATATGACTGTATGAACATTCGCAGCGCACGGAGGTGCAAACGGTTTCCACAGGAATAGAAAAATGTGGAGCGTGTTGACCGACTGATGGCCTTTCATTTTTTATAGAAAATAATTATGTTGTGTAACCGTGAGATAACGTTAGTAAGAACCATAATGAAATTCAAAATTGATATATGAAAGCAACTAACAAAATAAAGCGTTCTCAGATGTATTACTGGCATCTATTAAAAATGTTGTTTATTCGTTTGAGTCACCGTAAATTAAGCAAACGTTGATCGTCAGCAAACTCATTATAACGCGCAATTACCATCCGGAAATCGAGAGCCCGTTAAGAAATAGTTGATAACGAAAACGTTTAGGACAAAATAGTTGATAAAGACAAGCCAAAAACTCATTAAACGTTGTTTACAATGTATCGAATGGTACAATTTAAACCGTTGGCGTACCCAAGAATTTGCGTTGGAACTTCCCAACTAACATTATACGTTGAATGAAATATGTAGTTTAAACCAACTTTAGTTTGTTAAGCGCTTCGTGTAATAAGCTCTATTCGGTGTAATTAATTTGTAATTGTTCGTGTATTTATAACGCTGGGAGTGATCTGTGGTTTTGATACTGCTGTATGATATGGCACTGATTGATGCAGCAATTGAACGTATGTTTAGGCTCGGTTTAATTTAAATTCATAAAACTGACTTGTATATTTTGATGTTATTAAATATATAGGTAAGAGATTTTCAAAAACATCTGACACAGGCAGGGTTTGAACCAACGACCTCTGCCTAAACCGGGGCAGCGCAGACAGTCATGTCTGAATCAGTTGAAATTGGAAACCTCTTTTTACGCCCTTATGAGCGTTGGTGAGTTGGTGACATCATTCTATCGGAGACTAATTACATTACAATTAGGTTTAGGCAGAGGTCGCGGGTTCAAACCCTGCCTGTGTCAGTATTTTTTGATAATCTCTTATATATTTAATAAAATAAAATAAACACATGGCTTTAACATGTTAAAAATTAAAATAATATATACATTTATAATCGTATATTTTGTATAGCTATTTCGTTGATAATGCTTGCAAAATAAGATTATTAATTCATCTCTCATTGATATGACAAATAATGACCTCTAATTTAAACTGGTCTTAAGAAAAACAGAATACCTAACATAAAATCTCTTTACAATATCTTAAACTATTTTAATAAAATTTTCGAATTCTCATTTTAAAGGGTCAGTAACGCGCATGTGATACTCGGTATATTTCCCATGGTAATAGTAACCAGCCCATCTTATTATTTAACATAACGTTGCCAAAATTATGCAACATATCTAAATAGGTATGCAAATAGGAATTTTCTTGAATAAATAATGCGGGTATCCTCATGGGTTGGCCGGTCAGGCCGGCAAACAAGTGAACAACAAAGCAGAAATGTAAACGGTATTTTATTGTGCAAGATACAGTTACAGCACACTGCTCCAATGCACTGATGTAGAGCTTATGGATGAGATCGCATATTGTTGAAATTCTCCATAATTCAAGATCGCATAGGTATTGTTCAAATTCTCCATAATTCATAACCGTTTTTTACTTTTTAAATGTAGCCTTTTGAAATTGTTTTACAAACTAACCGTAAGGGATGATTTTTTGATCAGTTTTATCAAAGGAATAATAAAACGATTTCGCAGCTTCCTCTCACTAAAATATTAAACAAGACAGTTGGTTGTTTCGATTATTACTGGTGCAGAAAGATATAGCAATAATAAGACTAAGTTCGACTATAGTTTGGATTGTCGTTCTTTTCGTGATACTTTATTTTTAAGCATACGTACATTGGTAAAAAAAAATATACAGAACAGAGTATCAAGTTCGGCAGCAATATAACTGATACATATAAACATGATGCAGAAAAAAACTCTACTTTCCTTACATTCTTCGCATTCAAAAATAGACAAAATTTACAAATGAACAGAGCTTGTAAACGAGTTGAATTTACTGTTCCTTTGACAATTATAATCGAAGTATCAAGAACTGTATTTCATTAACTCATGATTTGATTACCTTTTGTAATCAATTCAATCGTGAATATACAAGAGACAAGAGTTAGATACTCGTAAAGAACAATTAAATGACTTGACTAAGGTACGACTAAAATTAAGCCTGAGTACAATTACGTATTATACTTGAGATAAATAGTCGTTTATGAAGTAAAAGAAACTCTTCCTCATCCGAACATTTTCCGGTTTAAATAAAGAAACTGAATGCTGGAAATAATGAGACTTCATCAGTAACACTATGATTGTAGACTTTGTACCAACATTTAGCTCGTTGAGGAACTTCAAAACTTTTCATAAGTCCTTAAACAACCCGTGGTTTCTTAGTCGCGTTTTGCACTCACCGAAAGAGGGGGTATTTTTTGATAGACTTCCAGGAAGAAATTGTTTGAATTTTTTGAAGTTAGTGCTTATCTAAACTATAACCAAAGATTTTACCTAACAAAAATTATAGGCATTGAGTTCAGAAAGTGAAGAAGTAGATTTTTTACCTGATTTGGTAAATTCCCTTCCGGCGGCTGTATATCTTTGGTTCAGACTACAGCATCTGGACGATGGTCACATCACGATTGCAGCGACTTGTGTGTTTGTTTACTGGAACTAACTAGACCCACACGAAGCCACTTGGAAGCGTTCGCTACGGCAGACTGGCCGGCTACTTACTTAACTTGTCGCATTACTTGGTTTTATGTTATTACTTGGCTTCATTCAGAAATTAGCCACCTCGATGTTAGCTAGAGTTTATCTTTAGCCATTGAGCTGTTTGATCTTTTAAGGGGCGATTTTTCAGTCGCTGATAAAAAATTTTCCTAGGAATAAATTATATCGATTTCATAAAACAGAAGGTGTTAGAGTGAACCGCTATAGTTTATTCCTAGGAATTATCTGGCGATTGAAAAATCGGATCTAAGCCTAATATTTATTTTAGAAAACAAGTGAATGATGTAAAATTGTGATAAAGAATGTTACATCATAAAAGATTATCCGTACAAGACATTGCAATGTTAGAAAACTTCCGATTCCGATACAATGAAAGTATCAGTTATTATTACCTACAATACAAAACATTGAATTGCACACAAAATACTAGCATAACACAGGCAAAACAAATTATCTCACATCCTATCCTACTTCCTACTGATGATACTAGCATAGTATAAATGCGAAAGTTTGTGAGGATGTATGGATAGATGTTTGTTACTCTTTCACGCAAAAACTACCAACGGATTTTGATGGCACTTTTAAGTTTACAGTAATATAGCTTATAGGTACATCAGAATAACACATACTTTTTTTATCCCAAAAATGCGGGCGAAGCCGCCGGCGGAAGCTAGTACACAAATATTTCAGCGTACAGAATATCTATCTGTAGGCCAATCACACTAAATTATAACTGCAAAAGTTTGTGTCTGTGTGTGAATGCAAAAAGGTAGCCTGGGACCTGGAGAAACGCATAGGCTACTTTTCATCCATTTTTACGCACACGAAGTCGCGAGCATCAGCTAGTCATTTGACTAGCTGATGCTTGCGCATTTGACTAGATTTATTATAAAAATGCTTTAAATTGTTATTGTGTATTTACACAATAACAATTTAAAGCATTTTTATAATAAATAACATTGTCATCTGCCAGATTTAATAATCGATATTTCCCACAATCTCAGCAATTTTTAATAAAGGAAATAATAACACCTAGGATCCTTCTTCGGGCATTTTTTAAAAATACCCTCACGTAATAAGAGGCCGGGATCGTCACGGGTCATTTTAGTCCGATATGATGGCTTGAGGATTTCAATATGCGGCGTATTTGAAATATCTCCGGGCGACGGCGTTCCTGGACGGAACGTCTACCGGGAAACCACGGTAATCAATTAAATTGCTCGAATAAAATATTAAATTAAATTCCTTTCTTTGTTGTGCCATTCATTTTTTGAAAGTATATAATTATGTTGCGTAGGTTGCGAAATTATATGGTTGCATTCGACTTTTTTTATTTTTTTGCAGACGCTAAAGCGAGGCTCGTGTGTTTCGCATCTGTTTTTTCTAATTGGATTTCAGGTCACCTAAAGGGAAAAATCCCTTTGGTCTCGCTTAGCAGGCTAATGGAGTCAAGCCTTATAACTCGAGAGACGTTTTTTAATTAAGTTTTTCGCACCCGGCATGCATTATAGACTAAAACATCCACCAAGCCAGAAGTGTTCTGCTTCCATTGACTACATTACGTTCAGGATGTTATAATTAATGGTTTCATTACTCGTGAAAAAACAAAGGGTTATGATTTTATCAGACTACGTAATAAAATTAATAATACTTATAATTACTTTATTATAATAAAGAAAAGTTAATATAAAAATAACCCGGCTACGAACATACCCAATGTTCCTCAACTACTTATCGGAAAACAAGTCATAAAAAATGAAACTCTCGGCATCTCATACGGTACGATTTGCCCTATATAGTGGCTCTATTCGACACCGAACAGCGGACACCCGCGGATTCGAATCCTGCCTGTCTCAGTTTGTTTTGGAAATCTCTTATATATTAAATAACAAAACTGATACTGTTGCTAGCTGGAAATATAACTTGATCTATATAATAATCTAATTGTGATATTTCTGCACGTCTATAAAAAGTTCTTAACAAAGTCGCTTTTAGTGTCTGTCTGTTTGTCCGCTTAGTTCTTCTAAACTACACAATTGATGTTTTCGCGGTTTTCACAACCATTTAGAGAATTTAAATAACGTCACCGAAAATCTGGATACACATTGGTAACAAAACGAAATATAACATTAAGGAAATAAGGAAAATGTGAATATCTTGAAGAAAATATACAACAGTGTTGGTTGATGAGCATGATTAATGAAGCAGAAAGACTTTGATCGATCGTGGTTTTACCTAATAAATGTCTCAAGATTCCCTGAGGAACAACAAATCCCCCGTACAAACTCAAACGTTCATGTAATGAACTTGTCAACTGCGTACCAGAGACCGTCCCAAAATAATTACTAGGTTTATTTTATAGTATTGGAACAATTTGTTTGTTATTTTTAGGTTCACGTAAATAGATAATGTAATGGTTTTGAAATTTAAGAGCTTGTGAAAATATAAAATTGTAAGTCAACCAGTCTATTGTGCCCTATTGTGCCTAACGACATAGGCACTTCATTATGCATGTGACAAACAATTTCCATCGCATAACATTCAGTATATTATGCACCAGTAATGCCCGATTGCTCTCCCGTTAATAGGTCCTACGGTGTTCATTAAGCTCGCGTCAAATGAGCAATTAACTAGAAATTTCAATCATGTACGATTAATGAATAATAATTACATTCAAAGCTAAGATGCCTATCTTCTCATAATAATATATGTATAAAAGAAATATCTAGCATTGATAGTGACCAATGCTAAATATTTCTCTGTATGGTATATGTAATTGCCTAGGTATACAGGGTGGCAGGTTAGACAGAAGAAATATTTTAAGGGGTCATTGTACCCATCATTATGAAAAACTTCTAATCTTTTTAATCTGCCACCCTGTATAAATAAATTAATGGATAATAATAGAATTATCAATGTTTTCTGGGGTCGAACACGCTCTTAAGTCTTCCGATGAGGTCTACCCACCTATAAGCAATTTACCTCAAACAATCTTCAAAGCGTTCTATTACTTAGCACACATCACGAATTGCTCTCCGGTTTCCATATGACGAGACGTAGCCCGCCAAACACGGATGGTGGTTTAAGCATACATCAAAGGAAGTTATGCATTTAAAAGCTTCGATTACCCCAGGCAAATTCCTGCCATTTTCATCTCATTTTTTGATAATTCGCAGGTGTATTTATTTTATATAAACATATTTTTATGTTTAGTTCATTGTTGTTATTTTATTTATGAAATATGTACAATATATTGTAGCATAGTTCCTAGCAAGTCCAACATAGAGAGAAAGTCAGTCTGTATTTCATTAAATTAAATCTTAGTTCATTCAATTGCTAATAGGTAGGTACACGCCTTCCAAATATAGATGCCATAATAGTTCTCTCCGTTCTTAGTTTATATAAATTTCCATAGCCGTCGCCGTCAATAAATGAGGAAACGAATTAATGTACACGAAACAAAACATTAATAGGTACCCAAAACAGAATTAAAAAGAGAAAAACCACACTTACTACCATTGCTTAAAACACGTTCATCGCACTAAAGTAAGGACAGAAAAAATATTAACATAGACAGGACGCGACCTATGGCAAGGATACGGGGCGACTAAATTCACATGCATAAATATGTAAGTAGACAAATTCTCAGGTCTAAAATATCTTACATCTTTTTCTCATATTTTTTATACAGAAAAAGACAGTGTGACTAAATTCGTTTAGTTTCTAAACAACAGCACTTATCTCAAACCCAGTAATAATCTAAATCTATCTATAGGTATATAGGCATGTCGCAGCGAAATCACGGTAGATGTCGAATAGTCTTGTCTAGGTCGAATATCTTACTAAAAATGTTTTGTGATATGACAAAATGCTAATATAATGTCAGTGTCATTTTTTTGTCATGTCGTTTTACTAATTTGAATCTCACCACCATTTAGATAATTTATTCCTAAAACTTTATTTGTATAATACTTACGTCAATATTTAAGGTAGATACAGCACAGAAACCTCGATGTTTTCAGTACCCCTATCATGAGTTTTTTTGACGTATAGTATCGTTAACGTGAGCATATTTTGAATTTAAAATACAACAGTCCTGGGACATTTTGATAAAATTTTATACAATTTGCACATTTTAAAAAATACTGAGAAATTAATTAAGTATTTAATTTATATAAATATTGTGTAACAAAGGTGTATTTTCAATTTAAAATATGCTTACGTTAACGATACTACACGTCAAAAAAACTCATGATCGGTACCCAGATGTCGCGGTCGCCACTAGATTGCACCCGTTCGAAACAGCGGCGGATCGCTAATTAATTACAAAGATCTTATATCGTACGTGTATATTATTATAATTATTCCACACGACGCCGGTATCAAAAGTTATCAACAAGCAGAACCACGACAGACCGCAACTTCTATTACGCAAAACGTTGTTTATCACCAATATGAACATGAGTTAAATACGTTATAAAGTCGTGACAAACTTGCGAATTAACTCACTTAATATTTTAACAAGTTATGTCCCTGGTTTAGTGCGGGAACAATATTAATTAAACTTGTTAGAGAGATCGGTTACCTATTTGAGTACTATGATGGCGTATCAAACGTGGGGACGTGGTTTACGTCGGGGGAATGTGTTTGAAGTGTAGAGCGTTCTGATTAGCTTGGAGCCTAAGTTTGCAGCTTGATGAGATAACCTCAAAATCTCTACAGGAAATTAGAAAATGGATAAATTAATCGAGGCAATTTGTTACAAAATCAGTTTTATAGAAATAGTGTTATGGCTGCGTCATCTAGACAGACGCGGTCTGCGGTAGCGGTCAGTTGTTACAACACTGTTATATTACATCTGACCGCTACCGCAGACCGCGTCTGTCTTAACAACGCTTAACTTCGAAAAGGTGCATCTAGTAGTAGATTATAGTTTGAGTTAATTGTTTTAAATGCCTACAAAATTTAGCCCATCGAAGTTTAGCCCATCGAAGTTTAGCCCATCTTAGAGAATACCACAACCAAATAACGCTACTCTTCGGTAGTGTTGTGTTCAGCTGTGTTGACAGCGGCGGACCTGTTTGTCCCGTAAGCTGTCGGCAATGCGCATAATATGATACTCGGTTTTACACGCGTTTCGCAGGGTACGTAACCGCTTACCGTCAGCCAGGCTGTATACAATATTGTACATCTGTTTGTCACCATCGTCGTATAAAAAAAAAACATCTCCTTGACATTATCTTGTAGTCACCTTTTCCTACAACTAGGTGAAGTGATGCATCGTGCTTGGGTAGCCATTATTTGCCGGGAATATACGGCGTAGGTCAATGCTACGGATTGTACCGCGCCCTAGAGACGGTCGCATTTCTCGCTCCATAGCAGTCTAAACAAAGCTGAAGTAGGTTAATAAAGGTTTGAAATAATCGAAAACATATGCCAGCCTGTGTTTGCAAATGAGTAGGCTGGAAACTCGATTGTAATTACAAAGTTTGTCGTTAGTTGGACAGAATACATAATTCGTAAAACATAAAGATAGGTCTGTGACCGAATTATAACTACAGGTGAATTATTATGACGTTCTTCTGAATAAATAAAAAAATTTAACTCCTTGTATCAAAACCACCATTCGGCGGGTTTGGCCGATCAAGTCTTCAAACCTAGTATTCAAACCTGGGACCTCACAATCATAGCAGCCGCACTTACGACCAGAAAAACCAATGAGACAGTCCACTAAATGTATACCCACCATATGTGGTACCTATTCCAGCTATAATGATCAAAACAACAATAGTTTCTTTTGATTATATGAAAAACTTGTTAATAGGTATAAGCAGTCGCCCATCGATGTACCTACTTTCATTATAAAGGACCATATAACGTAAACAAGCAATCTCGACATTTTTAATTATGACATTTTTTTTAATATCCGCCAAATACAAAACATCCGCTCCGCGTTATATATGGCGCTGTTAAATTTTCCGCCTAAAGTCATGTTTTCGTAATGCGTTTTTAATGTTCTCATATTGCTATAAATCACCATGGCTACTCCTGGTCCAGATAGCTTTAATGGCTTATTAAATTAGTTTATGAATCCACAGCTCATAGGTACCTACTCACTGCCATGTTACAGGCATGTTACAAATTATTACGCATTACCGACGTATCAGGAGACCCATAGTTAGTAATATAAACTCTATTTCTTACATAAATATAATTTTCATTAACATCCAAAAAAATTTTTTAAGCACTTTTTAACTTACAACGATTCATCAATTCATCAATATCGTAATCGATCGGATTACTAACTTTCGATGTTGTTACGCAACAGCTCTAAAAAAATTACGTCTCGTGCAAATCATCATAAAAAAAACATCAGCAAATAGGGATGTCCTGAAAATATTTTTAGAAACAGCCCATGTGTGAAAATACTCTGAAAGGGGCGGCTTTTGGGTTTATATCAACAGTTCGTCGATGGTATTACACGCTGCGTGATGGAGGGCCGACCTATTCCCATTAATTGGCCACACTTCCAATCACGGGCCGCACTTTGGTAACAGAAAAACCCATTCCAATCTCCTGCAAAACTATAAAAGTATCGACTCGGTTTACTGACTTACTTCCTACTAAACAATCTCAGAAGGACATCTAAGGATTAAAAAGTTGTTCAAGACCGGTTAAGCATAACTCATCAGAAAAACATATTGTTAGTTTTTTCGTATGGAATATTTTAATACTGTAATAAGCTCTCGGTAGTTGTAAGAGAATATCAACTTTAAAAGTTTTATTTTAAATTAATTAACTTCTTAATCTTAACTGGAACTTTAAAAACTATTTTTCTAACAATTTTATATTTCACTATGATTCCAAAATACCGTTTCGCTATCGAATTTTTAATTTAGATGTCAACTTGACTCTATGGCTGTACTGTTATTGAGCTTTTATGATTACCAATTTCTTGTTCTTTGGCAATCAAAAAAAGAAAAATACATTAATTTCCATTATTCATTAAATTAATCGCTTGGGTATGTATAAATTGAATTGAATCTATTTTTCAATTCAATTTATTGAATTGAAAAGTGGAAGGTAAGTACCCAAATTTTTTTCTAACTTGTAGTTCGAGATCAATTGGCAAATAGAAGTGAGCTAGAAGCATTCCTCTCGAAATATGAAAGAAAAGTTTAATGGATTTCAGCGACAGTTTTCGGGTTCGCTGCGTCTAGAGATACAAACTCTCAAATTGAATCACGTATTAGGTTTAAAAGTTAAGCGGTTACGTTCGCGTTCGAAACCACTTTTTATGTAAGTGCTACGTGATTTCTTTGAAAAAGCACTCACTTTTGTTTCCGATATCTTCTTTCTCGTCGTGATTAATACTTTTACTTGTTAACTTAAATTGTTTTTCCGCTGTTGTGCAGAAAAACGGGAAAATGGAGAGCTTATTTCTTCAGCAAAGTCCGCGTTTGTGTAAACATTGTGTTCTATGTTTAAGCTAATTAACTTTGCATGTTTGCTTAATACAATCTATATAACTGTTGGAATAAGGTAAAGTTCTGGATGCCATTCGCCCCCGTTTTCCTTATGAGCTGCAAAAGGAAAATAGAACAATAAGTGGTTTTTGCAGAGTAATATTTAAATCTTTGTCTTAAATCTGTTGATCCAGTGATTGCAAGCGCGACTGCTGAACGTGAGGTCCTGGGTTCAATCCCCGGGTCGGGCATGATGATTGATGATATATTCTATTTAAATCCTGTTCATGTTTCAGATTATTTTACCAAACATCAAACATGTAGGTAAGAAAAATCTATTAAAAACGAAATCATAATTTCCTACTATTTTCCCTAATAGGTACCGAACACGCTAATCGAAAATGTTATGAGTTCGTTAACCCTACTGATGCTATAATATTACAATATCAGTAACATATCAAATGTTTTATTAAAACTTGCTCGTGACGTGCCAATCAACAATTCATTAATACTGCAGTAAATTATTGTTCGGCATGATGAAATTTATCTGTTCCAAAACAATCTGCAACCGCAGCTGCGACCGGTCGGCGAGCGCTTGCGGTTGTTAGTTGTGGCGTATCGACTCTCCCATCTCGCGAACATACCAATTTAGTTGATCAAAAAATACAAATCCATTTAGGTACACAGGTACATAAGGTGCACAATATATTCCAACATTTATTTAGCAGTTTGAGCAAAACAACCAATCTTGCCATACAATTTTGATTAAATCTTCCGATTACCGTTCCGTCCACCTTTAAGATCTGGACCATTTTGTCAATGAACAAAATGATGACATTTCTCAATAAACAAGCGTCCTTCATTCGTGATTTAACACTGTTAAAATGAGTGTACTGCGAACACTTACAGCAACAAACAATTTTATATTAAACTGAAAGGATTTGTATCACGAAAAATATACCTAACAACTCGTACGCGGCTTTCACAGCTCGGCACGATATTATTCCATAAAGCTGCTCTGAGACTAAATTCATTACTCTTATAATGACGTGTCAGCTACGGAAGAAGTTTTATGAAACACCTTAGCTCTCTTGAAATTATTTAGTAAAACATGTTAGATTCAGATTATAGTAAAAGTTAAGACAATAAATTGACTAAATAAATATGTGGTTAAGCACACCGAATAAATACAACGCTTTAATAATATCTAGAATCTAGAAGAACTTCCACATTTACGTAGGAAGTAAACATTTACGTAGGAAGTCGCTAAAACAAGTAACTTTTGTTCTTTTTCTTTACAAACAAAAAAAATATGCAATAAGCATTATGCCTTATCGAAGTTTTATGGAACGTTGAAATTTTTGTAATTCTCATTTCCGAAAGTACCGAAAAAACACGGTGCGTAACAGTCAGCTCTTTCATTGAAATATTTGTAATTTGATTAATTATTTTGAAGTAAAACTTTTTAAACGCGGTAGGGCAAATTGGCTTCGATCACACCCAAAGTGAAATGCTTCCCCTTCTCCGACCTCAACCGACAATTGATAAAAAATAGTGGTTCCATACGTGTTAGATTCGGGATTGCCCGAATGAACAGACTCGAACGGAATCCTTATTCGCCGTACCGAGACATCGTTACCAAGCTGCAAGCATGAGCTCATGATCTCATGAATAACGGTTCGACTTCGAACTTCAAAACTAAGATATGAGTAAAATCATTACCATGTCAATAGAAAATAATAATACCTACCTATACCAAAAAAATCATAATCATAGTACAATTACTGTTACACCCAATATTCGATCAAATACAGGCACCAACAAGGTATTGCATGCATCTAATACTCCATTATCTGTCAGTGAAATAGATTCTCTGCATTTTGGTTGCGCTTTATAGCAAAATCAGGATATGATTACGTTCAGACTATGTATCGCCAACAGCGCTGATTACTTCGGACGTACTCGTAACTTAAATTACTGAATCAATTTTGATGATTCAGTAATTTGGTGGAATACCGTCATAATATTACACCAATTTTATGAGGATTGAAGGTAATGGTAAGACTAAATAGGTACTGCGTATAATAGGTGCTAGTAAAGATATCTAAAGAAAGGTGTTAAATTAATAAAACGACCATACAGAGGATTTTAAACAAACAGACTTCTTTTATTTAAACACCATAGACACTTGACAATAAACATAGATTATAAAAGATGTTGCCACATAGACCACAGTCAACCTTTATTAAGATATAAACTAATAAAAGGAACTAGGTATATTTAAATATCTTTGGGTACTAGTAACTACTAATAAGTAATGTTTTTAAGCAAAATAATAGGTACGAAATTTAACGAAGCAACATGAACAAAAGCCTCATTGTTTAAAATGTCGTTGTTTAGACTTAACAGTATCGACACGTTTATTTTAACATCTCGATGGCGGACACGAAATTTCTTGTCGCCAATTATTGTCGGATTAGACAATTGTTCCAAACAACCAAACTCTTATTACACGAATTGGAGTTGTCATTCTAAATTCAATTTAAATGCCTCACTTGCTATAAGCGGACAACTTGGCAAGGAATTAAGTAAAAACGACTCAGTTAAACGTATCGCCCAGAACAGAAATCATAATGAATTTTGCAATGTGACCGAACATTTTCTGCGTATAATTTAATTTGGAATGGCTCCAGCCTCCACGGACAAATAATTTAAAAGCTACGGAAGTTTAAGCTGAAATAAAGTATTAAAACGAGTTTTATGGAGCTCACTTATTTTGAATGATAGCTGGAGCTTAACCACTTATACATTAATTTCTTTTATGAATTGCCTCATTTCTGTTCACATCGGCCGCGGTAAAGCGGACGGTCACGACGTTAGCTGTAAAACCGAATCCAACCTAGCGTTAAACAAATCGAAAAAAAGCAGTCCGCTCACGGAACACACATACGTTACAAAGCAGCGTCTGTCCGATTACAAACAATGCCAACGTTGAAGGGAAGTAAACGAAAAACGAGCGTTGAATTGCAAACCGCTGTGTACCGACGGAAGAAAAAAAGCTATGTGTAGCGGCTAGCGGCACAGCAACCGGGAAACATCGCAGCGTGAGTGCGGTCCTGTCAGCACTTCTTGACACGCCGCCACGCGCCAAAACTCCTAACAAACTGCCGCGGATTTTTATCATGCACTCGGCCCAGCTCCACTCTACCGAGAATGTACAAACATTTGTCTATTATGCATTTTTTATCCAGTCCATATATCAAAAACTATCAAGCCCGACAAAAACAAACCCTGATGTTGGATTGTTCGGTGCAGTGAACTTTAAAAAAATCTTTTCACTGGACCAACAGTGTTTCAATTTTTATGCGATGTAATTTCACGATAAGTAAATGTGCACGTTTAACAGTGTTTTCGTGTTTACGGAAAACGCACACATAAACCGTTACCCAAAAATGTTTTTAAGTTTTATGGCTAGTCTTTACAAAGTTAGACCTGGCTTTTGGTAACCTTTCATAATAATATTGTGGCTGGATTGTGGTTACTAGAATGGACGCACACGACTCTCATTTTACTGGCATTTATGGCAAGTATTTCTTCAGGCTTTATCGCTTCTCGGCCTTTTGGCTAAGATCAAAGTGTATTGTGAAATTTCGAACCACACTGCTGAAAATAATATTTTAATACTGCGCCTTAAATCATCCCTTACAATTAAAGTGACACAGAAACACTAATAAAAATAATTAAACAAATACGCAGTACAAGAAAAGACTCCACCAAGGAAATCGGGGAAATTTATATTTGACGGGGACATAAAGAGTCCATTTGTAGCAAGTGACGTGTTAAGGGACCCTTGTTTATGGGTGGCACTTAACACGGAGCTAAGCCGCCAGTCGCCCGAACATTCCGGAACACTTGCAAGTACACTAGTACGTCATTTTTATGCCACCCGGGTGAATTTGTTATCTGATTACACTTGAGGACAAGTAAGCGTAATAAACGTCGCATTATTTTTCTTTTTCAAGATAAGCGCCAAGTTATTATTGCCTGTCATGGCGAAAATGTCTTGTTTAAGGAAATGCTTGCGAATTACGTTGCAGACTTACGTTTCGTTTTAACATTATTGTTATCAGATTTATATTTTAGCGATTGCGTGGTTCATTTTGGGGGCCGTTGGTATATGAGGAAAAACTGGGACGATCGAAACCTAATACTAGATTTATTAGGTTACTAAATGAAATATACAATATTTGCATCTAAACTGCACTAAACTGTTTTATGGTTGTAAAACCTAAAACAAACTTCAAAAACCCAACTCTAAAACAAAATAAATTCAATCTCCCTTTTCCTGTCAGTACAATTATGTGTGCACCGGACATAGGATATAGGAAGCGCAAATAGTCATTCTAAACATAAAAGAGTGTACTAGGCGAAGCATGTGTCAGCTGCAGCTACAATCTAATTTTCAGGTTGTCCGAAGGTCGTAGTTTGTGCATGGTGCTGTGATTCCTACGGCCGAACGACGAGAGCCGAAACGACGTCAAGAGCCGAGAGCCGAGTGTAGGTACACCCGCCATATCAGATTTTCCTCTTAGCTCAGCGAGGAAATTGATTTCAAGAGTTCTCTTAAATGTAACGTAGGCTGTCAATAAGGCTCAGCATTTAATGATTTATCGCATTTCTGTGACCGCTTCCAACTTCTGATTGAGATTATGAGTTTCAAGTTGCGATGTTACGGCTTCAACTTGATTCAGTATTAATGATACTTAACTTTTAATTGGATTCGAGTGAGTGTTAAGTGGTGGGTTTTTTTTTTGTTTAAATCCTACTAATATCCCAGGACTAATTCTACTATAATAATATTATAAATGCGAAAGTTTGGGTGGGTGTGTGTATGTTTATTACTTCTTCACGCTAAAACGGCTGGATGGATTTGTATGTTTGGCAAAGAGGTAGCCTGGGACCTGGAAAAACACATAAGCTACATTTCATCTATTTTATGCAGACGAAGTCGCGGGCAACAGCTAGTTTGACTATAAAAGATTGATAGGTATTTGTTTTACTCGATTATGTTTCATTACCGAAGTAACCCATTGCTCGCATTGTATTTTACGTTGATTTTAAGGCCAGCCCTAAATATTGTGGACCGCCATCGGATATCTGCCTGACAAACTTTAACACAGGCTACTATGTAACCTAGCTAGGAAGACGTCAGATACACTATTGTAATTGTAATTTACTCCTTTAGTTTGACGATTAATCGAAAATAAAATTCCCTTTTTGTAAGAGACTGTACTGCACTTTTTAATTATTATTTCAATTATTTTCAATTATTGTTCAATTCTCTCAAGTACCTGTACTGCAATGAATATAAATTTTAACGCTATTTATTTTTAAATTGACAAACCCATTCACACTCATCTGAGTGTGAATGGGAACCGCAACCTTTTCAGCTCTTATTGAATGTACAAAAATCCGAGGCATTCGTCATATAACTCGAAAAAAGCCCAATATCGGCGGTCTACCAAAGCGAAAACACGACACAGAAAACGAAAAAAAAGCAATATGTCGCAGGACACACATGTTTGCGAATCTGGCGTTAAAAAACAGTGCCATCTCAAAGAAACTCTTTCAGGAAATCAATTCGTAGTTTAACATAACGGGACGTGCGACTGGTTTTTGTCAGTGCGGCGGTGCTAACATATGGGCCTGATATGTAAGTTACACGATTGGTGTTCAGTGATCTATCGCCGTGACACCCGCGCCTGTTTACGATTCACTCCGCCCAGGCGCACAGCGGAACTGATATTTTTATGTCCAAGGCGCTTTACAAGGGGAGCGATTAGATTTGGGTCGTGTACTCCTGTGAGAAGTTCACAAAGTTTGAGTTAGAATATAAACACGAGGTTTATTTTTAACATAAACGTGTTACAGTGAATATGAGATTTTTTATTTTATTTTATAAAGTGAAATGTTTTATTTAGTGTAGGTAATCAAAAAATCTAAAAAGAGGAATTTGTTGTACCTACTGGTAGACTTATAAAATTCTACCTCTAGGTAATTATCGTGGAATGCAAAGGTCTAACTCTAAATACTTAAGGGCAATTAGCAGTAGCTAATCTGGGATTACGTATGTTCATTACTTCCAGCAAAAAGTCTGTATACCATAATTTATTCAACACTAGCGACCCGCCCCGGCTTCGCACGGGCAGCACTAAGGACGGATGAATTGTCTTGCGAAGCGGTGTAATTTTGTTTATGGTCTGCTACCTAAGTATCCTAAATCAGAAAACAATAAAATTACAACTTAAGTATTTTCAAAAACAAAATAATGGAACTTCGGCTTAGAAGTCAAACAACCAAACTATTTCGCGAGAAGAAGCGTATAATCATACACTATACCTAGTTGACGCCCGCTGTGTAGGTACGTCCACATTCAGTTCGAAAGTTAAATTATAGTGGAAATGACTGCTCTGCCGACACAAATTGACTGCCAGCGCCGGTTGCTGAATTGGCTGCCGGCGCTGACTTTAGCAAAAAGGCGAAAAATAGGGTTGGCAATTTGGCACAAACAGACAAAAATATATATTTTTGAGCATGGTTACATCCCAGTATCTTTTTTTTTAAGTGTGGAAATCATTGATGTCCTCCGCCCGCCTCTAACTAAAACCACACGGTATTTCACCTCGTCACCATAATGTGATGAGTTGACGGAAGTGCTTTTGTATTCTTCCGCCACACATCCCAGTAGGTCACCCACCTTATCCCATCTATTTATTTCTGGAATATCTTCAATGTACAGATACGGCTATTTTACAGTTTTATAAATAATAATTTAGACATGAAATTCGGGCACGCTTGGTAGTATCTGGCATGAGCCTTTAACTGCGCCATGGCAGAAAGTATAATAATAGGTCTTTACCTATGAAATTGCCGTTTTGTATGAAAAAATTTAAACGATTTTTTTTCATGTATTTTTTATTTGTATTAATCGAAGTAATAACCCATGCAATCAATGCATCTTTGCCAATGCAGTGGCAGTTTATTGATGCCCTTCTTAAAGAAATCAGCTGGACGGGAGGCAACAAAAGCTTCAAAGGCATTTTGTACTGCCTCTCGTGTATTGAATTTTTTTCCCGCTAATAGTTATCCAAATTCTGGAAAAAGTAGTAGTCTGTAGGCGCAAGGTCTGGTGAATAGGGCGGATAATGGAGAGCTTCCAACCCCAGTTCATGCAACTTGGAGACCGTCTGCTGTGCAGTATGAGGTCGCGCGTTGTCATGCAGGAGCAGCGGAGACGAGCGATTGACCAATGCTGGTTGGAGATGTGCCAGCTTCTTCATCATTGTGTTCAGTTCTTCACAGTACACATCTGCAGTAATGCTCACCCCGTTTGGTAAGAAGCTGTGATGAATCACACCGGCGCTAGGCCACCAAACAGTGACCATCACTTTTCTAGGGGTAAGTTTTCGTTTAGGGCATTGTTTAGGTGCTGAACCAGGATCCAACCAATTTGCTGAGCGCTTGCGGTTATCAAACAGAATCCATTTCTCATCGCAGGTAACAATGCGGTTCAAAATTCCTTCATTTGTGTGTCTGTTGAGCAGTGCAAGGCACGTCTCGACGCGTACTTCGCGCTGGCGATCATTGAGTTCGTAGGGCACCCATTTGTCAAGCTTTTTTACCTTGCCAATTTGACGCAAATGGACCAATATTGTTTTGACGCTAACGTCGAAAGCTGCTGCTAATTCAGCCGTAGATTGTGTATCATCAGCTTCCACAATCACCTTTAATTCGTCATTGTCGACCAAAGTGTTCGTACGACCGCGAGGTTCATTTTTCAGGTCGAAATTTCCAGAACGGAAGCGAGCAAACCAATAACAGGTGGTGCGTTGGTTTGTAGTGTTAGCTCCGTAAGCGTCATTGATGTTGCGTGCCGCTTATGCCGCGTTGCTGCCACGACGGTACGCGTATTCCATAATTACTCGAATTTTTTACGTATCCATGATGACAAAAAATATTGAAATGCGAAGAAAATGTAACACTAATCAATAAACAAATGACTACTTTTGGAAAAAAAATCCATGTTTTTTAAAATAAAATTAATTTGAAATTAGAATTTTTAGCCAAACAAAAATTATTTTGATTTGAAATGGCCAGTACTGCAGAACGGCAATTTCATAGGTAAAGACCTAATATTATGTCATGGATTTTCTCAAGCCTCAACGTACCTACGTAGAAAAAAAAACCGGACAAGTGCGAGTACGACTCGCGCCCTGAGGGTACTAAAATATGCAATAGCATCTATGAGCAAGATGCCACTATTACATACTTTTAGTGGCGCCATCTATGAGCAGATGCCTTCACAGTTAAGCGTTTTGACATACGGACAGACGGACAACAAGGTGATTAGGGTTTCGTTTTTCTCTTAAAAATATACCAAGTAAACGGTATCATTCTTATCAGTGCATTCAAAGAGTAACACGACGCTGAAAACTATCATGGTTCATTCCACTTTGTTCACCTGGATGAACAAAGTGGAATAAACCATATCCAATATCCATGCCGGTCGGTGACCGCGCGTGCCTCCACAGTTCCGTGGACGACCGCGCGCGGACGAGCTTTGCTCGGCGCATGGACTTTGTACTACACTTCTACAGTTCGCCATTCAGTGCGCGACAGACCGCCGAAGTGCGGTGTAAATAATTTTTACGCTGCACTGGTTCCGCGTTTGAGTTTTTTCGGAAAAAAGTTGTGTCCTTAACTAAGGCCCGTATTACAAACGATACTCGAGCACCGGTCTCTGCTTGAGCATAGATTCAACCAATCAAATGGCTTTAAATCTATGCTCAAGCAGAGATCGGTGCTCGAGTATCGTTCTGGAATACGGACCTAAAAGTCCCAAACGAGCCACACTCTAGTCTACTTTTTGTCGGCTTTGCTTTGAAGCTAAAATTAGAACTAGGTAGGTATATTTATAAGACTCGATTTTTACGTCGACTACCTATTCAATTATGCAGTGCATATTTATCAACACTGTCAACACTTTCTATGAATAATGAATATGCGACAAAAACAATGCATTCCCTCAACAAAACAATACAATCAGTCATTAACAGTACCTAATGTTAATCAATAACAGTATCTATGATGCGTTGCTCATAAAGGACGTTGGTAGTTTTGGGCTTGATATGGTACAGTAATAAAAGCTAAACCAAAAATAAAAATATTTATTTTAATATATATTTTTATAAAAAAGAGTGAGTATATGCTTATCAGAGGTAAAAGCCCGGAAGACCGGAATCTGCAGTTGTGGGAAGGCTTATCAGGCTACATGTTGCCTGATGAAACATTTCTTATGTATACTTAGTTTAATATATCGTAATTATTTATTTATTAATTTATTAATATAATTTGATCGCTCTGTGGCTAACATAGTTTTAAGATAATAATTGTTACTAACAACATATGGACAGTAATTTTATTATTATTATTTATTTATTTATTTTTAATTGTTCTTTACCTAATTTATCTTAGAGATTAAGAATTGGAATCAAAAATCGAAATAAATAAGAAATAAAATGATGATGCCGTTGACATTTTGAAAAAACCAATAAAACAAAAACGGGTGCATGCTGGCTGGCGCGTGCCTCCATAGAATATCATGTCACCAGCAACTAAAACCTTTCAATTGAAAACTCATTAGTCGGGCTGTACTTCATTGGATCATTCACACCAAACTTAACCTCACTGTCACAAATACGAAGATTTCTCTTTAATCCAATTACGTACAAAAACAAATAAAAAATGAATTTAAATACTCGATCACACCAAACTCATTTCATATCTGTACCGACATACACAATCTGAAGCCCGAGGTATTCCACTTTGAGCACCAATTCTAAGCACACCAATGTTTAGCGCATCATTTTTTTTTTGTTCCACTTTCCGCATCGGTGCGCTGGACTGCTGTAAATAGTATCTAATATTTTGTTCCACTTTGAGCACCAAAGATTTATCTGGGTCTAGTCACAGATTTATAATACTATACGTACAGATGCCTCATCTCATACAAAGAAATGTGACCGATTTAGCGCGGGCTATCTTCGGGCTATACATTTTTCCGTGCTTAAAGGATTTTTTTAAATTTGAACAAATATTTTTCATGATGTATTATTTTTTCATGTTCTCAATTTTACGTAAACTTCAATAACACATCGATACATATAATGCCATCTATTATGAGTTATTTCAACAAATGTTCCTTTGTTCCTGATGAGACCCCATGGTCTAGTGGTGCCCTTTGTGTGTGGAATACCTCGAAGCCCAGCGTTCTATGGGCGTCCGCCGTGTCCTTTGTAAAGGTGCGTGTAACACGTAACAGCGGACACCACTACCTATACCGTCAAAAAGAACGAAAGGTGGCCACATCAGAATGATAATGTAGCCAACAAGCAGACTTCATTTTTGTTGCGTGTTATGCATGTTACAAGTATGTTCCCGGGATAACACACGCGCCTGACTAAGCTCAGTTAAATTGTGTTTTGTGGGTTAACATAATAAAAGGTGCCTACTTAATTACTAACTGTTTTAACATTAACCAACACGACAGCGCGGCGACGACGACACGATACCTATGGTACTTTTTGTGGACTGTTGCAAAATCATATATAAAAGGTAGGTACCTACAATAGGCACAGTTCTGGCATTTTTATTTTGCGGAACAAAATACTCGTACTTTGTATCGTGGGTGCGTTTACAAACACAAATTTCACATACACAAACAGCCAGACCTATGTGCAATGCGGGAATCGAACCCGCGACACGATGCGCAGCAGCCGATCTCTCAGCCACTGCGACAACCGTGCGGTCCGTGCGACTTAATATTGCTCTCACAAAAAATATACCTGGATAGTTAGTTGACATTAAATAATTATTTTTACTTATAGAATTAAATAATGTAAAACCAGAAAGTTTACTTTAAAATAAAATTAACTGTGTGACAACATAAATTCTTGGCAATACGAAGAGTACGACCTCGAATCTAAGTGACAATCTGATGTTACAAACATCTATCACAGTTAATTTATTCAAATTGTTTTAACTCTGATTACAATCAAAATAATATTGTATTAACCAACTTTCATTTTGGTAATAAAATCGGGACGTTCGCGTTGGTATTCAAATTCAAATTTGGTCTAACACAAAAGATCCATTTTCTCCTCACATCTCGCATCCACCCATCAGCTTTATGCCTACGCTCCCTTACCGTAAAGAAGTCGCAAAAAACGTATCTAAAGAAGTTATCTATCGTATTTTGTACCTTTCTGCCCTATCAGGGATTTCAATCCTTATCAACATATATTCTCATCGGACAGCACATAAATAACTGTTTCAATTCACTCTTCTAAAACACGCACAGTTAGAAGTAACCAAATATAATGTATTATGTACGCATACCTGCGTATTTTGTGAACGACACAGACTTATATTAAAGTTTCATCCCCTATTTCGGTTTTAAACCCTCGTAAATTAATTATGTTATTAGTAGTGTGAAATAATACGAAAGTTTACGAGTGGTGTGGACCAATTCCTATTCTAAATTAACACGCTACATAATTAGGCCCTTTTAATCGGTTGTGGATTAGTTTGACTATATCATAAAATTTAATGCAGGTCTCGGTGTTCAACCTAGTTATAAGTATTGTAGGTACAGATATTCTATTTCACGAAGTCCGTTTAACTTTCGTTGTGTGTGTAATGTGTACCGATAAGCGTTGTGATCGTGACTGAGCGCTGCCGCGCTTTCGCACACTAAAGCATTGTATATATGCACGCCTACGGACTTCGTGAAATAGAATATCTGTACATTGAGAGTTCTAATAATATTACACTATAGGTATAGGTATTATATAACCATCGATCGACACGCTACCGCAGTAGGTAATAATGTGACTAGCAAGTACGTACATTTCCAGTAATAGAGCAAATCGGTAGGTCGTTACCGCAATCGAAACGACTTAATAGGCTGCGTTAGGCTAACGCACCATTTAAAAAGTCAACAGAAACTCGTTCAAAGTACTTTTCTTTCATTGTTTCCGGCCGTGCGGAGTGCCCTCAAGACTCAAGGAAATTGACAATGAAGGTAAAGTTTATCTTCCACCGTCAGCCGTTTGAGGGTCCAAGACGTGACCCGACCTCTTGATTCCATTACGGACTCGCCGCGACCGACAATAGAGAATTAAAAGTCGAATTTTATAGAGCCAACGAGCCGCTTATTCAATCGAAAAATCAATATCGCTATTCACATAAATGAACTGATTCTGGAGGATTATTTTATCGCACACTTTCTGTGAAATGTCTTCTTATGCATAACTTTTAAGCGTCTGAATTGTTATAACTTATAATGTAATGTTTATTTTAAGGGTAGGTAATAAATGAAATAGTTATTACACACAGCATAAAACAAAAAAAACCGGCCAAGTGCGAGTCGTACTCGCCCACCGAGTACCATCCCTAGACCTATAAAATTTAAGAAAACCGGACCGCACAACTAAGTTTGTTTTTGAAGGAATTTTGATTATTTTGAAAAAACTGTGCCATTTAGGAACATTGTTATATTTTTGTTGCAATATATAGGTAAATTCCTATCAACTGTAATTATTTCTGATTTTTTGCTCTGCAAACTTCGGAGATAAGGGGGGGGGAATGGTATTTTTTCATCATATGTCGAAAGCTGTGAGACATAAAATTAAATAAAAATATATTTTGAAATGTGCAGATCAAGCCCTTTCATATGATATGTCACTTGACCTAGTAACCCCACTTTGAAATTTTGAACCTCCACTCCGACCCCTTTTGCAATAAAAATAAAAATATTTTTTGACTTTTTTCATTTGCAATATAGTTGGACAAGCATTCTTTATAACTGTTCCAAATTTTAAGTCGATAGCATTAGTAATTGCTGAAATAACCAAGTGTGACAGACAGACAGACAGACAAAGTCGCACCATAAGGGTTCCTTTTTTACCATTTTGGTACGGAACCCTAAAAACTATTCTACTGATTGGCTTTCTAATTTTGCAAGGGAATACGCGAGCGATACAACGCACACAAAAAGTTGACATTTTGAGCCATATCACATTAGGACGCCAGCAGCGACGCCAGCAGCGCTTCCATGGCGTCCGTGAGATGCCAAACGGGCCGTCAAAGCGCATGCCAGACGAGATTAGTATGAAAACAAAATGAAAAATTATAAGCTGGACTTATACCATTTTATTTACATAAATCCCTTTCGAATATACTATAGAAAAACACTATTTAACGTCGAGTCCGTGTGCCTACACACCTTTAATCTTTGCAATACGCTGGGCACCTAAGTACCTGCTTGAATGTGAATAGCGGTCGCGGGAATGTTCTATTTGCATAATTATTCCAAAGATTTTGCATACTTTTATAGCTGCTCTCCAGGTTATCGCAGCGATAAGTTACCGACATTACCGAAAAACTACAGGCATAGGGCATCGGTATTTGCGAATAACGGCAATATAATCACGCCTTAATGATCTCATTAAAATGAACTGTTACTACCGAAGTACCGAGTAACGGTTCATTTTAATGTATAAAGGTTAAGTTGAGTTTGGTTTTAAAAGGGGTATTTTTTTTTTCCGCTACGACATTTTCAGGTATTTTACAACCATTAAAAGTGATTGCGACCCAAAAATAAAATGATATATTTGATGAAACCTCAGTTTTGCTGTAATGAAATATTGAAGAACATGCGTTTTTTGCTAGTGAAATCAAATGTTTCCGCTCCTTTTCATGACACAGGCTAATAATGTTTCACGTAGGCGCAGCTGCTGTCTCCTACGAACAGTTAGTCATAAATTATTTCAAATCATTATGCTCATTAGAACCAGACATAAATATAGCGCCAGTGCCTCAAATGACATGTGAGCATTTGAATTTGGGTCACACCCTGCCGAACCTACAGATATTGGACACGTTACTGTATGTTGTTACTATTATGAATATTGTATCGCCTTCAAATTCATAAGTATATAATTTTCAATGTTAGTTTGCTGCAGAGTAAAATCCGAATCCACGTAAGATGGTGTTTTCAAAAAATTTTAGCTGACACATAATTTTTCTTCAAATTGGTTTAGGGGGGCAGGGGGAGGGGCAATGGTCGACGTGTTTTCTAATTATAAAAGTTTGTGTTGTTAAGTATGTAGGTACATCTTCACGCAAAAACTAATAAACCGATTGCGATTAAACTGGATAGGTTGTTACTTTTTATCCCGATATTCCCACGGAATCGAAACTTACGCGGGTGAAACCGCGGGGCGCAGTTAGTAAAATATAGAGCTTTCATTCAAGAAATACTCGTATAACGCCAAATAAATACCCGATACTTTTATTACGGTACCTACAACCATTATCCGTCGGCTTTGTTCTGCTCAATGGGAATTTTCACATTGATACAAAATATGATGTATGATATAGGTACCTACCTATGTTTTAAACCGGAAGTCGAAAACAAAGTAAAGGTAGTCAAAAGTTTATTATAATTTTAATTGACGGCTTGTCAATAAAAATCATAGGTTAGCTTTTGATTATCTTTATTATCTTCAGGTAAATATTTATTTTCTAGGTTTGAGTGCATCCTAGACCTAAGCGGACTATGTATTTGGATTTCATGTCAGCTTTTGCAAGATTCTCCTTTGGGATCTCAACACGGTTGACATCCTCGAGTCCCTAGACTTCTGCACAACATGGCAAACCATTTCAAGCTTAGTCTTGTTGTAAATGGAATTCACAGCTTTGTATAAACAGCAAGGTAGCTCAAAATATATGTTAGGAATTTCATGAATACTACCTACATGTCTTTTATAGTTTCGGAATATCTCTCGTATTAGGTAGTTATCTATTTAAAACCAGACTTAAGCCAATTAATATTTTTTTGTAGTATTACCAATTAGTATGCACTAATTTATTTTGAAGAGCACTGGTAACGGATCCGATTTTTCAAGTCGTATTCGTCGTAATAGTTCAAATCCAAACAGGGGTACACTTCACTTTAAGCAATTTGTTTCATCACTTTTGTTCTAAAAACGGTGAAAAAAAATCAAAGACATGCGTTGTCCACCAACCCACGCTGTCCTCGTGGTGCACAGTGCACACACACCCACATACAGCCCACTCCACAACAGTGCTGCAGTCCACATTACATGCTGAATAAATAGGCAAGTTTAACTCGCGAAAAAAAAATTGCTTCCATTCGTACAAATTATTGCTTTTCGAAATATTTCCATTTGTAAAAAAAAGGAAAGCTACATTCAGTGTAAACCCAAACCATTGTTCCGTACTCAATGAAGGCCTGGCAATGTATACAATTTATTACTGTGGCCTGTCTACTCATCCGCCTTCATACAAAAGTACCTACAACTAACGCTCTTTCACATGCAAATAAGCATGGAACCGCGAGTCTGCAGGCCGGGGGATCCTCGCACGCCTCTAAATGGGCGACATGGAACACGTTTTAGTTATCGAATGCGATTTGATTCTATTAAATCTTTGAACTGAATCAAACTGGCGACAATGTCTGATGCATTTTGAAATACCTAAAGTCCATGTCAATTGAATTTGTGAACTTTGTAAACAATATCAGTATGGCAAATTGTCAAAATTTTATGAATTTGTATAGAAAGTTTGTTTACATAGTTTACAAGTTCTATTGAAATGGACTTTACCTACCTACATCTTATAAATGTCTAAAGCCGATGACTCATTTTCTCATCTTCAGTTCCTGAAAAGGAATGTATGTAATCTTGATCTTTTATGCGCATAATTAATAAACCTTAAAAAGAACCGAACTGACGAATATTATTGTTAACTCCAACATAAAGAGACGTGGCTAAAATACCTAACGAAATATAAATTTCAGAGAAATATTTTTCTGAATATTTTTTCTGTAACGCAATTTCACAACCGCACCATTTTGAAAAATATTTTTATAATATAAGAAGGCATGAAAGAAAAAACCATACCATCGATCAAATTAATTAGGTACGTTACAGGATCTTTCTTTGAGGAAGTTGCAATATCTAATTAAGATCATTAGATACAAGTATGCTGAGACTGATAAATTATCTTAAAGATACCTAAATGAAAAAGGTTTAGTAAATTTTGTAAAAGTTTGGAAAACAAATTCAATATAAATTGTTCTTGTTAACTTAAAACGGTTCTACCTACTTGAACTATTTGGCAAGTATTTAAATTGAGTAGGGTTTCTAAAAAGTTAATTCTAGGTTCCTTTTATACCTACTGAATTAAGTTGAAATTATAAATAAGTAACAACAGCCTAACCATGGCTTTTTGTCTTTATAGATCTATTCGAGGAAATTTTGAAAACAGCTTGAAAGCAGCAGGGTTTGAAAAGGTTTCTGACATGATTTACAGATTTGCTTGTAGGTACCTACTACGTACGTTGATCACAAAGTATTGTAGAAACTTGTGAATACTATATTTAAAGAAAATACAAAAAAAATCTTTTAATACCTTTCAAATGAAGATAGTTAGGTATAGTGTCTGAGCGTCTGAGCGGAATCAAGTATGCTTTTCCGACTTAATAAATAGAAAAAAAATCAGATAACAGTACCCCTATCATGAGTTTTTTTGACGTATAGTTTCGTTAACGTAAGCATATTTTGAATTTAAAATACAGCAGTCCTGGAACATTTTGATAAAATTTTATACAATTTGCACATTTGAAAAAATACAGAGTAATTCATTAAGTATTTTATTTATATAAATATTGTGTAACAAACGTATATTTTTAATTCAAAATATGCTTACGTTAACGATACTACACGTCAAAAAAACTCATGATCGGGGTACTGATCCCTACTTTATACTACACTGACTTTACTACAAAAAGAAAATGGTGCCTATTCTGTTGTTTACGAACTAAACTAATTTAGTCTCATTAAGTCTCTTTCTAATAAAAAACATGAGAAAGGGATGGAACATATTAAATCCTGTCAAATTAGTCCACTTGAATAGTTTCGATGTTAATTTAGACGTTTCCGCAAAAGGTCACGACTATTTTCCCGTAAATGACAAGAGGCTCTAGACAAGTTACTTTTCTGTTAGCGTTAGCGTCAAACGCTACGGATAAAATGTATGGAAATGACATTTGTGAGTCACGTGACTTTTCCGCAGGTAATGTCATTGCCATACATTTTGTGCTTATCGATTGGCGTGAACGCTAACAGAAAAGCAACTTGTCTAGAGCCTAAGGGCGTAGACTAATTTGAAAGTTCTTAATATTTTCTGTCCTTTTTCAATGATATTTGTAAGAAAGAGATAAAGCGTGATTAAAATTAGTTTAGTGCGATGTTCAACAGAATCAGTACCAATGTCTGAGATAAGTAGGTACCTAAAGCTAAATAGACACTGATCAGCGCATAGTGCGAACTAAGCTTGATAAAATGATAAGTCAGAATAAACAATTAACATGCTTCATACTTTCAAATTACATCATTTCCATTACTGAAATTAAGTCAATTTCAAAAATTGGGCAAAGCTTTTTTATGTGTTGTACAGAATAATTTGTGGTACATCATATAATTTTGTGGTTTAGTCATTAAAACCACAAACCTAAACCAATTTAATTCGTTATACAATTATACAATTACTGATGTAAAATAAATACGAAATATTTAATTATTTTACGGGCTCAAATCAAATAATTTGCTTTATAGGTTCAAACATAATAATAATTAGGTAGGTATTATCGAAACTCATGGGGTATATTAAAAGAGAGGTTGTGGTGGAGAGCAGTCTTTTATTAGCCAGTCAGCCCGCTACCAACTTGCTGGCTGGTTAATTTTTTTACCACGACATGTGCTAATATTGTGTAGCTAATACCGCCATGATAGAAAAAAATAGAAGACCATAACACTTTAGAGATTTGATAGGTAGGTAAGTACTCAGATTTTGTACATAACGCATGCTTAGTAAAACACTGACCGAACTCAAAATTTGGCCAAAAGGAGTTACAGTGAAATACCGACCTAAAAGAGCATGCTCTATACATAACCTAGTAAAAAACAAACAACCCTATTCTTTGCAAAATAAGGTAAAAAATTAGATCAGTCTATATTTTATGTTCCACGCGCAACTACAACAAAAAACTTTAAACGTCAATTGCCAAAAGTTAGTAATTTTGAATTAGGTCGCAGTGTTTGATTGAGCATGCGATAATGTCGTAGGATAAATTAATCGGACAGATCGAATCTATGCGAAAATCCTAAAACGATTGCAAAGGACCGAACATTTGGAATGTAAGAAAGATTTTCGTTATCATATGAGCTATTATTATATCCGGATCATTGCAAAAATCTGACATGGATAGATTTGGTTTGGAGGGACGGACCGCTTAAAGTGTAAAAGTATGTATATTAAATAGGCCCCTCTCAGGCTCTTATGAAAGGTCAAGTATAAATTACATGGTTCCAAATAGATTAATCCAATGTTACCTACGCAATACCTATTAATAACAAGGAAAAAGTAGGTACCTCAATTTTTCAGCCACGTAGGTATGTAACTAAGTTATATCAAATCAACTTGCTCCATAAAAAGTTAACGATCGACACTTTCATAACAAAAAGTTAAATTCAACTAAACATTTAAAATATAAATGCCCGCTCTATAACAAGAACATAATGAATGAAAGCGCAAACTACCACCAGAGCGCCTAAGATGCGCGCCGCGACAAAATTTTGTCGACGCTTTTATCGTGCATTTGTCTCATATTCGCACGAGTAAGAGCGAGACAAAACAGTCGACAAAATTTGACGCGGCACGCATGTTAGCCCTACAGAACGTAAAACCACGTGGTAACGTGACAAAGTTCATTTTCCGAAGTTAAATTAAATTTAAAAGGATACCTACATAAAACCTAACGTAGGACATATTACGAGTTGGGAAACTCAATAACAACTCGTGTAAAGCCAACATTGCAACTAATTGATTTCGTAAACTTGTTTTATTTAATTGGTCTCGAGCGGCTGCCTCCCAAGTTTTTATTGACTGACACGCAATTCCAATTATTTTGATCGAATTCTAACTTTAAACGAATCAAGATTCGCTTTTTAATCAAAAATATACATCCAATCTCTCTCTCACGGTGACTATCAATTACATCACTAAGCTTAGAAAGTGACCTGTGATTTTTCTATATCATTTTACAATATTTAATTGAATATTCAGCTAATTCTTATCTATCATTTGAACAGCAAATCTGTCGAAACCACTTTAATCACATGTAGTTTGTAAATCGGGTGCAATCAACAACCACGACAGTTAGCCACACACTGCGGCTTAAGCTATAGCCAATAGCCACCATTAGCATTATAATGCAGTAATACAATGTGATGGTCAATTTCTCTCTGCCTACATTCATAAATACTGTTCGCGAAAAAATAATATTTAAGTTTCAAAAAACAGATACATAGTGGATCTTTGGAGCTTTCAAGGGTGAGTATATTAGGTATGATAGTTTTCCTTTGGAATTACTTGTGAAGAACACTTTACAATATCTATTTATTTACTTATTAGTAACGATAAAACTGTTTAAATTAGTAAACATTAAAATTGTTTGCTTTGAAGACAGGACCTATTTCGGATATTCAGAAGTTATATCAAACAAATCACAGCCTGTTGATTTGGCTCTTAAATCGAATTTCGTTTATTTAATTGAACACTCCAGAGCGAACGACGTCGAGGTCTTCGTAGGAACGTACCAATTTAAAAAGTTTTAGGTACCGTACCTACTATTGATCGTATTTTTATCATCAAACTCTTCCTGTGATTAACTGTGTAATCTGCCAGCCGGTCGCAAGTTTTTATAATTGTCGCATTTTTACTGTATAAACTCCTCACATGTGAGATACAAATGAGAGATCGGAGAATCGTTAAAAAAAAACAAGTAGTAGTCTACACTTTTGTTGACAATCGCTTTCATTTTGACTATTTAACAATGTTGATGAGACGAACTTTTCAAACAAACTCGTAATAAGTAAGGGATCGTTGTAAAAATGAAAGTAAATGTCACCAGGAATGTGTTGTGTAATTAGTCTGCAGCTTCTTTTCTTTACTCTGTCATAAAATCTTAAACATAACTTTTAGGTCATAATAACGCTCTTAGGGGCGACGCAGACGACAGACTTTTTGTGTGATCGAGTCTGCAGCGCTTTGCAGCGGTCGAACAATCTGCGAAACTTAGTGAACAGATTGTTTGAGCGCTGCGAAGCGCGGCAGACTCGATCGCACAAAAAGTCTGTCGTCTGCGTTGCCCCGTAGAATCTAACATTAAGCTTCGCCATCTACAATCAATAGGAAGGGTTCTGTTACATTTTCACACTTGTCCTTACAGTTACTTCAATATGCAGCTAATGATCTGTCCATGTAGGTACTGTACATGCACACACACGAGAAATGAACCAACTACACAGCTGTAGATCGTTAACAGTCGGCCACTAACTATAAGGACTGTGACCTATATCTGGCCACCGCATAACAGACGTGATAAGCCATGAGTTGTTACTTCAAACTTATAACTTACTTCATGTTTGATGCAAATCATAACTTTTGCCCACATACACGACAGCAAGTTATATGTATAGTAGTTATAATTATGTAGGTATGTAAAGGTAGAAAATAAAGTACCTACATAGATCAGCTGTTGAAGGAAAAGACAAAAATTGGAACATACCGTAGGTACCTATGTATTAAGGAAGCAAAATAAAAGGTAGAAACAAAAAAAGTACCTGCACAGATCAGTTGAAGGAGAAGACAAAAATTGGAATATAATTAAGTTATTGAAATAGAAAAATACAGAAATTTCTACTCTGCACAGTGATGTCGCCTTAAACGTCAAGAAAAGACAATAGTAAAAAAGCTCATTACTCCAATCTTCGCAAGCACGTCCCAAACCTAGCAAATAGCTATATTTAATTATAATTAGGATAATTCTGAAAGTTCAGAATAAGGGGCCCAAGAAACATCATACTTGTCACCCTTCTGGTAATGCAGGCTTGATATAAAATTAAATCTAAGCCAAATAAAAAAGAAAGGATTAGTAATAAAAAAGTGCTAATGACAAAAAGCAGCGCTAACGAAAACATTCTCTAGTACAATACTGAACTTCCTCGGGCTGCCATTTTTCTTCTTCTATTTTCTCGAGCAGTTGTGAGACCCATATATATAAAGATTTTCAAAGATTTTTTTTTATTAAGTATAGGAAAAAAACCTTAATTCAATACAATCACAATGTGTGCACATTATAAAATAATGTTCTACTTGATTATTTTAATTCTTTTTATTTTATAGGTTCTTTTAATTTTCGCTGCTTCAAATTACTAAATTCGCAATACATTATTAGGTACCTATACCTATATCACTTTAAAAGATTTCAACCTCAGATCATAGGATCTGAGATTTTCGAAAAAATATGTCACTGTCGTAACATTATTATGTAGCGTCATGGAACATGATCGATTTCAACACAAAATGAATCTGTGCAAGTCAAGTATTTTCAATAAAATTATACATAGTACAGTCACGAGCATAAATATATTACCATGGACAGTTCTTCAACACTATCTTATTACATGATTCATTCATTAATTTTATAAATGAATGAATTAATCAGTTCGGTAATAATACCTGATTTCATGTTTCATTCAGTATTTTTTTTTAATTAATGAAAAATCATGAAATCAGATATTATTGCCAAACTGTCCATGGTAATATATATGTGCTCGTGACTGTACCTACCTTTTTTTTAAACTTAATCTAGTAAATTTCATCTTTCTTTCTTCATCCTCGTCAGCCCGTAAATGTTCGACACGTGACCTTGCTGTATCTGTATGATAAGCCTCATAAATAGATAAGATACTCTTCTGCTCGGGCTCCAATTGAGTCCGAAACGAGTCTCAAACTGACTAAATCCAGTCAACGACATAGGAACACGCTAGTAAAAAAATTGGTACCTCAATTCTCATTTAAATAAATCTTGCTTCTGTATAGAGTAAGCGGAAACATTAATGTCAGTGGCGGGCGCGTGCATTGCATATAGGCAAGTAGGCAGTGACTACCTCTTAAGGTTCAATAAAACCATTTTAACTATTAATACATGAATATACATCATTATTTATCAATAATTAGTCATGATTGATATGTTTTTTTTATGTAGTAACAAGTAAAATAGTTTTATTGAATCATATGAGGTAGGCACTGCCTACTTGCCTATGTGCACTGCACGCCACTGGTGGTCATGTTATTTAACGAAAATTCATATGTATACCTTACCTATACTATATTTCATAAACACTACCCACAGTGCAACGATCGTGTTCACGACAGGTGGAGCTGGTAACACGATCTCAGCAATTGATCACTATTCTTTAATAAACGATAACGTTCATGACGTCATGCTTTAGTTTATATGTAAGTTAAACCTAACGTCTGTAATACCAGAAGTTCACAGGCCTACTAATAGATAGTTAGTCTGGCCAACGAATGGAGGTATTCCATGAAGCACACCCAAACGAAGCACACCCAGACGAATTACACCATACTTTAGGTGTGCTTCGTCTGGGTGTGCTTCGTTTGGGTGTGCTTCGCTGAATACCTCAACGAATGAGCCTGGTAAAGCGGATCAATTTGAAAAAAAAATTATATGTAAAAGTTGACTTATGGATGTTTGTGTATTAGATTGAAAATAAATAATATTCAACAATCAAACTAGGTCCACCTTGCTGGTTTCGGTGTGATTTCATTCATAATGATTGAATTTGACGCACTTTTCAGGCCCTAAGCTACATTTGTTTGCCAGACTCTAGTATGGAAGGCCTCTATTACGAATTACCGAGATTCGGTTCGGGTCTATTCGATGATAGCCACTGGGCTTTATTATGTTTTCACTCCGTTTGACAGTTTATTTTTTATTTTCTATTTTTTTCAAGTTTCTGACTGTACCTACCTAAAGACTCAAAGGTAGATGGAATATACAACGTTAATCTTAGTTAATGCGAAACTCTAAAAAGGGTAATTGTACTCATCATTTTATACTTTTACCACAGTATAAAGAAACATATAGACTGTGCTTTAACTGTGAGACCAACTATGAAATCGCAAACAAAAATCAGCTGTTCCATACACTTTGTTGATTTATTTGAACACAAATGTATAGAACACCTGTTTTTTCGGCTTTTGCATAAACTCAAAATAACGTTGTTAATGAAGTAATTTAATTTGAAGTACCTAATTCAAAAAAGTTTTCAACAATCAGTCAAGATAGTGGTCAGACGCGAGCCTATCGAATGTAAAAAAACAACTAATATTGGTGAAAAAAACATCGCGAGGAAACCGGCATGTCATCGACATCCCCTAACCCGCAGTAGGCCCCCGCATAGTGGGTTACGGCCCTCCCTCCTCTCTCAGGTAGGAGTACTGAGGCCCTCTGAGGCTCTAGACAAGTTGCTTTTCTGTTAGCGTTCACGCCAAACGATAAGCACAAAATGTATGGCAATGACATTACCTGCGGAAAAGTCACACAAAAGTCACACAAAGTCACGTGACTCACAAATGTCATTTCCATACATTTTATCCGTAGCGTTTGACGCTAACGCTAACAGAAAAGTAACTTGTCTAGGGCCTCTGGAGTCCTAACGATGGGAACTTTATGAGTTAATTGTGTACAGTGTATGTAATTCTATAAACTCTAAATACTATATTTACAGTTTATAGAATTACTTACACTGTACACATCATGTTTTTATCGCCACACATGTAAAATTATATGGATCTGTCTACGTCAATTAAAACCATTTCAACCTATGATTTGTAATAGGAATGATACTTTTACGTTTAACTTATATGTACCTACTAATACTACCAATTGTCGAACCACGTTCCGATAATTCAGTTGTTGTTATTTTACGAAAAAACACAGTCTAAACAACATGTCGCGTGTACACGTTTACAACCGTCACGCAATGTAGATCGGTCGATTGTACCCCTGCCACTACCACTTTTATGGAAAAGTGGTAGTGGCAGGGGTACAATCGACCGAGGGGTGCATGCATTTCGTATAACTATGGAGTTATACGAAATGCGAAATAAACCGGAGAAGTAAAGTGCGAATAGGACTCGCGCCCTGAGAGTCCCGTGCAAACTTAAGAGGGCTCTCGCATTCGGCACCTCTCTCGCTCGCACAGAACCATATATTTTAAGAATGTTAAATGACAAGATGCATTTTTGAAAAATGTAATCTGATAGCGAACTACAAAAATAACCGACTTCAAAAATTCACTACAAAGAAAATAATAATTTTAGTTTCGGAAGTCGGTGGCTTTGGTTTTTGTTTGCTTTTTTTTGCCATCGACTTCCGAAACCAAAATTATTATTTTCTTTGTAGTGGATTTTTGAAGTCGGTTATTTTTTGTTAAAATAGTTTTTTATTTTTCCCTTTTTAGTTATTTATCCCGTGTTAGATTACTTTCACGAATTCGTTCAACAGTAAATCTTCTACGGAGTGTGTACATTTATGCGCATATAACTTTGTACATAGGAATGATTACATAATGTATTATATACTAAAACCTTCCTGAAAGTATGTAGATTACGTTAGTGAAAACCCCATTCAAATCGAATCAGTAGTTTTTGAGAAACTCGCGCACATACAAACATACATACATACATACGGGACGAATACAGAACCTCCTTTTTTGAAGTCGGTTAATAAAAATGATATTAATTATAATATTATAAACTCAAATGTAATTATTAAAAACACATGAGTTAAACAAACCTCAAAAACAGATCATAATTGTTTTTTAAGTTTGTTTATTAGATATCACAGTATAAATGTGTTTTAATTATTTACCTGTAAAATTAATATTATTTTGTAGTTCACTATCAGATTACATTTTTCAAAAATGCATATTTTCATTCAACATTCTTAAAAATGGTTCTGTGCAAGCGAGAGAGGAGACAAAATTCCGAGAGCGCCCGTCGCGCGCGTAACACTTCAAATCACAAAATTTTACACAAAACAGTTTCAAACGACACTTCCACGTACCTAGTAAAGTTAAGAATATTTCACTTAAAATTTTATCGGGAAACAAACGATTATATCTACCGGAGTCGGGCGAATCTTCCGATTCAGCGCGGTATTATTTAATAGGCGGTTCGCTGGCAACACTCCAAATTGAATAACAAAGTGGCGATTAAGGGACAATACAAAAAAAGGGAAAAGACGCCAAGAGCTCGACGCTCAGTTCGTTATCGACGTTTTAATAAAAGATAATAACGATTTCAGTTACAGTTTTTTTTTATCTATCTTTCTAGAAATAGAGAAGTGATTGTTGGTTTATCCTCTGAACTTTATGAGCTTTTGCCATTGCAGGGTAGGCTTTCAATCTATTTGGTACAGTTGAATAACAGTTCAAAAAGGAGGAGGTTCTCAATACTTACAACTGTATTTTTTGTACATATAAAAAGGCCACCTGTTATGGAAATAAAAACCTGATCTATAATAAATAACCCACTTTTTGAGGTACCTTTACCGGCTTCGATACCCTTCAAACTAGAACTCGATCAGCAATGCTGTCTACTTAATTATACAAAAATTTGTATGGTGGTAGTAGGTAGGTACTTCTTCGAACGAGATCTTACACTAAGACATAATATTGATTAATATTTCTTCTAATTTAATTAAAATAATACTATGTAACAGTTCCTGACAGCGAAAACGTTCTACTCAGCTTTAATCGAGAATAAGCAATTTCATATCACCTCTTGTTATCTAACTAGCTTGTGATCCCACGACGTAATTGCGAATTTAAGTCGAGCGTTCAATTTTGATGGTACGGAATGCTAGAACCAAGGAATCATTAAGGTAAGGATAATACTATAGATATAGATGAAATTCAAAGCCAAGTGTAATGTTCAGAAACAGCGCAAAACGGGCTGGATTTTAACTTCATTGTCAATTTCCTTGAAGCTCTGAACCATTCCAGGAGGTACTTAAAAAAAACCTCAAAACAAATTCCTTTGAGAATTTTTCTGTTCACAACGTTTCTCAAAGAAAAGCGTTATTATATTGTCTTCAAAGAAACTATTTTCTTAGGACGGCATTAACTATGTTAAATTAAATTTTCAAAGTGCATCGTGCCGACCGTGGTGGCCCTCCAAGTACCTACCTTTACCCTCATCTCAACGAAGCACGCCGTTTCAGATGAAACATCTTAAATATTCACAGAATAGACTCCGTATTACCTGTTTTTAGGGTTCCGTACCAAAATGGTAGAAAGGAACCCTTATGGTGCGACTTCGTCTGTCTGTCTGTCTGTCTGTCACACCTGCTTATTTCAGCAACTACTTATGCTATCGACTTGAAATTTGGAACATTTGACCCAAATATGGCACCAAAAATAAAACGATGTTCCTAACTAGTACAGTTTTTTCAAAATCATCAAAATTCCTTGACAATCAAACTTAGTTATGCGGTCCGGATTTTTTCACTTTATACGTCCAAAAATGATACGGAACCCTCGATGCGCGAGTACGACTCGCACTTGGCCGGTTTTTTTTTTTATATTAACCTACCTTTAATAAAAATGTATCATTACTAAATTAAGAAATAAAGAAAATACCTTAACTGTTATTAAATAATTATACCTATCACAGTTCACATGTTGAAAATAATTTACGGATGGAATGCCATTTCTGTTGAACAATATTCTCCAGTTGTTGAGTGAAATATTAAAGGCACGGAGTTGAATTTGCTACAGTACAAAAAAGTTTGTTATTTCCGAATCAAAGCGCATTAGTTTACTATCGACTTCATCTATTGCTGTGGCTCGCTGCTCCGAACCGATTCAATTTACTTTCATCCTGCCCTACGTAAAACAGACTTATAGGTTTCTAGTTCTCTCAGTAGCTTGTATTAGTGTTAGTAAATCATATCATAAAATTATTATTACACATTAATATATAACCAAAGTACTTTTTTATGAACTATTTCAGTCTAAAATCGCTAACATCGTGCAGTCGGTGGTGTTTACAAAACTCTCGGATATTAGTCTGTGGTGTACGGCATGAGAGTCTATTTTTGTTTGCATGTGTACACAGTCGCGTGTTGAAATATGCCAACCCCTCCAATTAAGGGGCAGGCAAAGTGCGACGAGTGTACGTAAGCAGGTCGTGGCGATATCATAACGTTTACACACGACTTTTAAACGAGACTGCCTCGGGGTTTATGAAGCTTTTCGTTTCAGAACGCACGCGATACACTCTGCATCGATACACTCTCGGTACGCCTCAAAAATTTTACTTAACCACGCCACAACCATAAGTAAAAATATAAGAGTATAAAATTTAATAACCGGTGCAAGATTTTTTCGGCGTAGCTTTTTCTTATTCTGGGACAAACTTTCAGGTCCATAACTACTTCATAAAAGTTACTTAACTATTTTTGCGAAGACACGTTAGTTATCCTCTTATTTCTGAACATTTACAAAAAAACACGCCATTTTTGTGATGCGGCTACAAACTTTCTCATTCACATGCTCTTAATTTATGAATCGCTATAAAGCCTGTATATAGTGTCAGTCAAGAACAGCCATGAAATAAAGTTTTGCCGAATATCATAACACAAGTATACGGTCAAAGATATCTCGATCTTGATTCGCGGATTACGTGCAATTAGCAGATAAATAAACGAGTCCATTAGCTTTAGAACAGTGGACCGTAATTACGCGGGCGAGGTTTCTGTTAGATTCACGGAATGCCAGATTAGGGGTAATTAAGTCTTGTGGGAGTGCAACCCAGCGACGACCATTATATGGGATAATGAGGTGTCCAGTCAGCCGCCTCTTGTAATATGTAAATTGAATTTTCTATGCCCTCCCAAAAGGATGACTAGTTTTAAACTAGTTAGACGAACGGTTAGAGCAACGACGTAAAACAACCTTTTTCATCGTCATTATAATTGCATACGAAATTCCAATTAGTCACACAACCGCACTAATAATTATAATTAGGTTCAATCATAGCAATCAAACGAAGTAGGCCATGTCATTTTCATGCAATTAATAATACCGTACTATACTGTAACTAGAACACAGGTTTGCAACCATTATTAGGTACATTTATTAAAGGACAAACTAGCATGTTTTACATACCCTACGCTATAAATATGATAACCAGTAAATGTTATAATTAACGATAGTTTGTCACGCTATAAAACATTTAACTGATGATATCTAAATATATTTTAGTCCGTTGTCATTTAATTATACAAATTAATGTAGGCCGTAACATTTTTCTGCAAAATATACCTACCTATCTCTATCAACATGGCCGTTACAAGAAAAAAACTATATAATTTTATGTGGCCAACCATCTGAAAATCCTTTGTGCGAATTTGACGGTATACGGTTACGTTAATAAAAACGGATAGGTGTCGCCCACACACCGCTATAAAAGAGGTCCACAATTATTTCTACGGGTAACCCTATCTCCCGTGTCCCTGAAAGAGTCGTACAGTGGGGGCGAACAGCGACAAAAATTCCAATACCGTGTGTTAGCGCCGCCGCTGTTGCGTGCCACACGTTTTCGGGTCACACGAACCGTTAGCAGAAAAGTAGGCTAAAATCAAATATTCATTCCATCTAAACGAAAAAATCAATCGAGAAAAAATAAGCAACATTATAGTGAATCCATTGAGCGGCTTAGGTAATTATACAGTGATTGAAGATAAATATTTGATGAAGTAGGTACCTACTCGTATAGTACTCGGAGGTATAGGTACTTAAATTGTTTGTAGCAAGACGAGCTAAAGGCTTTAGAGTAATCTTATTATAATTAACGAACTTCATATTTTATTCAAGATCAGTAATTACTTAATTTTTTTAAGTAGGAGCTCGTGAAGGAAACGTTATTCTCCAGGGCTTATTTCGGTAAAAGAGAGCCCATCAAAAATATGAAGTAATTCATTAAAGAATAGCTACAAATTAATTGTTAAGTTAAAGGAATGCTTGATTATGGAAGCCGTTTTATGTTCATTGTTTCATTTTTTTATGATGTAATAGCTTCCGCCCGCGGCTTCGCTCGCGTTTTTTGGGATAAATAATACATATAGACCTTCCTCTTAAATTACTTTATCTATTTAAAAAAACCGCATCAAAATCCGTTGCGTACTTTTAAAGTACGCAACGGTAAGTATATGTATTATTTATGTCTGTCCCTATGTATGCACATAGGGACAGACAGACAGCGGGAAGCGACTTTGTTTTATATTATGTAGTGATAAACATTATTCTGAAAAAATGCCTTACATTGTCTACATGTATTTAACTTTCTATTTTCTAGACAGTTAAATTGGTTAAGTTTTAATGCTTTATATTGTTAAATAGGTAAGTAGAAAAGCAGACTACAAACCAGTTTTGTGTACCCATAGTCAATGAGTGTTGTGCGCTCAAACCGTTCGTTGTGGTCGCTATCCAATTTACCTTTGAGCTTCACGTGCAAAGCTGAATCTATGGAACCGGCATTGTAGAGGGCATCAACTTTGACCAAGTTAAAGTTTGCAAGTGAAATTTGGTAATAATTAGTCTGTTGTTTGTAGGCAAACATGTTTGAATAGTAGTTGTTACTGATGCGGTAATCCTCACCTTCATTATTTATTTGATATTCATTTTTAGGACCCACCCCCCGTAATTTTCCAACCGCGTTATCAAAAAATCTAAAAAAAATTAGGCTTAGGCATTCAATAAATACTTTCGATTAAAATTAGTTTGAACAAGATACGTTAATAACTTTATGAAATAGGAAGCTACATTATTCCTGAAAAATTCACAGTTGCGAAGTCCAATGGGAAAAATACTTTTGACCTTTAATTATAACGAAATTCATGTTAAAGTTAATTTAATACTGAATTACTGATATTACAGTAGGTAATTTTGGTTGCCATGCTAAAGATCCTAGCGTCCTTGATTGTCGAAATGGTTTACTTATATGAAATTATGTTGAAGTATATTATAATATTCCGTAAGGGGCTTAAGCGGTCTTCTTATTCGATTTATTTAGGCAGTAAATAAATTAATCGATTAGTTAACTTCCTTCTAAGGGAATTAACTATTAAAGTTTTGAACGCCGTGTCGGTCACCGGTGACCGACAAACAATAAATTTTCTATTGTGTCTGGTGGCGTGGCGTTCAAAGTGTTAAGTAGAAACATGAATAATGTGGACCAGACCACACCATTTATTTAATTATTTCAAATCAACAGCTCAGACCGGGTTTTTCATCAACATTACCCGACCCGAGAAGAACAAAAACCCAATAACACATTATCCGATCCGGAAGTTGAACCCAGTACAAAAGTCACGCCTGCGACCACTAGACAAACTTTATCGTAAAAACATTAAAATTACCAGCTTTCGAATAAAATTTGTAGGTATTTATTCACAGGTTATTTATGTGAGTAATAAATAAGTGAAAAATAAAATATTTTCTAAATATTAGGTCTTTACCTATGAAATTGCCGTTCTGCAGTACTGGCCATTTCAAATCAAAATAATTTTTGTTTGGCTAAGAATTCCAATTTCAAATTAATTTTATTTTAAAAACATGGTTTTTTTTTTCCAAAAGTAGTCATTTGTTTATTGATTAGTGTTACATTTTCATCGCATTTCAATCTTTTTCGTCATCATGGATACGTTAAAAATTCGAGTAATTATGGAATACGAGTACCGTCGTAGCAGCAACGCGCCACAAGCGGCACGCAACATCAACGACGTTTACGGAGCTAACACTACAAACCAACGCACCACCTGTTATTGGTTTGCTCGCTACCGTTCTGGAAATTTCGACCTGAAAAATGAACCTCGCGGTCGTCCGAACACTTTGGTTGACAATGACGAATTAAAGGTGATTGTGGAAGCTGATGATACACAATCTACGGCTGAATTAGCAACAGCTTTCGACGTTAGCGTCAAAACAATATTGGTCCATTTGCGTCAAATTGGCAAGGTAAAAAAGCTTGACAAATGGGTGCCCCACGAACTCAATGATCGCCAGCGCGAAGTACGCGTCGAGACGTGCCTTGCACTGCTCAACAGACACACAAATGAAGGAATTTTGAACCGCATTGTTACCTGCGATGAGAAATGGATTCTGTTTGATAACCGCAAGCGCTCAGCAAGTTGGTTGGATCCTGGTTCAGCACCTAAACAATGCCCTAAACGAAAACTTACCCCTAGAAAAGTGATGGTCACTGTTTGGTGGTCTAGCGCCGGTGTGATTCATCACAGCTTCTTACCAAACGGGGTGAGCATTACTGCAGATGTGTACTGTGAAGAACTGAACACAATGATGAAGAAGCTGGCACATCTCCAACCAGCATTGGTCAATCGCTCGTCTCCACTGCTCCTGCACGACAACGCGCGACCTCATACTGCACAGCAGACGGTCTCCAAGTTGCAAGAACTGGGGTTGGAAGCTCTCCGTCATCCGCCCTACTCACCAGACCTTGCGCCTACAGACTACTAACTTTTTCCAGAATTTGGATAACTTCTTGGCTGGAAAAAAATTCAATACCCGAGAGGCAGTACAAAATCCCTTTGAAGAATTTGTTGCCTCCCGTCCAGCTGATTTCTTTAAGAAGGGCATCAATAAACTGCCACTGCGTTGACAAAGATGCATTGATTGCATGGGTGATTACTTCGATTAATACAAATAGAAAATACATGAAAAAAAATCGTTTAAATTTTTTCATACAAAACGGCAATTTCATAGGTAAAGACCTATTATTTACGGGTTGAAAACTTTCAGTGCCTCTATTTTTGATGTCAGTCAGTAACATTGGCGATCCGGCATGGGTTATGTGCCCCCGGCTGTTTTTGTTGAACAAACACAACATTTTCCCTTTATTATAATTATATTATTCCACATAAATATCGAATAATGTTACAGGCAAACATAGGTATGTATGTATTTTATTATGAGTATATTTAAATGTACCTAAACCTGCCTAAACTATCTAATTTTATATGATCGTCTGGAACTTTGTTACATAATAATATAATTCAGTTTTTACATTTTAATTTAAAGCCTAAAATTAACTTTTATTATATTATACATCAACAAGTCAACCCTCACCTTCGGCTGCGCCTCGGCTCGGATAGACATTTGTCGGAACTCTTTGCAATGACAGGCTTTCCGCACTTGTAATGAAATATACTATTTTGTTACAGGTAGGTATACTTATGTGCCAGTCCAGAACGTTAACAGAATAGGTACCGCTTATGTTTTGATCAACTTGTGGTCAATTTTCGATTTTATTGCGATATACCTATTAAGTTCAGGTTTGTCGTTGTTTGTAGGATACCTACCATTTTTTATAACACTGACACTGAACTATATTTTGAACATTTTAATTAGGAGAATTTTCCTTATGACATTCTTTGCTACATTGTGTGAATGTAGACTCTTGTCGACCGAACAACTTACCGGTGCTACATACTAACATACAGGGTGGGCCAAAAATTCTTGCAAATAGCAACACTGAACGTATCGAAAACCATTGGAGGGAGGAGGGCGCGGATGGCGGAAAATTATGTGTTGCTTCATGCAATTTTAGTCACTATGGAGCGTTTCACGGGAGAACAGCATGCATTTTGTGTAAAACATTTTTACAAAAACAGTGAATCATATAGGTACAATTTCGGCGTTTATTTCGCTCTGAATATGGATCTAAGTCAGTGTCCCAGAATAAGATTAATTTGTTCTTGGATTAGAAATTTTAGTCGAGTATACACAAGGAAAGTAACATCAATTGCCCAATTGGCAGAAAATAAATCATCATCCAAGAAATGGCTGCCATTCCACGCGTCAAAATGTGAGAAAGTTGTTACTTTGCGCTCCAGGTTCGACAAGTGTTTGCGTCGAGACAGAGCACATCTCATAGATATCATTTAAAAAAAAAAAATATGGCATTAGATGTTTGTTGCGTTGAATAAATGATCAACAAAATATATTATCATTTGTAGTTTTATTTCTATTCATGTTTCAAAAGTGCAAAAATGTTTGGCCCACCCGTTACATCATCGCTCCACTTGACCAGCTGTACTTGAGACATCTCAACATCTGTACCTGCCTGGTCATAGCAGAACATATCACATACTCACCACACTGCATAATTGACATCCATTCAAGCCATTCCTGTCATTAATAATAAGTCCTCTAAGTAACCTAATTAAAGTATACAACAGAACTTCGAAGAGTAATAAATAACTTTGCTATCGCTTAGTTCACGTCCTTGAAGATAATAAGATAATATTTGTGCGTAAAAGAAATAGTTCCTTATTTCTGATGAAACTTATTACAGTTATCCTTTCCTACATAATGAATGAGTGATGATTAAACGACTCATATTTAATTACAACGTACTTATACGATGTTTCTTTTGGGAGAATATTACTTAACATAACATCACCTGTATTCAGAGGCATATAGTGTTTTATTATTTTACACCATAGTATTTTAATTCCCATGTACCTAATAGGAGATGAGCCTATGGCCATAAACCAGGCACAAATCTAGACTACGGGCTGCTATCGAGAATTTCCTAATAGAAAAAATATAGTTAAAAACTGAAACACGAATACGACAAGAATATTTTCTTGTTTTGTGCTTTTCAGTTAAATTTTTGTCGTAGTCGGTCGTTTTTAAATATAATTATTTTTATTTAAAATAATTTTAGTAGTTGCATTAAACACCAGACAAGACGCAGTGCAAACCGCAGTCTGTTTTTTTTTTTAATAAATATAATCAAGTTTTATTTTCACTTATTGTTTTTTTTATAACGTCTCTTCGAAATTGTCTCTTCGAGCCCTTCATTTTGATACCCTACATGACCATGTAATTTTTTTTTACGATCTCACATAATGATGACTAAAATCCGCCATGTTGGTTTTTTCATAATCGATAGGTATAGCCTTTGTTACCCGGACCATGATAACAACTCGATGAATATTAATCATCATTCATCAAAATCAGATAAATAGTTTAAGCGCTACGGTGGAACATACTTAAAAACAAACGTACTAATAAATAATAACAGACTGCTAAAATCATAACCCTTCCTTTTGGCTTTGCCGTAGTCAGGTAAAAAAACTCCAAGGGTTCCTAGTTTTACTACGGATCCCTAAAAAAAGAATTGAACCCAGGAGTCACCAGTAGTCGCGCTTGCAACCACTAGATCAAAGAGGCAGTGGAAAATATTATCACTGAGTACCTACCCGTAGTTTTCCTAGAAAATAATACGAATAAAATTATTTAATAAATCAAAAACGATATCAGCAAATATTAACCTTACCTGAACGCTGTACTTTCTGGGTAGATCGACAAGGTTCTGTAGATCGGTTACTATAAAAAACCCTACTGCCCGTGTGCTTAGTATTCAGCTCTAGCCATTTTAGGGTGTGGATAAGCTTTATCAATGATTACTATTCTACTTAATCACTTTCTGTTTAGATTGGTGACCGTTGAAATTATATTTGAGGACTAGAAATGTTCAGTCGTTTAATTATAAAAAAAAAAACCGGACAAGTGCGAGTAGGACTCGCGCCCCGAGGACAAACGGATAACAAAGTGATCGTATAAGGGTTCCATATTTCCTTTTAAAGTACGGAACCATGAAAAACCAACTTCATTTCCAAGTTCATCAGGGCAACAAAGTGCTCCAGCTAGGGCTGCCCGGCCCTCAAGTACAAAAGCCGGACTCAGCGCGCTAATATTAGGCTAGACATTGTCCTAAAAGCCGGACATTATTTTTTTATTAGCCAAACATAAACCGTTTTAAAAGCCGGATGGACATACGTTTTAGAAGCTGGACATATCTTTTAATAGAAAAATACTCGGTTACGTATTTTAATTATTTATTAACTAGAAATGACCACCGAGTTGCAGGGTCGCTTGCCGCTCTGCAGATGCTGCATGCGACTACTATTGATAAAAAAACCTAACAAAAGCTAGACAGGCCGGACAGGTAAATATTTGGCCGGACACGACCGTAAAAAGCCAAACATGTTCAGCTAAAGCCGGACGCCTGGCAACCCTAGCCCCAGCTGTACAGCCCTCCTAATGTTCAAGTAAATACCACTTAAATCACTGCTCTCCCAGTAAGTTGTGGAACGTGACCAACACATAGAAATATCTTTCTAAACTCGTAAAATCTCAACATCGCCGTACATTCCCGTTTCCCGTCTTTTTGACTTCATAACAAACTTTGTTGGCGATTTCCTTGGCACGCCTGTTATTGTGTCGTGCATACAAAAATGTTTAGAAATCTTATAAAGTTAACATTCTTAAATTAAATACACTTTTTGGGGTATATGTCGGAAATCAGACCCACGACAACCTATGCTTATATTTAGAAAATTAGAAATGCTGTTTTCATATTTGTTCAGTATTAGACAACACCTGCTCGGGAGCGAAAATATTGTTTCAGTGTTTTCCTTGTCCCTACAAAAATGCAGTAAATAGTTTTGTGTTAGATTCCGTCCAGCCACCATACCTACCTATCCATTTTTGCCGCCAAGCAGCATTGCTGTATTCTGGTTTGAAGGGTACGGGTGGTGTAATTATAGACACTCAAGACATTTTAAACTTTGTCTCTACGCAGATGTCCAAAGGCGGGGGGCCGTGACTACTTACCATCAGGTGGGCCGCCTCGCCGGCTTGTTTGCCACTCAATAATATAAATGTAAAAAAAGAGTTAAAAGACCAGGAGTCGCCAAGCGTCTGACGTGACAATTCGTTTTCATCGTGTAGAAGGTATCTCCACTTAAAAAAAATCAAGTCAAATCTATAGTCTCTACAACATTCTCCTAAATAAATATGGAGCCGACATGAACGCCTTCGTAAAAGCTACAAGCAATTTCATCAATTGAGTGTTTGAGATCAATATTAAGGAAACAGATTTTAGTCTACAACTCTAATTTTGGATATATATCTTTTACCTAACAGTTACATCAAGTATATACCCATATACGGGTAGATAATAAGCACATATCTAGGCTAGAAACAATTAACGTAGATAAAACAGTAGTCTCGAATCGACAAACGAAATTAACTGGGCACATTAAAAGGCTCATCCGTTGGTATACCAACATGATAACTGTGAAACCGACACCAGATTGAATTTGTCTCGTGCTTAATTAAGAATTCTGTTTTAGGTTTGTGTCCGACTTGTTTTGAAAATAATAAAAGAAAAACGAAATACATGAAACATTCTTCAAAAAAACATATTAACATTCAAGAGTTGATAGTCGCTTAGATAATATCATTGATTCAAACTTCCTTCTTTGTTAGATTTGCCATTTGACAGATTATATTATTAATCATTCACACTTAATTTTTTTTACGCTACCCCATAGGACCTCCCATCCTCCAACACACATATTAATATGAACTTAGAAAGTAAATTGAGACAAATCATCTTATTATGATTTCAACAAAAAGACTTTCACGTTCACGACCTCTTTCAAAAATATCAACTACCGGTCCTGTGCTAGCCGCACCCAGTGAATCCCGCAACTCTGTGTCACAGGTAGCAATTTTTTGTGCAATTTAAAATTTCTCCTAATTTTTCAATTCTAACTGAATTTCAAGTAAGGGTGGATTTAAACCAAACGAACAAAGAGCTAGAATAGAACAAGATCATTCTTTCTCGATCTTTTAATGTAAACGAAAGCGTTTACACCAAAATGTCAAGGAGCAAAAATGAGAACTCTTGCACAATGATGTTTAGATCAGCCGAACGAATCGCTAGAACACAAGAATGCTTCACGTCCGAAAATGCAAGAACGCTCTAAGCAACTGTTCGCAACTTCGCACGCTCTAGTGTCGTTTACATCAAGCGAGCGAGCATTTTTAGAATATTCCAAAGAATTTGTGAACGCAGACAGAACAACGAAAGAATGCTCTACATCTGCTTTCACTAAAAAAAAATGATAAAGAGGGGATAGAATGAGCATTCACTCGTCTGATGTAAATTCACCTTTATATATGTACTTTATACGAAAATTAATGTCGAAATTATAATTTAACTAAGTGTTATAAAGATTACTTAAAAATATTAGTGTACTAGCTTCTGCCCGCGGCTTCCCTCGCGTTTTCCGGGATAAAAAGTAGCCTATGTGTTATTCCAGGTCCCAGGCTACCTCTTTGCCAAATTTCATCCAAATCCGTCCAGCCGTTTCAGCGTGAAGAAGTAACAAACATACACACACACACACACACACACGCACAAATTTTCGCATTTATAATATTAGTGGGATAAACGTAATACTTAGTGCAAACAAAAGGACTCTCCGTTGCAAATACAGCTATATAACTCGCAGCAAACATAAATACTGAAACACAAATCTGTTCTCTAAACCTAACTTCGTCCCTAAAGTAGACTTAAGTCTGCAACATATAGGTGGGACCTAGTTCCCGTATATCATTAACAAAACAGACAGGATCCGTTCGAATAAGTCCGGCAAACAAGCTTCTCCCGGCATGATGGCAGGAGACCGGCTGAACGTAATCTGTCAGTGGATTTGCGGTCCTCTCTAACTGGCATCCCCCATCGCTGCTGTCGAAAATTGTGACGTATGTACAAAGGCGATAAGTATACAGGCCATTATCACCATTATATTCTATTGTATCGCTTCTAAAAGGACGTTTCTTCACGCACACAAATGGCACTTGCAGTTAGTGCATAAAAAATAATAGTATTTTTTCTAATCTTTCGCTCTTTATCTCTAAATACTAGATAATATTATATTAAGTTTGTCAGTTTGTATGTATAGGGTTATCTCTGGAACTACTGATCTGAATCTGAAATTTCTTTCACTAATAAGAAACTAAATGTAGTTTCTTATTAGTGAAAGATCAGTAGATACAAAGTAGCCTCTAGTAGCATTCAGGGATAATGATCCCTGAATGCTATAGGCTACTTTATATCTACTAAGTTACACGGACGAAGTCGCGGCCAAAGTACTAGTTTTATGCAATTAGTATTCTTTTTTTGTAGGTAAAGCCCTGAACAAAACGTTTAGTGCTGAGTCTTAATCTATCGATTGCCAGCTTAGTTGGGTGACCTATATAATAATTACCTCGAATTAAGGTGGTCGGCGGCAATCAATATTCTGAATACTAGGTTGTGGTAATTACTATACATTTTTCAAAGTAACCGTGCTTGGGAAACTAAAGTTTGTAAGTACAATTATCTAAAGGTGGAGGTGAAAAGAATGCGGATTGAAGTTACTTGCACGCTTGGATTCTTGGAAATCATACAATTTTGACGTTAACAACATAGTCCATTACGGAGTTTGGTTGCGTATTATTTGGAGCGAAACAGTGAAGGGAAGTTCGATTGAACAACGTGCAGCGTAAGCTGATTAATTTTACATTTTAGGTATTTAAAACATACGTATGTGTTCAATTCCTAAATAGTATTAAACATTAAGGACCTCTCTGGACTAGCACTATCCAAAACATAAATTCAAAAAAATAACTCTATGAAGCTATCTGCCAAAAAAAGTTCAAGTGGTGAAACTGTTGAACATCTAGAAACACAATGTATAATCCGAGTTCGACGAAAAAGTAGGAAAAAGGGACGTTGTGTGCATAGTCACAAAAATTGGCATTTTAAGTACCTATTATTCATAATATACAATCTTAAGAGTTAAAATACAATAGTGTATTTTTAGAGTAATATTTTTTTTTTGTTATTTATAAATATTAATTAGTAAATAACTTTACAAAACTGAAACGTAACAAATCATTCAAATGCACGACGACAATTGCGAAAGACCTTATAATTAAAACGCATAGGGGACTGTGTTGATATAATAAATTATCGTAATATTTTACTTTACATTACGCTTTAAGTCTACGTTGCACATAAGATATAGCACCCCGGCCGTGTAATAATTAAGAAAGGTACAAGCAAAAGGAAGGAAAATGCTACGGTCCTTGAGGTGGACCCCTCCTTTATTATGTTTAAAATTTTCCGCGCTACGTAATAGAGTAGGTCTAATTTTGTCAAGAAACGGCCTACATCTGTTGTAATAAAAACCAACAACGCAGAAAATTTTGCAGAATAAGCGTTTTCTATATGCCTACCTGTTTACCTGCCATTTTTTTTGTCCCATCACAGCACAAAATCTTTGAACCTTCACAAATTTCACAATTATTATAAAAATATCGCCCTACGTCCCATTGCAGGACAAAAGCGCTTTCACATACCTTACAGACAAGATATTCGAGCATTGATCACAATAATTGCTCAGTGCATGTTAGCGATTTCAGGCCAGTAAGACCAAGTTTCCTCACGATGTTCTTGAAATGAATGATTTGCCTGAAATGATTCAACGCAATGCTAGACCTTTTTTCCAATTACTTAAGTGACCTGAACACAAAATGAATTACCCCTTCTAGAGACCAGCTTACACAGTAACATTATGTATGTAAGTATACGAGTATGGTGTTTTTTCAAAAAGGAATCCAACTGAATTTTAATTCTCCAGTGGAATTTACCTGTCTGAAAGACCACGAGCCTTTTATTTTAGAAAACACAACATCTCTTACGTTTTTTGTCAGATCAGAATCGATCAGGTGCAAAAAAATTAGGTAAGTATTGGATTTTTTTACCAGACTGCTCCGGAAGGAGGGTAATGTTCTTTTATAATAATATAAAATATCTACAAGTCCAAGCATCATAATGATCTTCGCTATATAACGAATTGTGTAGATATCATACATTTTGTGGGAATACATTTTTTACTAATATTATGGTTATTCATTTTTTTAAATTCGAATTACACAGCACAGAGGCGATATAGGGAATATTCGAGAACAAGGCTATCGTAATTTAGGTATTGGGAAAATAACGTTAAACCTTACAGAAATCCATTTGTATTTATTTATTTAATATTTGATAATTAATTTTAGGTTACAATATCTACCTATACACATAACTTATTATCTAATATACACATAATAAGTATTTACAAGCTAAAATAAAGTATAAAAACAGAAATCCATAAATATTTTACTTCAGTATGATAATAACTTTGTAAAATGTACCTACTTGCCAACTTGATTTATCCACAGATACTTTATTTATAATTCCAAATTAGCTACCTACTGTTTGATAGATTTGTCCCAAAAAATCGAGTAGCTGGAGTACACTTTCTCTAAATACCTAGTTATTACTCGGTGATTTTAATTAAATACGGTACCTACCAAAAAATCCGTGTATACTCGTAACATAAATATTTCATAGAACGTCAAGAAACGTCTAAGTAATTTTCCGCCATCACTGCACGGACGTATGCTAATGATTTTCCTTAGGTGTGTCAATACCATATTCTGTTATATCACAGATTGCTTTCGGAATTTCACGACATTTATCATGAAAATATATAAAAATATTTTCATCAGAAGGCGCGGAATATTTTAGCATCGTAAAAGGTCTCGAATCGTATGATTTTACACGCTACCGCCCAATAAAAGGCGCAAATTAGATTCCAGGATTAAACATTAAAGTGTATTTATTCATTCATTTTAGATTTCGAGAAGATTTTCCGTAAAATAACCTTAAATTCGATGGAGTGGCTGAATGCGATGCGATAATGCCAATATATTTATGGAAACATAATAATATATCTCTTGGGTATAAATCTATAGTAATAGGTTGGGGAAAAAGTTTCTTCGCATTTTTTAAGAAAATTCAAAACATTTTTTAATAAAGTTTATTTACATTTAACTAAAGTATGTAGGTACCATTTTGTTCGATAACTTTTTGCCATCTTGTAGGTAGGGACATGATCGCATTGCTATAGAAATTTTGGGACTTCTGGTCAAAATACCGCGACAAGTGGTTTTGGCAGTCCTCTCGTGATGTTAACCTGACACTGCCTAAAGAATTCTGAAGAGACCGAAACAGGTGGAAATCTGAAGGTGCAAGGTCAGGACTATACGGAGGATGCATTAACACCTCCCAGCCAAACTCTCTTAATTTTTGTTGGGTGGCTAAAGATGTGTGAGGTCTAGCGTTATCATGATGAAAAACCACACCCCTTCTGTTAATTAATTCCGGCCGCTTTCTCTCAACTTCTTGCTTTAATCTCATCAGTTGTTCGCAGTAGAGTTCAGAATCGATGGTCCTGTCTGGTGGTAACAGCTCATAATGAATAATGCCCTTCCAATCCCACCACACACACAGCATCACCTTGTTGCGAGTTAACCCGGGTTTCGCCACAGTCTGTGAAGCCTGACCGGCCTTTGACCACGACCTTTTTCGTACGTTCTTGTCATACGTGATCCACTTTTCATCACCAGTTATCAGCTTCTTCAAAAATGGTTCGGTTTCATTACGTCGTAATAAAGAATCACAAATGAGTACACGGTTCATTAGGTTTCTTTCAGTGAGCTCGTGAGGTACCCAAATGTCGAGCTTTTTTGTGTACCCAGTTTTTTTCAAATGCGCCAAAACTGTTTTTGGTCAATTTCCAGTTCTTCAGCTACGTCGTAACTACTGGTATGCCGATCTAGCTCCACTTTTTCAAAAATGGCATCCATTTTATCCGTAATAGGGCGACCAGAGCGACGTGCATCTTTGACATCAAAATTTCCGGATTGAAAACGCTTAAACCAAATTTGTGCTACTCTCACAGACACTACACTAGGTCCATAAACATCGCAAATTTTTTCGCGGCTTGCGTTGCATTTTTACCTTTTTGTAGTAAAATTTTAAAATGTATCGAATTTCTTCATTAGATTCACTCATCTTGACGGTACGAAAAACAAATGAAAATCACACATTTTCCTAATTTGAATTTGGAATTATGTTCTTTAAAATTTAAACTTTCAATAGTACCAAAACCAGCCAGATACAAATAGTATAGCCAAAGAGATTTTATTACAAGTTCATACATACTATAATGCGAAAAGACTTTTTCCCCAACCTAATATTTAGTAAAAGATGTGAAAGACATCATTATAAATTTATAATACTTACTCGAGATGAAAACAAACTAGTTCAACTACAAAACAATAAAAGTACATACTTACATCTTTTAAGGGCTACTATAAAATAATGTTATAATAAATTACCTCCTAACATTCATCAATTAAATGAGAATAAATTCAAAGATTGTATAAAACGCACACTATGTAGGCAATCGTAATATGTATTATAAATTTATAAACTAGAAGATCATAATAATTATTGCTGATAAAAATGGTGGTCCTGCTCCACAACCTGCTGTACACCAACAACTCATGCAATCGGAGTTATTACCAGCTGTCATGTATTAATTTATTAGTTTCCAATAGTAGGTTGGTTTTATTTTTTAATAATTTCCAATCACTTTACTAGTACCTTTCTACTTTTATTTTTTATTATTCCCATGTTTATGAGCTCGGCATGGTACATAAATTACAGTCATGTCGGTATTATCTGATGAATGTCTATATAGGTACTTATTTAGTGAGCTAACGTTGTTGCTTCAACGCGATGTTTTTTATATCTTTACTTCTTATTAATATATTTATAGTATTTCTTATAAAAGTTTACTTAAAACTAACAAGCGGAATATGTAGGTGTAGTAATCATTTAGTAGGTAAAGTGGTCATAGTTACAGGTGGGAACAAAGGTATCGGTTACGAAACATCAAACAACTTGGCTGAAAGAGGAGCTCGAGTTATACTAGCATGCAGAAACGAGGGACTTGGTACAGCGGCACGGGACGCAATCATCACATCTACTGGTAATGCTGATGTTCACTATCGACCACTTGATCTCTCCTCCTTGGCTTCTGTAAGGGCGTTCGCTGATGGTATAATCAAGACTGAGAAGCGCCTCGACATACTTATCAACAACGCCGGCGTTTTCGAGGTTAAAAACCTAAAAACAGAAGATGGGTTATCAGTCGCAGTGCAGACTAATCACTTTGGGCCATTTCTTTTGACTTCTTTGCTATTACCGTTACTTAAAACATCTGCACCGAGTCGAATAATCAACGTATCATCGAGGGCTCACCGCAGCGGAAAAGTTGAATTCGATAATCTGAATTTGGAAAAAGAAACTAAAAAAACGTACAGTATTTTTCAAGTGTATTGTAATACAAAATTGTTTAATATATTAATGACTATTGAATTGACTAGAAGATTGAAGGGAACAGGAGTGACCGCAAATTGTTTACATCCAGGAGTCGTAGCCACGGATATAATACTGGACTTAAAATCAGGCTGGATAAGAACGATGACACCACTAGCGAATTTCTTTTTAAAGACACCTTGGGAAGGAGCCCAGACCACTGTGTTTCTTGCAGTATCCCGTGAAGTGGAGGACGTGAGTGGAAAGTATTATGTTAATTGTCGCGAAGCCACTTTGACGAGACTTGCTCAAGACAAAGATTTGGCACGCAAACTCTGGGAGGTTTCAGAAAGGTTGGTCGGTCTTAAATAAAGTCACTCAATGCAGTAAACAAAATTATATTTTAACTAGCTTCCGCCCGCGGCTTCGCCCGCATTTTTCGGGATAAAAAGTCGCCTGTGTGCTATTCGAAACTGTAATCTATCTCTGTGCCAAATTTCATCCAGATCCGTCGAGCCGTTCTGGCGTGATTGAATAACAAACATCCATCCATCTATCCATCCATCCATCCATCCATCCATCTACCCATCCATCCAAACTTTTGAATTAATTTATAATATTAGCAAGTATAGATTATATACAAATCATGAAATAAATCGTACAAAGTCAATATAGACACGAAATGGCACGGTTCAAAGAGGTGATTTACTCGAAAATGCAAGTATAGTATCAGTACGGAGCTTTGCCAATACCATAAAGGATTCGCTCCACATTTTCGTTGACCATGTTCACTATAAAACCAGCAATTCGGTGGCTTACCGCGGTCATTGTTGCCCGGCGTGTAGTATGAACAAAAACACAAATTGTGTGCACTCTCTCCTTTTGTATCGCCCCAACTGCTAGGTGCCAACTGTGCCTAATTGGACTCGAACTAATTTCGACTTAATAATAGTCTTTAATATGCATATGACTTGCTAACACGGGTTTGCAAATCGTGAGTTTGAAATCTGTGTGTATTTGTTTTTGTAATCACGCGGTAGCTACAGTACAAGTATCTGTTCAGGTATTAAACAATAGGCGGTGACTCATCTAACCAATTGACCTTTAATCTTTGACTTTGTACCTTGAACTTCATACTAATGTAGAATTTATGTCACGTGCCACAAATGTCTGCGTGGTTCCCAGCAAAGACTACAATGACATTTAATCGTGTAGGATTTATATTTGCAGTATAACAAGTAACTAAATCTATGTATATCTATCGGCTATCTCATCTTATTACTTTGAGTGATCAATTCTTGTATTATATATTACGTAGATAAAATGGTGTCTCAAAAGCGGCTCTATTGATTTGGGATGAAATTTTGTATTTCGATAATGTTTTACTTTCCAAGTTTATCTAGATAGGCGTCATTGCTGAGAAGACAACGAGCGAAGCTCAGTCACCTATAGTTACTGGTAATACCGATAATAGGTACCTATTACGAGACTGCATAACCAACCTGTTTACTTCTTGCGCTTTGATTGTGGCAATTTTCCCTAATGGCAGATTATCGTAGGTAGGTGTCTAGGAGAGATATAATCATGGAGTATATCATGGTCACAACAATCAACCAACAACACGCTATGAATTGCTACTACTGTATTTACAGTACAGTCTATATAAGGTGCTATAAAAATATCTGCCACGGCTGCAATGGGAGACAGTATTGTGTTTATAGATTACAATAGTAAAGATAAATTATTGATTATTTGTCATATTTTTTTTTCATACAAAAATAAGTACGTATGAATTTTAGTAGATTAGGTAGTGACGAACTAGTCAGCTGATATCAGTTTTCATTCACAGAACAGATGGAAAGAGATAGCAGTTGTTTTCATTGACGAAGCGACACATCGCGCGTAATTTGTGAACCACGTTATGCAGAGTAGAGTCAATGTTAATTTAACTTCTTTATTTTCTCAAATTGAATTAACTGTTCCGGGGTACGAAAGTTCTTCACTATTGTAATCTATAAACACAATACTACCTCCCATTAAAGCCGTGGCAGATATTCTTATAGCACCTTATACTCCTTGGTTTTTTTCACTATTTGGAGTTTCTAACTTTCTAGTTAAAGACCACTGACCCCGTAAGTATTTGCACAATCTTCGAGGCACCAGATTTACCTATACCGCTCTTGAAAGAGTATTTTGTTGCACTACGGATGTGAGACCACTCATATTATACATAATAATATGTCTCAATGATTCACTATACTTAACCGATTAGTACCTAAATACTTGGAATAATCTTGTAATTAACATTATGTTACACACACACTTAGTCCTACATATACGTTTACGTATTTTATACACAAATATTTTTTTCAGGAGTAGCACTGACCAAAATTATAGCTTTACAAAGTTGAGTCGTTTTTCATAATAACAACTGTATAGGTATGTATGTAAATATGTATCTATAAATTTATTTGTGTACTTGTAACATTATTTGCAAGAAAATGAATCATTACTAAACCAATAGCATTTTTTATTGACTAAAACGGGTTTAGGCAGCGAATTAGTCAAACAAACAACAAGAGAAAGTTCTGTTTCTCTGTGGGCATTAATTTGATTAGGTACTTATAAGCCTGTACAATACCTACTTATAACATTTGTTTCTAAAAGCACTATTTCGAGTATTCCCAAAACGGGAACACTCCCAGATATAGGCGTCGACGTCGACGGCGCCCTAATTTCGCCAGCCCGTCACAAGAACTAACAGCAATACAATTTATCAATGTTCACATTTGGACGAAGCTTAAACCCAGCTGCCGATACGATATTTGGACTTTGGACTGACTTCCAGTATTTAACTGTATTAGGAGACATATTGAATTGTGAGACTGAAACAATTACCTTTGAGTATTTACTATAAAGTTGCCAAAGCCGGGTGAAGCCGTCTGGCAAAGTACACTGGCCATGGAATCAATTTGGCCATAGAAAAACTAGGTAATTCATGCGCGACAGGTGTCATTTTGTATTTTGTATTGTCATTTAGAAAATGTAATTGTATAGGTTAATTAATTGTATAGGTTAGGTAAAAAATAGGTAAATTAATTGTATAGGTTCCGCTTGTAAAAAGCGGCCTGCTACTTCAAATCTGCAAAACCATGGAATTTTCTATCACTTGTAAGTATAAATTATGCACCAACTTGGTTTCATTTAAGTACAATCTGTAAGCATGTATCTGTGTGTGATTTTCCCCTCACTCCGCCCCCCTCAAAAAGTGGTAGAAAATGTTATTCGGTGATCCGCCGCTTAGCAAAGCAACTACATAGGCTACATGCTCTAAGACCGTCACATTTAAAATTGGAAACGTGATTTTAAATAACTATAATACCCATGAAAATAAAGAATGGGATTGGAGGTGGTGTCGCCTCTATTCACCTCTCGCTCGCACCGGTTGTGATTGAGATGGTTGAGACAGCAGCAATGTGCAAGCGAAAGTTGAATCTTCGTGGCGGGTTGTCTTACTTGTACTTGATAAACCTCTTCCTCTTATTTTTGTACAGAAATCGTCATAAAACCCCTCCGCCAATAAAAGTCAAAGGATCTCACCGGCTAAAACTACCACGATAGCTGTCTTCAGCACATGCAGAGGGGTTTTGGAATCTACAGTGCGGGGAAAAGTTTGTCTCTCCTGAAAACTTGGCTAATTACAGTTGCCAACCATACTCTTTTTACCTGAACTATGAAAAATATAAAAAAATAAAAGTAAGTACCTACTCGTTTTATCTTTAGTAAACCTATAAACCCTTAGGGCCTTACTACAAAAAAGATAAACTAAATCTGTTGAACAAGAATGATTCCAAAAATAATACGCACTTGTTTTAGCACTAACTTGTCTAAAACAAGGGTGTATTATTTTTGGTATCATTCTTGTTTAACAGATGTTTATCTTTTTTGTAGTAAGTAATAAGTTATGGTTTCATCATGTCCGTCTGTTACACCATCGTAAAATCCACAGTCCATAACCAATTTATATGAAATTCGCAGGGAAAATGTCTTCTTTGAACCGCCATGAAAGCCTGTAGTGAAATTAAGAAATATAAAATAACTAGGGGGCGAGGCATAGGTACATGAAACATAGGGAAGAAAAAAAATTTTTTTGTGGTCCCCTTCATGTGGGGTATCGTTGGATAAGTCTTCAACACAAGGCTCCTAAGTTACTTTCTTATGTAGGTGCATATTTAGTAAACTATATAGGAGCTCCGAAGCTTGTAGCACCCAATATGTAAATAGGTACTACTAGGTTTTTGAAAATATTCGCTATTTTCAGTTTTGATTCTGCCAAATTCTGCAAAAATAACTTTATACTTATTTTTTTTTAAATAACGTTTCTCGATCTTGTAGTGTAAACGAGCTTTCATTTCACTACAAGATCGAGAAATAATGCTCTCATTCTACTCTAGCTCTTTGTTCGTTTGGTTTATATCGACCTTAAGTGTAAAAATATTTGTTTGTAATATTTCACGATTACTGCGATAACGTACCTGCCTATCTGTAAAAACAAAACGAACAAAATATAGTGACCTTACAAAAGAACTCTTAAGTAAACGTCGGAAAAACGTTTAACAGCATTCTAATTGAATTTTCTTTCAGCGGAAACTATTGTTTAGCAATTTATTGCATAACTTTTATAACAACGAAACATTTTTTCCTAATAAACTTCCGCCATTTACCTAACTTTTCATTGAAAGGAAATTGGACATAATTTTATAACCACGAACTGAGTAGGTTCATAACTAAGATTTCAATATACTTACCTACCTTCTACTACATACAATTTTATTAAAATTCCCGAACATATACACGACCAAATTTTAATTAAGTATTTACCAGAAAAAAATTAACCTAGTATCATAGATTGTCATTGTAATGGATTACTACAACCACTCTATGGAATATCAATGAATTTACGTCCCGAATGCGTTTACACAATAATTATAATTTTAAAACGAGAAAAATATAATAATTTTGAAACAACTTTTTCGATTGAAATTCGGTTTAAGACAGTGTCTCAATATGACCTTAATTTTATCAGGTAGGTAATTAAAAAATCGTTGAGTAGGATATTTAATCAGTTTAGTAAAACCATAATTTTACCATAACTTCATTTTAATTAAAGACGCAGTAAAAAATGGATAGGCACGCAAAATAAATTATTGTGCGAAAAACGAGTAAGTAATAAAACCCATGCAAATAAGTTAATTTGCGTCCGACACGGAAATTAAGCAAAAATCCCAGCCATGTTACGAGAATATATATTTTTCAGTCACCAGAAAGGCGTGCTCAAGGGAATATGCTAATATTGTTAATTAGTGGCGTCTGCTGTCTTCCGGACGACTGCGAGAGAAAAATACGAGCACTGCTCCTGACTTATGGAACACATTAATATTGTCCGCACTTCCTCTGGCTAACCGGCTATTTTCTAGCCTCTGAATCTGCCCATACCGAATCACTGTGAATGTATGAGCTAGTGTGAAATGTTACATTAAAAAAAGTAAAGTTTCTAAGATGAGAAATATGTACCAAATACTTAAACATGTATCTGCTTTTATACTTAGGGAATTCACATGAAATATGGCGCTGAATGCACATTTTTCAATAAAGTAAGCTCCGGTCTGTGTAATATTTCAATACGAAAAACGATAATTTAAACTGAGCTCGCGAAACGTTAATGCTGATTTAAAATATAACACGAAACGTATTTAAAATACGCTTGCCGTGTTGTAATCGCGCTAATCTCTAAAGCAACATTGCGATTTGAAACCACTATTTTTAATCGGATATACATATACATACTAATAAATTAAAGTTGTATAAACCGAAATTGTGTGAGTATATCGCCGCAAAGCCCCGCAAACAGTGAGGTGAGCAAGCACAAAGAGCAGTACTGTAAATCAGATGTACCGCGCGAGAGATTTATGAGCAAATAAAACGACCACAGCGACGCGACGCCCGGCCATCGCATGGAATAATTTCAATTTAACGCCAACTACATACGATAAATTAATGTTAAGTGTACACAGTACTAACTATTGGTACCTACTCTCGTTAGTGTCCACTAATTAACTCGTAATAATCGAAAATTACATAATGCGTTGAATAGTCCATTCAGCTTCGTGATCAAATTACAGGTTAATAGGGAACGGCCATGTAATTTGCAAACATTCAGTGCATATTTTAAAGTTTTTATTTTGCGTGTTATTTTGTCTATTCGTCAACATACACACTTAATTTTCTATTATTTATAGGTACAAGTAGGTATAAACGTTTTTTAGCTGAAATTATGTATCTATTGCCGTCTGATTTAATTGATAGGTACCATGTAAATAAATGACAAGGACATAGGTATTATGTATGAAGCATGCAAATCTGTCGTATAGTTTTTTTTATTTAAAAATCATATTAATTAATTATGTATAAGTACCTATTAACAGATAATGTATTCATCACCTTATTATCTCATGTCATCCATAAAATCATATCAATGGGCGCCAGAACGAGAATACTGTTGCAACTAACTGCATAGCAATAAAACATCGGTCTTAAGACCACAACGGTGCTTAGCCATGCTTGAATAATTGCTGGACCATTACTTACCTATCATAATCACCAATATCCGTCACTCCACTCCTATGTATCTACGTACGTTCTATACAGGGTAAAATTAAAACCAGTGCGGATATTTTAGGAGGTGAAAGTTCTCATGAATATGATCAACTTTTGTTATGGGACCGACACAGAAATATGAAAAAAAAAATCAGCTGTTCCATACATTTTGATCGTGTTGTGGTGCATTTTTGTAGGGAACAGCTGATTTTTTTTTCATATTTTGTGTCGGTCCCATAATAAAAGTTGATCATATTCATGAGTACTTTCACCTCCTAAAGTATCCGCACTGGTTTTAATTTTACCCTGTATATAACCTATCTACATAGGCTGGTTAACGCGTAACATACTTACATTCATATTCACATAAACATGTTACTACTATAATTTTCTGTGAACATGTAGGTATTTATGGTACATGCATAACTATGCAATTGTACAATTTGTCTTGATACGCACATTATTATGTGCCGTAAAGTTGAAATGTATAAGATTGAGCTCGTTTATCGATGTAGCTTTAGAATATAAGTAGGTACCATAAAACTACTTTACTATTAGGTACCTACCTATAAACATGTTGCCATGTAAAACTGTATAAATAGGTATGTTACTACCGTTAAGCAGTGACGGCTGTTAGAAGCCAACTGCGAGAGGCCCAGTCAAAAAAAAAAATCGCTCTATACATAAATATCTACGATAAAATAATATTTGTAATAAATAGTAGGTATTGTAAAAATAAGGAAAAACAGTAAATAGTAATTTTACTATAATTACTCAGATAAAATTAGATAGGTACGTGGGGCACATTGAATGAAAGTTTTATTACAGTAAAAAGTTGTCGATGGACCAAATTAAACTTTATTTAAGTAAAACTTGTGGTAACTGAAAAACTTAACCTTAGTACAGAACCCTAATCGTGCGAGCCTGACTCGTGCTTCACCGTTTTTAATTTATTTCTTAACACAGATAATGGCATCACAGACTAATTATGTATATTTCCTTGTTATTGAATTAAATACATAAATTAAACAATTATGAGAAAATGGTTTTAATTCAATCAGTGTTATTTGATAGATAAGGCCTTTCCAATTAAAATAGAATAAAAAATACCACTGCTTCTTTATATAAAAGTGTCTTGAAAAGTGACTACGAGAGGAGCGTCCTCCTATTCAACCCAATAAATAAAAATAGTAAATTAAAAATTAAAAAAACCCGACTGCCAAAAAACAACTAAAAAGTTCAAAACAAGAGCACTTTTCAAGCAGTCTGATGCAGTTGGTGGCAATTATTTGTGTTAAATCTTAGATTTTATGCCACCAACTGCATTAGACTGCTTGAAAAGTGCTCTTGTTTTGAACTTTTTAGTTGTTTTTTGGCAGTCGGGTTTTTTTAATTTTTAATTTACTATTTTTATTTTTCACTTTTTAGTTTTTAATGTATGTTTTCGTAATCTTATTTTCGAGCCCTTCATTTTGATACCCCACATGATAGGTTTTGAGGATAAGTAAGAATTAGCGAGAATGATTGCTTTGTTGAACAACTTTAAATCGTTATATATCCTAAACTATTATTTAAAATGAAAAATGATAAAAGGAACCTAAAGATGATTTTAAAATACCTATTCAACGACACCCCACTTGACATAGATCATCAACTTTTTTTTTTTTCATTTTGACAATATGGCGTCTGGTTGTCGCTGTGGTGAATTTTGATTACTGTTATGTCTTTAGTGACACTCGCAAGGTTAAGACGAATCGATTGACGTAAGAATTATCAAAATCGGCCTACGCATTTGGTCTCTAGAACGCCACATAGAAACAAACATACATACATACATACATACATACATACATACATACATCCATACATACATACATAGACTGATAAACACATTACCCTCCTTTGCGTCTCGCAGTCGGGTAAAAAATACAGCCATAACTGATCCGTCTGCTAAGCACTTACAAAACAGCAGGGCCCCAAGTCTGCTAATGCAATACAGTAGTGGACTACTATTAAAAAAGTACAAATAAATTATTTTATTCCAAAGAAGGAATAGGAATAACAAAAAAGTAAAAAAAAAAATATATCACAAAATGGAAAACATAGACGCTTTTAAAGTTTTTGGAGGGAGTATCGCTCCGTCTTGTCGCGCGAAGCGGACATAGGTGGTGTTACGTCACTTATCATGCATCAATGCATGCCGTCCGTGTTTAGCAAACGCTTATAACTTTGCCAATTATGTAGATGTTTCATCGGTTTTTTTGTGTTAATTATCTTTTATCAAATAGTTTACAGATTCACAATAAAAAAATATATTCAACATCCCTATTGTAATAATAGTATCAGAATGGTCTCTCAAAGACATCGTTTTAGCCAATGACGAAAGAGATAGTCTTACTCTAAGCCAATGACCGCTTAGGATTTGACCGTTATGGTGTCATTATAACCATTCTTACATAATTGCAATAGCAGAATTGGGGCCCTGGTCGGTTGCTGTTTAGACATCTAGTTATCGCTAGCGCTTCTGCCGAACAAGCCTGGCTATTCTGTACCGGCGCAACGCGTAATATCACCGCGACAATGTTCGAGGGAAAATGTCACGGTAAGATTCTCTCTCGACCGTTCGCAAACAAATTGGCAGTTCTATAGTGACATCACGCGGCGTGACGGTACAGAATATGAACAGACACGAAGAAGATCCTGCTAGTCTATTTGCTAATTAGTTAGTAAACCAAACCCACACAAATAATTCCATAGAACTACATGAAAACCAGCTTCAATGACAACAGTATTCAGTTCACTTTAGAAACTTTTGAAACACGTAGAGCACAGATAATACAAATACAATACTACGCGTACAGATGCCTCATCTCATACAAAAAAACGTGACCGTCGCCGTAACGCGGGCTATCGGGCTATACATTTTTTCGTAACTAAATATTTATTCATGTCTTTTTTTATTTTTATTTATTTGTCTATTTATTCATGTTCGACATTTTACACAAACTTCAATAACAAATCGATACGTATAACGCCATCTATTAAGAGTTATTTGAACAAATGTTCCTTTGATGAGACCCCGTGCGTAGAGGTTAGCACATTTTTTTGTAATGAAAATACGGGAGATAATTGTTTCTTTTTTAATACCTACGTGGTCCTACGTGTTTCAAAATGCTCTAAATAAACATTTATTCTTTTTTCTTCTTTCTCTTTCTTTCACTTCAGGTTACATCAATGAATTTTCTCGTTTCATTTTACAGACCGGAAAACTTTTAGTAAAAGTTAAGATATTTTTCAGTAGGTACCTTAGCCCGAAGTTTAAGACGCCCCCTATTATCGTAATCTGCGAAATGGTGGAATTAGAAATGCATCGGTTCCAGAAATACAGGCGAGTTGCTATACATACATTACATACATTGTGTTATTGTATGCCATGATTTTAAAGTCATTCCCACACAAAGAAATAAAGAGTATTTCAATGTAGTCCAATGCTACTTATTCAATGTTGCAATCTGTTAGTGTAGGTAATGTAATTGTTGCACGGACCATCAAACAAATCGACTCGTGACCTATACTAGACAATGCTTTCTTTAAATACACGATAATAATTATAAGTATTTGGAAAAATAAATACGACAATATTTGTATTAAAAATCTTTTATGTACCTAAATAAACTCTTTTAAATACATAATTTATCTAGATATAATATTTAAGTACTAGTTGTCTGGTAAACTATATTTTACTAATTTCTCCGATTCTAACCACAGTTTTTTGGCTAGCTCAGCGTTTTGCGAACACTTGGAAGGCTGCTTCTGACGGCAATCACTAAAGTATTTACCACTCACACCTTCAACTTCTGAGGACACAGCCAAGTATATAGAAGTTTGTGCAGCTTCCCAAGGCGTTTGGAACGTAAATCCTATACATTTTTCTACTACATTTCTAATAATATTGCTAGGAATGTTCCTAAATATATTCGTTGCAGCCACTCCTGGATGCAGAGCATTTACTGTAACACCCGTACCTTTCAGTCTTGAACTTAATTCTAATGTCATCAAATTCAGGAAAAGCTTGCTATTAGCGTATACTAAATAGTCGCTCCAATATTTCTCCATATTCAAATTGTCAAAGTCTAACTCTCCATATTTGTGTATCATTGACGACACGTTGATGATGCGGCTCGGAGCAGAAGACTTCATTAAAGGCACTAATAGACAAGTCAAAAGGAACGGAGCAAAATAATTAACTTGCATTCCAAAGTGAAGTCCATCAGCTGTTTTACCGTTACCGAGCCCGCCTGCGCCGGCATTGTTGATGAGGACATCGACACGCTTCTCGGTTTTATATATCGCATCGCAGAAGTCCTTGACTGAGCGAAGTGAAGCTAAATCTAGTTGCCGGAAGTGGACATCAGTGTTGCCACTAGCTTTAATTATTTCTTCCTTAGCGGCAGCCGCACGCCGAACGCTCCTACAAGCCAATATCACCTTTGCCCCGCGACTCGCCAAGTCCTTACACGTCTCCAAGCCCAGTCCACTGTTCCCACCAGTCACTATCACCACTTTACCAACCATATGAGCACTGGTCCGACATATTCCGACTGTCAGTTTTTGGTACACCTTCATTATAAACACTATCAATATTATGACACCGAATATAGCCCACAAAATCATTTTTACTGATTAAATTATTTGTATACTTTACGGATGGAAACGCTCGTCGAACTAAATTGTGACGATAAGTAGGTAATCAGTGAAGAGGGTCATGTGAAGTAACCTCAACCATCAGACGCGACGGCTGTATCAACGCGTTTATCGGCGATAAAGTGTTCGTATTATACGACTACATTTTTAGACGTCTTGACTAGCTACACTCCACTCATGGCCGTATTCTTAACTACACTAGTTGCCAAACGTGCGTACGCGTCGTCGGTGCGTCGCGGGCCGATGACGACGTTACATAACTATGTCATTGAGTTTAGTGCTGTTCGTTCTAAACCGATATCAACTTGGATTTATAAAAACACAAACTTTGTTACAAAATCTTTTACAACAAATTATTAGGTAATCTTTACTTATCACAGAAAATGAAAATCTGGCTTATCTGAAACTATGTCTTATTGTTTTAGCTCACTGTAACCTAAATAAGATTGGACCACCTTAAGCGGGCTTATCTCTGCTTTGCACCACTCCTACTCAATCAGCTCTTTACAGAAGGTCTCGAGTCTTTCTAGACCTCGTCACTCCAACGTTAGGTACTACCTGCCGTGGAAAGTCAGACCAAATGTTTAAAACGAACTTCCCAAGCCCTCAGTATCTTCATCGTACATCCTCTTCATGTAGCCATCCAAGCGAATATAATAAAAACTTTCATACAAAAAAATACACTAATATTTTAGTTTCGGAAGTCGGTGACTAGTTTTTGTTTTCTTTTTTTTTGCCACCGACTACCGAAACTAAAATCATTACTAACTTTGTAGTGGTATTTTCAAGTAGGTTGTTTTTATTGTATAAAAGTTTATTCTGATTTATATTTTAGTACTTCATCCCGAGTTCGATTACTTTCACGAATTCGTTCATCAGTAAATCTTCTACGTAGTGTGAACATTTATGCATATATTATAACTCGTACATATGAATGATTACGTAATCATAGACCTATAAATAAAACACTACCGTGACTGACACAACCTAAAGTGTTGCACCTAAAGATAGGAAATATTAATTAAAGAGAGGAAATATTCCTTATATAGTTATAGTGCACTAAGAAGGGATTTTTTGAAATTCCATCTCTAATGAAGTGGAAATGGGTGGAAAGTGGAAAGTTTGTATGAAGAAAATAACGTCATTGTATTGTTTTCCGACTTCCAAGGAGACGGAGTCCCGGGCACAGCCAGTGTATTGTATACTTTATACTTAAACCTTCCTGAAAGTATGTAGGTAGATTACGTTAGTGTAAAAACAATAAAGTTAAATCAGTAGTAATCGATCCAATCGATAGAATCGATCAAATACAACAACCGAGTCGAATACAAGAACCTCCTTTTGTATCGACTTCAAAAAAGGAGGAAGTTCTCAATTCGTTATTTTAGGGTTCCGTACCTTAAAAGGAAAAACGAAACCCTTATAAAATACTTTGTTGTCCGTCTGTCACCGGACCATAAGTGGAGCCATCTGCTCATAGATGCGCCATCTATGAGCACTAGAAATATGCAGTAGCGCCATCTATGATCAAGATATTGCATATTTCGGAACCTGTAGGGCGCGAGTCGAACTCGTACTTGTCCGGTTTTTTGTATGTAGCTATGTTACGCGATCATTTTATGACCAATTATGGATCGATCTTAATGATTCTTTTTTTGTTGATCATACTTGGTAGATCATACTTGAGAGGTGGTCCCATATAAATTTTATCAAAATCGGTTAGGTAAGTAGTTTGGTTTTTAAATCAAAATAACTGGAATAAATGAAAAAAGTATGTCATCCATGTAAACGAAATTGCGTATTTGGTAACAGTTTTGGAAGTCGGTGCCAAATCAAACTTATGCTAAAATCAAAGGCATCGACTTCCAAAAGTGTTTTGACATAACATTATTTTGATCTTTTTGAAGGCGGTTTTAACTTTTTTTTAAGTTTTTTTTATTGTGTGAAGTCAGCTAAAAACTTAAGACTTATCAACATAACACAACATAATGGCCATCATAATATTATTTTAATCATGGAAATGTGGGAGCAAAACTTAATTCGTAACTTTATTGCAATCATAATGTGTTCAGTAATGTCCTTTATATGGAGCACGTTATGTCTCAAAGAAAATTGTTTACGAGTAGGCAATTAATGTTTTACTGCCATAAAATTTGCTTTTGGGACGTATATTTTGCTGTTATTCCTTATAGAGCTAAGACGCAAAATAATGGAAAGGAACTAGAAATACATTGTACAGATTGCTGCACTCTATATTATACCCAGTAATTTGATGTTTCTAAGCAAACAGCCGGTAAGCTGTCCATAAAGTTAACATAACAGGCTCTCCCACAAGCCACATTCAGTTTTGTTGTCGCCGTTACACTACATCATAACAACTTGGATCACTAAACATAATTGGGATCCGTTCCATTAGACAAAATGCCTGTCGCCGCTAATCTGAGATTGGATATGCTCATTGAATTTCAACTTGTTGTGCAGCTATATAGATGTAAGGTAGGTACTTATAGTTTATTACGAAGGTATTTATACAAAATATTACTTATTTTATTAAAAAGGGAAACCAATTTTTCCCGAGAAATGGAAACTCAAATAAATTAAGCAATAGGTTATGTAGGTAGGTATTACTGGTTCAAATAAATGGATAAACTTCCTATTTAATAAAATCCTATGTTTTAAAATATTTATAAATATACTCGTACTTAGGAAGGTACATAGAAATTATATAAAAACAATATAAGGTGCTATAAAAATATCTGCCACGGCTTTAGTGGGAGGTAGTATTATGTTTATAGATTACAATAGTGAAGAACTTTCGTACCCCGGAACAGTTAATTCTACATATTTGAGAAAATAAAGAAGTTAATTAACATTGACTCTACTCTGCATAACGTGGTTCACAAATTACGCGCGATGTGTCGCTTCGTCAATAAAAACAACTGCTATCTCTTTCCATCTGTTCTGTGAATGAAAACTGATATCAGCTGACTAGTTCGTCACTATCTAATCTACTAAAATTTATATGTACTTTTTTTTGTATGAAAAATAATGTCAAAAATAATATACTATTGTAATCTATAAACACAATACTGTCTCCCATTGCAGCCGTGGCAGATATTTTTTATAGCACCTTATATAAACTAGGTAGATAGGGGGGCTCGTGGCTAAATAACGGCCGCGCTGATCAATCGATCTGCGAGGTTAAGCTGCGCTTACCGCGGTCAGTCCTTGGATGGGTGACCGTTCTTTACACATCGAGACCCCTCCGTGCCTCGGAGAGCACGTTAAAGCAGTCGGTCCCGGTTGTCATAGGAATATCTTTGACAATCATTACGGGTAGTCAGAAGCCCTAAAGTCTGACAGCTGCCGGCCTAGCATGACCACGATAGAAACGGGTTTTGTCTACATAGAAATAGACAAAGTGACAGATTGTAGAAACATTTCTACGTTTTATGAATGAAACGGTCGAAATGTTTCTACAATCTGTCACTTTGTCTATTTCTATGTAGACAAAACCCGTTTCTATCGTGGTCATGCTAGGCCGGCTGGTCTAACATACCGCTATTACCCATTAATTGGGTTGTGGAGGTCAGATGGCAGTCGCTCCACGTAAAATATTGATATTCAGCCAAAACTAGTTAGACTGGATGCCGACCCCAATATAATTTAAGATACAAAGCAAAACAAAATTCACCTGAAAACATTCATTTAATGTCTGAATGCTTAGTTCTTCGTTAGAACCACGTTATTTTATATTGCCCAGATATTTAACATGATAAAAAAATTATCAAAATCATAATAAATCAAAATACCTAGGTACTTATTGTAATTTATCAAAGCGGAGCTGCTACATGTGAATATTTTGCGTGTGACGATCAGCGCAATTTAAATTAAATTATTTTTTTATTATAAACTAGTACCTTGCGCGAGACTTCGTCCGCGTGACCCACAGGAACTATGATTTTTTTCGGTATAAAAAGTAGCCTATAAGCACTCAAGGATAATGTAGCTTTCTAATAGTGAAAGAATTTTCAAAATCGTATCATTAGTTCCGGAGATTACTCTCTACATACAAACTTACAAATACCTATTTATAATATTAGTATAGAAGTATAGATTAACCGCGAATAAGGATAAAAATCATTATTTTACATCTTAGCTTTTGTTTTAAATGTCAGAAATTTTGCTGGGTCACACTCCGAATCACGATATAGTCAACTCGCGTCTATACAATTGCAGCTAGAAATTGCCATAAAACTAGCTCGTGTCAGAGCGCCTTTCCGTTCTAACTATAAGGAAGTCAGGAAAAATCCCTGTGTTTATTGCACAGTCCAAACATACCACATTAGCTTAGCAACTAAAAACCCAAAGTGCACGTGCTACAAGTAGGTACAACTACAGCTTTTTATGGTTGGTATTCTTATCAAACTTGTCCAAATTGAACTCACGCAAATCTAAGTTTAAATGCTAATCAATGTATACTTATATGTAACTCTTGATGTTACCTACACAACAGGACCTATCCGAGTTTATAATGAGACGTAGTATGTCGCGTAACCAAAGTGTCGAAGGTGTTTCGCTTGCAATTGCTGAGCAATTTGTCGCGTCAAATCACATCAAACGACCTCATTACCAGGGTTTCCTGTGTGCCGCGCCGAGCGCCGAGGTATCGAAACACGCCTTAGGACCGGGCCCCTACTATTAAACTTGCATAGTTTGCCTGTTTTCATTCAGAATGCACTATTCATGTCTTTCCTAGAAACATACCTACATTATGCGGGGTTCTCAATTTATACATGTTGTTTCTTCAGTGTGTGTGTTCATATTCAAACTAGGTATGAGAACAACACCAACAATCTGTAGGTAGGTATATTATTAACTAATCCAACTTTAAAAAAAAAACCGGCCAAGTGCGAGTCGTACTCGCGCACCGAGGGTTCCGTATCAGTTTTGGACGTATAAAGGGAAAAAATCCGGACCGCATAACTAAATTTGTTTGTGAAGGAATTTTAATGATTTTGATAAAACTGTCCTAGTTAGGAACATCGTTTTATTTTTGGTGCCACATTTGGGTCAATTCCTATCAACTCTAATAATTTCAGACTTTTCACCCCGCAAACCTCGGAGATAAGGGGGGGGGGGTGGTCTTTTCCGGACAGTTTTCATCATATGTCGAAAACTGTGAGACATAAAATAAAATGAAAATATATTTTGAAACAGATCAAGCCCTTTCATATGATATGTCACTTGACCTAGTATCCCCACTTTAAAATTTCGGACTCCCAACTCCCACTCCGGCCCCTTTTGCAATGAAAATAAAAATATTTTTGGACTGTTTTCATTTGCAATAAAGTTGAACAAGCATTCTTTATAATTGTTCCAAATTTCAAGTCGATAGCATTAGTAGTTGCTGAAATAAGCAGGTGTGACGGACAGACAGACAGACAGACGAAGTCGCACCATAAGGGTTCCTTTTTTACCATTTTGGTACGGAACCCTAATGAGGTTCTAAATATTGCGTAAAACATCCGTATATAGACGAGTATTTTGTTAATCAAACCAATTCTACAGTAAACGTTAGGATTTCAACCAGATTTGAACCTGTGACCCCGGAAAACTAAAAAGTTGTAAGGACAGGTTTATAAAAATATTTCAGGAGAGCAACCTTTATTCGCAATAATATCAAATCTTCGACCTAATGTACTTATACAATAATACCTACATAGTATCATTATTAAGAAATCGTGTGAGCCGTATCAGTGCAGGTGTTATGATAACATTGGTTGAGTCTCAGATTATAATTAAGTAGGTATAATCTGAGGGTTGAGTAATCTACTTGGGACACTTAATGAATACGAGTTGTAAACTAATGAAAACAATGTTATTTAATTAACAATGTAGTTAATTGTTAATGATTTACTACTTAATATCAATTCATTGCTCTTATAAATTAGGTACAGCCCAACTAGTAAAAGAGATCGTATATCAATTACTCTTACGACTATGGATCGTAAAACAGTTGTATGAATAATCCTATTATTTCAAAAAGCCGTATAAAAGCAGCTATCTGGATTTTTTTGCATTCAACGCTTTTTAGCTCTATACACAATCATGTTTAGTAAACGTGGATTCCATGAACTCATATCGCATTTACTCGATAATTGTATAAATATATCTCTAGATTACCTTCATAGAACCTTAAGTCTTATGACAGCCTTTCGAAAGCAACTGAATTGCTAATTTGTCGTCAAGCTAGCTTTTATAGCACAATCTATCGACATTTAATTAAACAGCATTATTGTAGACTGTAGAGTAAACGCGGTTCATACAATAAAACAGCATCTCAGTTACATACTATAAACAGCACTTTATGTCTTTTCATAGCTTTATGATTTTTTTTTTATTCGACTTATGGCGTCCCTAGGAATCGTAAAGAGGAAACCTCATTTCTATTTTCGGCTAACAGCTGAGTGAATGATCTGTGATGATAAATGAGCTAACTTTAACAGGTCACGAATACCTATTGTCAGTTGGCTGTAAAATTGTATGGTAAATACAATGGTAAATTAATTAAATTTATACACTTTTCACTGACATAAATTTACAGATAAATAAAACTGTCTATAAGTGCTACTTGGGTGTAGGTCACACGATCAAAACTTCGAGTGATTGCAACTACACTGCTATAATATTAGGTTCTACCGACTAAGGAAAAAGCAGATGTGTGGAATAATGGCATACTGATGTCCATTATGGTACTAGTAACATTCTAGTTGCGATTACCCTATATTCATTCGATTAAATGGCTATTCAGACGATAATCTTACGATATTTACTGCGTTTAAAGCAGAGAGAAGTGCGCCCAAATCGCGTTGAGAGAACGTGCACAGATCGTTTACTCGACATTTTAAAGATCCATCTCACCACCAATAGCTGAAATAGAAACGTGCTGCTGACTTTTTTACGACATCATTTGCTAGTTGGGAGGTACTTATATATTTTATTCGAGAATCTGGCTCGATATAATCCACATAAGAGACTGCATTTAATAACCTGTACTGTATACGTAGGTACCTACTAAATCATGAATTCGTGAGGCTAAAGAAACACACATAATTTGTAACCAAATAAATAAGTACAAAGTTATACGTTTATCTGTCGAGAAGTCTCCTGGAGGTCAAAATCAATTGTGTTTTTCAAATGCGACAGATGAAGGGGATCCATAAGATGAGGTAATGGATGACACTATCGCCATTCATGAAGCGGCTGAAACTGAAACCAAAATTTTGTGACACAAAAATCTGATGATAGCTCACATAACTTGAAAATCAAACCCAATGCTTATCGTGATATTTTTTTATTATAATACTAAAACTTACTACATAAGTACATATTACCTAGTAAGTTTTAGTATTATATAATAAAAAATATCAATGTCATTTTTTCCTTTTGCAATGTAGTCATTACAAGCACTTTTTTTATCGACCGATAGGAGCAAAACCAGCTAACAATAACGCTAGCTATGGTACGGTAGGTATTATCGAAAGATAAGTAATATTATTTGGTCTATCAAATAAAAAAAAACCTTTTGTTTCTAACTCCATCATTCTTTGGAGAGTCGGGAGTTATTTCATAGCATATTAAAACTTTGTTGAACACTGATAAATCGCTTGGTGAAGTGTAAAATCTTGTAATAAATTAATTAAGATCTACTTACCTAATTAGCCATCAAACAAAATCGTGCCAAGCGACCGGTATATACTACGCCGAGGGTGCCTCGTTTTACGGGCCTGTTAAAGTCTTATTGTTGAACTTTGGAGCTCCTAATTCCCTGACGGCAATTACTGTCGGAATAAAAGCGATTTCATAATGCACCCTGTAATAGTGCATCCTATGAAAGAAATCTGTGGTGTTTAACGGATGCTTGATATGTTAATTTTTCTGATAGCAAAAATAGAATTTTGTTTCATAAAATAAAAAAGAAGCTACCCTACTTTTCAATTTTTTAAGCTAGCGCCTGATGATAAGTTCTTAGGTACGTATTATAGGCCTACAAGCCAATGTTTTGGGGGTCAGAATAAACTTCTTTGTCGACAAGCGTTTACTAAACAGCCAGCAGAATACTTTAGAACAAAACACTAATTCACTAACTTGATAAAGTTGTGACGAAGGGAACTAGATTGAACCGTTGCCGTCAAAAAATGATAGTGAAAGTTGTTAAACTGCTGACGCCTGCCAACAGTTTGATAGCAAAACGCGGAAATGTAACATGCTATTTTTATTGTAAAAGGCGTTACAAAATAATTTTAGAACTCAAAAATTTAATAATATACATGACTCTGAATGTGCCTTTGAAAGTTTATAAATAGCTGCCATTCTTGCAGGTACCTATAGGGATTTAACGATAATTAAAAATTAAACTAAATATTTAAATTATAATTATTTATAACATCGGGTACCCACCGTCTATTTCAGTAGGTAAGTACCTACCTAATATTTTATGGAATGGTTGGGAAAGGTTGTATTTTTTGTTTGTTATTCAACAACACATAAACCCCTTATCAGATTTGAATGACATTTAACACATAGAGTCATAGATGTACTCCTATATTCACTTCACACATGAAGTAGGTACCTACCTGCACAATTCTTAATTATTACCTACTAACATTTTTTAAACAAGTTAATGCCATGTTATGCTTATTTAATGTTATTAAATATATAAGAGATTTTCAAAAACAACTGACACAGGTCGAGTTTGAACCCGTGACCTCTGCCTCACCGTGGCATTGTGTCAGTTCTTTTTACCGACTTAAAAAAAAAGGAGGTTATCAATTCGATATTATGTAGTAGGTATTGTTGGAAGCGCACTATATTCACATAATGATGATCTATTAGGGTTTCCAAACAAATATACAAAATTTCATAGCTGTATGTATGTATGTACCTATGTATGTAGGATGTTTGTCCACGAATTTCTCCGAAACAATTGATCGGATTGTGACCATTCTCACTTTTATTGGGTTATATTTACTGCAAGTTTTATTAAAATCGGTTCAGTAGTTTTCAAGATATGGACTAATACGTGAAAGTGTGACGGGACTGGCTTATTGATACAAGCTAGTTACAGGTGTGGTGTCAAAGGGAAAACATCTCAAACCTTAGTCAAATTCTAGTGCATACTGTAAGAAAAATCAATTTATGTCACTTAAAATAGAAAAATAAAAAAGTTAAAACCGCCTTCAAAAATATCAAAATGATGTGTAAAACAGTTTCGGAAGGTGCCGAATCAAACCTAAGCAAAAATCAAAGGCAACGAACTCCGAAACTGTTTCACACATTATTTTGATCTTTTTGAAGGCGGCTTTAACTTTTTATAAAGTTTTGTTTTGAAAATCTCTTATACTTATAGGTACCTAATCTTCTACTCGTATTTAATAACAAAGTTAAAATTCTCTATAAAACTTGTGTTTTAAACCATTTATTTTTTAATCTCTTCCAATCACTTTACGTGTTTTTTATTCGCATGTTTATGAGCTCAGCATGAATCTATATTACACAGTCATGTCGGTATTATCTTATCTGTATTAATCATGAATGCCTATTTAGGTACTTATTTAGTGAGCTAACGTTGTTGCTTCAACACGATGTTTTTTGTATCTTTACTTCTTATTAATATATTTATAGGTTTTCTTATAAAAGTTTACTTAAAACTAACAAGCGGAATATGTAGGTGTAGTAATCATTTAGTAGGTAAAGTGGTCATAGTTACAGGTGGGAACAAAGGTATCGGTTACGAAACATCAAAAAACTTGGCTGAAAGAGGAGCTCGAGTTATACTAGCATGCAGAAACGAGGGACTTGGTACAGCGGCACGGGACGCAATCATCACATCTACTGGTAATGCTGATGTTCACTATCGACCACTTGATCTCTCCTCCCTGGCTTCTGTAAGGGCGTTCGCTGATGGTATAATCAAGACTGAGAAGCGCCTCGACATACTTATCAACAACGCCGGCGTTTTCGAGGTTGAACACCTAAAAACAGAAGATGGGTTATCAGTCGCAGTGCAGACTAATCACTTTGGGCCATTTCTTTTGACTTCTTTGCTGTTACCGTTACTTAAAACATCTGCACCGAGTCGAATAATCAACGTATCATCGACGACTCACCGCAGAGGAAAAGTTGAATTCGATAATCTGAATTTGGAAAAAGAAACTGAAAAAACGTACAGTATGTTTCAAGTGTATAGTAATACAAAATTGTTTAATATATTAATGACTATTGAATTGGCTAGAAGACTGAAGGGAACAGGAGTCACCGCAAATTGTTTACATCCGGGAGTCGTAGCCACGGATATCATTCTGAACATGAAATCAGGCTGGGTAAAAATGGTGACACCAATAGTAAATTTATTTTTTAAGACATCTTGGGAAGGAGCCCAGACCACTATATTTCTTTCTGTATCCCGGGAAGTGGAGGGCGTAAGTGGAAAGTATTATGTTGATTGTCGCGAAGCCACTTTGACGAGACTTGCTGAAGACAAAGATTTAGCACGTAAACTCTGGGAGGTTTCAGAAAAGTTTGTTGGTCTTAAATAAAGTATATTGAGTAAATGAAATTCTATTTTATTTAAACCAAGATTATCCTTATCAGATTAAATTAAACTAAGTATCATAAAGAATAATCTAGGTATATATCTATCGATAACTTAACCTTGTCATATTTAAATAGAAAAAAAATAACGCTCTATCGTAGGCAAGCTCTCGCTGAAAACCAGCGCTGTGGCTCTGCTCCGTGCATGGGTCACATTCACATAACATCGACGCAAATAAATGCATGTGCGTCATAACGACGCAAATAAATGAATTTTCTTTCTTTCTTTTTTTCTTTTTAGGTAGGTAGTGTAGGTACAATCATATTCCGCGAGCGTATTGCTTCAGATGAATAAATATGACTGACACCCGTTAGTTTGCTTTTTTTTTTAGCTGATTTATTTTTCATATTTCAGTGTCGGTCCCATAGTAAAAGTTGATCATATTTATGAGTACTTTCACCTCCTAAAATATCCGCACTGGTTTTAATTTTACCCTGTTTTATACTACAGCCGCATCAATACATAATTATATGACATAGCCCCATATCGTGTCCAGTTCACTTGGTGTCTACTGTCCATCCTATGGTTGCCTGTAACAAATCGCAGATAGCGATAAAGCCGCCCATTGTACTTATGTTCTTATTCTTTATTTTTATTTTTATTTTTATTATTCTTGGTGTACAATAAAGTATATGTATAAGGTGCTATAAAAATATCTGCCACGGCTGCAATGGGAGACAGTATTGTGTTTATAGATTACAATAGTAAAGATAAATTATTGATTATTTGTCATTTTTTTTTTCATACAAAAAAAGTGCGTATAAATTTTAGTAGATTAGGTAGTGACGAACTAGTCAGCTGATATCATTTTTCATTCACATAACAGATGGAAAGAGATAGCAGTTGTTTTCATTGACGAAGCGACACATCGCGCGTAATTTGTGAACCACATTATGCAGAGTAGAGTAACTTCTTTATTTTCTCAAATTGAATTAACTGTTCCGGGGTACGAAAGTTCTTCACTATTGTAATCTATAAACACAATACTACCTCCCATTAAAGCCGTGGCAGATATTTTGAAAGCACCTTCTATAATAAATAAAAATAAATAAATAAATTTAAGCCTATTTAGGTAAAACAAATCTTATAGGTAAGTACGGTACTTTATTAAAAATTCTGAATTGTGATTTTGTTTTGGTGCCAAGAATAAAATAACAAAGATTTAAAACACATTGTATAAAATATAATAAATCACATTGACGTTGGCTCAGAATCTAATCTTTGCACACAAAACTTTGGCTATGAAATTAATATCAGCAGAAGTTGTACAAATAGCATTCAAAAAGAGCTTGTATTGAAAATATCGAATATAGGCGACTTTGCGAATACTGAAGTTTTGAGCAAAACTTTACCAGATACTTCTTTACTCTTTTCAATATCCCACTAATATTATAAATGCGAAAATTTGTGCGTGTGTGTGTGTATGTTTGTTACTTGTTCACGCTAAAACGGCTGGACGGATTTGGATGAAATTTGGCAAAGAGGTAGTCTGGGACCTGGAATAACACATAGGCTACTTTTTATCCCGGAAAACGCGAGCGAAGCCGCGGGCAGAAGCTAGTTTTAAAAATATAGTTTCACGTAAAATACCTAATATAGGTAGAATGTTATGAAAGTATCCAATATTCTTTAAAGTTCTCAAGTTACTTTGTTCAAAAGGCAGCTGAATTTTTGAGGCATTGGCCGGCAGACTTCTTGTCATGGCGGTGTTTTGTTGGTTCAGGAGACGGGTGGTGTCTCGGCGAACGGTCCACGGGAATTCGATATTGCCTCAAGTGAAGCGTTCTAGCAGCATTGTGCACTTTTATTCGCTATTGTCAGTGTGAGCGATGCCACTTCGTCGTGCTCGGATGATTGCGGTATCGTATTCTTTCTTTAGAAAACACTTAGACGTGAAAAGGATTGAAATTCTGATATTCTAACTTTTTCCATTGTTGGGCGATTCAACTAAGAGTATTCCTATTTTCTACTGAAGGTATTGTATTGTAATTAAACAGAGTGACTGGTTAAACGAGACACTTATGTATTGAAGGAGAGCTCAGATCATAGAAATAAGGAGATATGCCATTGCCATCATAGCAATTTAGTACGCGAACCACTGTCACCACTTTTAGAACAGTTTACGACGCAATGTTAAGCGCTCCTTGTGAATACAAAGATCTCCCACACATAAAAAAAATCCGCACACCCTCAATCTAACACTAGTATACATCACTCATCACTAGCACTAAACTAAGAAACTGTATAATTATTTATATCATCGATCGCGTTCGGTTCGTCGCCAATGTGTACGTTTTAATTGTGTTCAATGTGACCATATCAAAGCATCAAGCTCAATAACGCCTTGGCATGTCTCCCTTGTTTCTATGATCTGAAAAGGAGAGTATTCAGTATTCGATTCGCATTCGATTTCAAAGACCAACTTTGAAATCGCGATAAAAAAAATCAACTATTACATAGATACCCTAGTATATCTACCGTCACTAGAGAAAATGTATAGGAACAGCAAATGAATTTTTGTTATTTCAGAATTGAACCTGTGGTACATCGAATACCTACTGTAGGAGTATAGGTATACCCCTACTTCGATAAGTCCTTTGTTTAACCAGTCGCCCGGTATACAACGCGTCTCCCAGTAAGCGTTCCTCAAAGGGGATATGATACTCATCATTATGACTAACTTTTACTAAAGAACCAAACATGGAAATCGCGAAAAAAAATCTGCTGTTCCAAATACATTTGTGTTCACTTCGATAAATCGAAAAAAATTATGGAACTCTTGATTTTTGAAGATGGAGTACAGGGTGGTGATTCTTGCGGGTGATATATTGATATCGAATTCGATATATATCGCAACAAATGTCAAAATGGTAGGAATTTTGACAGTTGTTGCAATATATATCGCATTCGATATCAATATCGAACCCGCAAAAATCACCCGTTGTATGTCTCTTAATTTTCTCTAAGAAGTCGGAAGTTGCTTAGTCAGCAATGGGCAGAAAAAAATTCACAAAAAAATATATTTACATGAAGATCGGGACCAGTAAAATGACGAAGAAAAGATGATCGTTATAGAATGCCTAAAGAAGACACTTAGGTACTTAGTAGGAAGGTACTTAGGTTACTTAGTATTAGGTTATTTACTACGAAGGTATTTACGTTACCGTACTTTTTATTACTGCATTTTTGCTGGACATTTATGATGACATGACAAATAATAATCTATGGTTTACATTTTTTTTGGCAACAGCAAACATGTCAGGTGAATCGTGTTAGTTTGTTAGAATAAAAATGCAAATGTAATTAAAAATTAATGTGAGATTATTTTACTGTCAGCATGAATCTTATGCAAGATGCTACGACCCAATTAATAACCTCCTACTTTTGGAGCTGCCTCACTCTCTCAGACGAGTGTTCATTCTTTTCAGCAGTTGATCGAAATTTATACTACTTTGGCATTGCACTGGCAGGCTTATACGCCGGATTTTTGCTAATGATTCTTGCTGACTTGAAATTTTATTGGTCTGTAGATCACTTCCAACGTCAAATTGATTATTATATAAATTTGGTAAGAAAAAAAGTGAGGCACGTACAGCGGGACCAGAAGAGATTGATGTCGACGCAAGAGAGGACAGAGAGGCAGTTGAAGAGAAGCGAGGAGAGCAAGCGTGTGGTGACCGGCATCAGGGGAGCGCTGTCGATGGACGACCCGAAACAATTAAACGCTTTGACAACCTATTTCGTTGACACAAGACCACCTACCAGGAATACCTGGAATGTAAGACATCATTAATTTTTCGCCTGAATAACTCTGTTGCATCCGAGCTCTTATCCACAAATACAAACTTATTTTCAACGTTGGACAGTACAATCTCTCTCGCTTGTAGTCCCGTTATATTTTCAGCTTCTCGTGCAGATATTTGGATCGAAGGCGACTCACTGTTTGCTAAAGTGAATACCTTTTATATTTTATCTTTTACACTACGTCGGATGTTAAACTCAGTTCAAGAGACAGTTGCCAGATAAAGATAATACTTTATACGTATAACATCATAGCTTGATATTGATATTTTCTATAGAAGTTATTAATTATGTTATGACTTCAAAGTAATTTCAAACCACAATATTACCTATATACTTATAGCAAAACCATAGAATACTTTCTCGAACAGCTAACAAGTTCACTACTCCATCCATTTTATCAAATTCGAATTTGTGAATTTTCCGTTTCAAACGTCTGCACAATAAAGTTACGCAAGTGAGAACAAAATAAGTACCTAAAGAGTTTTATCTATGTTTCCTTGACTTCCAACAAACTTATTTAAAGTTTCTTGTTGTTGAAATACTTGTACCTCTAAGTTGACTCATTCCGATACTTTGTGAACATAAATGTAGCATCGTGAATAAGATGTTCGCGTTATAAAATAGACTAGATCAGGGTTTCTTAAAGTGAGGTCCATGGACCCCTTGGGGGTCCGTGATATGAGTGCCAGGGGTCCGCAGCCACTCAGTTCAATCTTAATATAATTATTTAATAGGAAAATTATGCAGTAATGCACTTATCATTTGTTTGATCGCTTGGTCTTATTAAAAATCACTGCAAACTAACCAACAAAAGTGATTTTTGTAATATGCTTTGTTTTTCGTTCCTAAAATTTTCTTCGACGGGGGTCCGTGGTTTTTTTTTATTCTGAAAGTGGTCCGTGGTTTCAAAAAGTTTAAGAACCACTGGACTAGATTAAATGATACCTACTTGATATCACTAATGCATGGAAAATAAATATTAAAACTTTTCTAGAATTGTAGTTACTATAAAAATCTCGATAAGCGAAGTGCGAGGTGTGAAAAATCGCAGCAGAGCGAGATTAAACTATCTCGTTCAAATATAACTTGTTCTGCTGAAGTTAGAAATATGAAATGGGCACGTGAACTGAGCATAGCTAGAATTATTATACCGGTCGAAGTAGATGATTTCAGCATTTTTAGAATATTTCGGAACTGAGTAGGTACCTAGATAACCATATTTTTATTAGGATGACTAGCTGTGCCTAGCTGTGCGTTGCAATGCCGGTTTTTTTTAAGTACCCTAAGAATTTTGATGATCATCAGTGAGGCAGTGACGAAATCAGGGTTTTTTAGATACTTATCAATAAAATCTTAAGTAAGTATCAGTGGCGAAGGGTCCCTACAATACGATTCCTACCGGCTTCCCTTTGAAAAATAGCACAAGCAGTATTGCAGCCTACTATTGTCAAATATTTATAATTAGCTTTTCGTAGCATTTGTAGCTCGGCTTACCTCTTACAAAAATTTACCCTTCGCGAGATATGTGGTCAATAGCGGACTTATAAAACATACGAGTATAATTTTACCCACTGGTAAGCATAAGAGCTAATAATATATGTAATTAAAAATTATACTCGTATGTTTTATAAGTCCGCTATTGACCACATATCTCGAGAATTTTGTTTATCTCGTACTTATAATCCAAACCCAAGTTATGAAATATGAATATATAAAAAACGACGAAGCGCTTCGAGAAAAGATAGGTAGTGCCCTTGCGCTTCGCTTGGCTCGTCTTGGCGGGAGCACTGCCGTGCCTCCAGATAAGGCCGAAGATTAATAATCAGAACATTTTGTATATGACATTGATAAAAAGAAAAGTAACACCGTCTTTACAGCTGTACCGCATTTCTATATCACACACATTCCGATATCACACACTGTAGGACGTAAGCACCTAATATAAAAGTCCCTTTACAGAAAATGGACCATGTTTAAAGACAAGTTAAAGTTAAAGACCAGAGAAAAACATTACAGTAGGAGGAAGAAATAAAGATCCTTGTAACTTAGTGATTTGTCTGACCATAATAATAAACCAAATAGCCCCAAAAACAGATTAGATACACTTAGAATAGATAAAAGAGAATTTGTACTTCCTGCATTTACTGCAAGGGCGAACTATTGAAAGAAAAATTCCAATAACAAGTACGAAAAGGAAGTCCATTTACTTTTATTGGTCGGTAGTTTTGCTAAATCTATTAAACGTTTTATATGTAAAGAGCCAATCAATACGCGAAGGTGTCGTTGGATAGGGGTACATAATTATCAAAGTATTTTTTTTTTAATGACGTCGACTAGCTCATGCTTAGGATCAACCTTAGTTCGATCAATCTCTAGTTTATAGTGTACTTAGACCAACCTATAAACTAGAGATTCATGCCGATGGTAAATAGTCGAATTATTCACCAAAATTACCCGATATCAAAATTATTTCTGTATATATGTAATTTGTATATTGCATGTATAGGTTGGTAATCACACAAATCTATACTTATAATAAGAATGTAAATTCCACGTGTCTGTACATTGCATATACACACATCAAAAGTATCTAGGGATCAACATATATTTTTGCAATAACTTTTCTCCTGATTGATATTAATTAAAATTTTCTTTAAGGATTCATCAAATAAAGTGTTTTCGTTTGTCACAGTAACGATAAACCAAGTCACCTTTGCATTAATAAAGAAATTTGCCATTTTCCTAATAAAGGGATTTTTGACATTTGAACCACTAACATTAAAGTTCTAAAAAAAGACTGAAATAACAGTTTTCTTTAAAATTTTATTGGGTAACTTAAACAATTAATAATCCGTGTTACTACCGCGAACACTAACAACACAAGAACATCGGTTTGGCATACTCAAAATGAGTTCATCCAAATCACGCTGTGGAATGGCCGCCCATGTTCGTTGCAACAACAAAAAAAGGTCTTCTTGCGACTGGATACCCTCCATATTCGGCAGAGCTCTTCTCTGTAGCATATCCCATGCATGCTCAATCGGGTTCAAGTCTGGCGACTGAGCAGGCCAGGGCAGGACATTGATGTTAGCTGCGGCGAGAGTCTGTCTTACAACTCTTGCGGTGTGCGGTCGTGCATTATCATGCATTAACTGAAATAAGGGACCGATTTGCACTTGTAGAGGAACGATGACGTCTGATACAATCGTCTCAGCATAAATTTGAGCGTTGAGGTTGCCTCTGATCCAAATCAACTCAGTTCTTCCGCCGATCCAAATACCCGCCCATACCATGATGGTTCCACCACTATAAGGATGGACTTCCTGGCAGGATTTTAATCGCTGTTGGCGTCCAGGGGTTCTCCAGTGTCGTATACGTCTTGTATCCGGTCTCATACCAAAACGAGACTCATCAGAAAAGCACACGAAACGCCATTGTTCTTCTGCCCAATTTCTGTGTTCAAGAGCCCATTGATATCGAATCCTACGATTGTGCATTGCTATAGGTGGTACCCGAAGCGGTCTTCGGGAATGAAGGTTCACTTCATGCAAGCGGTTTCTGACTGTTTGGTCGCTAATTAAGTTCCCTGAAGAGTGATGAAGCCTCACGGCTAACATCATGGCGGTTATTGTTGGAGCTCTTCGAGTTAAGATTTGAATGTATCGGTCTTGTCTCCGTGTGGTGCAGCGATACCGTCCTCCATGGCGCTCAGCCACGGTACCAGTGCTTCGGTAACGTGTCCAAAGTCGACTGATAACACTCTGACTTGTATTCAGAGCTAAAGCTACAGTACGTTGCCGGGAACCAGCTTCTATCATTCCCACGGCTCTGAGCATTTCTTCCCTGCTTAAATGACGTCGCCGCTCCATAATAACGTTGGTTTTAATCAGTAGTAGGGAAACAGTAGCACTAATAATGTCTTCAATGCGTTGTATGTTTTTATAGGGAAAATATTGACAGCTTATTTTCATCTTTTACTCGAATTTGATTGAGAGTTCCTGATTCAAATTATGAAATGCACCAAAAAGGATCCATATAAATTTATAAAATCATAAATTTATTACAAAGCCACATCTCAATCTCAAGAAATCCGCATAAAAATGCTTGATCCCTAGACACTTTTGATGTGTGTATTTGCATAAAAATAAGATGGGGGACTAAAAATAAGTAATAAAGAAAATTTCTATCATTTTTAGAATTAATGTCTGTCTGTTTGTCTGTGTGTTTGAACACGCATCAAATCAATACTACTGAATTGATTATGAGGAAGAGAAGAAATGTATAGGCAGTATCTTGAGGTAACATTTAATCTTTATTTCATTAAAATCGGTCCATTCTATCAAAAGTTATTACAAAAACTCTATCAGTCAGGAGTAACTTTGCTAACATGTATTATGCCGGGTCCACATAATGTATTTGTTCAATCCAATCACCGTATCTGTATCGCCGACGCGTATCATGCGAGTGGTGATACGTTATCATGACACGCGGCGGTCTTGATACAGTTCGATACCATACGCGATACGGTCCGTTCCATCTCGAGTCGGTTTTTGTCCGATCGGAAAAAATAATGCATATTATTATGTGGACTCGGCATTACTTGGTCAGTGGCACTATCGAGTATTGTGTCGTTGTTTGTCAGCAGAGACCTATGCAATCAATCAAACTTCATATTTATGTAAATGTAATTACAATAATAATATCAGGGCTTTATTTAAAAACTAGCTGTACCCGCGACTCCATCCGCGTGGGAGTCGGAAAATAAAATTAGGTCGTTATTTAATTCGAAAAATAATAAAAATATTACGCAAACCACCATACAGTACCAATCAGTACCAATCTTACCCTTAATGTTGCACATCGTCACGACCCACCATCTATCTGATATCATCAATCACCAATCATCACCACGCAACCCCTATCACCAGTTACTTGTTACCAACTAACTATCTGCCAATCAGTAATCAATTCAACTTACCGACCAGAATTCGGAAAACAATATCATTTTGATTAATCTTGACCTCTGTTCTGCACGGGGTTGCGTTCAATTGGGAGGTCAAGCTGTATCTCAAGAGGACCTATTGAACCGATTGAGACAATACATAAAGTTAAGTAACAACCTCAATTTTTAAGTTACGTTAACAATCTTTTTACCTCTATAAAAAATATTAGTAATAGATCAACAAACACTGTATCGTAGTAGTTGTGCCCCTGTTCGGGCGCCCGTTATTGCTTCCTGCGGGCCTGGTAAGACACACGCATCACTGGACCGACTCAATCATTTTGATCAACGACTCATTCATTGATATTATGTTGGTTTTATGATTTAAAAGTAACAGTAATCATTACCTAACATATGATACGCGTCGGCGATACGGATACGGTGATTGGATTAAACAAATACATGTGTGGACCCGGCTCATACATGTTAGCAAGGTTGGTTCTGATGGTAGACTTTTTGTGATAACTTTTGATATAGTGGACCGATTTCAATGAAACAAAGACTAAATGTTACCTCAAGGTACTGCCTATACATTTCTTTCTAATTCCTCAAAATCAATTCAGTAGTATTGATTTGATGCGTGTTCAAACACACAGACAAACCGACAGACAGACATTAATTCTAAAAATGATAGAAATTTACTTCATTACTCATTCTTAGCCCCCCCTATTATTTTTATGCAAATATATGCAATGTACAGACACGCGGAATTTACATTCTTATTATATGTATAGATAATCAAAGTATCAGCGCTGTTTAAAAACTGTCCCAGTGCTGGGCACTGGGTACGGGCCTCCTCTCAGAATGAGAGGGGATAGACCATAGTCCACCACGCCGGCCAAGTGCGGGTAGGCAGACTTCACACACCTTGAAGAACTTTATGCAGAACTTTCAGGCATGCAGGCTTCCTCACGATGTTTTCTAAAGCAAGTGATAGTTAATTCTAATACGCACATGACTTCGAAACGTCAGCGGTGCGTGCCCCGGGATCGAAATCGCATCTTCGCCGTGGGAGGCGCATGGTTATACCACAAGGCTATCACTGCATTTTTCATTAAAATCTCTCTTATCCTTAGGAGTGATGGTTTATACACAAGTGATTGATTTCAAATCAAGAAATAGTAACATGTATTAGGGCTTCGTCACATCACCACGTTGCGGCGCCGGCACCGTGATTTTCAGTGCGCCACCGCACCGTTTTATGGCGTTATTTTCCGACTTCCACGCGGACGGAGTCGCGGGCACAGCTAGTATTATTATAAATGCGAAAGTTTTGTGTGAGAGTGTGTCTGTTTGTTACTCCTTCACGCTGTAACGGCTGGACGAATTTTAATTAAATTTGACAAATAGGTAGCCAGGACCTGGTGAAGCACTTAGGCTACTTTAATCCATTTTCACGCAGACGAAGTCGCAGGCAACAGCTAGTATAAACATAATTATGTGTTTTTCAGGCGACCAGACGATGCCACCAAACTGATCGAAGCGACTGGTTCCTATAGATAGGGGCATGTGAAGTAAAACAAATCCGTGACACCAAGAACTGGCTTTGGTTTAAAGTTAAGCAATTAAGAAGAAGCTAAGCTGCGAGATTGCATTAGACGAACTTCTTGTTTTCCATACTGAAAACTATCTTCATTACGCCGGATCCGTGTATCTGCTATCTAAATCGTACAGAGACATTGTTTTGCGACCACATTCACGTTGCACATACCCGATCTAGATTTTGTCGTATATGGCAAACCAGTTGGCTCCGCTCCAATTGCTTCCTTAACAGTTTTAAAATTATTTATTCCAAGAAAATAAAATAAATAAAACCAACTCTTCGTTGTTTTTGTATTTAATTCACACATACACACAAACTATCATACATCTCTAATAAATAGTTACGCTAACTAACCTATTTGTTAATTTTATACAAAGCTTCGGTTTTAATACCAGTTTCATACATAAAGTAGTAACTACCATTAACCTTAAATACAAAAATATTATACTACATGTTAAATTACAGTCACTTTGGTGTTAGTCGGTGGCCTTAATGTCGGCAAACAACAATGAACAATACCAGGTTAAAACGAAAACTTAACATAAAATTAACAAACACAGCCATGATCGATAAATTAACAATAGTATCACAATTCAAACTTAACAATAATTCAACGCTTAAAACTATGTAACATTAACGATATTAATTGGTCAACAAAATTATACCAAATGGTAAAAACAATGAGTTCGTAATGACAATTTTATCCCCGGTTTAAGTCCTTTATTCTCAATCACTTTGGAAACTATTGGTCGATGGGGTTTAATTTAATTATAAGCTTAACAACGCAATTTACTGTGGTGTTGGGTTTGTCGTCGTAAGTCGCTAAAATTAACAATATTGTGTGTGTAGGAGGTAATGGTGCTTAAAGTCATGAAGGGGACAAAATGGTCACTAGGATAAAAGATTACACTTTAGAAAATTAATCATGATTGTAACTGATGGATATAATAGAGCCATTTTATTGTTACATTATTATAATTTATGAATATTATGTCTTAATATATTATTATGAATAATAATAATTAGACAATGAGCAGGTAAACGGAAAATGGCAATTAAAAGTTACAATGCATGATAGTTAAAAAAATTAAAGGGCGTCCAAATAGGGTACTGACACTTACGTGGTCAAAACTCTATAAGGAGGCAAATAATACACAAGATGAAACAATATCAGGCACATTAGGGTATTAAGGCACAATGTGATTGTTTCAAGAAATAACAAAGTCAACGTAGTAGAGAAACGAAAGGAAATTGTAGGAAGGAGAAACATTAATGTACCTAGTTATGGAATCTATAGAAAAGAATGTGTCTGAAGGAAAATATAGTTTATGCAGTAAACTATCTTTTCCTTCAGACACATTCTTTTCTTTGAATTCCAAGTTGAAGAAATAGCTAAGAACAAAACAAAAACTCAACTTTGAACTAACAATCAAATCAACAATTTGGGAGGCAAACGTAATGTATAAACAAAAACTCAATAAGCAATCTTATAAAAAGTCATTGACTTTAGGGAAGATTTTTATATTAAACGTTAAGGAAAGGATTGTATACGAAAACTGTTATCGTTATAGTAACTGTAAATTCGGACATTTCAATAAACCTTATAGATGCGATACAACAAGGTTGGTACCAAAATCTCTTGCAATTTTTTTTTTAAGCACGACATTTATTGGCCATTTGAAAAACACTTGACAAAAATAATTTAGTTGTTAAATGGGTGTTTTTGGCTCAAGGTGATTTTGTGGTTTTGGTGATTGAACGAAAGGATAGTTACAACCAAATTAATAAAAAAACTAAGTCAATACGCAAATCACAAACAACTTGAAATTAAGTGATAAGAAATGCGTGGGTAGGATAACTTAAAACAAAACAAAAACTCAACTTGAATTCAACAGTCAAATAAACTATTTTTTAAGTCCAAGAATAAACAAAACCTACTAAAAAATGAATAAGCCGATAATGGAATTGAAGGGCACAAGAGAGAGAAGTGTGTGAGAGTCTCTGAGAGTGGAATAAATCGAATTTTACAAATAATTACAAAACCAAAATCTGAATCTACTTGCACATAAATGTTTAAGTTAAGTTGACGAAACAAACAACTTTAATGAAAAAATTAAATAAATGGAGCTTGGACTCAATATGGATATTTTATTGGATATCGTACTTAGATATTGTTAAAAACAAGACAAAAACATATCTTAGATTAAACAGACAAATCAAATTCTTAGTTATACCTACGTAAGTATATAAACGAAAACTTAACAAAGCTGTTTATGCGGTTTATTTTATTGAAAAGGTGATTAGGCACAAGGCTCACAATAATTTTACTAATGTGAAAAGATAAAAAAGAAAATGGGGCCATTTTAAAATATTATGGGCTTGACGTGGATTACTATTTTATAAAATTCAAAATTACCAAACAGATGGTCCTGTTTGGTAATTTCAACAACAAATATCAACCAACAAATCAATGTTTTGTCAAAAAATAAGTTATTGAAAGGTTGTTTTGGTCTAAATGTGATTTATTATACTAAAAGTGAAAATAGAGTAGGTAAGTACCTAATACAGATCAAAACATAAACTTAACGATATCAACAGTCAAATCAACAATTAAGTAGGTAACTTCAGTAATAACTACTTAATAAAATTGATGAAAGAAGTAATTTAAGTGATAATTAAGGTTTTAATTTGGGTAGTAATCTACTGAAAAAGACTTTTTTTCCGAATAACGTTATATATAGATGGGATAGTAACGAAAAAAAACGAAAACTTAACTTTAAATCAACGATTAGATAACGGAAACGTCCAAGAGCATTAAACAAAAAATCAACAAATCTAAGAATTAACTTCAACTGAAATACCTAACAACAATAATGTAGGTGTATTCTGTGTAGTACGCCATAACAAAACAAAAAATCAATCGTTTTAAACCCAAGTCTGATTATTAACTTGTTTTGAAATAATTCAAAAAGTTATCGAAAGAGTTTTTAGCTAGGTATTTAAAAAAACAAAAATTCAACAGTTACCAAACAAAAACTTAACTTAACATACCTACTGAAATAAGATACATTTAACAAATAATAACGTTCCCAGACCAGCTGGCACTTTATCGAAAAAGAAAAACAAAAAATCAACAATTAAAACACAATATGAACACAACGTTTCGGTGCTTGTAAACTATGGTTTCGTGGTAGATATTTTTGAGAGAGAAACTTAAGGACTTTAGCAAAACCTATGCTCAAACATTTTTTTTTATATAAGTACCTACTTATGGAACATAGGAGTTGTTTATTATTCGCAAAATACCAACGCGTACCAATAATAACAGCTACATGTGCAAATACTGAATTTTAATCTGGAAGCGAAATTAACAGAAAACAACTACTTTAGTAGAATCCCACAGATGTAACAAAAGCAAAAACATGTCCAAAACGTGAACAATTGAAATGGGTGCAAACAAAACATGAAACGTAACTAAGTTTTGACAACAACACCGATCATTAAGGCACTTTCGGTTCAAATGTGAACCGTTATGCTCCGAAAATAAATTTGCTGCAAGTAGGTATATCTAATATCTATCCTAACCTTACATGAAAAAGACTTCATCAGAGTTTAAACTAAACTAATTTTATGTACATAAAAGTTAAAGACATTACCTTTGAGGTGTTCGCTTAATTCCCTAAGCCACACGAAAGCCTTAAATTCTAAGTATGCCTATCCTATCTTTGGGGAGTCTAGAAATGATGGTTTGCTTCACCTCGAGTGCTCTCCTTTGGTTCGTTTGATATACATAGTTGATACTGCTGCCAGCCAACGGCAACAACAGGTTGCTTTGCAGTTGATCCTTACATCGATATTGGAATTTGGTAACGTTGGTCATTTGGGAATTTCGTATCCCTCCTTCCTCATTTTTTTCCTTTTGTCCACATCTGTAACAATTAAAAAGAAAGAAACATTTAGTAAATCTACAATATTACTTATATAAAAATGTGATGATCTTGACAGTATTTTATAGAGACAGAACTTAAATTCAACAACCCTGCAATAAAAATACACGACAATGAAAGTAAAAACACAGCACAACTTGTAATAAGTTACTTACTTTTAGTATCCGTGGAACTGGTCTGAACTTCGGTTTTGAAGGCTACTCTCATTGTACAATTTCACTTTTAATTTTACAGTAAATGAACACAACTTTACTTGTTTTAAACTTTTAATTGTCAAACTCATAACTTCGACGGAAAATTATTCGTGCACCACCGGGGGCGCGGTGGCGCGATCCCCCGGAGCTGTGCACTGTAGCGCTTACTATTCGAATGTGTTTTAATCGGCAGAATTTCGGCCTTTTTATGTGATTCCCGAAATCCCTTCCCATTTGACCGTGGGAGCGCGAGCGCACGTGGACTCCTTGCGTAAGCGCACACAATGGCTCCCTATTCTTTGTACGCATTGATTTCGTCCCCTCGAACGTCTTACCTTCTATCTGTTACCTGTACTTTAGGGGAGAAATCCTGCCCGGTGGGAACTTGTGTAATCGTAACTGAAATTGAATTATTGTAGACGATAATCACACGATTTTATTAGAGGGTTGGCTTATACTTTCACACGGTAGAGACTATTGTTATGCAAAATAGTTGTAAAATTAACGTTCGTAGCATCAGAATTTGCCGTTACTATTTGTAGTTCCCAAATACTAATTGAGGTAACAGTAATTTACCATACATATAATGCCACCCTGTTGATGCAGGCTGCGCACTTGCAATATTCAGAGCTAATCGACAAAGTTCAGTCCCCACATAACATGTTTAGTGCTAGTGCTGTACGACACCCGCTTCAGCAATATTGCTTAAATCGTGATACCTACGTAGGTAATCCCGAAGCTCTTGTTAATATAAATATTTTCAAATATACAACTAGAAAGAACAGCACAGTAGTTTGCTGTTTCAGTACCTAATAATTCACCTCTACGAAGTAGTGAAATAAAAAAAGCGAGAGCAGAAAAATATAAAATGGTATTGCACCTATCATTTTTCTTCTTGTAAAAATGAAACACGATTTATACCTACAATTTTTCTTCTTATAAAAATGAAACACAGTGGAATACCTACTTAGGTACGTACCATTTTGTAGGAAAATTCCAATTATTGCGCTATTTATAACAAATACCTACTTAAACTGTTTATAAAAAATGGGTCTCAAAAGGACAAGGAGGTACAGTCAAAAGGTAGAGAGAGAGGTAGAGATACACTTCAATTAGCAAATAGCTTTTGAACTGTCAAGGAGTCGGCTAGTTAGTCCGAAAGTTGAAATAAGTATAATTATTTTGTTAAAGGTAACCCACATACATTAATATGAAACACAAAATTGAAAAAAAATGCTCTTTTTCCTACTTTCACACTACCTATGCTTGCTATCGTAAGCTTAATAATTATACTGAAACATTTTCCTACAAAGTTCGTCAAGTTACGTCGGTACTCGAAAACTATACAGCGTATTTTAGCACAGTTTTCACTAGCAACGAAATCACAGCTCAATTACTCGGATTCGAAACCAGCGAGTACATAATAATTACGAGCAAGTGAAAGCCTACAAAAATCTAATAGGGTGTAAACAAGAGAGGTGAAACTTTAGACTGCGTACGCGACTCAGTACTTGTTAGTCATTAATTTGCAGGGTGGCACAAAGCTTAACGGGCCTCGCTCCGCGATTGACTCGCCCCAAGTGTTTTGCTGCCGAACAAAAGATCTTTTCAGCGATACCGGAGAACGTGCTTTGCTTAATATAATGAGGCCTTTATTTTATTAAGGTAAAAGAGGGTGGGTAATGCAATGATTCTTTGACTTTAAGTTGTCCAGAACCAACTTTAAATACTTGGCTTTTTCTGCAGAAATAGCTGCAGTATTAATTTGCGTTTGCAGTTTTGTCTGCATAATATTATAGTCATCTAGGATTCTAGGTACTTTATAACTTAAAGTGAGTTAGGTACTCTTAAACATTACTATAATAATGAAAACAATATTTGTATATTAATGTATTATTAGTAATATTTTTACAATATTTGTATCAAGAATTTTCGTTTAGTCCGTGGTGTAATTAATTTGAGTGTCACTAAGACTTTAATCGGACAATTAATCAGACTCGAACGCTAGATTTGGAAAAAGTCCCGTCTAAGTGAATGGGTCATTACCGAAAAGAAATTTTGAAAAGTGATTGGGATCGACAGTTTGGAGGTCTTTTATTTTGTTATTTAATGTTATGTCTGACAGCGCCCAAAAACTTCTGAACGAAACTTGAAACTTGTAAGCTTTATAGCCTGATACTTCCGTCGTCGCCTTCGTGGGAAATATTTTTCATTCAGAGGTAAATAATACGCATACGCACACACTTTTATTAAGTATGTGAGAAAATATTCATGTCCCCAATTTATTACTTAAATTTTCAATCGTCACCATTTGGTTACAGGTTCAAACAGCATTCTCAACAAGAAAGAAAATTGTAAAAAATATATATATTTGAAAAAAAAATACAAAACCACGTTTCTAAAACGGACTAAAAAGTATAAAATAATTTCTAATGAGATGAAAAACGTGGGGCTCATCTTACTTTATGTGCCCCACGTTTTGCATTTCATTAGAAATCATTTTATACTATTAAGTCCGTTTTAAAAACGTGGTTTTGTAGGTAATTTATTTTTATTTTTAAATATCTAATTATTTTTTTTACTTTTCAGTCCATGTTATTGCATTGTCATTTAAATTACATAGGTAGGTATACCAAATTTCAGCTTAGTCCGATGCCAGCAAGTGCTGGAAAAATGAATTGCAAAATTTGTACCGAACACACAGACAGACGGACAGACAGGCAAGAAAGCGAGTTAATAAAAACGTGGTAATAATAAAAAACATGAAACTTGACTGCGTTAAATTTAAATACATAATATTTAAATTTAACGCAGTCAAGTTTCATGTTTTTTATTATTACCACGTTTTTATTATTGTCACTCCCACAGTGAACTTCATTTTCAAATCTATCAAACCGTTTAGGCTACAGAGCATGCCAAAGAAATAGACCTACATTCATACACTCGAAAAACATTATGCTCTTTCTGGGGCAGTTAAGTAAAAAATTGGGATCGTTGGGTAAAAAATATGCTGTTTGGTTACATTACTTTCGAGAGTGAATCGGTTTCTTCTAGGCAAGCGTGATCCATCGTAGACCGCATCATCGCATACCATCAGGCGAGATGGCGGTCAGAAGCAAGCGTATTAGTTAAGTATATATATCTATTTTTAAATACTTTTGACTTGAAAAAAATTACTTGAATCTCAACACGCCGGATCCGTTTCATTTCATATCTATTAAAGGTGGAGAGGATACAAATCGATATCCTTGCGGAAGCGACCAGGTGCACATTATCCACCCGCAATAGGTACCGTCCGCTTTCTCACGCTTGCACAAATACAAACACGCTACTGCACTACGGTAACGCGTGTTACATGCCTAAATATCCGATATGCCGATTGTAACACAAATGCCATTTTACGATTACACGTCAGATTTGAGCAATTTTGAAATAAAATTGTTGGTTGAATGTATCCGATCCAAATTAAGCTACGGTTTGTCATGTCGGTGAACTTAGCAGATCATTTCCCAGCAGATCAAAAAAAAATGTGAGTTCTTTTCGCATGCAGCTGAGTTCTACAGTTCCTGATACTTTTTAGAAATAGTTCTGGCGTTTTAACCCAAAAAAAACTCGGTTAAAAATATGATCTGCCAACTTCCCGTAGCAGATCATTTTTGGCGGATCGACATAAAAACTGAAATCTCAGCACATGGAGCTTAGTTCTATAGTTCCTGATACTTTTTAGTCATAGTTCTGTCGATTTTACCTAAAAAAAAAATTGTCAAAGAAATAATCTGCACCAAGATAAAATTAAAATATTTTAAATTAAAAAAACACTGTAAAACATTCGTCAGGACTCAGAACTTGTTTGTTTATTATAAACGTGAGCCTAACCTATAATTTAAAATACAAAAAAAAACCCAGCACTCACTTTAGAGTAACAGCAGAGCAGGTAATAAAGTGAAAAATATAGAAATAATAGAGCTAAATTTCATTAAAGCTTAAATTTGTATTGTGTACCTATTCGACAAGAGCTAGAACTCTTTTGCATATCATAGTCCCAAACGTTAGCTAAAATCTAAACTACAAAATAAACCCAGAACTCACATTCAAGTATCAGCAGAGCAGGGTAAGTATGAAAATACTGATGAAACAATTATAAGTTTGATTAATATGAAAAAAAAAAATAGTTCTGAACTAGCCAGGGGTGGGAACTCTTCAGTTTATCATAGAACAATACCTCAGCTGAAATCAAGATCACAAAGTATACCTAGAACACTCTTAAAAATATCAGCAGAGCAGGGTAGTATGAAAATACTGATAAAAAAACTATATTTTCAATTCATTTGGAAAAAATAAATAGTTCTGAACTAGCCACGGGCGGGAACTCTTTTGTTTATCATAGAACAATACCTCAGCTAAAATATAGACCACAAAGTAAACCTAGAACACTCTTAAAAATATCAGCAGAGCAGGGTAGTATGAAAATACTGATTTAAATATTATAAGTTTGATTCATATGAAAAAAAATAGTTCTAAACTAGCCACGGGCGGGAACTCTTTTGTTTATCATAGAACAATACCTCAGCTGAAATATAGACCACAAAGTAAACCTAGAACACTTTTAAAAATATCAGCAGAGCAGGGTAGTATGAAAATACTAATGAAAAAACTATATTTTCAATTCATTTGGACAAAATAAATAGTTCTGAACCAGCCAGGGACGAGAACTCTTTTGATTATAATAAACCAATACCTTGACTATATTCTTAATCACAAAATAAACCATAAACTCTATTAAAAATATCAGCAGAGCAGGGTTGTATGATAATAATGTTGAAAAAACTATAAGTTCAATTCATTTGGAAAAAAAAAATAGTTCTGAACTAGCCACAGGCGGAAACTCTTCTGTTTATCATAGAACAATACCTCAGCTAAAATCTAGACCACAAAGTTAACCTAGAACACTCTTAAAAATATCAGCAGAGCAGGGTAGTATGATAATAATGTTGAAAAAACTATAAGTTCAATTCATTTGGAAAAAATAAATAGTTCTGAACTAGCAACAGGCGAGAACTCTTCTGTTTATCATAGAACAATACCTCAGCTAAAATCAAAACTACAAAGTTAACCTAGAACACTCTTAAAAATATCAGCAGAGCAGGGTTGTATGAAAATATTGTTGAAAATACTATAAGTGCAATGTATTTGAAAAAAAAAATAGTTCTGATCTAGCCACGGACGGGAACTCTTTTGATTATAATAGACAAATACCTTGACTAAATGCTTGACCACAAAATAAACCGGGAACTCTGTTAAAAATATCAGCAGAGCAGGGTTGTATGATAATAATGTTGAAAAAACTATAAGTTCAATTCATTTGGAAAAAAAAAATAGTTCTGAACTAGCCGCAGGCGGGAACTCTTCTGTTTATTATAGAACAATACCTCAGCTAAAACCTAGACCACAAAGTAAACCTAGAACACTCTTAAAAATATCAGCAGAGCAGGGTAGTATGAAAATACTGATGAATATATTATAAGTTTGATTCATTTGAAAAAAAAAATAGTTCTGAACTAGCCACGGGCGGGAACTCTTTTGTTTATCATAGAACGATACCTCAGCTAAAATACCGACCACAAACTAAACCTAGAACACTTTTAAAAATATCAGCAGAGCAGGGTAGTATGAAAATACTGATGAAAAAATTATAAGTTTGATTCATTTGAAAAAAAAAATAGTTCTGAACTAGCCAGGGGCGGGAACTCTTTTGTTTATCATAGAACAATACCTCAGCTAAAATCTAGACTACAAAGTAAATCTAGAACACTCTTAAAAATATCAGCAGAGCAGGGTTGTATGAAAATATTGTTGAAAAAACTATAAGTTCAATTCATTTGGAAAAAAAAAATAGTTCTGAACTAGCCACAGGCGGGAACTCTTCTGTTTATCATAGAACAATACCGCAGCTAAAACGTAAACCACAAAGTTTACCTAGAACACTCTTAAAAATATCAGCAGAGCAGGGTAGTATGATAATAATGTTGAAAAAACTATAAGTTCAATTCATTTGGAAAAAAAAATAGTTCTGATCTAGCCACGGACGGGAACTCTTTTGATTATAATAGACAAATACCTTGACTAAATGTTTTACCACAAAATAAACCGGGAACTCTGTTAAAAATATCAGCAGAGCAGGGTTGTATGATAATAATATTGAAAAAACAATAAGTTCAATTCATTTGGAAAAAAAAAATTGTTCTGAACTAGACACAGGCGGGAACTCTTCTGTTTATCATAGAACAATACCGCAGCCAAAATTTAGACTACAAAGTAAACCTAGAACACTCTTAAAAATATCAGCAGAGCAGGGTAGTATGAAAATACTGATGAAAATATTATAAGTTTGATTCATTTGAAAAAAAAAATAGTTCTGAACTAGCCACGGGCGGGAACTCTTCTGTTTATCATAGAACGATATTTCAGCTGAAATATAGACCACAAAGTAAACCTAGAACACTCTTAAAAATATCAGCAGAGCAGGGTAGTATGAAAATACTGATGAAAAAACTATATTTTCAATTCATTTGGAAAAAATAAATAGTTCTGAACTAGCCACAGGCGGGAACTCTTCTGTTTATCATAGAACAATACCTCAGCTAAAATCTAAACCACAAAGTTAACCTAGAACACTCTTAAAAATATCAGCAGAGCAGGGTAGTATGATAATAATGTTGAAAAAACTATAAGTTCAATTCATTTGCAAAAAAAAAATAGTTCTGATCTAGCCACGGACGGGAACTCTTTTGATTATAATAGACAAATACCTTGACTAAATGCTTGACCACAAAATAAACCGGGAACTCTGTTAAAAATATCAGCAGAGCAGGGTAGTATGAAAATACTGATGAAAATATTATAAGTTTGATTCATTTGAAAAAAAAAATAGTTCTGATCTAGCCACGGGCGGGAACTCTTTTGTTTATCATAGAACGATACCTCAGCTAAAACACAGACCACAAACTAAACCTAGAACACTTTTAAAAATATCAGCAGAGCAGGGTAGTATGAAAATACTGATGAAAAAATTATAAGTTTGATTCATTTGAAAAAAAAAATAGTTCTGAACAAGCCAGGGGCGGGAACTCTTTTGTTTATCATAGAACAATAACTCAGCTGAAATCTAGACCACAAAGTATACCTAGAACACTCTTAAAAATATCAACAGAGCAGGGTAGTATAAAAATACTGATAAAAAAAACTATATTTTCAATTCATTTGGAAAAAATAAATAGTTCTGAACTAGCCACGGGCGGGAACTCTTTTGTTTATCATAGAACGATACCTCAGCTGAAATCTAGACCACAAAGTTAATCTAGAACACTCTTAAAAATATCAGCAGAGCAGGGTTGTATGAAAATATTGTTGAAAAAACTATAAGTGCAATGTATTTGAAAAAAAAATAGTTCTGATCTAGCCACGAACGGGAACTCTTTTGATTATAATAGACAAATACCTTGACTAAATGCTTGACCACAAAATAAACCGGGAACTCTGTTAAAAATATCAGCAGAGCAGGGTTGTATGATAATAATGTTGAAAAAACTATAAGTTCAATTCATTTGGAAAAAAAAAAATAGTTCTGAACTAGCCACAGGCGGGAACTCTTCTGTTTATCATAGAACAATACCTCAGCTAAAATCTAGACCACAAAGTAAACCTAGAACACTCTTAAAAATATCAGCAGAGCAGGGTAGTCTGAAAATACTGATGAAAATATTATAAGTCTGATTCATTTGAAAAAAAAAATATTTCTGAACTAGCCACGGGCGGGAACTCTTTTGTTTATCATAGAACGATACCTCAGCTAAAATACAGACCACAAACTAAACCTAGAACACTTTTAAAAATATCAGCAGAGCAGGGTAGTATGAAAATACTGATGAAAAAATTATAAGTTTGATTCATTTGAAAAAAAAAATAGTTCTGAACTAGCCAGGGGCGGGAACTCTTTTGTTTATCATAGAACAATACCTCAGCTAAAATCTAGACTACAAAGTAAATCTAGAATACTCTTAAAAATATCAGCAGAGCAGGGTTGTATGAAAATATTGTTGAAAAAACTATAAGTGCAATGTATTTGAAAAAAAAAATAGATCTGATCTAGCCACGGACGGGAACTCTTTTGATTATAATAGACAAATACCTTGACTAAATGCTTGACCACAAAATAAACCGGGAACTGTTAAAAATATCAGCAGAGCAGGGTTGTATGATAATAATGTAGAAAAAACTATAAGTTCAATTCATTTGGAAAAAAAAAATAGTTCTGAACTAGCCACGGGCGGGAACTCTTTTGTTTATCATAGAACGATACCTCAGCTAAAATACAGACCACAAACTAAACCTAGAACACTTTTAAAAATATCAGCAGAGCAGGGTAGTATGAAAATACTGATGAAAAAATTATAAGTTTGATTCATTTGAAAAAAAAAATAGTTCTGAACTAGCCAGGGGCGGGAACTCTTTTGTTTATCATAGAACAATACCTCAGCTAAAATCTAGACTACAAAGTAAATCTAGAATACTCTTAAAAATATCAGCAGAGCAGGGTTGTATGAAAATATTGTTGAAAAAACTATAAGTGCAATGTATTTGAAAAAAAAAATAGATCTGATCGAGCCACGGACGGGAACTCTTTTGATTATAATAGACAAATACCTTGACTAAATGCTTGACCACAAAATAAACTGGGAACTCTGTTAAAAATATCAGCAGAGCAGGGTTGTATGATAATAATGTTGAAAAAACTATAAGTTCAATGCATTTGGAAAAAAAAAATAGTTCTGAACTAGCCACAGGCGGGAACTCTTCCGTTTATCATAGAACAATACCTCAGCTAAAATGTAAACCACAAAGTTTACCTAGAACACTCTTAAAAATATCAGCAGAGCAGGGTAGTATGATAATAATGTAGAAAAAACTATAAGTTCAATTCATTTGCAAAAAAAAAATAGTTCTGATCTAGCCACGGACGATAAACTCTTTTGATTATAATAGACAAATACCTTGACTAAATGCTTGACCACAAAATAAACCGGGAACTCTGTTAAAAATATCAGCAGAGCAGGGTAGTATGAAAATACTGATGAAAATATTATAAGTTTGATTCATTTGAAAAAAAAAATAGTTCTGAACTAGCCACGGGCGGGAACTCTTTTGTTTATCATAGAACGATACCTCAGCTAAAACACAGACCACAAACTAAACCTAGAACACTTTTAAAAATATCAGCAGAGCAGGGTAGTATGAAAATACTGATGAAAAAATTATAAGTTTGATTCATTTGAAAAAAAAATAGTTCTGAACAAGCCAGGGGCGGGAACTCTTTTGTTTATCATAGAACAATAACTCAGCTGAAATCTAGACCACAAAGTATACCTAGAACACTCTTAAAAATATCAACAGATTAGGGTAGTATAAAAATACTGATAAAAAAACTATATTTTCAATTCATTTGGAATAAATAAATAGTTCTGAACTAGCCACGGGCGGGAACTCTTTTGTTTATCATAGAACGATACCTCAGCTGAAATCTAGACCACAAAGTAAATCTAGAACAAAAAAATAAATAGTTCTGAACTAGCCACGGGCGGGAACTCTTTTGTTTATCATAGAACGATACCTCAGCTGAAATCTATACCACAAAGTATACCTAGAACACTCTTAAAAATATCAACAGAGCAGGGTAGTATAAAAATACTGATAAAAAAACTATATTTTCAATTCATTTGGAAAAAATAAATAGTTCTGAACCAGCCAGGGACAAGAACTCTTTTGATTATAACAAACCAATACCTTGACTATATTCTTAATCACAAAATAAACCAGAAACTCTATTAAAAATATCAGCAGAGCAGGGTAGTATGAAAATACTGATGAAAAAATTATAAGTTTGATTCATTTGAAAAAAAATAATAGTTCTGAACTAGCCACAGGCGGGAACTCTTCTGTTTATCATAGAACAATACCTCAGCTAAAATATAGACCACAAAGTAAACCTAGAACACTCTTAAAAATATCAGCAGAGCAGGGTAGTATGAAAATACTGATGAAAATATTATAAGTTTGATTCATTTGAAAAAAAAAATAGTTCTGAACTAGCCACGGGCGGGAACTCTTTTGTTTATCATAGAACGATACCTCAGCTAAAATACAGACCACAAACTAAACCTAGAACACTTTTAAAAATATCAGCAGAGCAAGGTAGTATGAAAATACTGATGAAAAAATTATAAGTTTGATTCATTTGAAAAAAAAAATAGTTCTGAACTAGCCAGGGGCGGGAACTCTTTTGTTTATCATAGAACAATACCTCAGCTAAAATCTAGACTACAAACTAAACCTAGAACACTTTTAAAAATATCAGCAGAGCAAGGTAGTATGAAAATACTGATGAAAAAATTATAAGTTTGATTCATTTGAAAAAAAAAATAGTTCTGAACTAGCCAGGGGCAGGAACTCTTTTGTTTATCATAGAACAATACCTCAGCTAAAATCTAGACTACAAAGTAAATCTAGAACACTCTTAAAAATATCAGCAGAGCAGGGTTGTATGAAAATATTGTTGAAAAAACTATAAGTTCAATTCATTTGGAAAAAAAAAATTGTTCTGAACTAGCCACAGGCGGGAACTCTTCTGTTTATCATAGAACAATACCTCAGCTAAAATGTAAACCACAAAGTTTACCTAGAACACTCTTAAAAATATCAGCAGAGCAGGGTAGTATGATAATAATGTTGAAAAAACTATAAGTTCAATTCATTTGGAAAAAAAAATAGTTCTGATCTAGCCACGGACGGGAACTCTTTTGATTATAATAGACAAATACCTTGACTAAATGCTTGACCACAAAATAAACCGGGAACTCTATTAAAAATATCAGCAGAGCAGGGTTGTATGATAATAATATTGAAAAAACAATAAGTTCAATTCATTTGGAAAAAAAAAATAGTTCTGAACTAGCCACAGGCGGGAACTCTTCTGTTTATCATAGAACAATACCTCAGCTAAAATCTAAACCACAAAGTTAACCTAGAACACTCTTAAAAATATCAGCAGAGCAGGGTAGTATGATAATAATGTTGAAAAAACTATAAGTTCAATTCATTTGGAAAAAAAAATAGTTCTGATCTAGCCACGGACGGGAACTCTTTTGATTATAATAGACAAGTACCTTGACTTAATGCTTGACCACAAAATAAACCGGGAACTCTGTTAAAAATATCAGCAGAGCAGGGTTGTATGATAATAATATTGAAAAAACAATAAGTGCTGATATTTTTAACAGAGTTCCCGGTTTATTTTGTGGTCAAGCATTAAGTCAAGGTATTTGTCTATTATAATCAAAAGAGTTCCCGTCCGTGGCTAGATCAGAACTATTTTTTTTTTCAAATGAATTGCACTTATAGTTTTTTCAACAATATTTTCATACAACCCTGCTCTGCTGATATTTTTAACAGAGTTCCCGGTTTATTTTGTGGTCAAGCATTAAGTCAAGGTACTTGTCTATTATAATCAAAAGAGTTCCCGTCCGTGGCTAGATCAGAACAATTTTTTTTCAAATGAATTGCACTTATAGTTTTTTCAACAATATTTTCAAACAACCCTGCTCTGCTGATATTTTTAAGAGTGTTCTAGGTTTACTTTGTGGTCCAGATTTTAGCTAAGGTATTGTTCTATGATAAACAAAAGAGTTCTCGCCCGTGGCTAGTTCAAAACTATTTTTTTTTTTTCAAATGAATTGAACTTATATTTTTTTAACATTATTTTCATTTAACCCTGCTCTGCTGATATTTTTAAGAGTGTTCTAGGTTAACTTTGTGGACTAGATTTTAGCTGAGGTATTGTTCTATGATAAACAGAACAGTTCCCGCCTGTGGCTAGTTCAGAACTATTATTTTTTTTCAAATGAATCAAACTTATAATTTTTTCATCAGTATTTTCATACTACCCTGCTCTGCTGATATTTTTAATAAAGTTTCTGGTTTATTTTGTGATTAAGAATATAGTCAAGGTATTGGTTTATTATAATCAAAAGAGTTCTTGTCCCTGGCTGGTTCAGAACTATTAATTTTTTCCAAATGAATTGAAAATATAGTTTTTTCATTAGTATTTTCAAACTACCCTGCTCTGCTGATATTTTTAAGAGTGTTCTAGGTTTACTTTGTGGTATAGATTTCAGCTGAGGTATCGTTCTATGATAAACAAAAGAGTTCCCGCCCGTGGCTAGTTCAGAACTATTTATTTTTTCCAAATGAATTGAAAATATAGTTTTTTTATCAGTATTTTTATACTACCCTGCTCTGTTGATATTTTTAAGAGTGTTCTAGGTATATTTTGTAGTCTAGATTTCAGCTGAAGTATTGTTCTATGATAAAGAAAAGAGTTCCCGCCCCTGGCTAGTTCAGAACTATTTTTTTTTTCAAATGAATCAAACTTATAATTTTTTCATCAGTATTTTCATACTACCCTGCTCTGCTGATATTTTTAAAAGTGTTCTAGGTTTAGTTTGTGGTCTGTGTTTTAGCTGAGGTATTGTTCTATGATAAACAAAAGAGTTCCCGCCCGTGGCTAGTTCAGAACTATTTTTTTTTTCAAATGAATCAAACTTATAATATTTTCATCAGTATTTTCATACTACCCTGCTCTGCTGATATTTTTGACAGAGTTCCCGGTTTATTTTGTGGTCAAGCATTTAGTCAAGGTATTTGTCTATTATAATCAAAAGAGTTCCCGTCCGTGGCTAGATCAGAACTATTTTTTTTTTCCAAATGAATTGAACTTATAGTTTTTTCAACATTATTATCATACTACCCTGCTTTGCTGATATTTTTAAGAATGTTCTAGGTTAACTTTGTGGTTTAGATTTTAGCTGAGGTATTGTTCTATGATAAACAGAAGAGTTCCCGCCTGTGGCTAGTTCAGAACTATTTTTTTTTCCAAATGAATTGAACTTATAGTTTTTTCAACATTATTATCATACTACCCTGCTCTGCTGATATTTTTAAGAGTGTTCTAGGTAAATTTTGTGGTTTACATTTTAGCTGAGGTACTGTTCTATGATAAACAAAAGAGTTCCCGCCCGTGGCAAGTTCAGAACTATTTTTTTTTTCAAATGAATCAAACTTATAATATTTTCATCAGTATTTTCATACTACCCTGCTCTGCTGATATTTTTGACAGAGTTCCCGGTTTATTTTGTGGTCAAGCATTTAGTCAAGGTATTTGTCTATTATAATCAAAAGAGTTCCCGTCCGTGGCTAGATCAGAACTATTTTTTTTTTCCAAATGAATTGAACTTATAGTTTTTTCAACATTATTATCATACTACCCTGCTCTGCTGATATTTTTAAGAGTGTTCTAGGTAAATTTTGTGGTTTACATTTTAGCTGAGGTATTGTTCTATGATAAACAAAAGAGTTCCCGCCCGTGGCTAGTTCAGAACTATTTTTTTTTTCAAATGAATCAAACTTATAATTTTTTCATCAGTATTTTCATACTACCCTGCTCTGCTGATATTTTTAAAAGTGTTCTAGGTTTAGTTTGTGGTCTGTATTTTAGCTGAGGTATCGTTCTATGATAAACAAAAGAGTTCCCGCCCGTGGCTAGTTCAGAACTATTTATTTTTTCCAAATGAATTGAAAATATAGTTTTTTTATCAGTATTTTTATACTACCCTGCTCTGTTGATATTTTTAAGAGTGTTCTAGGTATACTTTGTGGTCTAGATTTCAGCTGAGTTATTGTTCTATGATAAACAAAAGAGTTCCCGCCCCTGGCTTGTTCAGAACTATTTTTTTTTTCAAATGAATCAAACTTATAATTTTTTCATCAGTATTTTCATACTACCCTGCTCTGCTGATATTTTTAAAAGTGTTCTAGGTTTAGTTTGTGGTCTGTGTTTTAGCTGAGGTATCGTTCTATGATAAACAGAAGAGTTCCCGCCTGTGGCTAGTTCAGAACAATTTTTTTTTTCCAAATGAATTGAACTTATTGTTTTTTCAATATTATTATCATACAACCCTGCTCTGCTGATATTTTTAACAGAGTTCCCGGTTTATTTTGTGGTCAAGCATTTAGTCAAGGTATTTGTCTATTATAATCAAAAGAGTTCCCGTCCGTGGCTAGATCAGAACTATTTTTTTTTCCAAATGAATTGAACTTATAGTTTTTTCAACATTATTATCATACTACCCTGCTCTGCTGATATTTTTAAGAGTGTTCTAGATTAACTTTGTGGTTAAGATTTTAGCTGAGGTATTGTTCTATGATAAACAGAAGAGTTCTCGCCTGTGGCTAGTTCAGAACTATTTTTTTTTTCCAAATGAATTGAACTTATAGTTTTTTCAACATTATTATCATACTACCCTGCTCTGCTGATATTTTTAAGAGTGTTCTAGGTAAACTTTGTGGTTTACATTTTAGCTGAGGTATTGTTCTATGATAAACAGAAGAGTTCCCGCCTGTGGCTAGTTCAGAACTATTTTTTTTTTCCAAATGAATTGAACTTATAGTTTTTTCAACAATATTTTCATACAACCCTGCTCTGCTGATATTTTTAAGAGTGTTCTAGATTTACTTTGTAGTCTAGATTTTAGCTGAGGTATTGTTCTATGATAAACAAAAGAGTTCCCGCCCCTGGCTAGTTCAGAACTATTTTTTTTTCAAATGAATCAAACTTATAATTTTTTCATCAGTATTTTCATACTACCTTGCTCTGCTGATATTTTTAAAAGTGTTCTAGGTTTAGTTTGTGGTCTGTATTTTAGCTGAGCTATCGTTCTATGATAAACAAAAGAGTTCCCTTCCGTGGCTAGTTCAGAACTATTTATTTTTTCCAAATGAATTGAAAATATAGTTTTTTTATCAGTATTTTTATACTACCCTGCTCTGTTGATATTTTTAAGAGTGTTCTAGGTATACTTTGTGGTCTAGATTTCAGCTGAGTTATTGTTCTATGATAAACAAAAGAGTTCCCGCCCCTGGCTTGTTCAGAACTATTTTTTTTTTCAAATGAATCAAACTTATAATTTTTTCATCAGTATTTTCATACTACCCTGCTCTGCTGATATTTTTAAAAGTGTTCTAGGTTTAGTTTGTGGTCTGTGTTTTAGCTGAGGTATCGTTCTATGATAAACAAAAGAGTTCCCGCCCGTGGCTAGTTCAGAACTATTTTTTTTTTCAAATGAATCAAACTTATAATATTTTCATCAGTATTTTCATACTACCCTGCTCTGCTGATATTTTTAACAGAGTTCCCGGTTTATTTTGTGGTCAAGCATTTAGTCAAGGTATTTATTTGTCTATTATAATCAAAAGAGTTCCCGTCCGTCGCTAGATCAGAACTATTTTTTTTTTGCAAATGAATTGAACTTATAGTTTTTTCAACATTATTATCATACTACCCTGCTCTGCTGATATTTTTAAGAGTGTTCTAGGTTAACTTTGTGGTTTAGATTTTAGCTGAGGTATTGTTCTATGATAAACAGAAGAGTTCCCGCCTGTGGCTAGTTCAGAACTATTTTTTTTTTCCAAATGAATTGAAATTATAGTTTTTTCAACATTATTATCATACAACCCTGCTCTGCTGATATTTTTAACAGAGTGCCCGGTTTATTTTGTAGTTTTTGTTTAAGTTAAGGTATTGATTTATTATAATCAAAAGAGTTCTCGTCCCTGGCTGGTTCAGAACTATTTATTTTTTCCAAATGAATTGAAAATATAGTTTTTTCATCAGTATTTTCATACTACCCTGCTCTGCTGATATTTTTAAGAGTGTTCTAGGTTTACTTTGTGGTCTATATTTCAGCTGAAATATCGTTCTATGATAAACAGAAGAGTTCCCGCCCGTGGCTAGTTCAGAACTATTTTTTTTTTCAAATGAATCAAACTTATAATATTTTCATCAGTATTTTCATACTACCCTGCTCTGCTGATATTTTTAAGAGTGTTCTAGGTTTACTTTGTAGTCTAAATTTTGGCTGCGGTATTGTTCTATGATAAACAGAAGAGTTCCCGCCTGTGGCTAGTTCAGAACAATTTTTTTTTTCCAAATGAATTGAACTTATTGTTTTTTCAATATTATTATCATACAACCCTGCTCTGCTGATATTTTTAACAGAGTTCCCGGTTTATTTTGTGGTCAAGCATTTAGTCAAGGTATTTGTCTATTATAATCAAAAGAGTTCCCGTCCGTGGCTAGATCAGAACTATTTTTTTTTCCAAATGAATTGAACTTATAGTTTTTTCAACATTATTATCATACTACCCTGCTCTGCTGATATTTTTAAGAGTGTTCTAGGTTAACTTTGTGGTTAAGATTTTAGCTGAGGTATTGTTCTATGATAAACAGAAGAGTTCTCGCCTGTGGCTAGTTCAGAACTATTTTTTTTTTCCAAATGAATCGAACTTATAGTTTTTTCAACATTATTATCATACTACCCTGCTCTGCTGATATTTTTAAGAGTGTTCTAGGTAAACTTTGTGGTTTACATTTTAGCTGAGGTATTGTTCTATGATAAACAAAAGAGTTCCCGCCCGTGGCTAGTTCAGAACTATTTATTTTTTCCAAATGAATTGAAAATATAGTTTTTTCATCAGTATTTTCATACTACCCTGCTCTGCTGATATTTTTAAGAGTGTTCTAGGTTTACTTTGTGGTCTATATTTCAGCTGAAATATCGTTCTATGATAAACAGAAGAGTTCCCGCCTGTGGCTAGTTCAGAACTATTTTTTTTTCCAAATGAATTGAACTTATAGTTTTTTCAACATTATTATCATACTATCCTGCTCTGCTGATATTTTTAAGAGTGTTCTAGGTAAATTTTGTGGTTTACATTTTAGCTGAGGTACTGTTCTATGATAAACAGAAGAGTTCCCGCCTGTGGCTAGTTCAGAACTATTTTTTTTTTCCAAATGAATTGAACTTATAGTTTTTTCAACATTATTATCATACAACCCTGCTCTGCTGATATTTTTAACAGAGTTCCCGGTTTATTTTGTGGTCAAGCATTTAGTCAAGGTATTTGTCTATTATAATCAAAAGAGTTCCCGTCCGTGGCTAGATCAGAACTATTTTTTTTTCCAAATGAATTGAACTTATAGTTTTTTCAACATTATTATCATACTACCCTGCTCTGCTGATATTTTTAAGAGTGTTCTAGGTTAACTTTGTGGTTTAGATTTTAGCTGAGGTATTGTTCTTTGATAAACAGAAGAGTTCCCGCCTGTGGCTAGTTCAGAACTATTTTTTTTTTTCAAATGAATTGAACTTATAGTTTTTTCAACATTATTATCATACTACCCTGCTCTGCTGATATTTTTAAGAGTGTTCTAGGTAAACTTTGTGGTTTACATTTTAGCTGAGGTATTGTTCTATGATAAACAGAAGAGTTCCCGCCTGTGGCTAGTTCAGAACTATTTTTTTTTTTCCAAATGAATTGAACTTATAGTTTTTTCAACATTATTATCATACAACCCTGCTCTGCTGATATTTTTAACAGAGTTCCCGGTTTATTTTGTGGTCAAGCATTTAGTCAAGGTATTTGTCTATTATAATCAAAAGAGTTCCCGTCCGTGGCTAGATCAGAACTATTTTTTTTTTCAAATACATTGCTCTTATAGTTTTTTCAACAATATTTTCATACAACCCTGCTCTGCTGATATTTTTAAGAGTGTTCTAGATTAACTTTGTGGTCTAGATTTCAGCTGAGGTATCGTTCTATGATAAACAAAAGAGTTCCCGCCCGTGGCTAGTTCAAAACTATTTATTTTTTCCAAATGAATTGAAAATATAGTTTTTTTATCAGTATTTTTATACTACCCTGCTCTGTTGATATTTTTAAGAGTGTTCTAGGTATACTTTGTGGTCTAGATTTCAGCTGAGTTATTGTTCTATGATAAACAAAAGAGTTCCCGCCCCTGGCTTGTTCAGAACTATTTTTTTTTTCAAATGAATCAAACTTATAATTTTTTCATCAGTATTTTCATACTACCCTGCTCTGCTGATATTTTTAAAAGTGTTCTAGGTTTAGTTTGTGGTCTGTGTTTTAGCTGAGGTATCGTTCTATGATAAACAAAAGAGTTCCCGCCCGTGGCTAGTTCAGAACTATTTTTTTTTTTCAAATGAATCAAACTTATAATATTTTCATCAGTATTTTCATACTACCCTGCTCTGCTGATATTTTTAACAGAGTTCCCGGTTTATTTTGTGGTCATGCATTTAGTCAAGGTATTTGTCTATTATAATCAAAAGAGTTTATCGTCCGTGGCTAGATCAGAACTATTTTTTTTTTGCAAATGAATTGAACTTATAGTTTTTTCAACATTATTATCATACTACCCTGCTCTGCTGATATTTTTAAGAGTGTTCTAGGTTAACTTTGTGGTTTAGATTTTAGCTGAGGTATTGTTCTATGATAAACAGAAGAGTTCCCGCCTGTGGCTAGTTCAGAACTATTTTTTTTTTCCAAATGAATTGAAATTATAGTTTTTTCAACATTATTATCATACAACCCTGCTCTGCTGATATTTTTAACAGAGTGCCCGGTTTATTTTGTAGTCTTTGTTTAAGTTAAGGTATTGATTTATTATAATCAAAAGAGTTCTCGTCCCTGGCTGGTTCAGAACTATTTATTTTTTCCAAATGAATTGAAAATATAGTTTTTTCATCAGTATTTTCATACTACCCTGCTCTGCTGATATTTTTAAGAGTGTTCTAGGTTTACTTTGTGGTCTATATTTCAGCTGAAATATCGTTCTATGATAAACAGAAGAGTTCCCGCCCGTGGCTAGTTCAGAACTATTTTTTTTTTCAAATGAATCAAACTTATAATTTTTTCATCAGTATTTTCATACTACCCTGCTCTGCTGATATTTTTAAAAGTGTTCTAGGTTTAGTTTGTGGTCTGTATTTTAGCTGAGGTATCGTTCTATGATAAACAAAAGAGTTCCCGCCCGTGGCTAGTTCAGAACTATTTATTTTTTCCAAATGAATTGAAAATATAGTTTTTTTATCAGTATTTTTATACTACCCTGCTCTGTTGATATTTTTAAGAGTGTTCTAGGTATACTTTGTGGTCTAGATTTCAGCTGAGTTATTGTTCTATGATAAACAAAAGAGTTCCCGCCCCTGGCTTGTTCAGAACTATTTTTTTTTTCAAATGAATCAAACTTATAATTTTTTCATCAGTATTTTCATACTACCCTGCTCTGCTGATATTTTTAAAAGTGTTCTAGGTTTAGTTTGTGGTCTGTATTTTAGCTGAGGTATCGTTCTATGATAAACAAAAGAGTTCCCGCCCGTGGCTAGTTCAGAACTATTTATTTTTTCCAAATGAATTGAAAATATAGTTTTTTTATCAGTATTTTTATACTACCCTGCTCTGTTGATATTTTTAAGAGTGTTCTAGGTATACTTTGTGGTCTAGATTTCAGCTGAGTTATTGTTCTATGATAAACAAAAGAGTTCCCGCCCCTGGCTTGTTCAGAACTATTTTTTTTTTCAAATGAATCAAACTTATAATTTTTTCATCAGTATTTTCATACTACCCTGCTCTGCTGATATTTTTAAAAGTGTTCTAGGTTTAGTTTGTGGTCTGTGTTTTAGCTGAGGTATCGTTCTATGATAAACAGAAGAGTTCCCGCCTGTGGCTAGTTCAGAACAATTTTTTTTTTCCAAATGAATTGAACTTATTGTTTTTTCAATATTATTATCATACAACCCTGCTCTGCTGATATTTTTAACAGAGTTCCCGGTTTATTTTGTGGTCAAGCATTTAGTCAAGGTATTTGTCTATTATAATCAAAAGAGTTCCCGTCCGTGGCTAGATCAGAACTATTTTTTTTTCCAAATGAATTGAACTTATAGTTTTTTCAACATTATTATCATACTACCCTGCTCTGCTGATATTTTTAAGAGTGTTCTAGATTAACTTTGTGGTTAAGATTTTAGCTGAGGTATTGTTCTATGATAAACAGAAGAGTTCTCGCCTGTGGCTAGTTCAGAACTATTTTTTTTTTCCAAATGAATTGAACTTATAGTTTTTTCAACATTATTATCATACTACCCTGCTCTGCTGATATTTTTAAGAGTGTTCTAGGTAAACTTTGTGGTTTACATTTTAGCTGAGGTATTGTTCTATGATAAACAGAAGAGTTCCCGCCTGTGGCTAGTTCAGAACTATTTTTTTTTTCCAAATGAATTGAACTTATAGTTTTTTCAACAATATTTTCATACAACCCTGCTCTGCTGATATTTTTAAGAGTGTTCTAGATTTACTTTGTAGTCTAGATTTTAGCTGAGGTATTGTTCTATGATAAACAAAAGAGTTCCCGCCCCTGGCTAGTTCAGAACTATTTTTTTTTCAAATGAATCAAACTTATAATTTTTTCATCAGTATTTTCATACTACCTTGCTCTGCTGATATTTTTAAAAGTGTTCTAGGTTTAGTTTGTGGTCTGTATTTTAGCTGAGCTATCGTTCTATGATAAACAAAAGAGTTCCCTTCCGTGGCTAGTTCAGAACTATTTATTTTTTCCAAATGAATTGAAAATATAGTTTTTTTATCAGTATTTTTATACTACCCTGCTCTGTTGATATTTTTAAGAGTGTTCTAGGTATACTTTGTGGTCTAGATTTCAGCTGAGTTATTGTTCTATGATAAACAAAAGAGTTCCCGCCCCTGGCTTGTTCAGAACTATTTTTTTTTTCAAATGAATCAAACTTATAATTTTTTCATCAGTATTTTCATACTACCCTGCTCTGCTGATATTTTTAAAAGTGTTCTAGGTTTAGTTTGTGGTCTGTGTTTTAGCTGAGGTATCGTTCTATGATAAACAAAAGAGTTCCCGCCCGTGGCTAGTTCAGAACTATTTTTTTTTTCAAATGAATCAAACTTATAATATTTTCATCAGTATTTTCATACTACCCTGCTCTGCTGATATTTTTAACAGAGTTCCCGGTTTATTTTGTGGTCAAGCATTTAGTCAAGGTATTTATTTGTCTATTATAATCAAAAGAGTTCCCGTCCGTCGCTAGATCAGAACTATTTTTTTTTTGCAAATGAATTGAACTTATAGTTTTTTCAACATTATTATCATACTACCCTGCTCTGCTGATATTTTTAAGAGTGTTCTAGGTTAACTTTGTGGTTTAGATTTTAGCTGAGGTATTGTTCTATGATAAACAGAAGAGTTCCCGCCTGTGGCTAGTTCAGAACTATTTTTTTTTTCCAAATGAATTGAAATTATAGTTTTTTCAACATTATTATCATACAACCCTGCTCTGCTGATATTTTTAACAGAGTGCCCGGTTTATTTTGTAGTTTTTGTTTAAGTTAAGGTATTGATTTATTATAATCAAAAGAGTTCTCGTCCCTGGCTGGTTCAGAACTATTTATTTTTTCCAAATGAATTGAAAATATAGTTTTTTCATCAGTATTTTCATACTACCCTGCTCTGCTGATATTTTTAAGAGTGTTCTAGGTTTACTTTGTGGTCTATATTTCAGCTGAAATATCGTTCTATGATAAACAGAAGAGTTCCCGCCCGTGGCTAGTTCAGAACTATTTTTTTTTTCAAATGAATCAAACTTATAATATTTTCATCAGTATTTTCATACTACCCTGCTCTGCTGATATTTTTAAGAGTGTTCTAGGTTTACTTTGTAGTCTAAATTTTGGCTGCGGTATTGTTCTATGATAAACAGAAGAGTTCCCGCCTGTGGCTAGTTCAGAACAATTTTTTTTTTCCAAATGAATTGAACTTATTGTTTTTTCAATATTATTATCATACAACCCTGCTCTGCTGATATTTTTAACAGAGTTCCCGGTTTATTTTGTGGTCAAGCATTTAGTCAAGGTATTTGTCTATTATAATCAAAAGAGTTCCCGTCCGTGGCTAGATCAGAACTATTTTTTTTTCCAAATGAATTGAACTTATAGTTTTTTCAACATTATTATCATACTACCCTGCTCTGCTGATATTTTTAAGAGTGTTCTAGGTTAACTTTGTGGTTAAGATTTTAGCTGAGGTATTGTTCTATGATAAACAGAAGAGTTCTCGCCTGTGGCTAGTTCAGAACTATTTTTTTTTTCCAAATGAATCGAACTTATAGTTTTTTCAACATTATTATCATACTACCCTGCTCTGCTGATATTTTTAAGAGTGTTCTAGGTAAACTTTGTGGTTTACATTTTAGCTGAGGTATTGTTCTATGATAAACAAAAGAGTTCCCGCCCGTGGCTAGTTCAGAACTATTTATTTTTTCCAAATGAATTGAAAATATAGTTTTTTCATCAGTATTTTCATACTACCCTGCTCTGCTGATATTTTTAAGAGTGTTCTAGGTTTACTTTGTGGTCTATATTTCAGCTGAAATATCGTTCTATGATAAACAGAAGAGTTCCCGCCTGTGGCTAGTTCAGAACTATTTTTTTTTCCAAATGAATTGAACTTATAGTTTTTTCAACATTATTATCATACTATCCTGCTCTGCTGATATTTTTAAGAGTGTTCTAGGTAAATTTTGTGGTTTACATTTTAGCTGAGGTATCGTTCTATGATAAACAAAAGAGTTCCCGCCCGTGGCTAGTTCAGAACTATTTTTTTTTTTCAAATGAATCAAACTTATAATATTTTCATCAGTATTTTCATACTACCCTGCTCTGCTGATATTTTTAACAGAGTTCCCGGTTTATTTTGTGGTCATGCATTTAGTCAAGGTATTTGTCTATTATAATCAAAAGAGTTTATCGTCCGTGGCTAGATCAGAACTATTTTTTTTTTGCAAATGAATTGAACTTATAGTTTTTTCAACATTATTATCATACTACCCTGCTCTGCTGATATTTTTAAGAGTGTTCTAGGTTAACTTTGTGGTTTAGATTTTAGCTGAGGTATTGTTCTATGATAAACAGAAGAGTTCCCGCCTGTGGCTAGTTCAGAACTATTTTTTTTTTCCAAATGAATTGAAATTATAGTTTTTTCAACATTATTATCATACAACCCTGCTCTGCTGATATTTTTAACAGAGTGCCCGGTTTATTTTGTAGTCTTTGTTTAAGTTAAGGTATTGATTTATTATAATCAAAAGAGTTCTCGTCCCTGGCTGGTTCAGAACTATTTATTTTTTCCAAATGAATTGAAAATATAGTTTTTTCATCAGTATTTTCATACTACCCTGCTCTGCTGATATTTTTAAGAGTGTTCTAGGTTTACTTTGTGGTCTATATTTCAGCTGAAATATCGTTCTATGATAAACAGAAGAGTTCCCGCCCGTGGCTAGTTCAGAACTATTTTTTTTTTCAAATGAATCAAACTTATAATATTTTCATCAGTATTTTCATACTACCCTGCTCTGCTGATATTTTTAAGAGTGTTCTAGGTTTACTTTGTAGTCTAAATTTTGGCTGCGGTATTGTTCTATGATAAACAGAAGAGTTCCCGCCTGTGGCTAGTTCAGAACAATTTTTTTTTTCCAAATGAATTGAACTTATTGTTTTTTCAATATTATTATCCTACAACCCTGCTCTGCTGATATTTTTAACAGAGTTCCCGGTTTATTTTGTGGTCAAGCATTTAGTCAAGGTATTTGTCTATTATAATCAAAAGAGTTCCCGTCCGTGGCTAGATCAGAACTATTTTTTTTTCCAAATGAATTGAACTTATAGTTTTTTCAACATTATTATCATACTACCCTGCTCTGCTGATATTTTTAAGAGTGTTCTAGGTTAACTTTGTGGTTTAGATTTTAGCTGAGGTATTGTTCTATGATAAACAGAAGAGTTCCCGCCTGTGGCTAGTTCAGAACTATTTTTTTTTTCCAAATGAATTGAAATTATAGTTTTTTCAACATTATTATCATACAACCCTGCTCTGCTGATATTTTTAACAGAGTGCCCGGTTTATTTTGTAGTTTTTGTTTAAGTTAAGGTATTGATTTATTATAATCAAAAGAGTTCTCGTCCCTGGCTGGTTCAGAACTATTTATTTTTTCCAAATGAATTGAAAATATAGTTTTTTCATCAGTATTTTCATACTACCCTGCTCTGCTGATATTTTTAAGAGTGTTCTAGGTTTACTTTGTGGTCTATATTTCAGCTGAAATATCGTTCTATGATAAACAGAAGAGTTCCCGCCCGTGGCTAGTTCAGAACTATTTTTTTTTTCAAATGAATCAAACTTATAATATTTTCATCAGTATTTTCATACTACCCTGCTCTGCTGATATTTTTAAGAGTGTTCTAGGTTTACTTTGTAGTCTAAATTTTGGCTGCGGTATTGTTCTATGATAAACAGAAGAGTTCCCGCCTGTGGCTAGTTCAGAACAATTTTTTTTTTCCAAATGAATTGAACTTATTGTTTTTTCAATATTATTATCATACAACCCTGCTCTGCTGATATTTTTAACAGAGTTCCCGGTTTATTTTGTGGTCAAGCATTTAGTCAAGGTATTTGTCTATTATAATCAAAAGAGTTCCCGTCCGTGGCTAGATCAGAACTATTTTTTTTTCCAAATGAATTGAACTTATAGTTTTTTCAACATTATTATCATACTACCCTGCTCTGCTGATATTTTTAAGAGTGTTCTAGGTTAACTTTGTGGTTAAGATTTTAGCTGAGGTATTGTTCTATGATAAACAGAAGAGTTCTCGCCTGTGGCTAGTTCAGAACTATTTTTTTTTTCCAAATGAATCGAACTTATAGTTTTTTCAACATTATTATCATACTACCCTGCTCTGCTGATATTTTTAAGAGTGTTCTAGGTAAACTTTGTGGTTTACATTTTAGCTGAGGTATTGTTCTATGATAAACAAAAGAGTTCCCGCCCGTGGCTAGTTCAGAACTATTTATTTTTTCCAAATGAATTGAAAATATAGTTTTTTCATCAGTATTTTCATACTACCCTGCTCTGCTGATATTTTTAAGAGTGTTCTAGGTTTACTTTGTGGTCTATATTTCAGCTGAAATATCGTTCTATGATAAACAGAAGAGTTCCCGCCTGTGGCTAGTTCAGAACTATTTTTTTTTCCAAATGAATTGAACTTATAGTTTTTTCAACATTATTATCATACTATCCTGCTCTGCTGATATTTTTAAGAGTGTTCTAGGTAAATTTTGTGGTTTACATTTTAGCTGAGGTATCGTTCTATGATAAACAAAAGAGTTCCCGCCCGTGGCTAGTTCAGAACTATTTTTTTTTTTCAAATGAATCAAACTTATAATATTTTCATCAGTATTTTCATACTACCCTGCTCTGCTGATATTTTTAACAGAGTTCCCGGTTTATTTTGTGGTCATGCATTTAGTCAAGGTATTTGTCTATTATAATCAAAAGAGTTTATCGTCCGTGGCTAGATCAGAACTATTTTTTTTTTGCAAATGAATTGAACTTATAGTTTTTTCAACATTATTATCATACTACCCTGCTCTGCTGATATTTTTAAGAGTGTTCTAGGTTAACTTTGTGGTTTAGATTTTAGCTGAGGTATTGTTCTATGATAAACAGAAGAGTTCCCGCCTGTGGCTAGTTCAGAACTATTTTTTTTTTCCAAATGAATTGAAATTATAGTTTTTTCAACATTATTATCATACAACCCTGCTCTGCTGATATTTTTAACAGAGTGCCCGGTTTATTTTGTAGTCTTTGTTTAAGTTAAGGTATTGATTTATTATAATCAAAAGAGTTCTCGTCCCTGGCTGGTTCAGAACTATTTATTTTTTCCAAATGAATTGAAAATATAGTTTTTTCATCAGTATTTTCATACTACCCTGCTCTGCTGATATTTTTAAGAGTGTTCTAGGTTTACTTTGTGGTCTATATTTCAGCTGAAATATCGTTCTATGATAAACAGAAGAGTTCCCGCCCGTGGCTAGTTCAGAACTATTTTTTTTTTCAAATGAATCAAACTTATAATATTTTCATCAGTATTTTCATACTACCCTGCTCTGCTGATATTTTTAAGAGTGTTCTAGGTTTACTTTGTAGTCTAAATTTTGGCTGCGGTATTGTTCTATGATAAACAGAAGAGTTCCCGCCTGTGGCTAGTTCAGAACAATTTTTTTTTTCCAAATGAATTGAACTTATTGTTTTTTCAATATTATTATCCTACAACCCTGCTCTGCTGATATTTTTAACAGAGTTCCCGGTTTATTTTGTGGTCAAGCATTTAGTCAAGGTATTTGTCTATTATAATCAAAAGAGTTCCCGTCCGTGGCTAGATCAGAACTATTTTTTTTTCCAAATGAATTGAACTTATAGTTTTTTCAACATTATTATCATACTACCCTGCTCTGCTGATATTTTTAAGAGTGTTCTAGGTTAACTTTGTGGTTTAGATTTTAGCTGAGGTATTGTTCTATGATAAACAGAAGAGTTCCCGCCTGTGGCTAGTTCAGAACTATTTTTTTTTTTCAAATGAATTGAACTTATAGTTTTTTCAACATTATTATCATACTACCCTGCTCTGCTGATATTTTTAAGAGTGTTCTAGGTAAACTTTGTGGTTTACATTTTAGCTGAGGTATTGTTCTATGATAAACGGAAGAGTTCCCGCCTGTGGCTAGTTCAGAACTATTTTTTTTTCCAAATGCATTGAACTTATAGTTTTTTCAACATTATTATCATACAACCCTGCTCTGCTGATATTTTTAACAGAGTTCCCAGTTTATTTTGTAGTCAAGCATTTAGTCAAGGTATTTGTCTATTATAATCAAAAGAGTTCCCGTCCGTGGCTCGATCAGATCTATTTTTTTTTTCAAATACATTGCACTTATAGTTTTTTCAACAATATTTTCATACAACCCTGCTCTGCTGATATTTTTAAGAGTATTCTAGATTTACTTTGTAGTCTAGATTTTAGCTGAGGTATTGTTCTATGATAAACAAAAGAGTTCCCGCCCCTGGCTAGTTCAGAACTATTTTTTTTTTCAAATGAATCAAACTTATAATTTTTTCATCAGTATTTTCATACTACCCTGCTCTGCTGATATTTTTAAAAGTGTTCTAGGTTTAGTTTGTGGTCTGTATTTTAGCTGAGGTATCGTTCTATGATAAACAAAAGAGTTCCCGCCCGTGGCTAGTTCAGAACTATTTTTTTTTTCCAAATGAATTGAACTTATAGTTTTTTCTACATTATTATCATACAACCCTGCTCTGCTGATATTTTTAACAGTTCCCGGTTTATTTTGTGGTCAAGCATTTAGTCAAGGTATTTGTCTATTATAATCAAAAGAGTTCCCGTCCGTGGCTAGATCAGAACTATTTTTTTTTTCAAATACATTGCACTTATAGTTTTTTCAACAATATTTTCATACAACCCTGCTCTGCTGATATTTTTAAGAGTGTTCTAGATTTACTTTGTAGTCTAGATTTTAGCTGAGGTATTGTTCTATGATAAACAAAAGAGTTCCCGCCGCTGGCTAGTTCAGAACTATTTTTTTTTTTTAAATGAATCAAACTTATAATTTTTTCATCAGTATTTTCATACTACCCTGCTCTGCTGATATTTTTAAAAGTGTTCTAGGTTTAGTTCTTGGTCTGTGTTTTAGCTGAGGTATCGTTCTATGATAAACAAAAGAGTTCCCGCCCGTGGCTAGTTCAGAACTATTTTTTTTTTTCAAATGAATCAAACTTATAATATTTTCATCAGTATTTTCATACTACCCTGCTCTGCTGATATTTTTAACAGAGTTCCCGGTTTATTTTGTGGTCATGCATTTAGTCAAGGTATTTGTCTATTATAATCAAAAGAGTTTATCGTCCGTGGCTAGATCAGAACTATTTTTTTTTTGCAAATGAATTGAACTTATAGTTTTTTCTACATTATTATCATACTACCCTGCTCTGCTGATATTTTTAAGAGTGTTCTAGGTAAACTTTGTGGTTTACATTTTAGCTGAGGTATTGTTCTATGATAAACGGAAGAGTTCCCACCTGTGGCTAGTTCAGAACTATTTTTTTTTTCCAAATGCATTGAACTTATAGTTTTTTCAACATTATTATCATACAACCCTGCTCTGCTGATATTTTTAACAGAGTTCCCAGTTTATTTTGTGGTCAAGCATTTAGTCAAGGTATTTGTCTATTATAATCAAAAGAGTTCCCGTCCGTGGCTCGATCAGATCTATTTTTTTTTTCAAATACATTGCACTTATAGTTTTTTCAACAATATTTTCATACAACCCTGCTCTGCTGATATTTTTAAGAGTATTCTAGATTTACTTTGTAGTCTAGATTTTAGCTGAGGTATTGTTCTATGATAAACAAAAGAGTTCCCGCCCCTGGCTAGTTCAGAACTATTTTTTTTTTCAAATGAATCAAACTTATAATTTTTTCATCAGTATTTTCATACTACCCTGCTCTGCTGATATTTTTAAAAGTGTTCTAGGTTTAGTTTGTGGTCTGTATTTTAGCTGAGGTATCGTTCTATGATAAACAAAAGAGTTCCCGCCCGTGGCTAGTTCAGAACTATTTTTTTTTTCCAAATGAATTGAACTTATAGTTTTTTCTACATTATTATCATACAACCCTGCTCTGCTGATATTTTTAACAGTTCCCGGTTTATTTTGTGGTCAAGCATTTAGTCAAGGTATTTGTCTATTATAATCAAAAGAGTTCCCGTCCGTGGCTAGATCAGAACTATTTTTTTTTTCAAATACATTGCACTTATAGTTTTTTCAACAATATTTTCATACAACCCTGCTCTGCTGATATTTTTAAGAGTGTTCTAGATTTACTTTGTAGTCTAGATTTTAGCTGAGGTATTGTTCTATGATAAACAAAAGAGTTCCCGCCGCTGGCTAGTTCAGAACTATTTTTTTTTTTTAAATGAATCAACCTTATAATTTTTTCATCAGTATTTTCATACTACCCTGCTCTGCTGATATTTTTAAAAGTGTTCTAGGTTTAGTTTGTGGTCTGTGTTTTAGCTGAGATATCGTTCTATGATAAACAAAAGAGTTCCCGCCCGTGGTTAGTTCAGAACTATTTTTTTTTTCAAATGAATCAAACTTATAATATTTTCATCAGTATTTTCATACTACCCTGCTCTGCTGATATTTTTAACAGAGATTCCGGTTTATTTTGTAGTCAAGCATTTAGTCAAGGTATTTGTCTATTATAATCAAAAGAGTTCCCGTCCGTGGCTAGATCAGAACTATTTTTTTTTTCCAAATGAATTGAACTTATAGTTTTTTCAACATTATTATCATACTACCCTGCTCTGCTGATATTTTTAAGAGTGTTCTAGGTTAACTTTGTGGTTATGATTTTAGCTGAGGTATTGTTCTATGACAAACAGAAGAGTTCTCGCCTGTGGCTAGTTCAGAACTATTTTTTTTTTCCAAATGAATTGAACTTATAGTTTTTTCAACATTATTATCATACAACCCTGCTCTGCTGATATTTTTAACAGAGTTCCCGGTTTATTTTTGGTCAAGCATTTAGTCAAGGTATTTGTCTATTATAATCAAAAGAGTTCCCGTCCGTGGCTAGATCAAAACTATTTTTTTTTTCCAAATGAATTGAACTTATAGTTTTTTCAACATTATTATAATACTACCCTGCTCTGCTGATATTTTTAAGAGTGTTCTAGGTTAACTTTGTGGTTTAGATTTTAGCTGAGGTATTGTTCTATGATAAACAGAAGAGTTCCCGCCTGTGGCTAGTTCAGAACATTTTTTTTTTCCAAATGAATTGAACTTATAGTTTTTTCAACATTATTATCATACTACCCTGCTCTGCTGATATTTTTAAGAGTGTTCTAGGTTAACTTTGTGGTCTTTATTTTAGCTGAGGTATTGTTCTATGATAAACAGAAGAGTTCCCGCCTGTGGCTAGTTCAGAACTATTATTTTTTTTCAAATGAATCAAACTTATAATTTTTTCATCAGTATTTTCATACTACCCTGCTCTGCTGATATTTTTAATAGAGTTTCTGGTTTATTTTGTGATTACGAATATAGTCAAGGTATTGGTTTATTATAATCAAAAGAGTTCTTGTCCCTGGCTGGTTCAGAACTATTTATTTTTTCCAAATGAATTGAAAATATAGTTTTTTTATCAGTATTTTTATACTACCCTGCTCTGTTGATATTTTTAAGAGTGTTCTAGGTATACTTTGTAGTATAGATTTCAGCTGAGGTATCGTTCTATGATAAACAAAAGAGTTCCCGCCCGTGGCTAGTTCAGAACTATTTATTTTTTCCAAATGAATTGAAAATATAGTTTTTTTATCAGTATTTTTATACTACCCTGCTCTGTTGATATTTTTAAGAGTGTTCTAGGTTAACTTTGTGGTTTAAATTTTAGCTGAGGTATAGTTCTATGATAAACAAAAGAGTTCCCGCCCGTGGCTAGTTCAGAACTATTTATTTTTTCCAAATGAATTGAAAATATAGTTTTTTTATCAGTATTTTTATACTACCCTGCTCTGTTGATATTTTTAAGAGTGTTCTAGGTATACTTTGTGGTCTTGATTTCAGCTGAGTTATTGTTCTATGATAAACAAAAGAGTTTCCGCCCCTGGCTTGTTCAGAACTATTTTTTTTTTCAAATGAATCAAACTTATAATTTTTTCATCAGTATTTTCATACTACCCTGCTCTGCTGATATTTTTAAAAGTGTTCTAGGTTTAGTTTGTGGTCTGTGTTTTAGCTGAGGTATCGTTCTATGATAAACAAAAGAGTTCCCGCCCGTGGCTAGTTCAGAACTATTTTTTTTTTCAAATGAATCAAACTTATAATATTTTCATCAGTATTTTCATACTACCCTGCTCTGCTGATATTTTTAACAGAGTTCCCGGTTTATTTTGTGGTCAAGCATTTAGTCAAGGTATTTGTCTATTATAATCAAAAGAGTTTCCGTCCGTGGCTAGATCAGAACTATTTTTTTTTTGCAAATGAATTGAACTTTTAGTTTTTTCAACATTATTATCATACTACCCTGCTCTGCTGATATTTTTAAGAGTGTTCTAGGTTAACTTTGTGGTTTAGATTTTAGCTGAGGTATTGTTCTATGATAAACAGAAGAGTTCCCGCCTGTGGCTAGTTCAGAACTATTTTTTTTTTCCAAATGAATTGAAATTATAGTTTTTTCAACATTATTATCATACAACCCTGCTCTGCTGATATTTTTAACAGAGTGCCCGGTTTATTTTGTAGTCTTTGTTTAAGTTAAGGTATTGATTTATTATAATCAAAAGAGTTCTCGTCCCTGGCTGGTTCAGAACTATTTATTTTTTCCAAATGAATTGAAAATATAGTTTTTTCATCAGTATTTTCATACTACCCTGCTCTGCTGATATTTTTAAGAGTGTTCTAGGTTTACTTTGTGGTCTATATTTCAGCTGAAATATCGTTCTATGATAAACAGAAGAGTTCCCGCCCGTGGCTAGTTCAGAACTATTTTTTTTTTTCAAATGAATCAAACTTATAATATTTTCATCAGTATTTTCATACTACCCTGCTCTGCTGATATTTTTAAGAGTGTTCTAGGTTTACTTTGTAGTCTAAATTTTGGCTGCGGTATTGTTCTATGATAAACAGAAGAGTTCCCGCCTGTGGCTAGTTCAGAACAATTTTTTTTTTCCAAATGAATTGAACTTATTGTTTTTTCAATATTATTATCATACAACCCTGCTCTGCTGATATTTTTAACAGAGTTCCCGGTTTATTTTGTGGTCAAGCATTTAGTCAAGGTATTTGTCTATTATAATCAAAAGAGTTCCCGTCCGTGGCTAGATCAGAACTATTTTTTTTTCCAAATGAATTGAACTTATAGTTTTTTCAACATTATTATCATACTACCCTGCTCTGCTGATATTTTTAAGAGTGTTCTAGGTTAACTTTGTGGTTTAGATTTTAGCTGAGGTATTGTTCTATGATAAACAGAAGAGTTCCCGCCTGTGGCTAGTTCAGAACTATTTTTTTTTTTCAAATGAATTGAACTTATAGTTTTTTCAACATTATTATCATACTACCCTGCTCTGCTGATATTTTTAAGAGTGTTCTAGGTAAACTTTGTGGTTTACATTTTAGCTGAGGTATTGTTCTATGATAAACGGAAGAGTTCCCGCCTGTGGCTAGTTCAGAACTATTTTTTTTTTCCAAATGCATTGAACTTATAGTTTTTTCAACATTATTATCATACAACCCTGCTCTGCTGATATTTTTAACAGAGTTCCCAGTTTATTTTGTGGTCAAGCATTTAGTCAAGGTATTTGTCTATTATAATCAAAAGAGTTCCCGTCCGTGGCTAGATCAGATCTATTTTTTTTTTCAAATACATTGCACTTATAGTTTTTTCAACAATATTTTCATACAACCCTGCTCTGCTGATATTTTTAAGAGTATTCTAGATTTACTTTGTAGTCTAGATTTTAGCTGAGGTATTGTTCTATGATAAACAAAAGAGTTCCCGCCCCTGGCTAGTTCAGAACTATTTTTTTTTTCAAATGAATCAAACTTATAATTTTTTCATCAGTATTTTCATACTACCCTGCTCTGCTGATATTTTTAAAAGTGTTCTAGGTTTAGTTTGTGGTCTGTATTTTAGCTGAGGTATCTTTCTATGATAAACAAAAGAGTTCCCGCCCGTGGCTAGTTCAGAACTATTTTTTTTTTTCAAATGAATCAAACTTATAATATTTTCATCAGTATTTTCATACTACCCTGCTCTGCTGATATTTTTAAGAGTGTTCTAGGTTTACTTTGTAGTCTTAATTTTGGCTGCGGTATTGTTCTATGATAAACAGAAGAGTTCCCGCCTGTGGCTAGTTCAGAACTATTTTTTTTTTTCAAATGAATCAAACTTATAATTTTTTCATCAGTATTTTCATACTACCCTACTCTGCTGATATTTTTAAGAGTGTTCTAGGTTAACTTTGTGGTTTAGATTTTAGCTGAGGTATTGTTCTATGATAAACAGAAGAGTTCCCGCCTGTGGCTAGTTCAGAACTATTTTTTTTTTTCAAATGAATTGAACTTATAGTTTTTTCAACATTATTATCATACTACCCTGCTCTGCTGATATTTTTAAGAGTGTTCTAGGTAAACTTTGTGGTCTATATTTCAGCTGAGGTATTGTTCTATGATAAACAAAAGAGTTCCCGCCCGTGGCTAGTTTAGAACTATTTTTTTTTCATATGAATCAAACTTATAATATTTAAATCAGTATTTTCATACTACCCTGCTCTGCTGATATTTTTAAGAGTGTTCTAGGTTTACTTTGTGGTCTATATTTTAGCTGAGGTATTGTTCTATGATAAACAAAAGAGTTCCCGCCCGTGGCTAGTTCAGAACTATTTATTTTTTCCAAATGAATTGAAAATATAGAATTTTTTATCAGTATTTTCATACTACCCTGCTCTGCTGATATTTTTAAGAGTGTTTTAGGTATACTTTGTGATCTTGATTTCAGCTGAGGTATTGTTCTATGATAAACTGAAGAGTTCCCACCCCTGGCTAGTTCAGAACTATTTTTTTTTTTTCATATGAATCAAACTTATAATTTTTTCATCAGTATTTTCATACTTACCCTGCTCTGCTGATACTTGAATGTGAGTTCTGGGTTTATTTTGTAGTTTAGATTTTAGCTAACGTTTGGGACTATGATATGCAAAAGAGTTCTAGCTCTTGTCGAATAGGTACACAATACAAATTTAAGCTTTAATGAAATTTAGCTCTATTATTTCTATATTTTTCACTTTATTACCTGCTCTGCTGATACTCTAAAGTGAGTGCTGGGTTTTTTTTTGTATTTTAAATTATAGGTTAGGCTCACGTTTATAATAAACAAACGAGTTCTGAGTCCTGACGAATGATTTACAGTGTTTTTTTAATTTAAAATATTTTAATTTTATCTTGGTGCAGATTATTTCTTTGACAATTTTTTTTTTAGGTAAAATCGACAGAACTATGACTAAAAAGTATCAGGAACTATAGAACTAAGCTCCATGTGCTGAGATTTCAGTTTTTATGTCGATCCGCCAAAAATGATCTGCTACGGGAAGTTGGCAGATCATATTTTTAACCGAGTTTTTTTTGGGTTAAAACGCCAGAACTATTTCTAAAAAGTATCAGGAACTGTAGAACTCAGCTGCATGCGAAAAGAACTCACATTTTTTTTTGATCTGCTGGGAAATGATCTGCTAAGTTCACACCGACCGGTTTGTCGAGCTTGTTACGAACGCTATTCAAAGCTGGAGTTTGTTTTGCTGCTAAACTAGTTAAGTAATATTTTTTACTGAATGTGAGCATAGTAAAATCTGACACCACTTTCATAAAAGCCATTGTTGTATAATTTTCAATTACCTAGGTAATTAATGTTTTAGGTACTTAGATTAAACAATATACTTATTTATTCCAAGTAACCTTAATACATTAAGGTATTCATAATCTATATTATTTTGTATCAAAAAAACAAATAGCAAAAATGTATGAATCTGAGCACTAAATATTTATGTCCTTTTGCCAGACCGACAGATATTAAATAATGAGTGTTAAGCTTTTTATCAATCGACGCAGGTGGGAAAGCTCAATTATATTAAATGTACCTACTTGTAATGTGCGTAGGAGATAAATTTGTTATGATTGCTCCGAAGGCCTCCTAGTATAAAGACTTGTTCGAGATCTGTACTACTGTTATATGGGTCTCGCCAATCGTTTTCCAAGGCAACATGGTTCAGAAAAATCGGTGGTTGCAGTATGACGCTATGAAACAGAAAGCTGATAAGTAGGTACTTATCTTCCGAGATCATCCGTTTGTTGCCTACGGAGTGGAGGATTCATAATCTAAGTACTAAATCAACTATAACATTTAAAATAGGAGGTTCTTTCGAGGTGGGGTAAAAACAAAATGCGATCTTCGTTTTTTTTTTCCGCTGTTTTCCCGGCCTCCAGCCAGGATCCATTTTGCTGAAAGGTACAACTTTTACTCAAAACCGGTAGTGAAAATGTGACCCGATATAAATATTCGCTTATTTGTCTGCGGGCGAACATGTCTCTTCCCGAAACAATCGACTGTGGCCATGCTCGAGGTTTATGCTGTGCGCCGACTATTTGCAATGCTTCCACTGGGAATTATTATCCTAGTATTGCTGCTTGCCGGTGCCCTATCGAATGTCTTCTAGGTACGTATGTATCTACGTCACTGGACGTTTAATACTTTCACTTCACCTTTTGGAGAGTAAAGGTGAAAATACAGGACTTGATAATACTTAATTTTCTGTTATGTCCACTCAGGGAGTCGTTAAAGAAACTTGAAAAACGTTTTTTATGTTAAAGGAGTTTTAAGTGCAAAAAAGTCTAATTTTACGTGAAGATTCACCTTTATTTTCTAGAAAAACGTGCACTGCAGAAAGTATACTTAAGTAGGTACCTCATTAACATAATAAAAAGACCGTTCGTTGGTTACCGCGATCTTTTCTTGATCGACTCCCATCTTGTAGAAGATATTGTAAAACTTCATTCTTTACATCTAGAGATTAAAATGTCCCTATCAAACATAGAGTTGATCTTTACTAACAATGTAACTTCACATCCCAATTTATTGGAGTCATAACAAAAGGACTGGCTTTTGTCCAGTCGTTGCATATGCTTAGCTATAAATGTGCATGTAAGGTCTGCTTACATCAAGGCCCGGGCGATTCCGACGTCCAACCCGGGGGAAATGCACGTGTGCTACAAAGACAATGAGATCCAACTCGAGCTCAATTTGTAATACCTTCGTGCATTTATTATTCCTCTTGTTTACCATCTTTTGTGTACGTGATTTTTGTTTTACTAATACTGTAGTTAGATTTGAGATATGAGCAAGTAGACAATTCTAACAGTGTTTTGTTGCAGATAAGTAGTACATACCGACTTACCTAAAATATTTTTTTGCAGACCAAAACTGAAATTAAAATCAAGAAGAACGAATGTTTGGATTTGTTTAATGTTAGTAAAATATAATTAATTTGTGTATAGGTACAAATATCAATCTATATTTTGTTCTTGAAAAATTAGACTTATTCCCGAGACTCCCGACTCATCAGAATATCCAAGCACACATAATGCTATAAGTGAAACCAACTTAGTTTCCGTAATAATCTACTCTTAGTACTTAGTCATTGATATTAAATCGTTAACATTACATCTAAAACTTGTTAGTATTTGTTGGAAATCTCCTGTATAAGTCATGATGTGAACAGACTGTGCACTACTGATTCTGAAGCGAGTGCAGATATCTATTTCCTCTAAAACCATAAAACATATGAACATAAAACATTTGAACGAAAAATCAATAGAAATGCTAAGTATAGGTAGGTACTTTGTTACCTTTTCATTTTTCAAATTGCTGTACGTGTTCAAGATCATAATTATAATATTTCACGATCGTATATCTTACAAAGTTTTATGTAGGAGATTGGTAGGATTTATCTAAGACGGGGACACGGGAAGTTCGGGAATGGTGGCAGCCGATTATCATAACCCGCTTCACTGCCAAATCCTTTCCGAAAACAGATCCCAGTGTATGGCAAGAATAATAAAATTTAATATTGATTAATGTGAATCTTTTTTAGGTGCCGACCTATTCTTTTTGAAGACAATTTTTTATTTCATAAATACAAAAGCAAGTAGAATATTATTTATTAACTTTGTTTAAGGAAAGTTTCTCACTAGCAAAATCCTTAACAAAGCGAAGTTGCCCTGATTGAATACGTAACTTTAGGTGCTGAAGCGAACCCGTGTAAGCGGCGTGGCGCACTTCCCAATGAGTTTTGTTTAATACATCTCCTCACAAGGCGGAGCGCCTCTCCTCAATTATTTACGCACACACTCGCTTTCTGGCTCTCGTTCTTTTCATGTGGGACAAAAGCGGATTCAGGTCGTGGCAACAACGAAAAGATTGCAAAGGACATACCTATGCGAAGTATAGGCAAAGATGTGAGGTGAGCTTTAGGCTTTAGGCTTTTAATTTTAAGCGCCCAGAACACGGCCGGGCCAACTTTATTTCGCGTTGCCGTCGCATGCAAACGATTACAACCAAATACAGATATAATATATACTAATATAATATTATTATAGCACGGTGACTACGCGTTGCCGTTGTTGGCATTCTTCTGATGAGGCGGTTTTGTTTTACGCCCTTGCAAATGTTCCGGAAATAAAAGAATCGGTCCAAATACGCTCGTTTTATTCGTGACACACCCTCATGCTAAGCGTGATGTGTTAGTACCTTAGCGCAACTATGGTCCATTTCAATAGAACTTGTTAACTATGTAAACAAACTTTCTATACAAATTCATCTTTTGACAGTTCTTCATACTGATATTGTTTACAAAGTTAACAATTTCAATTGAAATGGACCATAGTACCTAAGTGTTTCTGCTAGATTTGATGTGCGTATGTATAGTAAATGTGAACGTCCACTAGTCCGACTCGGCCGCAACGAACGCACGGCACGCAACGGAATTGGTTTGCTTTGTATGAATTCCTAAAGCATGCATAGGTATATCTGAAAAACCCTACAAGAGACTCTCGGCCAACGACACTTTCGGCCAACGACACTCCCAAGAAATAAGGACATCAAAATCAAAAATATAAATAAACACATCAATAAAAAATATCCATTTTCTTCTATGCGGTAGATATTCATTGTAGATCAAATGCAGAAAAAGTCCTGAAATATTCAATCCACCATCCATCATTTCACAATTCAATTGACGAATTGGATAGCTAATTGTGCGTAATTAAAAGTATAATATATCAACCAAATTAAAGCCACTTATTGTGATGAGATGTGATGTGCATTACAAAAGTACAGTTCAAAGCAGCAGGTGTGCCAGCTGGACTTAGCCCAAATCCATACATCACGAAAACCAAGATCTTCATAAAAGCAACAATAATTGATTGACATGATTTGATGAACTGTTCAAGACTTTACAAGGAAGTCATTCCACCGTCAATGCGAGTACACGAGTAAACGGGTTTTTTTACCACCGAACTTCCATGTGAAACTGTTTATGTGAATCAAAAAGCTCGTTGGTACGAACGTACTCTCCCCTGTTTGATATATACCAATGCGGAATAACCCCAGAGTCCTTTTCAAATTCGCCCTTATTCTGGGCGCCCGATTGAACGTAGGTTTTTTATAGCGTGGATACAGTAATCTAGTTCAGGTGTGCTCTCGAAAAATCCTCTCGGATCTGAGGTCGCATACGTTTTCCGATTTTATTGCATATTGAGACGTACTATTCTTCAGATATATCCCCATAGCCCCGTATTATATAGAGGTCGCTCGCCGTTAAACTATTTGATACGAAATTTTGCGACACGCCATCCATTATCGCACGACGAATAAGCTCGAGATGTTTTAGGAGACGGAGCTGTTGTAATAGAAATACCCACTTATTTATTATACATTTTTGTATGAAAAAGGAAGGGTAGTGAGTTTAACAGCCTATGTATGTATGTTTGTATGTATGTATGTTTGTATGTATGTATGTTTGTATGGATGTATGTATGGGTCTATGTATGGATGTTCTTTACTGGTCAGATTTTGACAAATGAGGTATCGGTTGATTCATATTTACATTAAGAGTGTCAAGGATGTTTTTTTGAAAAAAAAATCAAGATGGCCGACAAAACGTAAAAAAGAGGACCAAAAAAAATTAGGTTTACCCGATTTTAGCAAATGGGGTGTCCTTGGATTCGTCTTGATCCAAAGAGTATCGTGAGGTATATGGTGTTACAAGAAATTCAATATAGCAAACACTGGAAATTTAAAAGTGTACGATCTGTGACTTTCTTGCTACTAACTAGCGTCATCTCGTTAATTAAGACTGCGACACTTAGGGGCTATTTCACCAACAAATCAATAAAGGAATCTGTTAAATTTTTGACAGATTTTGTATAGAAAATCTGTCAAAAATCTTATCTTTAGCTTATTGAACAGATATTGATAGGTTGGTGAAAATTCCCCTTACAGTCTGAAATTAAATGCAGTGATTGACCCAAGCCACCAAAAAAGTGTCAAATAAAACATAAGTTAAAAAAACTAAAACCCAACTACGGAAAAAACCAACTGAAAAGCATAAAATAAGAAAATATTCAACACATCGGTACAGTGGTGTCCAGGTTATAGCCGTAGTCGCATGCCGTCATTAAGCAGCCATCACAGGTCATAGTGGCATGCGACCACGGCTATAACCTGGACAAACATTAACACCTCCATAAATTATCTCATTAGTTCCTAGATATTGCAAAGCAAACTTGCCATTAACACGAAAATACAAATTAAATTTTACTAGCACAAAGCACTTGCAATTATATTAATAGAATTTATTCCGATTTTAGTTTAATTTCTCACGGCACAATTAAAACATAAATCTGCAGCGACAAAGCCAAAGTGCAGCTAAATGTTTTCATTAGTTTCTCTCGTACTTTTGAATCTACTTTACAGATGGTCGGACCGGTCCCCTAACGAAGGAGTTCGTACTGATATCGTGGGAAAGCACAGCGGAGGCGCAAGGTGTATCTAAAATTTGCTTTTTATTCAACCAGCTGGCAACGATTCGAATAAAATTGCACGATTTTGGCGCTGCATAGCTAAAACGATTCGTATTCTTCCCCTACAATACGCAGTTCCGATGTATCACGGTAAACTTCTTTGATTTTAAAATTACCTACTTTCTTAATTTTGCTACATTAGGTAATTGATTTTTTTCTTCATCATCATCATCCTCCTGCCCTTAGGTATCCTAATTTATTTGGGGTCGGCGCAACATATGTATTTTCTTCCATACATCTCTATCACCATCAGCCGTCATCTCACGTCAGTCACCCCCCTTTCTGGCCATATCATCTTTCACACTCAATCCATCGCTGCGTTAGTTTTCTTCTATTGTTATAGCCTTCCACATTCATACTCAGAACTTTAAATTGTTTGTCTCATTTTTTCTTTGTTACTATTACTACAATCATTTTAAATTTTAATTTCCCATCGATATACAGATCACCAAGTTCAAGCGTTACATAATTAATATACTATTGTATTCGAAGCCACGGTCTACTTTTTTTAAACTATTTTACAGCTATTTTATATTCTAACATACGAATTTTGAGCGTGAATTATCATAATAAATAGGTGTCTGTAGGACGGTGTTCAGTATTGAAATCGAATTCGTCGTCATCTCGAGATCGTTATTGTAAAAGCATTATCTGGGATCGAGAGTTCGGGACTGGAATATAAATGTTGGGGATCGCGACGGACGTTTAGAGCAATATGTCAGTCGGGAACGGTCGAGGTGTCTGTCATCCGATCCTTCGCTGCAACTACTTTCCGGACAATTTCTGCAGGATGATTGACAATCCTTCTGATACCCACGTCAAAGCGATCTCTTGCCGTAAAGTGTGACGAATTCTCGGCTACTTGAATTAGATACTGATAGTGTCATTACTTGCAAACCGAGGCCCGATGACGGTGAGAGATTTATATTGACACATAAAAGGATTTTCCCAGGAAATAACGCCACCTGCTGCAAGTATCTATATAACTTGCGTTCATACGTTCATAGCTTTTACGTTTTTAACGTAGGTACCTACAATAGAGTTGACAGGATTTTTTTGTTTTTTTTTTTTTAATAGATTTTCATTAATCAATCTATTATTTAATTTTCAGCATAAAATTCAGAATACAAAGACGTATTAATCAAATGTCAATGCAGAGTAGTGTCGACGCGTGCCGCCCGCATTCCCACAGCAGTCTGTTGTCACCAGCATCCAAGTTCTGCCCTAGCGTTCACACGTTTTTTAATTCAATATTTATCGATTCGAATCTTTATTTTGAATATTTACCGACACGCCGCGTGATACACCGCGAGAACTGCCAATTTGTTTGCGAACGTTTGACGGGGAATGTCACGGTGAGATTCTCCCTCGAACGTTCGCAAACAGATTGGCAGTTCTCGCGGTGATATCACACGGCGTGTCGGTACAGAATAGACAGGCAGATGGACCCCTAGGGGTCCACGGGAGACTCGACTAGGGTCTACATTGGCGTGAAAAAAAATGGGGGTTCTCAAGTTATAAGTGGGGGTCCACAAAAATTTATCTGGTTTCGATAGTATAGGTAAAGAACAAAAATGTTGGCTTGGTTTTAACTTTTAACTACCAATGTCGGCAGATAATAAATTACTTTTCGGTGATTTTTGACAGGTTGTATTTCAGTGAAAAATTGTCGTATTGAGAGTTTAAAAAAAGCAGATTGTAATTTTCAGATTTTTAGCAAACATTTTCTAGGCACCCCTATTTAGGTAATAGAAGAAATATAGCAGCGGGAGTCCACGGAAACCAGGAAAATTTTGATAGTGGTATCCGGGAAAAAAAGTTTTGGAACCTCTGATGTAGATAAATGAAAGTTAATTTGAGTCACAGTTTACATTTTAAGATTAAATGCTCATGAATAGTTACGAAACGCAAAAATAACGTAGGTAATTACTTCATTAAACTGGATAGGCGCATTTACAAACATAAATAGGTACCTACCGTACCTAAACGAGATTAGGTACCATATTTTTAGGGTTCCGTACCAAAATGGTAAAAAAGGAACCCTTATGGTGCGACTTCGTCTGTCTGTATGTCTATCTGTCTGTCACACCTGCTTATTTCAGCAACTGCTATCGACTTGAAATTTGGAACAGTTATAAAGAATGCTCGCTCATATTGCAAATGAAAAAAGTCAAAAAAAATTTTTTTTTCATTGCAAAAGTGACCGGAGTGGGGGTCCAAAATTTCAAAGTGAGGTTACTAGGTCATGTGACATATCATATGAAAGGGCTTGATCTGCATATTTCAAAATATATTTTTATTTAATTTTATGTCTCACAGTTTTCGACATATGATGAAAAATGTCTGAAAAGATACCATTCCCCCCCCCCCCTTATCTCTGAAGTTTGCGGAGCGAAAAATCTGATAATTAGAGCTGATAGGAATTGACCCAAATATTGCACCAAAAATAAAACGATGTTCCTAACTAGTACAGTTTTTTCAAAATCATCAAAATTCCTTAACAAACAAACTTACTTATGCGGTCCGGTTTTTTTCACTTTATACATCCAAAAATGATACGGAACTCTCGGTGCGCGAGTACGACTCGCACTTGGCCGGTTTTTTATAATAAGCTAGCCATTTCATATAAGTTTATGCAAAGATTTTCATTAGACCTACAAAGAATTGTTTAAAATGCATTAACGTTGCATTTCATGGAAAGTTTGTCGGTGATAATTTCAACGTAATTTCAGCACTACCCATGACACAATATCTGGTAAGCAATTTAGATGTATCGCACTAGGTTTTAGGCGCCGCGCTGTGTAACAGGGTGCTATGTGGTGGAACACAGCTTTGATTTTAGGAAGTGTAGTCGGGCCGCGAGATAGGATGACGTCACCAACCGACATGTGCCATCGCATGTCACATGCGGGTAGCGCGCGTGCCAAACCACTTTCGTTAATCGTTTCCTAACATAAATTGTTCCCCTATCACAATAATAATACACGAATATTTAGAGTCCACTCTTGTGGGATGAAGTTCGTGACTTTAGATCAAAAGTTTGTTCAATTTAACAATTTACGCAGGTACCTAATGTGTACACCTCAGATCATAGAACTTGTTTATCTGAGGTGTACACGGAATAGGCAGAATGACGCGTTTAATTGCCGTCACACAGATAAGCCCTCAGAGGCTTTTGTGTACGGAAATACCCATGTAAATATAGGCTAAGTGTATTGGAAATAAATAAATAAAAAAAAAAAAAAAAAAATTGGTACCTACCTACGAAAAGGTAATCTAGTATAAGTAGGTAGGTATAGATATCGACGCTTGAAATGCAATCCTTACTAACCGACACAAATTCGTAAAATGAGTTATATATATCATTCGAACCGCCAGATTTTTCTGCGTCGTTTGGTCTAGGTCTCATAGCTCTACGACGAGCTTTATTGTCGCTTAGATACTGCGTAATTTCGGTCAAATCTACATTTTGTGCTTACTAAACGACCAAAAAAAAGTGATTTTTAGAATATCCAGCAGTTACGACATTCTAACAATTAGGAATATGAACTTAGTCAGTTTTTCATGTATTGACTTTTTCATATATTTGTAATTACGTATTTTTACTTGTAATAAAATTATCCTTTGAAATCACTTAGTAGATTTTACCTACACAAAGCAATTGTAATTTATGTGGTTATGTATTTTAACTTGTTTTTATATTTTGTGACAGTGTCATTTGTATAAGTTAACCTGAAATAAAGTGGAAGAATATTAGAGCTTACATATTTTTACTTGTAAAATATCTTTGCCCGCGACTCCGTCCGCGTGGACTACAATGAACTGACCAGTTTAAATGACCTCCTTAGTATAGGTTGGCTAGTACTACCAAGAGGTCAAGCTGTATCTCTGGTTTTTTTCAGCGGAATCAGATGAAACGTGACTTAGATTTTAAATTGGACCCTAAGCTATCGAACTGTGAAAATCACATCAAAATCCGTTCAGTCCTTTTTGCATGATGCGCGCACAAACAGACAAAAATTCTAAAAAAAATATTTTTGGGTATGGTTACGTCCCAGTAGGTAGCTAGGTACCCTATCCCGACTGTTTTTTCTGGAATATCTTCAATGTACAGACACGGCATTTTTACAATTTTATAATATTTAGTACCTAAAGATATCTTTTTTATCCTTAGATATTGAAATTGATCTCTGATTGAATGTTGTGTCATAATAAGTTTCTTTATTAATTTTGTATGGTTGGCACTACATAGCGTATTTTCTTTAATTTTAATAAAGAAAATATAATAATCTATTTCATTTATTGTCGTGCATTTGTTAATAATTTACCTAAGTATACAGTTCTTAGTTAAATGTCGGTTACGAAGGGAGGTTTGGGGTAATTTTAATAACTAAGATACAATTTCCACAGTCACAAAAATCATTAAATGATGCTTAGGTAAATTTAGTTGATGTATTTTAAACTATCAGAACTTTTTAGATCAATCTTCCTATTTCAAAATTCTAAACTAAATATGTTCACCTATTTTTACATGTTACTGCACACACTGCAGTGACGATTTAGATAATTTTACCTGTTTATCAAATCAGGTAAATTTTATCTAACCGACACAAACTGGTGTTTTTATAAGTGTCAGGTGTCTTATTTTGACAATTTGGATAGCTGTAAAAAAATTATTTCTACGAGTGTTAACATCATTTTAATCGAACAATTAGGTGATTTTTTATGATTTTTTTTTAATATTTGAACTTTAAATCACTCTCCTGTAAAATTTACTCAATGTCGCTTAGTAAGGGTTGCCTTTCAAGCGTCGATATACAGGGTGGCAGGTTAGACAGTGGAAATATGTTAAGGGGTCATTGTACTCATCATTATGAACAACTTTTACTATGGGACCAACCCTAAAATCGCGAAAAAAAAATCAGCTGTTCCATACATTTATGTTCACATAACTCAACAGATATAATACCTATAGATAGATGTAAGATAGACAAAATAAATAAATAAATAAAACAAAATTAACAGCTGTTTTTTTTTTCGCGATTTCAGGGTTGGTCCCATAGTAAAAGTTGTTCATAATGATGAGTACAATGACCCCTTAAAATATTTCCACTGTCTAACCTGCCAACCTGTATAAATATTACCTATGAGCTTTGAAAACTTTGTTTCTACTTAGGTACCCCTTTTTAAGCATATTGCGTGCATGAAGGAGTGTGAGATTTGGCATAAGTAGTAGATAAAGTTCATGAAGGAGTGCAGAAAGCAAAAAAAAAAACAAAACTCTGATTATAGAAACAAGGGAGATGTGCCAAGGCGCTACTGAGCTTGAGGTTTTAGTTTGACCACATTGGTCGTAATAAAAACGTACACGCTGGCGACGAACCGAACACGTTCGATGATATAACAGTGTTTTAGTTTAGTGTTAGCTAGTGTTGAGTGACGATTAACAGTGTTAGATTGATGGTGTGCGGAATTTTTTATGTGTGGGAGATCTTAATATTCACAAGGAGCGCTTGTAATTGTGTCGAAAAATGTTCTAAAAGTGGCAACAGTTGTTCCCATACTAATTTGCTATGATGGCCTTGTTTCTATGATCTGGCGATATAGGTACTAGTAAAATTTATTTTACAAACTCAATTAGGTTAGCCTATAAAAAATATAAACTATTCTCTAGCCCGTTACACGCAGTTTCTGTTAGGTAGGCACACAGTAGTAGGTACAGTAGGTAGGTACCTACCTACTTACTTAAAGATAAGTAGGTAGTACATTGTGCATCTCCGCCTCTCCGGTAACGTTTTTATTTGACCTTGTAAACAATGAATTCCATGAAAAGAAAACCGGTAGGTATCTTATTTAAACTTCACGTGTATCTTGCAGTTACGACGACAGTTAACAAAATATGAAAAAACCGTCACACAAACGCAAAAGACGTTATCCCATGATCACCCCAACCCTTCGCACGGTAAAATATACGGAGAGTTCTTATGTACCTACGCCTCGATATCTGCGAGGTCATCCCTGAGATCAGAACCGTTAAATAAATCCGGCTAATCGCTGCAGCACGGGATCCTCTCGCATTGTCCAGACGTTGAATGCCTTCATTGTCTACAGAAGGTACCGGAACCCTCGGTGACGTAACGTCGTAAACGCTACAAGGAGCGCAAACATTTTTTATTCAAAAGCAAGGGGACTAAGAATAGAATTTTAAAGGATCTGTACAAGAAAAGCTTGCACAAAACATACCAAGGTAGACAAGATTGATGTAACGGTCGGTGGCAAGTTTGCGCACGTGCTTGGGCCGGCTGCGCCTTACCGTCTTGGTTTTAACATAAAAAATATTGGACTAAACATAAAGAATACGGCGATGGGCTCTTTGTATAATATCGGCACTGATAACACTATTTATTTTTATTCCCGGTAATACAATAAAAAATAAGATTCGAAAGACCCAGCGAAGATTTTGAGAATTAATGGCCTAGGAAGTTTTTCCGAATAAAGGTGCGTTTAAACGGGCTAGTTTTTTGACAATTTCTTGCTGCAATTGTATAGCCTTGAGTCGATATCTATATCGTGCAACCCAGTAGGTCAATTAATTGCCGCAATCTTGCAGTTCAATCCGGCGACATTGCAGTGAAATTAAATGATGGTAGGTACATTACAATAACTGCTGTACGATATAGATCTAAACTCACGGCTATACAATTGCAGTAAGAAATTGTCAAAGAACTAGCCCGTTTACCATTTTGCGAATTAGGCATTATCCGACTAAACGCTTAAAATGTAGTGATTACTGCCAAAACGATGCTTGGCAGTGATTTGATAAAAATTGAGTTTTATTAATAGGGTGTACCGTGTACCTAAGCTACAAGCACTCAGACAGTCTTTAGTTTACGATAGATACGATATCTCTCAGGGTATACCTAATGTACCTACGAGTATACCAGTAAATCACAATATCTACTTACTCGTAGGTAGGTACATGCTTCCACAAAACCTAATGTTACGTTCTCATAAAAATCAAAACGAGCATTACTCTTACTGCATCGTGAGCGAAAACATAATATGCCAGCAACAGTACCTCTACATTCTACGTCGGAAGTTAATGTATATTTTTTATAGAGCCAGTAAAGTCGGTTTGCTCAATAGATGGCTCAATGATAAAGACAGTTGGAGAGGTCTGATTTCTTTGTCGGAAAGACTACACGGCATTGACAATATTTGGAGCGGAAGATTTTGTGATTTATGTTTTTGTTCGGTTATAAAATAAATATGCTTTAGAACCGTCTGCAGAGTTGTAGATTTTAGCAATCGCAAAGCTCGCTCGTCGGAAATAGACATGCGACAAGGAACATTTTTTTATACCTACGTGTCGCAAATAAATCAATTCTTGTTCTGACTGTGAGTAGGTATAGGTAAGTACTGAATCTACAACTTTTATTTAAGTCTGGATGATTTTTTTCGTGATTAGAACTCTGGTTTGCTTTGGAAACTAAATTGTAATTAAATCTATGGAAGTGTAGCTTCAGACAACGACGACTTCTTTGACTTAGTTGTTTCATTCCCTAACTCCGTAAGTCAGCACTATTTCTAGGGTTCCGTAGTAAGACTAGGTTTTTTATTTACGTGCATATTTATTGAAATGTGAGCTCCTAAGGCTGACTGTCCACCACTGTCTACTGGAGCGGAAAGGAGAAAAGCGTAGCGATATTTAACCAATGGGTTTGCATAAAATCTCCGCGATGATGGGCCAATACCACGGGCGTAGCCAGGGGGGGTTGGGGGGTTAAAACCCTCCCCGAAAAGTTAAGATATTAACTATTAACATTATTAAATTAAAGAGATTAATTTATTTATATATTACGGTTTATTTCATGCACTTTTAGCCGTTTTATTTTCTTGAACCCCAGCCCCCCCCCCCCCCCACCCCCGATACTAAAACCTGACTACGCCCGTGGCCAATCCCATTGGTTAATATTGCTCCGCTCCTCTCCTCTCCGCCCCAGTGGACAGTCAGCCTTAGGAGCTCGTTATTGATGGGTACTACAAGTACCTACCTAGTTGACAAGCCTTCATCTGTAGTCAATTACCTACTTAAGTAGTTTTTGAAATATTCGCTACTTTCAGTTTTAACCGCAAAAATAACTTTGTACCTACCTACTTATAGTTTCTTATTTCATAATCTCAATCTCAACTTATATAATTATAGGAAGTGACTCCGCGACCGCCGCCGTGACCTGAATTTGCAGCCGCCGCCGGTCACTAAATTGGCAGCCGGCGCTGACATTGGAAAAAAAGCGGGAAATGGGGTTGGCAATTTGGCATAATAAAAAATGCATTTCATGTTTCATTTGAGTAACATACCTAACTAGGGTCCAAGAGCGAGCGAAGCGAGCTCGGGAACTTGGACACCCCGACACGGACAATTTAGGTTCGAAGGGGTTGACGGGGGCTTCAGTGAGCGATCAAAGCGAGCGAACAAAACCCCCGTCAACCCCTTCGTATTAGGTTACTTTTAGCCTTGCAAACAGAAATAGGAGCCCGGCGTAGCGGGGCTCCGTTGACCACCTCCCTCCCCCTTGTAAGTCCAAAAAAGTTGTATTTTGTTTTACATTGACACTGTAATTTAAAAGTCAGTCTAAGGTAGATATTTCAACTTAAAACACGACAACATTAATCTGCTGCTACGGTAGTTTGCAATTATTTTCGTCTGGTATCGAAGGCTACACTGTTTTCCGGGGTTGACGGTCAACCCCTTCGTGCTAGGTTACTTTTAACCTTGCAGACAGAAATAGGAACCCCGCAACGCGGGGCTCCGTCGACCGCCTCCCTCCCCCTTGTAAGTACTATTGTAATGCGCCTGCCACACACTCGACGAGTGGCATGGGAAGTAACGAGGAAAGGAGGCAGAGACATAGTGTGGCAACATTACTCGTCATGCCACACGTCATGCTCCTCGTCCTGCCCACTGCTCCCTATTTTGTCGGTTTTTGCGCACGAGTCAAAGGACCGGCAATAAGAGTGCGACTGTGCGAGTGGCTGGCCACATAATCGCGCGGTCGCAGACTCGCAGTCCCACAGAGTACATTATAATATATGAGAATCCGCATCGAACGCTCGCGCAAGACGCACGCGTATGCAAAATTGGAAATTATGTCGTCGCCAAGCGTGGAATGGTCAAATGAAAAGTGTTAATGTTTATTGAATAGATGTGATCCACCATCTCCGTTGGCGAGGACGACGACGACGATGTATATTTCTTTTTACTACATTAATATAATTAGCTATACTAAAAATGCATAGCTCGCACGCTGCCACCGTTTCAACGTCCATTGTCTCACCAAGGCAAATGACAAGTGAGGAGCGTCGCGATTAATTGCGCGAGTAGAGCAGTGTGTGGGCAGAGAGGGCAACATCGCGGCAAATCACGGCAGCGCGAGGAGCATAGCGATGAGCAGCGCAAGGAGCATAGTATGGCAGGCGCATTATAATAAAGTACACCGCGCATTGGCGCAGTCTATGCTGTATACTGTGTGAAAGCTGTCATTTCTCGTTGACAGTGATACAGTGACGTCACTGTAAAGTACACCGCGCATTGGCGCAATGTTTTGATACAGTGACGTCACTGAAGCGTCAACCAGTCAACTCTTCCCTAGTCACGCTGTCACGCACACTAATACAAATCCAGAACCGCACACAAACAAAAAACGGGCAGCGGCTTTATGTCTTTAGGCTGAGTCTATAAATTAAATGTCTATGCTCTGCTTAATAAGCTAGAGCCATTTTGGACGGTTTTTAAACTATTTACAATTTAAGCTGGTCACTTTTTCAACTACTTGTCTATGATAGTACCATTATAATCTCCACGAATGGGATATTGACTGCCCATTTATCCCGAGTGGAGTATCATTGCATTGGCCATTGAAAACTGACAGTTTCATACATTTTAATACACGGATAAAAGAGTGGCAACAATACCTACATAAAATCTCTGTCCATAGGATTATTGGTCCGAGGTCACCGGTTATGGCCAGTGTGGCCTTACCCATTACTAATAGACGCCTCTTAACTTTAACCACTGATTACATTATACAGCTATCCTTGTCATTAGATATGACAATGAATAGAGATGACAATTGACTTAAGAGCTGTTTAATTTAATCATCGTCAATAAGTAAGGGGGTTGATATGTAGACGTTCCAATTCAAGAGTTACGAGTGGTTAAGACGAATGACTTGCCGGGTTAACATGCGCGCCGCGACAAGTTTTGTCGACTGTTTTGTCTCGCTCTTACTCGTGCGATAACGAAACAAATGTACGATAAAAGCGTCGACAAAATTTTGTCGCGCCGCGCATGTTAGGCGCGTTGGGCACTGCATTAAAGAATAAGAACCTATATTTAGGGGTATTATGGGGATTAAATAAAAGTGGGGGAAAATTTTGGCAGGGGTTGGCAACCCTGAGAATTGAAACATTTTGAAAATTTGAAGTTTGAAACCACAGACTACTAATATAGACTAAATAATACTAATATAGACTATAGACTAATATAGACCAAAGAGATATAGACCTTTGAAAAATTTGGCGGGTGGACGGTGGTTAAATATTTTCGTTGTTTTCCGTTTACCCGTTATAACCAATAACCTTATCATCTTACTTCATTTATAATAACAAAGTAGTGCTTCCCTGTTTGTATATGAAATGTTTGTATATGGTATATGAAAAGTAAGTCCTAAAGTTTATTTTACATTTTTAATCCTTATTTCGAGTTTTTCAAACTGTTAAAAATGTTGAATTCGGCGAACTTTTGTCATGTTCAATCCCATGCATAAAAAATCCATTGTTTTTTCAGAGTTTCAAAATGACAAAGAAACAAAAGCAGAGAGTTACGATCGAGAATCTTGCTAATGGATTAAAACAACAATGCCAGGTTTCAGATGTGCCAAATCCTCCTCCAACATCCCCAACAGGTAACATTATTGTCGATGATAATATTAAACCCGAAATTCTCGCGAAGTGGCCAAAACTTAAACTAAAAGTACCACCTATTTTTTTACATAAACCAATAGACTTTCAACAACATGTCAGGAAAGTATTAAATATGGGAATTAAATTTTATCAACCGCACCTTGGTAAAAACTTTACTAAAATAACTTGCCAAAGCCTTAATGACCACAAACACATGGTAAAATATTTAGAAAAAAAGCAATTACCTTTTCACACATTTGGAAACCCTACAAAAAGGAAAATGAAAGTTGTCTTCAGAGGAATTCCAAAAAATATAGAATTGATCAAAATTAAAGAGGTTTTAAAATCAGCTTCTATTCCTGTCATAAGAGTGCATAAAATGCACACTAATGAAGAGAGAAAGGACAACACCATGCTGGTTCTGGCTGTAGTACCTTATGATGATGAAGGAAAAGCAATTTTAAAAGTAACAAAGCTGTTTGGGCATAATGTGAAATTGGAGCCTCCAGTTACAAAACCTATGCAATGTTATCGCTGCCAGAAATGGGGACACTCTCAGCGCTACTGTCATGGGATATTAAAATGTGTCAAATGTGCTGGAGACCATTTGTCCAAAAAGTGTAATAGGATACCAGAGAATGAACCACTAAAATGTGCTAACTGCAGTGCTGACCACACCGCTAGTTATAAGAACTGTATTTTTGCACCTGGTTCAGAAGATTATCAGTTGATGCAGGAAATCAGGATAAGCATGCCTTGTTATAAACAACCTCTGCTTGTGACTATGGATAATTACCAAACATTATACAAAAATGTTGATTATGACAATATTTCTTCCAAAGCCATTTGAGAATGCTTGTACTTTCTAATTTTAGTTTTAAAATGATACCTAAGTTTCTTTCGCATAATGTTTCAATATTATTTTACTAGATTAAGATTGCCTGTTTAGTGGTCTGAGGAACCTATAAGTACCCAATCATCATTAAGAGATTTTTGTAACTTTTATATTGTCCAAAAATTTTATTCTGCACTTCATGTTTGTATTTCTTAACAACTCTAGTAAAACAGATGACTTAATAATATAAAAAGTATCACTGTATAATATAAGTATCATTAACACTAGGCTGTCAGTGACAAAGAATAAAAAAGTATTTAAACTATATGGTTGTATATTAATCACTTATAAAATAATATTGCTTTGCTCCTTATTTTTACAGTACTTACAGTTAGCATAATCGGCCTAAAATGTTCCCACTGCTGGGACACAGGCCTCCTCTCTGTGAGAGGGAGTGGGCCGTAGTCCACCACGCGGGACCAGGGCGGGTTGGTGGACGTCACATGTCTTCGAATTTTCGGTTCTAAGACATGCCGGTTTCATCACGATGTTTTCCTTCACCGTTAAAGCAAGTGATAATTTCTTATATGCACATGACTTTGAAAAGTCAGCGGTGCATGCCTCGGGATCGAACTCGAACCATTCGCCGTGGGAGGCACATGGTTAAACCACTAGGCCATCATTAAAAATAAGGAGCATAGCGCTATGTTTATGCTATGCTCCTTATTTTTACAGTGGGTACTTACAGTTAAATTAGCCTAAATACATTTATCTATATTTACAGCCTTAATATTCGATTAATACTTATTATTTCACATTATTATTCTGGTCACGAACTTTTGATTGCTTGCTTAACAGTGGTATTTATGGCTGCCTCATTTTTCGTTTCATCAATTGGGGTTACTAAAACCTGTAAATAAATGACTAATGATGAGTTAGTGGCATATACAAGTTTGTATTTCATAATAATAAATTGTTGTGTGGTTTTTGAGGTATTCGGTTTTGAGTTGTTTTTCAGAATAATAATAATATTATGAAAAACGAACTTATTTTTGCGATTTGTAAATTCAAAACCGAATAGGTACGGTATGGGTACCTCAAAAACCACACAACATATTTTATATGTTATACATATTTATTTGTTCAACATATTTGTTGAATGTGTTTTAGTATAGTTGAAAAGCTAGAGTGGTGGAGATAATTTGTATGAATTTAGAAGCGCATAGCTCACCAAATATTCTGCTAAATAAAATTCTCTTGTTATTTTCAAAGACCTATCCAACTACACACCACATGAAGGGGTGCGCGAACATTTCTTTTGCGTAATTTTACAATACTCCTAGGGTGATTTACAGAAGTCATGTAGGTACCTACAATTCTGTAAAGTTCCAATAGTCTCCAAGTAAAATGGCTATGATATACGGTCGGACAGACAGACAGGACGAAATTATAAGAGGTCCGTTTTTACCATTAAAAATTGTCAATTTACCATGGACGTCTTACGACACTAGCAAGTACCTACCTACACCCGGAAATAAGAAAATAATCCCACATTATTTTGATCCAAAAAATTTCTAATTTCTTAAAAAAATACCTGTAGCTTGATGTTGGTAACGGGTGTCCTTGTTCCGTCAAGCTCTTCAAGAACTCTGTCTAAAGTTTCGATGAGTCGATCGGCGTCTTGTGTTGAGAACACCATTGGCGGTTTAAATTTCAACACATTGCTGTCAGGACCGTCGCGACTTATGAGAATCTTTTCCTCTCTCATCCTGTAAATATAGGTACAGATTTAAAATTTATTAGATCTCGCAACTCTCATAAAATATTTTTAAGCTCTAAACAATGAAATAAATTCCTATTGATAAAAGCCGGCTATACATTAATATTATTATGTGATGGTGTTTTTCGTAGATAGGTACCTATTAATAATATGCTTAGCTTCCGCCGTAGCTGGCGTCCTGGTTTCCCTGTCAGTCACCAGTTCCACTCCCACGAACAGCCCCCTACCACGAACGTCACCTATCAAACTGTGCTTATGCTTCAGTTGTTGACAGCGGTTCAGTAAGTGGTTACCAACACGGTTCGCACGTTCCATCAGACGCTCTTCTTCGATCACGTCGAGGACTGCATTTGCGATTGCGCAGGAGACAGGGTTGCCACCGTACTATAATGTTATTATAAAACCATTAAATTGCAATCGGTGAATCTTTGTACATGAAAAAGGTACCTACAAGATGTTTTTTTTATAATTGACAACATTTCATTTTTTTATTGTACTCCAATTATGATGGTACTTGAAATAATGTCCAAAAATAAGGTACCTACCCTTATTTTTTATTTTTCCGAAATGTGGTCGTTTTCATATAAAAAAAAACGATTTTGAAATTTGTTCTAAACAGACGTAAGCGCCAAATGACGTCAATTATACGGTTGATATGCGATTTTACCTTTACTTGACTCTGGTAATATAAGTATGTACTTCAGAATAGGTTATTCTTTTAAATGGTATTTGATGTGACAGGCGTATCTTTCATGATATTAAAACATCTTATTTTGAAGAACATGATAAATGCTAAGACTAACATAACTTACGGATTCAGCCGTATGAGTGACGTCATAGTAGGTTTTCCAGTTTTTATTTTTTTTCTCCGAAATGAATCAATAAAATATTTAAAAAATATACTTATTCGTACTCAGGATATAAAAATAAAGAAACGGTATTTTTGTTTTAGTAGCATAGTAATTTTGAAATGTTGTCAATTGGGTAAGACATTTTCGGTCAGTAGATTCCCGAGTTTTGAAAATAAGCTAACGGGCAGATTGCAGAATAATTTCGACAAAATGTATAAGTACCTACCTAGTTATCTATGAGCAAAATAGAGACCTATAATACGTAACTAGCAGATAGTGTTTAAAAATAAACCAGTAAGTCATATCAGCTTGTTTTTGCCAAATACTTAGCTGTTCGATAATAAAAACAGGTGTTGCATCACTCAATTAGCGCTGGTACGTACGATAGGTACTTTGTTTCAAATCTCTCGTTTGTTATTAACATAAATTATGAGAATAACACGAATCTAAACAAATCTGCTGTTTTTCCATTTGTACAATAGATGGTAACAAACAAAACTAGATTTTCAAAGTAGCATATGGCATATTAATATCTTGGGTTTTCGCGATTACTACACATTATAATAAAATAAGTTTAAACGCATTATGGCACTTTAGTCTCAAATACCTTTCTTTTCTGTAAAGGTATCTAGTAGTAGGAAGTAAATTTCAACTGTTGACAAAAAGGCTATATAAAACAAGATATTTACCGTATTAAAATACTCCACTCCAGTATCAGCGAAACTCTTCGCAATCTCAGGGGTAGTAATAACAGCAGCGATAGGATGACCATTGCCCATCGGCTTGCCCATAGTTACGATATCGGGCACAACGTCTTGCGTCTCAAATGCCCACATGTGGGTGCCAACACGGCCGAATCCGACTTGGACTTCATCGGCTATGCACACACCGTCAGCTTCGCGGACGTATCTGAAATATTGTTCGGAATTTAAAAAATCTGAATCGAAATTACATGATAGGGCTCCCATTTATGTCTCACTGAGGATGCTAGGTGTAAATCGCATTATCATTCATAGGTGACATTGAAAAATCGCCAGTAAGTGTTTAAACTAGCCTTTGCAGGATTCCGAATTATTTAAGATAAAAATCTGACGGAGACTGTAAGCTAAAATTATTAGAAGTTTATCTGCCAAACAAGGCCGTCTTCGTATCCAAGCCAGTAAGAAAACAAAAGAAAATTATTCCAAGAACAAACGACAGTCAAAGGGCAATAATGTGCAAATGTTCCTCCTATCTATTTATTAGACGAACGTTCCGATTTGTAAATAGAGTATGTACAAGGCCAATTGAGAAACAATCATTGATGTCTTATTTTAGCTACAATCTATTAGTTATTATCTACTGCTGCTGATAATAGGTCTCACCAACTTCGATTAGGTCTATAGGTACCTAGGCATCATCGTATGCAGCTGGACTTTTAAAAATAATTGTCTAGATTGACCTAACAGGTCTTAAAAAGTATATCGACATTTTTTTTAATCCAACGATATCAGTAGGTACGTCATTAATAATAATTGTCGTCGTGTAATCCAACGTTACACCTTGTGATCGCATACCGAAATAGACCACCTCAAATATAATTGTTGGCGTCGTAAAGGCATGGCGGTGGCCGTGCCGGACAAACGAGCTGCGGCATGAATAACAATAGTAATAATGCCGGCGGCAAACTTCGATACTGCCGGCGGCAAACCCGCGCGGCCATGCCGCCGGCATAGTGTGTAGAAGTCTTATGAGGTCATCAACTAGTAAGCCCATAGAGGTGCTGCGGAAATGTTACTCAAATAGAAAAGAAGTATGAAATACCTACTGGTAAACTCTCCTGAGGTATCCATCCGGTGGGATGATTTGACCGCCACAACTTTGAAGGCTTTCCGCAATAAATGCGCAAACACCGCCATTTTTGCGTTTAGTTTCTTTGCAGATCTTGCCGATTTCGTCAGCGTACAGTTTTCCTAACTCTTCTTCATTTTGAGAGTCGTCGGGATATATGTATTTTCCTCTGTATATATCGGGAACTGGTGCCTGGATGACGTAATTAAATATGATTAGTTAATTTGATCACTTGTAATGATTGCCGTATTCAATTATGAATTTAAATGGGAAGCTGCAGTTAGGTATCTCTTTACTGAAGTGCACTAATGAAACTTCTTAGAAACAAATAATGGCAGACTACAGTTTTTATTCGTAATTTAACCTATGAAAGATTTTAGTGACACATAAAATTCTCTTTTCTAATATCTACCTAGGACCCTACTTGTTTATTTATCTGTTCTTTTTAGGAAGTTGATGATAAATTAATCAGTTCTATTTCAATAGGTAGTAATAATTTTATTGTGATCAGTTTAAAAAGACATCACTTATGTGAATTATTTTATTGTCCTATCTTTACGTTACGAGTTAGGTTAGGTACCTACATAGATTATTTTTATCATCTCAAATACTATTATCAGTAATATTACATAATAACTTCCAAATATAGTCTAGAGATAAGAACAAAGATAATGCGTGTCCTACAAACTAATGCAACTACGAGATCGTGTGCAACCCAGTCAATTTGTGTAACTTACCACATGAACCCACTCTGGCTTCTCTGGCCCTCCGGGTAGGTTAAATTTGTAGGGAGACACATCAATCATAGACGTTAGATGGCCATGATACGCGCTGTAACAAACAGGCGCTAGTAGCACCCTAGTAACACTTCGACTAGCTCGAAGTAACGACAAAAGAACGGAGGGGTCATCTATGTCAATTTGCTTGCGACAGTGGGCAATATCTTATTCGTAAATATTTAAAGCTTATCACATGTTTTATGGAAATTCATATTATTCTGTGTAATTAAGGATCGTTTCACTCTTATCGTTTTGAAAGGCCACTTAATCGCACCGTCCTACGATGATCTGACGCTATAGATACGCTTTACCTACAATGTAAGAAAGTATAGTTTTCCTTCAGTGTAGCTATCGTCTATCTACGTATTAATATTGTAGTAAGATATTAATACTACGTCTTGTAGAGTGACCCTTTTCCTCAACCACGGACTAATCTATTGGTAAAAATACAGAAGTCCCATAAAAGTACATAAGTCGATAAGTTTAAAGTTATGGCTGAATAAACCTAACTAGAGATATGCCCGAAAGATAAAACAAGATTGTTTTCGTAGAAAAAAAAACTTACTGGTCTAAGGTAATAACGTCCTTATTCTTGGTGTGAATCCTGGCGAGCCTCAAGGCAAGATCGTTAGCTTCCGAGCCGGAGTTCACGAAGAAACAAACCGACAATGGTTCTGGCAAGGTTTTAACGAGCCTTTCGGCAAGGATAACAAGTTCATCGTGAAGATAACGATTGTTAGTTGATATTAATGACATTTGGTTTCTACCAGCTTCCACCACATGTGGGTGACAATGGCCAACTGCAAAATAAAAAAATATGTAAAAAGACAATACCGGTATCAAAAGAGGCAACAAAGGACAGCGCATATATTCAGTGTTTGATTTGACCATTTTATGGAATGATTGAAAATCACATTAATAAAATCTGTACAATGCATAAAATAGCAACTTATCTAAGGTTATCATTTAATTATCAATATCCGTAACGATAGTCAGAAAAAGTCATAGTTTACGCTGCTTTTTAAATGACCTTAAGTGACTATAATAGTACATTCTGCGCAAAAAGATAACAATATCTACCGTGTGCAACATTGTTGATGCAATCTAGATATCTTTCGCCTGTTTCATCATACATGTACTGGGCGACACCGCGTACAATTTTCAAGGGAGACGAACGAAAGAATAGCTGGCACGCGGCACTGGAAAATAAATTTACTTATTACAGTGTGAATCGAGTATGAAAGACAATAATAAAATTAATTATTACCTAATTAAAAAAAACAATACATGTACAGTCAGTGCACCACATTGTCTGACCCCTCTTAGAATTAGTAAGATTCTAAAAGGGGTCAGATAATGTGGGGCACTGACTGTACATAAGTCCATAAAACTTACCCAACATGTTTTTCACGGAGTCGGATAGTTTCAGATTTAGGCATCGACTGTAGATAAGCCATTTTTTATTTTTTCTGTAAAAATATTTACATCTCTTAAAAAATATATCTTTAAACTAGTTGTTCTAATCAAAGGCATATCGGCACACATCGTAACTATTACTAGAGCCATTTTGGTCCGATCAATAAATAAGCCAGATAGTACCTATCTAGGTATATCTTGTAGATGTATTCAAACAGAAATAATCCGAAAGTAACAGGCCCTATGGACCGTTACAATTTTCAAAAGCATAAGTCTATGTTCATAATTTATTATGTAGAAAATTAAAATAATTTTAATTTTATACAAAAAATAGATCTACCACGTTACCTACAGCTTAGGTGAATAGATTTTTCCCAAAGGAATATTTTGATAATAACCAATCAATTCATTAGAAAATAACAATAATGAATTGATAAGTTAAATTAAAAAAATAAACTTACCGCTAAAAACTAATAATAAAACTATTTTTAGGGTGTGTTAATGTTACGCTTGTTAGATAAACGTGACGCGTGAAGCGTGGCACTAGAGCAATCAATGCAGAACTATTTTGATGTCATGTCGATTTTATATAGGCAGGCGGGGGCGCTCACGCCCTCCGCGCAGCCAATGAAAATAAAACCGCTCGTATTATCAGTGCACTAGCGTCGAGATAAGGATACATGATGACAAAAGTCACCGACCACGCGGCCACCGTCACGCTGCCATAAGACGAGCGCATGAGCATTTAAGGCGAATACAACTGTGACACTTGCCATTAAAAACCAATATTAATTAAAATTATATTTATTAATTTATTATATAATGAGTACAAAACTAAGCTTGTTCAAATTAAACAGAAACAGTTCATATCTACATAAATATATTAATTAAGAATTAATAAGTTACTTAGATATCATATATCGGGTGTAAACAGACCCTTAACGAAAACTGAAACCACATATCTACCCATCAATACGATGATTTTCTTGTACTGGACCATACCTGGAAACCGACTGGTTATGGAGATATTGAAGGTTAGTCTCAATATTTTTTTTACGTTTTTCACGAAAACGGCACTGGGGCGGCAGCGGCGGGGTTCGAGGACCGCCTATACTCCACCTCCCCCGTCCCGTACAAATCCACACGGCCATAGGCACAGTCGGCAGCGCGTAATTACAAAAAACAGCTGTTTTTTATACCCAAAAATAATAGTATATTTCATTATAAGTGCGGAAAGCCTGTCGTTGCAAAGAGTTCCGACAAATGGCTACCCGAGCCGAGGCGCAGCCGAAGGTGAGGGTTGACAGTCGGAACAAGTTGCAATGACGGTTCCGCACGTGTACTGAACAACTATTTTTAATACAGTTGCGAAAAAATGAAGCAATTTAATAAAGAACATTTTTGGAAAATGGCGCCAACCGTAAAAGAATATAAGCAGAGTTTTTTTTTTGTTTTCCATACCCATTCTGGGTAGGCAAAGGGAACAATGCCCATACAGCCAAGTCTTAAGTAGTTTTTTTTTATTGATATGAAATGAAAATGAAATTTAATGAGATGAAATGAAATGAAACCTAACATAACTCATTGAATCAAATCATTAAATCTGATATTGAAACAAATTAGTAGCTTCTTTTTAGAAATATTTGCATGAATCATAAAATCATCTATTAATTTTTTTTAGTAAAAACTCGCGCACCGAGGTTTCCGTATCAGTTTTGGACATATAAAGTGAAAAAAACCGGACCGCATAACAAAGTTTGTTTGTGAAGGAATTTTGATGATTTTGAAAAAACTACTCGCTAGATCTCGTTCAAACCAATTTTCGGTGGAAGTTTACATGGTGATGTACATAATATATTTTTTTTGTTTTATCATTCTCTTATTTCGATTTTGAAAAAACCGTAATAGTTAGGAACATCGTTTTATTTTTGGTGCCATATTTGGGTCAATTTCTATCAACTGTAATTATTTCAGATTTTTCGCCCCGTAAACTTCGGGGATAAGGGGAGGGGAATGGTATTTTTTTGGACATTTTTCATCATATGTCGAAAACTGTGAGACATAAAATAAAATAAAAAAATATTTTGAAATGTGCAGATCAAGCCCTTTCATATGATATGTCACTTGACCTAGTAACCCCACTTTAAAATTTTGGACCCCCACTCCGGCCCCTTTTGCAATGAAAATAAAAATATTTTGGACTTTTTTCATTTGCAATAAAGTTGAACAAGCATTCTTTATAACTGTTCCAAATTTCAAGTCGATAGCATAAGTAGTTGCTCAAATAATCAGGTGTGACAGACAGACAGACGAAGTCGCACCATAAGGGTTCCTTTTCACCATTTTGGTACGGAACCCTAAAAATATCAACAGAGTGATAGTGCACACACTGTAGCGACGGCGACGGTATCATGAAGTGATATTAATTAAACATTACTTAGGCAAACACGTATATTCGTATGGAAAGGTTACCTTCAGCGGGATTTTCCAGTTAAACATCTTATACAGCGTGTTTTTGTTTTAAAATACGCACTTCCACATTTGATATTTACATCCGTTCGGAAATGAAAAGGTGAAATGGAATTTTAACGCGCACAAACATTTTGGGCTCGCACTTTATTTTATTTTCTGGACTTTTCGTTATTTATCGTTTATTTTCAATTAAAATAACAGCTAGATAGGTACAAATAAAATAAGGTGAAATGATTTAGGTGAGTAACTACTTATGCGTTAACCAAAGTACCTACCTAACATTAAAAAGAGGAGGACCCTAACAGCCTTACGGATGATGGAAATTCTCAGTGTCTGGCTGAAGTTGTTGATTCTTCAAATAGACTATTGAATCGGCCGGTATGGTCTGAAATCATTAATGTCCAATGTTTCATCCGTCTTATTTGGATCAACTTCGTTGCAAAATTACTACTAGGTATACGAATATTATATCAATTGTAGGAAACTAAATGCCTTCACTAATATGCATCACTTTAACGTGACGTACAGCGCGTCCTAAGTAGGTATTCACGCAAATAACTCATTGAACTCATTCATCGAGATCGGTCAAGTCATTAGGATTTAATTAGGGTCTTTATGATGAATAATAAACTCGTGCAAAATATACGAAAAACAAAACCTTGTAATAAAATAAATCGTGACTTGTAAATATTTAGAATGCATTACCTACTGGAATATCTACCAATTTTTTTTTATCCATTTGTTCAAAAATAATATTTTCTACATAGAGAAAGATAAATTCATGATCGCTCCTCTAGGGTTTTATTTTTTAATCGCCTTAGATGTCCTCTAAACTATTTAATTATTTTTTAATATAAATTGCAATTAAATACAGTTTATTGTTGGTACTCATGTTTACTAGGTACGTACGGCTAATAGTTATAATTTATGTAAGGCGATCAGTAAATACTACGTCAAATATGCTGGTAAATAGGTAACTAACACAAATAAACTAGTTAAATGCGTCAGATTATTTACTTTAGAAGCTTTGAATACTTATAGATAATAGTACCTACCTAACGTTAGATAGCAAGGACATTACCTTCTGTTTTATGATATTGCATATTACGTTGAAGTGGCCCAATGCTGAGTTATGACCATTTTTGCCTCTCGTCTTTTTGTGCTAATTTTTATGTTAGGTTTCTGTATGTAATTTTTTTTTTTTGTACATTTATGTTTATTTGTATTTCTTTTTCTTATTTTTCGTTTTTTTACCTATTAGTAAGCGAGAGCAAAATAAACAGATTTTCTTTCTTCTTTCTTCTTACGTTCTATCATCTATCGTAAGTATCTATACCTACCTACCTACTAATATTATAAATGCGAAAGTTTGAATCAAATGTACGAGTGGATCGATGGATGGATGTTTGTTACTCAATCACGCCAGAACGGCTGAACGGATCTGGATGAGATTATAGTCTATAATAGCTACTTTTTATCCCGAAACCGCGGCTGAAGCGGCGGGCGGAAGTTAGTGTATTATAATTAAGTAGGTAGGTAGGTACCCATGTGCTTATGTTGTAAACAAAATTATAAAACACAAAATAGTAAACATGTAAAATAATTAGGTAGATACCTATCTACTGAGACGTTTGGTCGGATAATGCCTGATTCGCAAAATGGCACCCGACTCTCAAAAGGGCCAATTCGCGAATGGACTAGTTCTCGAAAGGACTTATTCGCAAAAAAACTTATTCTCAAAAGGACTAAATCGTAAAATTCCCAATTCGTGAAAGGACTAATTCGCCAAATGACCAACTTTTACCAACTTACACCATAGGTTAAATGGCATAAAAAAACCAAGTTAATTTCCAGGTCTACTGAAACATAGTGTAACAAAAGATCATTATTTACAGACTACGTTAGGTACTAACCAAGGCCAATAACGATCAATAATGATTAAGTATTAGGTATGAGTAACTAGGTAGGTATATAATTTTATTAAGGCTTAGCGGATACCTTTAAAGTAGGTACTCAAGAGATTTCTTCAGTACGAACTTCGAAAATACTCGTCACTCTCTAGATTGTTTATCGAGAATTATTTGAATGAATTACTATAATTATTATTATTTAACACCATTCTAATCGCATACTAATTTATGTTTTTAAAAAAGGAGAAGGTTCTCAATTCGTCGGAATCCTTTTTTTATGCTTTATTTTATTTCGCACCAATTACAATAATTTAGAAAATAAATACAGTTAGGGAAATAAAATAGGTTACATACACTCGAAAAACATAACCCTCCTTCTGGCGCAGTCGGGTAAAAACGAATAGCTAGTTTGAAAGGCGTTATTTTCTAATGAACGTCTTTCGAAGAATCCCTATTGTATTGTATTGTATGATATGCGACTCACGCTGCTACGACGCGACGCTGAAAAATGTCCCTACCATAATAAATTCCCCGTGTTTCTGACGTAGGTGTGCATGTGAAAACACGTGTAAGTCAAGTCGGAAATTGATAGTAAAATGGCAAACAATGTACTTAGGTAACCTCTGTATAAATAGACCCCATTCATTACCGCATAATTATGTGCGTATCACGAGAAACTACTATTTTCCAGATATTTAGCTTCCTTGGTTGTCAGTAGATACTTATTGTTAATTAGCAGGAACATGCAATACTGACTATAATGTATACCGTACATCGGAAAACTTCTTTACTTGGATACCTATTATATTTTTAAGTTTCTAATGAAATGTAAAAAGCTTTTTGTTTTAAAAATGGAATCTATTGTATTATAGTTACTTAGGTACAATAGGTCGGAATACCAAGTTATCTTTTTGTAGTTTAGCATAGGTTTATGTAACAAATCAATTAACTTATTTGCTGAATGTGTGATCTCTACAACATTATATTTAGCAATCAATGTTTACCTACATTGTATTTAGATAAAAAGTTCTTGTTTTTGCCGTCGGTTGTTATGTTTTGCTGTCGATTGCTGCGCACGTGTGAATCACGCCTTCCGCTGTGAATGCCATGCGTTCCAGTGGCCGGTGCGCCCGCCGCCGCCGACCTTATCGGTGCCCCACCTTACCGAGCGTACACTCAAATTGTTGTATACCGTAGATACTGAAATCAGAAATATTTTTTTATTTATTTGTGTATTTAAGTATCTTATACCTAATGGTTGGTAAAACATAACTCTTAAAATATATTAATTAAATATCGGTAAGCGCCTATTTATATATGAATTTTGCTCTGCAGTATCCAGTCAATAAGTCATCTTCGTCTGGCGATCCAGAAGAACTGAAGTTACGTCCACTAAGATAAACATTTTTATCATGATTACCTACGTCTACAATGTGTGCATTTATGAACTTTGGGCTGGAGCATAAGCAGGTAGGTACTTTGCTGAAAAACACACATTCAATAAAAGAAAAACTCGTCGCGGTTTCTATCTATTCCAGGTACCGAAGTAGGTACATACCTAATATCCATCCATAGTGTTAGGTAAGTAGGTGCCTATTTAATTAGTTTATCAGGTAGATACAGCCTTCTGGTAGATCCTTAATAAAGCCTAATCCAAATCGTAGTTGACTGATATTTTCTATTAGATCTGCTTTGGCCGTCCTATACGGATAAGACAAGGGTGGCATGTGGCATGTGATGTGATGGCAAGATTTTCTATGCTGAAGAAATATTTTCGAATGGACTCCTTTATAGATCATCCTTAATGTTATTATTTTGATATGCCTACCTACTGCAGAGTAGGTACCGGTACCCCTATCATGAGTTTTTTTGACGTATAGTTTCGTTAACGTAAGCATATTTTGAATTTAAAATACAGCAGTTCTGGAACATTTTGATGAAATTTTATACAATTTGCACATTTTAAAAAATACAGAGAAATTAATTATGTATTTAATTTATATAAATATTGTGTAACAAACGTGTATTTTCAATTCAAAATATGCTTACGTTAATGATACTACACGTCAAAAAAACTCATGATAGGGGTAGGTATAGTAGTGTGCCTTGAATACGACATGATTTTAAAAAAATGTTTACCATGACCGAAAGCTGTTGCTGTATCGGCTTTTGCTGTGCAGTGGGCGCTATGGCCACTGGGGTTTATAATTTTATATGTATAAGTACCTACCTACTTCATTTCACATGTACGAGTATTATAGAAATAGTCAAAAACCAATGCATTGACTTCCTACCTAGTTGTTACTACTTCAAAAGTTATTTAAACCAGACACTAGTAGGTAGGTAGGTAGGTACCTATTCTGATGTTTACAAATTAATTTAGTCTCATTATGTCTATAACAAAAAACATGAGAAAGGCTGTTTGTGCACTAGGTACACGTTGACAGCACGTTTTTCACGGACCGTTTTTTTTATTCATACGTTTTAAAAAGTCGTGGAGATCGTTCTGCAGGCCTATTGGCTAAAATCCGTAAAAAACCGAATACGAATTGAAAACGTCTGTAGTGCACAAACGCCCAAAGGGGTAGAAGATATTCAGTCCTGTAAATTAGTCCACTTGCATACCTACCTAATTATTTTCAACATGAATTTAGTCGCCATCGCCATAGGTCGACTATTCAATTATTCGCTTTACGACATTCGGTTTAGGTCAGATTCTGTTTAGGACAGATTCGCTTTAAGCCAGAATTTGTACATTCAAGTGAAAATACTTTTTTACAAAAAAATAACCGACTTCAAAAAGCCTAGCCTTTACTACAAAGTAAAGTAATAATTTTGGTTTCGCAAGTCGGTGGCTTCCTGTACCTACCTACCTAAATGATAAGGGCTCAAAATAATTTGATAGTTCTTTATATGAAGTTCTATCCTCTTCAGTTATGTTATAATTAATATTTGTAAAAGATAGTGTGACTAAAATTAATTTAGTGCGATGTAGGTACCTACATACCTACAAAAGAATTTTCATTAGCTTAAAAATAAGGAACCCTGCCAATCTGGTACCTATTCGTACGCCCGACATTCTATCGGATATGTGTCCGTCACGTTAATCATCATTATAGCACATGCCAATATTATACCTAAGATTATTACCAAAACTACAAAGATAGTCAGGTTCAGATAGTAACCTATAAATAGGAAATAAAACGATAAACTGAATATCAAAACTAATAATTAGGTCACCTCAGAAATATTGGGACAATGATGTGCTAAACATATAATATTATCGATTATGCAAATATCTGCTCTTTTTGGACCCCATAGTAACATAGTAGAGTAACTTCGGGTAATATGGCACACCATAAGCTTTTTTAGAAATAAATGACGAGATTTAGGAGACCAAACAGTCTTTATTGCTTAAATCAGTTCTTTGAACTTAATAGTAATCAAAAATTATCAATTTGAGATAATTAACATCAAAACATAGCTTTAATTAACGTTTTTTTTAATCTTAAATAATTATTAAAAATTAAACATGGTAGGTCAATATGGCCTAAGGCCATATTGGCCACAATTGAAGTGAGCCATATAGGTCACCGTAACAAATAAAATAAGAAACTATAAGAAATATACTTTGCATTACTTTGCAGAACAAAATTCGCAAAAAAAAACGTGTTTCCTCTCCTGAGCATTCTTCGTGAGCCCATAATTTACAACATAGGTAGTCCATATTGGCCACTCGCCTAGTGAGCCATAATAGTCGCAGGGATGTTTTTGACTAATAAAACATTGAACCTAAAAAAGTGCTAATATTGTGCTTTAAAAACGTCACCACACTATAGACTAAAAGTTTACCTTCAAAACTATGCACTATTTATATAAAAACAACGATTATTTGACGAAATATAATGAGTAAAACCTACGAAAAAAATAACATCACATTCGATAATTTTCGATCGTCGCACGTACAGAACACATGCGCACTCGCCGCAACACAGGGATCGATTGAGGGGGTCGAGGGAAGAGCCGCGAACATACGACAGATACTTACGACCACTAGTGTTGGTTAGTTTCAGAAATAACAAGGCAGGCCATATTGGCCGGCTAGGCCATAATACCCGAAACTACTCTAAATAGACTAAGGGCGGGTTGCTTCAAACCATCTGTATTCGTAAGTCAGTACGTAATCGTTAAGTCAGTATGAAATTGTCGTACAAGCCGCCATATTTGACGGTTACAGATACGTAAATGTAAGTTGAAACAACATGGCCTAAGTAGGTAGGGGACTAGAGACCTACTATCATTGTACTGTCAAGTGAAATACAACGTTAAACAAGTGAAAACTAAGGTGCAGGTTTCAAAATGACAGCAACGACTACTTTAATTGACCTAATATACCTAACCTTCATTTGGGCTCGACTTCCGATTCTCTTCATCTGGCATTATTAATCCGGACTTTTGCTATAATTATTCCGCCTTCCTGATTAGGTACTCTTCGCCACTTTGCCCAATTTATAAATTCTCAATGCATTACGCCATTGGCGCTCATTAGTTATGACATCCTCACTACATGCAGCCAACACCATTTTGAGCCCCCACGATGTTCTGCTCCACTGAAAACAAAGTCAAGACATTTCCTACCGACATAATTATCTCGGCCTGCATAGGGTAGATAAGACATGTTCGAACAACCTTGCAACTCAGTAACGACCCTTCTCGGTCAAAAGATCTATTTTAGGAATCAACAGATCATCTGTCGAGTCGTCATCGATCATCATCGAATGAAACATAATATCTTTTTTCATGTTTGACCTTACCTGCTTAAGTAGGTAGGTACTTGCGACTAGATTGTACCTACTTACACTAATATCACTATCAGCCACTGCTATCAAGTATTTCAAAGAATAACATAGATGGATACTACGGATAGCCGCTCCAATTGTTCTCTACAGATCAAGCAATGTATGATCGTTTAGCAATTGTTTCGGCTAGATAACACCGATGGCTTAAATTGTAAGTACTGAGTAATCCGTAACTGTGAAGTGTCTCGTGATAAGGCAAGAACTATTCTACAAGGAAATATTGTTGCTGTCCTGGGGCCCATCGACCATGTAATTTTTTATAAGAAAAATTAGTCATAAGTTCATAGAGTCTGGCAAACGAAAGCTGATCCTGAAAAACCGCGGCAAATTTAAAAAAAACATTATAGTATCACTAAAAACAGTAGGAATAAATTGTGTTGATACTTGACAACAAATAATAGGTAGGGGCGGATTTTTCAATTGTTTGAAAAATAAATGCGGTGGTTGAATTGACATATTTTCTACACAAAAGATGCCAAACAACCACATCTATTCCTCAGGAAAAGTTAACTGGCGATTGAAAAATCGAGCGTAAGTAAAAAAGGTACGTAATTATGATTTGATTGGTTTAAATTTTACGTAGATTAATTTGTTATAAAGATTATATCTATTAAATAAACCATTTATTACATAATTATGCAAATAAGGTAAATATGACAATTTGAAATATTAAGTATAAGTATCAAAACTATATCAAGTAAAATAACTATAAAGAATGTTGCCATGTAAAAAGTTTCGATTAAATCTCAGGCTCCGCTTTCGTTTGCCAGACTCTAACTACTATACAGGCCATACAGGGTGAATTTTTCAACTAGGCGTGGATGGCAAAATCCCAAACTAAGTAATAGCGAAATACACTCATAGATACAAGTACTCGGGGCCACTTTTGATAAAAACTAAAACCGCATCATTAGACTATTCAAAAATTAATTTTCCTTACCGGGAACTGAACCCGTTGATTTTGAAAAAGCATACACCCCGTATTTATTATACCATCCAATAGTGTCGCTAATATGGATCAAATTCTGGGAAGTTATGATATACCTACGGCAAACTAAAGGAAAGTGTTGATTTTTAACAAAATACTATTTTATTTTTCTAACAATGTATGAATAGGCAGGTAGGTAGGTACTTGAAAATATGAAAAATCAACACTTTTAGTTTGTAACATTGTGTTGTAATTTGATCCTTATTAGCGACACTATCGGATGGTGCAATAATACAATGTATTTTTTTCGAAATTCAACGTGTTCGATTCCTGGCCAAGTCTAATGATGCAGTTTTATTCTTTATCAAAATCGGCCGCGAGACTCGTTGCGAGTGTTTTTCGCTATTTCTTATAGTTTCGGATTTGGCCATCCACGCCCACTTGAAAAAATCACCCAGTGTATTCTAAGCATAATGATAAAGTAGATTGAGAATAGCTTGATCATCGTAAAATTATGCATTCATTAGTACCAACATACATGGAGGTCTTATTAAACGTGTAAACAAATGATCACATTAACTTCCGTTTATGCTTCTTGTATATCAGTTATTTATTAGGTACTTACTGCACAATATTACACATTCAAGGTTTACATGAACAGAAGTTAGGTATGTGGACTAAGAGGTCGAGTGATTCTGATAGCGAATATAACACTAAGGAGGACAACAACAATGGCCTTTGTGGATGGCTAAAGTATCACCAATACTAGCTTTAGGAGGTAGGTACCTAGTAAGTTGTAAGAATTCGAAATACCTCAGCTTAAGGTACCTACTTGTATGAATGTATCAGTAATGAAAATGCAAGTTCGTAATACGAAACTAAACTAAAAGAGGGATCGAAAGCTTTTGTACAAATAAAACACACGTCATAATATAGATAAGTATATTGAATAATTAAATAATATTACTTCAAATATGTTGCCAAAAAAGACTTATAGTGTAATCGTAAAAGTAATAATAAAACTTTCAAGAGGTCATAATATTTCGAGTTTGAGTAGAAACATACATTTTTTTTGTGGGATGGTATTGCAAGTAGGTTTAGGTAGGTAATGTACCGAATATCAAAAACGTTGTGGGTTGACATGCAACTGGCAAACTTCAGAGTAGAACTTGTCATCACAAAGTGTTCAAATATTTGTTTGCATGATTAGTGACAACGCGAGGAAGAGTTGACACGGACAAACCAGAACTCGTGCAAAACAGTCTATCATTTTACTAATTAATATTAACTATACTTTTATAATTACAACCATTTGCGACAACGGAGCAAAATGTCTAGTGCTATATATTTAATAAATACTATATGTATGGGCACATTCTATAATTATGCAGGATGTCTTAAAACAATTAGTTTAAACACACAAGAAATATCTAAGCAAAATGTTATCCAGATAAAACGTACAATTAATACATAATAACAGTATCGTTTTTGGACATCCTGGTTTATATTTAAGACTCCACATTCAACTATTTCAATGTTCTTGTCAGTCTTTCGTCCTGCAAGTAAACATGGCGGACAGTTTTGAAACGATCGTGGCACAAATAAATAAACAGTTCGTTTGATATTTTCGCAAAGAATATAATTTAATACAATCTGAACAATGGTGCTGATTCTGTTGAACGTTGCACTAAACTAATTTTAATAACACTACATCTCTTTCTTACAAATAACATTGAAAAAGGACAGAAAATATTTAGAACTGTCAAATTAGTCTACGCCCTTGTCATTTACGGGAAAATAGTCGTGACCTTTTGCAATTACGACTAAATTGACAACAAAACTATTCAAGTGGACTAATTTGACAGGATTAAATATCTTCTATCCTTTTCTCATGTTTTTTATTAGAAAGAGACGTACCTAATGAGACTAAATTAGTTTAGTTGGTAAACAACAGAATCGGCACCAATATTTAATAAGAATACTTCGGTGTTTACTGTTTGCTCTTCACTGTTCCTTCATAGTACCTATTACACTTGAAAAGTATAGACACAAAACAAGGAATGTCATTCCAAAGTGACTGTTAAACTATGTTATTGATGTCATAGATCGTGTGTCGTTTTGATTGATAAATAATAAGTGCAACAACCTAGTACGACTTTCACTAAAATTGTTATGATAGTCGAAATTATTTAAGCAAGTACTTTTACCCGTTGATGTCAAACAAAGACCTCTGTTTTGTAACTACACTCTTCAAATAAGTAAATATGTGATATGAACAATAAAAATATAATCATTATATAAATTTATTACGTACACTAATAAGTAGCCATTCGAACTCTGTAAATGGTTAAATACTTTAATAGGCGGAGACACCACACTTACAAAGTGCAATAATTAAACTACAAATCCAGATGTATAAAATAACTATGCATCTTCGATTTAGAACTAAACAAACTGGCTAGACTGTTATCCTCAATACCTCTAACTGACTTGTGATGTGACGTAGTTCGACATGCATACATTGCCATGAGTATTAAACGACAAAACTCAGTACAACTGTTGCAGCTAACGACCCATTGCCCACGATCATGAACTATCAATATGCTCTAGTAGTCGTGCCCTACCACTCTAAGGATGCAGACCAATACTGTGGAAAAGACATACGATATCCACTACATTTAAATCATTACGGTTACATTTATCTGTTCTATTAGATATAGGCACTGGTGGCTTGACGCCTTTATTTGCTGCTAAACAGACAGTGGTGCTTATTTTGTTGTACATCGTACTAAACTAATTTTATTCACACTTTATCTCTTCCTTATATAATAATATATCACTGAAATAGGATAGAAAATATTAAGAACCGTCAAATTAGTCTGCGCCCTTATTTATCGTTTACGGGAAAATAGGTCGCGACCTATGGGGATGGCGACTAAATTCACGTTGAAAATATGCATAGTGAACTAATTTGACAAAAACAATATCATGTTTTTTTGTTAGAAAAAGACATGATTAGACTAAATTAGTTTAGTTTGTTAACAACAGAATCGGCACCAATGTAATCCCAAAATGACGAACCAGCAATCATTATTTTCAAATCAACCTGCTGTATGTCCAATCCACATTACGCCTATGACTTAGTAAGTTAATGTAACATTTGACGCTACAATACAATAATTTAATTGTGATTTAATTAAATTATGCTCGTTTAAATGTTGGACATCATTGTTCTGACATGACGTGCCAGTACAACGTGTTCCGAAGTGAAGTACCTACGACTGAACTGATATGTGATACCGATAACTGCAAATCAATGGGATACCGCAACACCTATGTAACACCTCGCGAACTTGCCTGACACTGGGGGAATTAAATCTATGAACATGCATTAAACAACTAATTAAAATATGCTCCGTACTAACATTCTATATTTACGAAACTAACGATATATTTTATCTTTTCAATTTAAATATGCTTTATAGTGTAAAAATAGTTTTGTTGAGACAAAATTGTCAAAGTGCTCCTTAATGCCAAACGCAAAATGAAGATGCTTTTTGACAAAACTATACCAGAAAAAGTTAATAATGCCCGGCGAGCTGTATTGTGCGTTCCACATAAGAATTCCCTTCGACGCTATGTTGGCTGCCCTGAATCTCAATTTATTACAACGTTTTTAACGGTGTTGAAGTTATCTTTCAGCACGAATTCACTTTCATCACTGTTTAACGTCCTAAACATGATTATAAAACATAAATCTACAAAAAACACAAAACGATTTATGACCTAAATAGGAATGACAAGCAGGGGAGCCAACATAGCGTCGAAGGTAATTCTTACGTGAAACGGTCAATATAATATCTTGTTTATATTAAAATATAAATATTTATGTAGTATTTTATATTTTTCTTAATAGGAAGATGTCACGAAAGAAAGACTGACTATAGTTTTACAGAATTGCAAATAAATTTATGGACGGCAAATCTCTACGACAGCTATAAATGTCTTTCCAAATATGTTTATCTATAATTTTCCTGCGAATGTATTGAAAGAATAGTGTTTCATGACGTAGTAAGTGAATTTCCCTAACGCTTCACATCACGATATTAGTTACTCTTTTCGACAAATTAACGTAACGAAATAACTAGTAATAATACAGTATAATATTTAATGTATTACAAAGTTATATTGCGATCTACAGAAGAGACTACATTAAGCGTTTTAACCTAATGACATTAGATAAACTCTTGCTAGATTTTTAAGTCTGATGAACGAGGTAGTTAAAATAAATAAAATTTATCAAATTAGTGTGAGTTTGAGTGGATAAAATTGGACGCGAAAGAGATAGATACTGCAAAGATACCCATGCAGAATATACAAACGCAAATATTATTTCACTTTCTTACAAAAAAATGAAACCGTAAGATAAACTCAGTTGGACAGAGCACGCCATGGAACGGCAGAGGTCGCGGGTTCAAATCCCGCTAGGGTCATATGATTTTTGAGAATCACTTATATATTTAATAACTCCGTTCCCCTTGATGTCTTTGTTCGTATCTTTACAGTATATTTCTTAGAATCTATTGATGTACCTATACACAAATCTAAACAAATAAGACGATACGAAATGCTATTCCCTAACAATGACACAAACAAGACCAAAAACTCAAAGTGCATTATTAACGAGTTGGTATGTTGGTAACAGCAAAAACTTTTGTGCAGAAGATAATTCTAAACATGAATACCAAACTGACAATATTCTATTCAGGAAATATTATACTATTCTTCTGATACATTCTGAACGATAGTATGAAGACATTTAAAATCATAAACCTTAGCTTTGATCCAAATGTTACGACCTTCGATTTATACTAACTAGCATTCTAAAAATTTACTATCTACTGAATGCTGAAAACATTCACACTTAATGAATGCACATAAACATCTAACTTTATAAAGATATTGAAATATAAACCTACTTGATTCATAGGCTGGCAACAAATTTCATTCCAATGTCAATCGTCATATTTAGAGCTTGCGACGAGAAGCATCGCAATAGTCATTTCTTAGATCTTTGTGGTGGGACCGCGGGATTCTAACCGAACTTAATTATTATACGTTTGAGACAGCTGTCTCTCTCTATTCATCGTTTACGTTCGGTTACGCCAATTGGCGCAACTCTACGTAAGCTAGTCTTAATTTGGAAAATTTCACGTAAAATATGATACTTGTGTACTTCACTATTTATTTTAATGATCCGGTTATTTTTATTCGCAAACAAATTTATTTTTGTTGTTGTGCACGACATCGTTCGCGGACTTCGGAAAGGCAAAGTTCAAGTCTTCGTCACTGTAGGTACATAACGTCCATTAATCCACCGTATATGGTAATATGGGAGATCATTCATTTTGGGCTAAAGCCTGAAATAAAAAAAAATATTTTCCGATAGAGTTAATTCTGTTAATTTTTTACTATGGGAACAAAGCTGTAGGGTCGTATACCCGTTTTCCTAATGGTTTTTTATGTCGTGGTATAAAAGCCATTAGGTGTTTTAATTCGATTATGTCGTAAACTAAAAATACAGAATTTACTATTTTCAAACTCGTGTAACAGAGCAGAGAATAAAAAAATAAGGGCTGAATGATCTCCTTTGATACTTGACTTTGGCTATTTGTGCATTATACGTTTACAGCACGTTTTCCACGGACCGTTTTTTTTTCATACATTTTAAAAAGTGGTGGGGATCGTTCTGCAGGCCTATTGGCTAAAAATCCGTAAAAAACCGAATACGAATTTAAAACGTCTGTAGTGCACAAACAGCCTTTGGCTGTCACTGATTTCTTGACTTCTTACTTCAAGCAGTAGGTACAATACAATTAGGGCCAAATACGACTGATACGGCTCCTTAACGAATTTTAATCATTTTGACTTGATTGAGCAATTTATACTAGAGTATAACAATCTTAAATAGTGAACACGCGTAACTACAGTACATTTTTTTTTCTGAACACTCATTTTTATTTTTATACCTAATGTACCACATCAATTACAATAATACTCTTGCGAATGATTAAAATTATACAGGATGGCAGGTTAGACAGTGGAAATATATAAAGGGGTCATTGTACTCATCATTATGAACAACTTTTACAATGGGACCAACCCTGAAATCGCGAAAAAAATCAGCTGTTCCATACATTTATGTTCACATAACTTAACAAAATGTATGGAACAGCTGATTTTTTTTTCGCGATTTTAGGGTTGTTCCCATAGTAAAAGTTGTTCATAATGATGAGTACTGATGTATGATGATGATGTCATCATCATCGTAATGATGAGTAGGGTCACCTGTTGATCAGTTAGCCACTTGTACACAATTAACCACGCTTATATCTTGTAAACGCGATGTTGCAATTTCATGCAGCTGCGTGATTTAGATGTCAAAACAGTATCCCCAGTTTGCAGCGAGCTTGCGCCGACGCCGATCGAATTTTGTTTATTTTAATGAAAAGTCACAAAAATAACGTGAGTACTTTTTCTCTTCACTTCTTATTGTAAGTATAATTTTACGAGAATACTTGTGTGTCGCCTGTGTAGACTCATACAATGTGCTTCATTTACTCTAAGTAATATGCGAGTGGTGACGCTCATTTAACCGTGAGGTTAGCGTGCGGTAGGAGGATGTCTACAATTAATCAAAATGCTACGTTCAACAGTTAACCATGGTTAATTATGACTAACTATGATAATATGATATGATGTACCTGTATTTTTTATGTTCTATTGTAAAATTTCATAATTTTATATATTTGTATTTTAAATGGGGCGTAACTAAGAAACAAGAACGAAAAAAAGGAGCGATTTAGCAGACGCTACGTTCATTTCGATGTTGAATTTGCGCTGAAGATTTAGATCTCAATATTATTATAAATTGATCTCTCTAGTTGCATAATTATGGTGTCAAGCGTGATAATAATTCAATTATTATATGTGTGATGGCCTAGCCTACTAATAGTGATATTACTATAATAAATAGAGATTTTAAAACAAAGCAATGTTCCAAAGCGACAAGTCTAATTGTTGATTTTATAAATATGTTAAATTGTCCATAATTATTGCAAGAAAGTAATATTTTGTGTTAATTTTGACAACCATACCACACTTTAATAAGAAATAAAAAGTCTATTCCCTAACATTTTTTTCATATTATGTGATTAATTGTGTACCCCATGGTTAACTGTTGCAAACCCCCCCGGTTAATAGTTTACGATAGGGTGGACACATTTAGCCAATTCTCATTTTTTAAAAAACGTAATTATATCAAAAATTCAAAGAATATAACATTTCTTAAATGTCAATGTAGGTATTGCTAACGAATCTGGGTCTTGGCTAGAATGAAAAAAAGGTTGTTTTGGATAAAATTTTAGGAGTTGTGATTATTTGAATTTTACCTGGTTAACTGTTCAACAGGTCACGCTACACATTTCTTGTCTCGATATTTCGCCTATACTGTTAACTTTGATATAATATATCATGACTGGGGAATGGTTACATATATGTAGGTATACAGACCTTACATACAGTGGTTCATCGGCCATACATTTAACAGGACTTGAGAAATGTCAAAGTTTATGACAAGTATGTATCAATGACTGTGTGTCAATGTCCCGGACTGCATGTAGGTATGGTAGTTGGGGACATGAGCTACCCGCAACCCGCCGCACGAATGACCTGCGAAAATCCTCGTGTTGAACGATTGTAAAGAGTGTATAATAGCTAGACTGTGGTTATAGTGTCACTAATTCATCGAATTTTTAAGAATCTGAATTCTAAAGTCATAACATCAAATCACTATACATATAAAAGTAGCGTAAGTCTTGAAACATACAACCGTCACCGTGTAGGAAGTCAGACTTACAGCTAAAACATTTTTTTCTGGCCTGCTCTGAAGTTAGCGGTTTGGCTGTGTAATAGACAATTTATACCCTAAAAAATCGATTGCGCATACAAACGGTTAACTTTAGAGCGGGCCAGAAACGTTTGTTGATCCATAGCAATAAGACGACTGTCATCGACAAAGTGACATCCCGGTATTAATTTGTTGCCAGCATACGCTTCATACACATTACCTAATTAGATATATTTCGGAGGCTCTCAACGCTACTATGCATTACAATATATTTATATATAATGTAATAAAAACGTGTAAATAAAGTTACTATAGTTAATAGAACGCACGTCTACGTTTATATCCGCAAGACGTTATTACTTAAACATTCATGAAACTGCAAATTTCGACAAGAGAATATCAAAAATAGTGTATCGACGGTCATCGCCTACATTCTGTCTAATATTCTGTAGTCTAATGACGCTATTTAGGTCACTTGAAACATCTTAAGCCAATTCACATCATAATAATGGACTATGGTTAAAAAATTTTGAAATTCCTTAATTTTGTCATAATAATTATTTAGTCACATCCAAGAACATTGCGATTTATAAACCGACTACACTAAAGTTATTGTTCTACGATTAACATGTCTAAAATATATTCAGTAAACATACATTAAATATACTGTAGTCGCTTTATAATGCATAGTAGTACGTATTTGTACATGTAACAATACGTTCTCGACAATAAACCAACGAAGTATTAAATATAGCGCAATTTATACTTAAACAAAATAATCAAACATATACCGCATCGTGATCCTTTCACATCTACGAAATAAGTATAACTCACATTACACTAAACAAACGACGAAACGCGTATAATAAATGAGTGACGTACTATTTTCTAAAAGCTTACAAAATGATAGAGATCTTCACGATAATCCGCTAAGTGGACACTGATTTATAATTAAGTAATTAACGCCCAAATTTTATCTATCTTGTTTAGAAGTCTTGTAAAACATGTCAACGCCAAGCTATAATCCAAGCTATAATAATCCAACATCAATAATTAGTACTTCTGAAGTTCCGATCAACCTGATCCCGTTTAAACTATGTATTTTGTTGAATCGACTCTTATATTACGCAAAATGGCTTGGTCAGAGGGATAACATGAAAATAACGCACCTCATTACAATTTTTCTAAAAATAGTCAATTCTTCTATATTATCAGATGCCCACCCAGCATGTAGAATTAACTAAGAGCAACAAAATGCTAATCATAACTGAAACCTTTCGGGTCAAAATTTGCATTTAAATAATTGGTATCGTTCATGCTACTGATTAACATTCTTTATTAATTCGTTATCATTTAATACCTTTTACGCAAATGCAGTCAAAGAGCACTACAGGCCCCTATGCATAAAAAGAGATTAAAATCAAACTAGTGTCTTACATTACGCTATTCAAAGAAAAGAAAACTAAATGAGCTACAGTTATGAAGTTCCACTGGTTCACCAAATACGGATCCTCAAAACCACTGACTAGTTCAAGTGTGTCAAGAATATTCAAAATTCACGTACAAGATAAAACTAAGTTAGAGATGATTTTGTGCAAGTCCATACATTAAGGATTTTAGAAAACGAAGTTGTTACATCATTGGAAGTTACATGCACAGTATAAAAGAAAAATAAATGAAATGTTGCTAAACTCCCCAATCAATTAAGTAACAATGGTGCAAATATGATTTGTCTTACAATAAAACTCCAATAACAACCAAATCTCAGACTATTTAAAGCACAACCTTCAAATGAGCTTGAACTTGCCACCCATGTTAGTAATTTGAATTCAAACAACAATGAAGTAAGACTAACGAATGTTTCATAATCTCTTGTATTTTCTACTTCATAAAAACGGACGATTCTCGCGGAAGTCAAAACGTATTGAAATTATACAATCCATATAAACACATTGTATGAATGTGCTAAAATGTTAAAGGTATCTAGATAGATAGGAGTTAGCAACATTTTTCTGTGATCATCGAAACATTCCGTTCGTGTTTATACTGAGATCGATTACCCTCAAAGTCGAGTGTTATTATTACTAACAGAGGTTTTATCCTTGTCAAGTCAGAATTATATTATTTGTAATTTAAGTTTATGTACGGTACGCAAATAGTACACGGCACGTTTTGCTTTCTCGTGTCCGAAATTATGTACAAGAATCTTTTCAAAGTTTTTGTTTTATTAATTATTTTTTTGTTCATGTCATAAATCTGTAAAATGTCAAATCCAATTATTACTAGCTTATATTATATCCTCTAATCCTGTGAATCGGGTAAATCCATTTCCATTCAGTTCGATTAGAAGTCGTCTCTGGGCTGAACAAGTACTCAAATTACAAATAACACAATAATATAATACAGTTAGATATTATGTAGATGGTATACAAGCCGATAACGCGGCCATCGCCTGTGTAGTGACAGTTTGCGCGCGGTACACCGCACTGTACAAACTATCGGCTGCCGACGTCATTTGCCGTTTGTCTGCAGAGCCGCATTTAGCTGTGTCCACAGATCTTTCTTGCAGGATTTGGATCTGTAAATGAATATTACAACCTTTATTTCTTTAATGTTATCGTCGTGATTTCTTTTTATATGAGTGAATACAAACATTCATGGACGTCAAACTAATAAGCGTCGACACTGTAGAGAGTTATTATATTACCACTATTCATATCAGTATTTGTTTCTTACATCCATGCATTCCTCGTCAAGAAACAGCCAGTAAACATCCATGATACAACACAAAATACTAACTTTCATATAAGCCTTAACACAAAGTGGAGTCGATAACCGAATACCACAATCATCGCGTAAGCGGATTGGAGAAGGCAGTATGATGTTATTTAGAACAAACAAGCAGGCGGCCCACCTGGTGGTAAGTAGTCACCGCCGCCTAAGGACATCATCATCAATACCAGAAGCGTCGCAGGTGCGTTGTCCACCCTAGAGAAAAAGTTGAAATGTCCCATGTGCCTGTACTTACACCGGCACCCATACCCTTCAAACCGGAACACAGCAATGCTGTTTAGCGGCAGAAACAGGTATGGGGGCAGTACATACCCGGATGAGCTCTTTCACAATGAGTTCTAGTACGTTTCGTACATAGAAATTCTCAATCATCATCATATTATACACATTCAAACCATTGGTTCTTTACACAATTAACCACCGTATATCATATTCTGCACATTTTGGGCACATAGAAGCGACGGTGATGTTTCGAGAATCTTCCGAGTATGCTGGTGATGGCCTATTCGTAGCCAAGAGCGCACGGCTAACGAACTTGCAGTATTTTATGTGTACCGAGTACAGATGTACTCACACTTTAAATAATGTTAGCTTCCACACTTATCTGGGAGTAAAAAAATATTAATATAAGCTGCTTACCATCACATGCACATTGTGAAAGTCGACTAAGAAAGAAGGGTTAGTATTGTACAAATGATGGTAACAATCTTGTTTCTACGTATTGTGTAATTGAATTACTAGTACTATGCATGCTAGTACTTTTTGACAACCGCTTCTATCTATTGTATTTAAACGCAGCTGCTGAACGTGACGGCCTTGGTTGATTTTAAAGCATGAGTGTTTTTTTAGATTTTTTATAATTAGTCAGAACTGTGAAATTATATGTATATGAAATGATAGGATGGTCTTGTATATTAGATGAACGAAAAGCTAACGGGGTCCGTATAATATTTATAGAATCACAGAACTCCAACCATAGGGCTATTAGTATGACATCGTGTTTGTAGTATGAATGTTAAGTACAGACCTGCGAAGTGAGGCGAGCCACTCCTTAAACTGCGTGTTTCCCTCAGGCGTGAGCTGGAAAGCTGTGCGGGCTGACAGGACGATGCTCACAAACTCTTCATATTCCACTGTGGTCAAGTGGTACAACTTCTGATGAATGCATTGGATGTACCTGCAGGAAAAATACAACGTATGTATTTTCAATCAGGATAATTATTTATTTTTCTTTCTAGTTCCGACTGACATTAGTGTCTGTGTCTAAAGCAATGCTGTACTAGAGCCCAGTTGCAATATATAATATAGCCATTTTTGGCTTTAGACGTTTAGGTTACCTTCATGTCACATAGTTTACCATTACCATACTCAAGACGAATGTGTGAATGCGTGACTCCCGTGCCTCCGGCGTAAGGTAGTTGGAGGAACACCGGAGTGGTTTTAGACAGTCAAGAGTCTGACAGACCCCTCCGCCCTCCCCAGGGCGAGGGACATCCATGAGGATTTCCAACTCGAAAAAAAATAAAATAAAAAGGTAGTTACATCTGCTGGCACTTCTGCACGAGCGGCGCGAGCGTGCCGCGCAGGTGCTGCATGACGAGGTGGTGCGGGCCGCCGCGCGCCAGCCAGTGCGCCGACTCCACGCACAGCTCGTACAGCACGAACGGCGACACCACCGAGTTCACCGCGCACACGCAGAACTGGTGCAGGTACTGCGCGCCCAGCCGCTTCGAGATGCGCAGCAGCCACTTCACGTGCTCGCCGTACGGCGGGTTCCTGTGTGTATATAGCATAGCATAATCGGCCTATTTAGGTTCCCACTACTGGGACACAGGCCTCCTCTGTCTGTGAGAGGGAGTGGGCCATAGTCCACCACGCGGGCCCAGTGCGGGTTGGTGGACGTCACATGTATTCGAAGTTTTGGTTCTAGGACATGCCGGTTTGCTCACGATGTTTTTCCTTCACCGTTAAAGCAAGTGATAATTAATTTCTAATACGCACGAAACTTCGAAAAGTCAACGGTAAGTGCCTCGGGCTCGAACGATTCGCCGTGGGAGGCGCATGGTTAAACCACTAGGCTATCACAGATTTTTTTTTCCTGTATGTACGCAGTGTGTGTTGTGTAGGGCTCACGGCTAAACTATAGCCTATACCGCATATAACAAAAATTCTGTTGGTCCCCAAAAGGGGATATTATACTCATTATTATGAACAGCTTTTACAGTGGGAGCAACCCTGCAATCGCGAAAAAAAAATCATCTGCTCCATACATTTATGTTCTCATAAATGTATGGAGCAGCATAACTGCATTGCATAACTCAACAACATGTAACTTGCTTCACATTTAGTTCACATTCCAATCGCGACGTAGCTACACCTCATTATCATTAGTTAAGTGAAGTGGGTTCAATATACACTACCAAGCGAAAAACATAGTTCTATGAAAATTGAATATCAATCATCATCAGTATCAATCGGTAAAAGGCGTATGGTGCGAACCGTAAAACATTTTGGTCCTTCGAGCCGGATAATGAGGTAAATATTTAAGTTCGAATATTTAGGTTCAAGAATAGAGACCCATTACCCTATCAATGACCAAAGTCCAAAATTCGACATACCTGCCAAACTTGTTCTGCGGACGGTCATCGTGTACTCGTCGGGCTTGCGTCTCTAGTGCGAGCATGCCCACCCTGTAGGCCGCCAGCAGTCTGCGCAGCTGCGTCTGGTTGACGGCGGGCGCGGCGGCCGCCCCGCTGGGCTGCGCGCCGTTGCCCACGCCCACGTTCGCGACGGTGCCCACTACGCTCACGTTGCCCACGTTCACGCCACCCGCACCAGAGACTCCTGGTACCGCCACCATCTGTGCCGGCATCGGAGGAGGAATCGGCGCTGGATGCTATACAACGAAGGTATGATACGGATATAACAAATTTTAATGTTTTTGTGTATGTTCTGAATACAGACAGCCATCTGATCATTTTATTTAGAAAATAAATCAACATAATTATGTCAATAATGTGCCGTATAACACGATGATCGACTACACCCGACATTTCTTTTCCCCATACTAAATCAGTTAAAAATACGTATAATCAAATCACTCAATATTCTGTGATCCAAAGAGAAAAGTGCTACTCACAACTTGATGCACGGTTGCATTGACGGGTATAGCTTGTGGATGCGCAACATGTTGTGGCATCGGCGGATGCTGAGCAAGCACCGGATGTTGCATCGGCTGGTGTTGGGGGTGCTGCATCGGTTGAGGATGCTGTAGCGGCTGTGGATGCTGTAACGGCTGCGGATGTTGCTGAAGCGGAGGGTGTTGTTGCAACGACTGATGTAGTGGCTGATGTTGTTGCAACGGCTGATGTTGCTGCAGCGGCTGATGTTGCTGTAGTGGCTGATGTTGTTGCAGCGGCTGATGCTGTAGTGGCTGATGTTGTTGAAGCGGCTGATGTTGTTGGAGCGGCTGATGTTGCAGCGGCGGATGTTGTTGAAGCGGGGGGTGTTGTTGGAGCGGCGGGTGTTGTTGATGCTGCGGGTGTTGTTGCAGTTGCGGCGCACCGGCCGGCGCCACGATGCCGCGCACGAAATACGGCGGCAAGGCGTACTGCGGGGGCGGGTGAGGGGGGCCAGTTCCAGCGTACTGTAAATAAAAAAGAACCACCGGCTTTAGCCTTTTAGGAATTAAATGTGGCTGTGTTATGTTACAATGTGTGCAAAATGTAGTTTGTTCGTGAGCGGTATTGTGTATTGGGTCCTACCCTTCATACTCGAAATATTTTAAGAGGCACATATATAGGTGGCAGAGATGCCATACAAAAGAAAAAAAACATGATCTGAGTATTTTTTTTAGTAAATTTATTAAATTATTTTAAATAAATAATTTGACACATAAAAATACTATTTTCGACATCCATTACACTAGTTTCTAATATTAATAGTAAGTTACGTAAAAACTAGCATAATCGATATTGAAAATAATATTTTTTATTTGTGACAAATAATTTCTAATTTATTTATAAAAATATATACAGCGTGTAATTGACAGGTTGGCAAAAACGAAAAGTATGAATTCAGACTGGTATTGTTAATATTTTGATAGTGAAATATTTTCCCGGAAATGATGTAGGTACTACGGGGGCCAGTAAACTTTTACAGCTAACAGCTGATTCCGCGCGGGTTGTATGAATTTTCTTTTACGATTACATTGCCGAATTTAAGTTTTTTGCTTTTTTTCACTAAAATTGTGTTTTTAAGGCTGGATTTTGTTGTAACAAATGAATAGAACACAAATCTAGTTGAAAAACGGTCGGAAAATTCGACAATTTTCCTGAAGAAAATTCCAACGTTTTTCAGTCATAATCATGGTCATGAAGCTACAGTTTCAGTTTTTGCCAACCTGTCAATTACACGGTGTATTATACTCAGATCAATTTTTTTTTCGTTTGAATATCATTTTTACCACCTACTGATGTACCTCTTAAATTATTTCGAGTATGAAGGGTAAGACCTCATACCTATGTATAATAATATTGTATGTGGTGTACACTGACCGGCAGCTGGTAGATGGCGGGCGGGTAGGGGTGGTAGGTGAAGGGGTAGGGCAGCGGGTAGGGCAGCGGCACGGCGAGCGGCGGCGGCTGCGCGCGGTAGTGCGGCTCGTCCAGCAGCGGCTCCGGCTCCTCGCTGGCCTGCCGCAGGTACAGCTCGTGCCAGTAGCGCGCCACCGTGTACAGCACCTCGGGGTACACGCCGCCACCTGCGCGATACACTGCTTTAGTCTTACACGTCATCTATGCTTTTAACATAACTAGGTATAGGTACCGGCATTAAAGATGATCACAGATCGCGCATGTACATTTTCCGGCCAATAGACAGTTGACAATACGTAATAGAGAATGGTCCAATTAGACGACGAGCATCGACTGACGAACCAATCGCCTGCAGCCTCGGCGCCCCCCATCTTCTTCATTCCATCAAAGACACCGAAAATCAGTTAGTGCGCAGGTGACGTTTGTGATCAAGATCCACGCCGATACTTATACTAGCTTTTCCCTGCGACTTCGTCAACATGAAAATGGATATGGTCTATGGCCCGTATTCCAGAACGATACTCGAGCACCGATCTCTGCTTGAGCATAGATTGAAACTAGTTTCAACCAATAAAATGGCTTTAAATCTATGCTCAAGCAGAGATCGGTGCTCGAGTATCGTTCTGGAATATGGGCCTATGTGTTTCTCCAGGTCCCAGGGTACCTTTTTGCCAAATTTCATCCAAATCCATCGAGCCATTTATGCGTGAAGAAGTAACATACACACACACACAAACTTTAGGAAGATAAGCTTCGTGTTAGCACCCTAAAACAAATTATACTCGACGTGTGGCATTGTAAACAAGGTACAATTTATTTACACCGACCGGCGCCGAACCGAGCACATGACGCGTCGACAATAATTAAAATTCGTATTCACTACAAAGAATGTTCTTCGAGAAAGTGTTTTCTTAGAACAATCAACAATTCGATTGTTCAAGTTTCTAGTGATCAACGCATGACCTTACTTTTCCTTCAATGGTACTTTTGCTGGGTGATACGAAACCTTTGGCAGCAGCTTCAACAGTGAGGCAGGCTCTCTCTAACATAGCGTCGCTCTGCTCCTTGCACTGCAGTACAGCGCGCTGTATCTCGTTGTAGTTGAGGGCGTGCGCGTGAGGCAGCACTGACAGCGCTAACTCAGCCGCCGCCCGGACCGTGGGCACGTCGCGACCCGACGATGCCTGCCAATCGTAAATAGTCCAGTGGGCCTACCACGAATAATTTTGACGTATGGTAACGTAAACGTAAGCGAATTTTGAATATAAAATACAACAGCCCTAGAAAATTTCTACACAATTAGCGCATTTTAATGAGTACAGAGATATAATTAAAGTATTTAATTTATAGAAATATCGTTTAACAAACCTATATTTTCAATTTAAAATATGCTTACGTTTACGATACGCTACGTCAAAATTGTTCGTGCTAGGCCCTCAGCACGCTTAGCATGACCACGATAGAAACGGGCTTTGTCTACAGAAGAATAGACAAAGTGACAGATTGTAGAAAGATTTCTATCGATTTATGCATACAATGAAGAGAAGAAATGTTTCCATTGTCCAATAGACAAAACTCTGATAAGCCAGGCACGGGTCGCCGCGTTCTCGGGTAGAAGAGATAACAAGTTGGATAGAAAGAACTTTGTCTATTCTTTGGTAGAATAGAGATAGAATTGGGCATGCTAAGCGTGCAAAAAACGTTCACAAAACACTTGGCAGTTTCAAAAACAAAATATATTATAATTTATTCAAGGCTCATTATGTCAAAAACAGCTTTCTAGTCGTACAATAAAAATAGCCCCCCAAAACGCCATTGAAATAAAATTGATTTCGTCAATTTGATACTACTTTTAGCGAGTATGCACACTCGATATGGTCTGTAAATGTCAATTCTATTTTTCAATATTTCATAATAGTAAGACGTTGTAAACTTACCTTATCGGCAATACTAGCAGCCTCGGGAGGCGTTAAATGACCTTCCCAAGCGTCAATAAGGAATAGTATAGCAGGCGCTCCAATATCCATAGCTTGACCTACAAACAACAAATAAAATGTTAATAACCAAATAATACATTAGATCATTAAAGTGTTAATAATATTGATTTCATATAAACTTGCCTGTGATCCAACTAACATGTGACGAATAAGTACGACTTAGCCAGTTCGCACTTACGCAGTTATGTAAGCCGAGTGCGTAAAGTCCCAATTGAAACGCCGCCATGTGTAACCCTCTGAAAAACATATGTTATTTTCAGTAATAGTCTAATCCTTGATCTATCACAAGTTTGACTACTGTTTAAGTTTTATAAACTGCGTAAAAAAAGGTGTACCTATGTGGTCCATGGTGTTCCCTGGCACACGAAGGCTGTGTGAACAGACTGGTGCTCGATGACCCGCCTGCTTTGAACAGCACGGACTTAGCCAACTCGAACATGAAGTGCGCTGACGCTTCGGACGGCTGGTTGGGCACCGAGGGGTACAGGCGCTTGCCTTTATATCTGCAATAATAAAAAATAAAATAGTATGTTATTTAATGGTACTATGCTTTTATCGGTCAGCACTTCTGACGGTTAAAAGGAACATGTAGATTTAAAAATAATTGCTATGAAAAATGTTTCTACACTACCAGAATTCAGCAAAGATTGTTGTCACAGAAAAATAGTGGTCAAGTAAAAAATTATTTTTATACCATTCCCCCTCTAAAAAGCTTATTTTATTCACTGAAAACAGTGAATAAAAAGCACTTTTACTCACTGTTTTGATGTTTGAAAATGGAACACACCAATGTATTCGACCACAGATTTAAAGAACCTATGCTAGATGCGGCACGTTATTAGATTGTATGAAAACCGAACGTGTCATCTTTTTTATACCTACGATAACTTCACCCCAGCCATTTAGTGATGTGCTCAGAGTAAACAGAATTGTTTCAATCACTAAGCGTCACTGAGCTAACATACTTTTTTTAGTACGAACAGTCGAACATGCAGGGCACGCTTGGTCGTGGCTTGCCGTATCTAGTGTAAATGTAATCTGTGTATTCGACCTATATTGATGTGTTCTAAATTCAATTTGATTGGTCGACATTTTCGACAAGGAGTTTAGCATTAGAATAAAAACTGTTTTGTGTTTTTTGCTATCCTTAGTAAATTGGCGCTATTTTGAATACTGTAAGTTGTACGAACACAAAGTTTAGTGTTACTTTAATCTTTAATTTTGTGTTTGTTTAGTGTTGTTCTAATCGATTAAAAATGCATTCTAGTGATGAAGATGTGTTAACACCTGAGTTTGTGAAAGAGAGGGCGGCCGATATAGTGGAAAGGTGGAAAGCTTGCTACCCAAAAAATCACGGCTGGTTTACATCAAAACCAATTTAACTTTACTTTTTCTTCATTATATGTATATTTTCACTTAAATCTTTCTTTTTCTCGTAGTCATGGTATAAAGTATAGTATGCAACTCTTGAATAAAACGGATTTATATCGAGGGCCATGAACCGCTCGCGTCGCTCAGGATTCTAACACTTGAATCACTCGCTACGCTCGTGATTCAATCATCATGAATCACTCCCTACGGTCGTGATTCAATCGTTAGAATCCTTCACTAGCTCGTGATTCATCTATGGCCCTCGCTTTAAATCCGTCCTTTATTCACTAATTGCATAATATACTATTGTTAGTTATATTGTCGCAGTGAGATGCATCTTTGCCAAACCCAGATAACAAAAAGCTATAATAACCTGGAATCCTTGGCCCTGGAGATAGGCGGGTGCGAGGAAGAAGCGTGCGACGCAGGATGCGGCGCGTGCGACGCGTGTGATGAATGCGACGCGTGCGATGCGTGCGACGCGTGCGTTGCGTGCGACGCGTGCGTTGCGTGCGACGCGTGTGATGCGTGCGACGCATGAGACGCGTGCGACGAGTGCGCGGGCGGGGACGCTCCGCCCTCCGACACCACCAATCGCTCCATCTCCGCGCTCAAACTCCCCGTCTGCACACGCCAGTCATTCGTTCCGAAATGCGTGCTTATCTACAGACGTCACTTGATAAATTAGTAAAGCGAAACACATTTTGTAATACACATATAGGTACATATAGGTGCAGAAGCATTTACTTGCCACACATTAAAACCAATGTTTTACTCTTTATACAACTACAACAGACATAAGTATACTATTATTCTGACTTGGTGCACCTATTTTGTTTCCCTTCATCGTCGATCTTAGACATGTCAGACATGTGATATAATTATGAGACCAAAAACATATTTATCAAAGCACATTGTGAACAAACAATATGTATAGTATAATTATTATTATGGAGCAATGCACTGAAAGACCGCATATTTCTGCACACTATCACACTTACCATTGGGTAAGTTTGATAGTGTGCAGAAATATGCAGTCGGCCTCGCAAATTGTTGAGAGGCATTTATGTGACCGAGGCCGTGAATTGGGGACTTTTGTCATCGGTAGGTAGCCGGGACTTCGTTCAAGGAAGTATTATGAGTATCGGGTTGACTAACGCCATCTTTTTCAGTTCTTTAGCTATTGTCTATAACTGTATACAGGATGGTAAGTTAGACGGTGGAAATATTTAAAGGGGTCATTGTACTCATCATTATGAACTACTTTTAATAAGGGACCAACCCTGAAATCGCGAAAAAAATCACCAGTCCATACATTTTGTTGAGTTATGTGAACATAAATGTATGGAAAAGCTGATTTTTTTTCGCGATATCAGGGTTGGTCCAATAGTAAAAGTTGTTCATAATGATGAGTACAATGTCCCCTTCAAATATTTCCACTGACTAACCTGCCATCCTGTATAATATGAAAAGAATGTGTGTACCTGCGGCGGCATGGTGGGCGTGTTGCTGGCGTGCGGCGAGTGTTGGTGCGCGTGCGCGGACACGTCGGCGCGGTACGCGGCCAGGCGCGGGTTGTTCATGTAGTACAGGCTCACCATCGGGCTCTTCGTCAGCTGGTGGATCTCGCGGTCCAGGAGCTGGGTGGACAACAATCGGTTAAACCAGTGTTTCCCAGACATAGTTCTGCCATGGCCCGGTACTGCCCCTTTGTGACCCACTCAATGGTTTTAACACATTCTCCCTTGCTCCCCCCTCGCTAGTTACATTATTAACTATGGTCCATTTCAATAGAACTTGAACTTTGTAAACAAACTTTCTATACAAATTCATCAAACAGTTGGCCATACTAAAATTGTTTACAAAGTTAACAAATTCAATTGAAATGGACCCTAGAATTTCTTATTCTAACGTCAGATAGAACAAACATTTCCACCAGAGTAGAATCAAAAATTTTGTTATAATCAATGAGTGACAATTTAAGGCCTCCCCCACATTGGCCGTGCGCGATCCTCCGGCGTGTGAATGACACGAACGTTCACGCACGGCGGCGCTCGCGTCGTTCACACGCTGGAGGATCGCGCATGCCCAATGTGGGGGAGGCGAAACAGATGATAAGTTAGAAGCGGCGGCGCTTATGATGCGCCGATCGATAGTATTATTTTAAAACAAGGCGGGGATGCTGCGACCCGATATTTTATTTTGATGGCCCGGTACCGGGTCGCGACCCACCAAATGGCAAACGCTGAGGTAAACGATTACCTTTAAATTATACAAGCTGTATGTCATCATAACATCCGAGTTCCCCAGCTATTTTTATTACAACCATTCTTAGTAAAGCTTTATTTTCTGACGAAGCTTTAACGACTGACAGACAATGGGCTAACGATTCGGCTTGCCTCACCTAACGAAAGTAGAAACATCCCCAGACCCCAGCGGAATTCCAACTATGTTTAATAATACTGAAGAAAATTATAAAAAACACAGTTTCACGTGTCCGACCTTTTGCGACACTTACTTTGTTCATAATCCTGGCCAGTTTGACGGGATCGTCTTTGTAGAAGGACAATAGTGTGAGAGACAACTCTCCACGCTGTCTCCTCGTCCCTTCGCACAGGAGAGGATGTTCTGCTTCCGAGACGTTTGCCTTTAGTCCTAAAGCTGCAACGGCCGCTTCGAATCCTAAAGTTTCATCGTTTGGTGATCTTGCCTAAGGAAAAAAAAATATTTCAGGATCAGTTTAGTATTAATATTTACTAGCCTTAAAGTATTGAACACTTACAGGGTGTTTATTCTCTTTATCAGTAGCTGATAAAACGAGAACATCGAAGAGGAAGCTCGCCAGTGCTATAGGTAACAAGGCCGGTCCACGGTTCCTATGAAATAATAAAGCTTTGTAAATTTTTGCTTGTTTCATTTAAACATGTGATTCATTGTAAACGTGTGAAAGTTATCTAACTGAAATATTATAAATAATTCATATTTACACACATGTAAATCACAGTTTTATGACAATATAAGAACGTCTAACCTCAGTGTACCGTCGCGCAGTTGCTCGGCTTTTTCGCGAGCTAAAGCCAATTGTTCGGCACCTGTTGGAAGCTTCTTCAGTAGAGCAACTAGTTCCGTCTCTTGGTTGTTGAGTTTCACCTCCAAGGCCTTAGTACTAGCCGGCGGACGGGCCATCTCGAGAGCGAATAGTCCTATGCGGAACGCAAGCTCGTGATGTTCGCTGAATTCTGCTAATACCTAGAGAAATGGGGTATAGTATATATATATATATATATATATATATATATATATATATATATATATATATATATATATATATATATAATAGTAATTAATAGAAGCTTCAATGTATTAAGTCATTTTGCGGTATTGTGAGGGGAGCAACTGGAGCTCTACCACGGCCTTCTAAGATTAATTAAGTACCATTCATTTCGGTACTTAAATTTAACCGTTTAACCTGCTAAAACGCCATTACAGTTTAGTACGAATTAGCAGTGCAAAACCAGCATCAAAATTGACTGATGGTAAGAGTTCATGGTAATATGCTCCTCCTGAAATGTACTCACAGTGCCGAGGAAGGCGCACTTCGATAGCGTGGCAGAAGCGAGACATAAGAGGCGATGCGTTGCCAGTCTAGGGCTGAACGTATGCCGTAGTCTCGGCGGGCTCGGGTCTAACAGCGCGCGCTGCGGGCCGCCCAGCGCGGCCGGCCGCGCCACCGTCTAAACGGGTACAAGTTTTAGGAAAGAGAAAACGTTTTCGCAGGATACTCACGGCGCAGAAGGTGCAATTTGCGAGCGCGGTGGAGGACACACAAGAGGCGGTGCAAGGCGGCGGTGGGTCGGCGCCGGTCCGGCGGCGCGCTAACGTGTCAACGGGCGGGGCGCATACTCACGGTGCAGAGGAAGGCGCACTTGGCGAGCGTGGCGGAGGCGAGGCAGGACAGGCGGTGCGAGGCGGCGCACAGGCGCGGGCTGGGCGCGTGGCGGCGGCGCAGGCGGCGCGGGTCCAGCGCGGGCAGCAGCGCCAGCGCGGCCAGCGCGGGCGGCCGCGCCAGCAGCTCGCGCGCCAGCCGCGCGCCCAGCGCGCACGCGTCGCGCGCGTGGCCGTGCGCGTGCAGCCCCTCGGCGCGCGCGAACGAGCCCTCCCAGCCGCACGCCCAGCCCGCGCCGCACCCGCTGCCCGACGCCAGCGCCTGACACACGCACACAATATACTATTACAAAAATTCATTATCCTAGCCAACCTATTATCTAGAATTCTAGATGGTATAATGACCCGTTACGAAACACTTAGGCGATTCGCACACCGCACCGCACCCCGCAGAGTAGCGCGGGGCGGTGTGTGTTTCGCCTGAAGGGGCATCCGTCAAGGTAACGCGCGGAATTCATAATTTTTTACGTTTTTTGCAAATTGCAGTGCTATTTTACGTTATATGTTGATCCAAATTCGATTCGCAACAATAGGATTACATAGTTACTAAGTAAATAATAGTCATCAAAATCATCAATATAGCCCTCGAAATTATAAGAGGAAAATCGTAATGTTTTAACGAAATAATCGTATTTTGGCGTTCGGCGCCGCGTATACGTCGCCCGTGCACAAAACATTACTTACAACAGTGCCAGAGCTAGTTCCCTCGCCGGCCACAGCGCGCCTGGCGGCCGCCGTGTCGTAGAAATACAGGTTGCAGTCATCGTCCGATATCGACTCGTCATTGGACACGCGGCGCTGGGCATCGTCAGACGATATGGGGGGAGAACTCGACTCCTGAGAATCGGTGTCACCCCCGCTCTGCTGTAGAATCTCCTCTTCGTTCTCGCAGAAACCTTCGTGTAGTAAAAATATCCGTAATAAATATCACTAGAAATACCCATCCTACTTTGTCCTACTAATATTATACTTAAACGCGAAAGTTTGTGAGGCTGAATGGATGTTTGTTACTCTTTCACGCATAAACTACTGAACGGATTTTAATGAAACTTTACAGTAATATAGCTTATACATTAGAATTAGAAAACGCGGGCGAAGCCGCGGGCGGAAGCTAGTTGTGTATATTTATAAAGATATTGTGTAAATTGGCCAAAATATTACGATAAGTGTCAAATAAGGAAAAATTCCCGCCATCTGAGAGCCATCTTGGCGTGCAATACATAAAGCCGTAAGGCAGCAGGGTAATTGCGTAACTCGATTGTCATTTTTATTTAAAGAAATCCGCCGTTTTAAGGCTATGATTGCCTTCAAATGATGCATTTCGAATTGTGTAACACCGAAATTATTTAAGACCATAATGACCTCCTTCGGAAGACTATGACTGAACGTTCTGACATATTTCGTCATAGTTTGATGTATTATTTGGAATTGCGTAACCAAAAATGACAATTAGGATGGACTTCCACGCGTTGACAGATGGTCTTATGAAGAAGGCAGCTATCGTCTGGTTGCCATCAGTTTTTGTTTCGGATTTTTTAGCATTTTTCGTATAATTTCCTTAGTTATCGCAAAAATAATGTAAGTAAACTTGTTTTAGATAAATTGTAAATGTATTTTGGTGTAAAACATAAAGTTTTTATCATTATTTAATGTTATAAAAATCAAGGCAGCATACGATTTTTAAAATGTGTTTTCATCTAACCAAACTTAATGTTTAATTGTATTATTTCAGACGCGAGATAGAAAGGCATTCTATGGATATATTGGCATTAAAGCGAAAGACAAATTCTTCAACTTTAAATAAACCAAACAATATTTTGTCAAAGTTATCATGAGCCACAGGCTTTCAGCAACTCAGTGGAGCTTTCAATATGTTTCAATGGATTATTACACCGATGCTTCATCGGGCTTCATCGGCGGTCGGTCATAAGCAGTAATCAGCAAAGAAAGGTACCTTTAAGTAGGTAAGTACATAAAAACTGTGCTCTTTCATCCACTCCACCTTTCTATAGTATGTTTAAGAAACTATTTCTATTTCAGATGCTTGCAACAGTTGTGTTTTATGTCAGAAATATATTGGAGTCATTTAACTACAATGGACTTTCACAAAATTACTCATCATTGTCTGTGCAAGCCTGCAAGGTAAGAAAAACTATAATTTCTTATGTGTTGAACATTGAACTTAAGTTTTAAGTAGGTAGGACCTAGGTCTAAATACCCCTATTACAGATAACAGCTTATCTAAAACTAAATGTGATAACTAGGTACCTAAATATAATTAGCAATCTGCGTTTGTTATATTAAACACATAATTATTATGATGTATCAGCAAAACAAATTATGTGATGTAAAAATTGACGAAGGTATTAGCAATTCAAGCTTCTGTCTATTACTAACTATTAGCCAATTTACGAAAAATAATGCTTTATTTCGTTAATGAGAGACTATCATAGTAATCAACTCACCCTAAGTCTATGTCAAGCAGTTGATGTTAAAGATGATGATGTTTACTTTTAAGTTTTTTATTTTATTTTCAGGCACCTAACAGGCTCTACATTATTGAAGAAATATACCTAGGTACCTACTTACTTTATCTTACATGCTTACAGCAGGCACTGCTAGGAAGTATAATTATAAACCATGATGGTTTTCTACATGATGACATTATTAAATACCAACCTACACAAAATGTTTGTTTAATATGCTGTTGTTACATGTTAAATCCTAGTTTCTTGGTTATAAATAAAACTTTATTATATATTCAGCGGTTGTACTTACTTTGCGCTCCGATCAATCAACCTCCAATTCCAGCCAGTCCTCTCACAAACATAGCTACAATTATATTAAAGTCAGGAAATAATAGACACTACCACATACTCTTAGGCACTGTTATCTACAAACCTATCACCAGTCCCAATGACACCACAATCTCCAACATGTACTATGTATCCCCTCTTACCAGTCATCTATCTACCAATCAGTTATCAACTAATATGTATAGTTACCGGCACCAGTCATGAGCACAGACGTTACCTGTTCTCGCTACTGCTACTAGGTACCACCAAATGAGGAGGATGAGGTGACGAAATGACAAGACAATTTCTGCTAAAGAATAATTCTCCACTTAGGAGGGCTCGCACTTTACTAAAAATAGCGCACCTCTTTTAAATAGCCTAAATACTTTACCTCGTTTTTAAAACCGAATTCACTTTCATTTTTACTAAGTGTGAGCCCTTCTAATCAACTTTATTAAAACTTCCAAACGTAAAATACACAAGTATTATACATCAAAAGCGGATAAATTGTATCTATCCAATGGTACGACTCCCACTACCTAGTCACATTAAAAACTTTCTAGAACAAAAACTATAAAAAAATCTAACTGAGCAAAAGTTACAATAATCATTCGCTTATAATATAGCCATTTCTTAACAGATCTGCAATATTCTTATTGAATACTTATTTCTAGACTACCACACGTCTAATAAAACACAATTTAGCAATTTAACATACACACAGAAATATCGCATTTTCAAACAGATATCGATCTATATTACAGGCACAATATCCATGAAATGTAGAGTCTTTACACAATAATATGTTCTGGCCTGCCTAAGGAACCCGAATACATGACCAAATTCTATATAAAACCTTACAACAATCCTACAAACGCAATTTTATGTACATAACACTTATTCTCAAATTACAGTTTTCCTATTGACGAGAGGTTTATCTGCCTATATACATCTTATGTAAAAGAGTATCCTACACAAAAAAAAACATGACGTACACAAAACCTCGATCTTAGTTACAAAGGTATTTACGAATTTATATACAAAACATGAAATCTTATTCCTACATAATTCCAATAAGAAACTAACACAATTCTAATAAGAAATAACTTGTAAACATTAATCAATACTCAAAATTAGGAAATAATTACTTAAAACAACATAAAACATGAAGTTAAATCATAACATATAAAAAATACAGTACCTACGCTGAGCGACGGATCGAATGTCTCTTGTACCGTCACGACTTGCACCCGTGATCCTCGATAGGGTCTTCGCCGACAATTAATATGTTATGGTTACCATAATCAACACTCGACAGCTAGTTTTCTAAAATAAAATAAAACCCACACATTAAATAATGTGGCTAGGAATATCGTTTTGCAACTTTTACAAATACAATTAATTATAAACATAGCAGCAGCGATGGTACTAGCAGTGATGGGAGCAGAGGTCACTGTGATGAAAAAGGCTGCACGGTATGGGTGACGAGCTGGGTAGTGGCAGTTATGGGGCCAACATCATTCATACTGCTTCCATTGATGACGGTAGAAGGCAAAGCCCAGAAACCAGTCTCCTACAATAATCAAACAAAATCATATTAATTTATGCTAAAACAAAATAACCACAATGTGGCAAACTAGGCATAGGCCTACACTAGAGGTTAGTAACGATACTGAGAGTTGTAAAAAACATTATGTTAAAATAATAAATTAATGTAATCACATATAAAATTGTATAAAAATATTTGTTGATTATTAATCCATTGAATTTGAGTTTGGTATCTAGGTATGTATAATGCTCTCTCATGCTTTACCTGTAGTCTCAATGTAATATGCATTACATACTTCTATGTATTAAAAAGCTTACCTTTAAAATATATGTGCAGAAGATTACTCTTTCATCCACTGTTCCCTCTTTATCAGTTTATTTACCAACTTCTTAGTTAAACAACCACATGGTCAATTAGATTATCTTCAGGTAAAGTGAAGGGTTCCATAACTTCTGTAAAAATATTAAAATATTGTACTTGTGATTTGGTTTCAAATTAGGTTAGGTAATAGTTTAAAGCTCAAATTTTCAGAATGTAAGATTAAATAGGTACATCATACTTGTTTGTACTGTAACACAAACAACGACATCATTATAACCTCAAGTCTAATAAGATTGTAGGTACACAACACAACAAAAGTTGGATTTGTCCGGATCATAGACTGACCATTCGATTATTTAATTAGAAGGTGCCTACCCCTTTATGTATAACTCATTTATTAACTATTTTCACTATTAATTTGTATTAAATTGTAAGTAAGTATTAGAGTTACTTACTTTTCATCACTGAGCAGAAATTTATTGCAGTCTCCATAATTTACGTTGTCCAATTGACCAACTTTTCTCCATTGGTCTCTGTATACTATACTTTTTAACATTTGCTACTCTTGTTCCGAACCTACATAGGTACCTATTATTGAAGATTTCTGTTGAATAATCCAAGTAAAGTTGTTAAATGTAACCTAATATTATTATGTCGGAACAACTACCTATATAACTACAAGACAGACTACAAAGCAGTGTTGCCAACTCTTCAATTAGTTACCCACTAGATTCAACTTACTAATCCACAATAAAACTATCAAAAATGATTAGCATTCTTATTATACTCTATATTTTCACAAAATAAAGTTTTTATTGGTTTTTAATGCGTATATTGTTGTTTCGGCATATTATTTTGATTAAATGAAACACGCGACCTCACTTCAACAAAATGGTGTGGGATTGTTGTATTGTTTGCAAAGACATGAACGAAAAATTTAATAATTAAGGGAAATCCCCCATCTCTATTTGTTATCCGACGTACCTAATTACTTACGTACTTAAACTACAAGAGTAATATTTGATGTTAATGTAAAGCTATAATGCCTTCAGTTACATTTCACAAGCATGTATTTCCCGATTAATATACATTATTATGTTAGTTCTTTCTTACTTTTCTGTGCCCAAACTAATCCGGGCTTACTAGATTTTAAATAAAAACACACTAACAGAGAGGTCGAATCCACCAGTTTTAGGGGTATAACCACTAAGTTGACAACACTGCTATAGAGCCTGAGAGCCCAAAGGCCACAGATAATTAAAACTTCATGTGAAAGTACGTTTCGTTAGGTCGTTCAATTTTGGTAGATTTTGGTAGAAAGTGTTTTAAAAATAGAGTATGAAGTTTTGGGAATTTGTTATAAATTATTACTTAATAGCATTCGAAGACCATTAACTACAACTAAAACAAAATGAAAATATTGTCTAATATTTCGGCAACTAATCATTCGCTCAGTTCTGACAATTAGGCGTAACAAAACACACCCAAGTCATCATAATGCCATGGATTGATTCCAATATTGACATCACTAGTTACACAATTCCAAAGTTAGACGGTCGACGCGAGCTTGATGTTCTTCATTTTCATGAAAGCGATCCGATTGTCATGCGTTACGCAATTACCCTGCGGGTCTCCTGCGACGTGTTTGAGTGTTCATTAAACATCAAACATGTTTTCGTGTTTTTGCCAAACAAAACGCGTAGGCCACGCCCCTTTTTTGTTCATTAAACATGTTCGATGTTTAATGAACACTCAAACACGTCGCAGGAGACCCGCCTGTAGAGTTACACGAAGACAATTTATCCTGTCAAATTAGTTCACTTGCATATTTTTAATGTCAACTATGTTCCCGTAAATGACAAGGATATAGACTAATTTGACAGTTGTTAATATTTTCGGTCTTTTTTTTTCAATTATATTTGTAAGAAAGAGATGTGATTAAAATTAGTTTAGTGCGATGTACAACAGAATCAACACCATTATCTGTGTATAAATTAAAAGTAATACATACCTTCAGACGAGACACTCGAATGATTACCGTCGCCTGGTCCCGAATCGCGTGGAGGGTCACTTGGTCCTTCTTCAGCACCACAAGGCTGCGTAAACAATTATTTATTGAACATAATAATTTCATAATCAACAACAAAGGAAAATACTTTTGAAAATATACAATACCTGATTTGAAGGTCCAGGAACAGCTAGGTCGGCGATAATGTGACTATTCCTATGTACAGTGGTGCGATGTCCATGCATTGAGGGATCGGGGTTCGTCAATCTATAGCTAAGTGACATCTCGTTGTTCAGCACCGCTTTAGACGAATTTACCTGAAATACCCTCGTGATTACATAAATAAACTGAAAAATTAATAAAAACGTCGGTACACACCGGTATGCAATGAAATACGTCGGTAGGTAATCATACATTTTTATGTTTATGCTCAAGGGCGGATCCTGGATCCCTCCTAGTCATGGGGGTCATGACCCCCCTGGGTTGGGCCTAGGTCGACCACTGATATTTGTAATCTAAAAAAATACTTTGTAGTAAAAAATAGAAATACACATACCCCCCACCCCCCTCCTAACTCGAAGGTTGGATAAGCCTTTGTTTATGCTTGTCATAACTTTATTCCATGTTTTATATAAGGGGGTTTAACTTTTATGGCACATGGGTGACCAAAAATAATGTTTTATGGCTAATGACCTACTTTGACCTGGCAAACCATTTTATACTCTTTGACTGTTAAGCCGCGTCTCCTGCGACCTGTTTTCGTGTTCGACGAACATCGAACAGTGAACAGTGGAACGAGAAAGGGGCGTGATCTACGTGTTTTGACGAATAAAAACACTCAAAACACGTAGACTACGCCCCTTTATCGTTCACTGTTCACTGTTCGATGTTCGTCGAACACGAAAACAGGGCGCAGGAGACACGGCTTTTCAATTGATATCGACCTGAATCAAGTTGATCGACAGATGAACTAATAACAGGATTACAAATTACAAAACACCACATACCTGATGCACACTATCATTCTGCTTATCAGCATGTCTGAAGATAGTGAAAGGACTGTGATACAGCGGGTTTAAGTCTTTAGTGTACGTCACTCCGGGTATCTGATAGTCGTCCCACTCTAGGAAGCAAGCCTCCATGGCGGGGTGAAAGCCTGGGAACACCTCGTTCTCGCTAATGCCGTTGATGTAAGGAGAATGCGAGTGGGAACGCGATGTATGCCGAGTGTGCGACGACGAACTTGTGGTTATGTGGGTGTTGCGACTCTTTGCCACCTGGTTGAAAATAAAATCGAGTAAGTATAAGATTAAAAAACGGTTCAAGCGATACGTTGTAGCGATAGTGAACTGTTTCTAGTAGAGGAGTTAGTTTGAAGACGGGTTAGTCCAAAAGATATCTGCAATTCAGTCTCACCTTATCAAGTACTTTCATGTGCCATTGTGCGAATTGTTCGTGTAGCGTATCGCGTTCATGAGGTGCTAGGGCTGGGTTCAAAGCGGCTAGGCGCCACAACACAACCACCTGTTATAACAACAAAAATACTTTGATTCGAGAACTTTACCTTGATTTTTTTCTTAGATCTGTTGATCTAAGAAAAAAATGCAACTGCAACAGTAACTTGAATACAGTCCACTGTATCGTTACCTCGTCACACAAGGAGGAGCAGGCGTGTTGCGCGGCCGAATTGCCTCCACTGCCGCCGTGCTTGCCGCCGCCGCCGTTGCCGCCCCATGCCACTAGGGCCGCTTTAGTCGTGTACCACCATACTATAATCTGTGTAATAATAAATACAGTATTGTAGTTTGTGAGTCTAAGCATTTATTGTAATTCGACCCTTTACATGCATTTTTGAATTGTCAAGCAATCTGCAATAGTCGGTCTTCTTCCTGCCCTGTCCTATTTTTACTGGGGGTCGGCGCCGTTTACACACACGTTTTCATCTTCCATTCACTCCTAGCTGTAACCTCATCATTCACTCCATTTTCCTTCATATCAAATTCATAAAAAAGAAAAAAATATCCCTCACACAATCCATCCATTTTTTCTTAGGTCTACCTCTCCCTCTCCATCCATCAACATATTTTAATACTCATCACTCTCTTTGTCACATGTGTTTCATAGTCAGTAGTAGTCAGTATGTTTTTCAGTAAATTGAAGCTAATTGCGTTTTAAAACAGATTCCTATGGAGAAAAATAGGCAAAAAAAAATGGCAATGGGCAATTTGTTTGATTTTATTATTGATACGGTTTGAGACAACCTGTATTTAACACATTGTGTTTAAATATTTAAATAATATTTGAAAACAATGTAAATACAGGGTGTCTCACGTCTCAAAAGTATTTCTTACCTTGTTTTCAAATATTATATAAATATTTGACTCAATGTAAGATATACAGGGTGTCCTCGGAAGTATGGATCAAATCGAACAGGGGCGCGGACAAGGTTATTTCGAAACTTTTTAACTTTTTTTTACAACATAATATGTATTAATAGTATATTAAATTATTAATAATAATATATTAAGTATATTATGTTGTAATGTTTTTTTTTTGAGGTGATAGATGAATAACTAAATAACATTTTATATGTGCATGTGGAACCTTCGATGCACGAGCCTGACTCGCACTTGACCAGTTTCTTTATATTAATTTGGGGAATGGCCTAAATGAACCTAGAAGCATTAAATCTCACCTGTTCACATGCCATGACCTCTTCGGTAATTATCTCCAGTAGAGGTATAGCATTTCTGTCATTTCTCTTGAACATCTCCCTGACAATGGAGAGCAAGTTCCACATGCCTTCTGGCTCCCTGCCTCGTAGTGGCCTCAGCAGCGACGACCATTCTGCCGCGGCGGGAGGCGCACTTGTACTTAGATAGTTGACATCACTGTATAATTGTAAAATTTATTAATGAGACAATTACAATGTAAAATTAAACGTATTTTATTCACCTTATAAACTTTGGTAAGAGTTGAGTAAGAGGAATGACGAATGCTGGTGAAGGCAATTGAATTTTTGTGAGCTTTGTATAACAAGACTTAGGCCGCGGTCGCACCGGAACGGCGACAGCGACGCGACGGCGATTTCCTGAATAAATAAACGCTTGTCGTTTCTACAGTGCGGCCACCGATTTAAGTTTATATGAGTTTGTTTTCACGAAATCGCCGCTGCCCTCGCGTCGCGTCGCGTCGCTGTCGCCGTGCCGGTGCGGCCGCGGCCTCATGGTCTGTACTTCTCCAAAATATAGTGAAGCTTAAAAACTTTCAAATAACTTAACGGATTACGTAATATTACCTAAATACTATAGGCGTCGGAACACAGAACTTGACTAATATCTTGTTGATATTGTTGTGCAATGTCTTCTCGTCGAGGAACCAGGAGGTGTACTCGTAAGCCGAAGCGCCGGCGGTAGGATCCGGAGCACCACATGTCGCGTTAATCGAGTTCGGTTGTGCCGACAACAGTTCATCCAGTATACGTTGAGCTGTTGGTAAAACTTGCCTCGGCAACTCCGATATCAAGTACTGTGCGAACTTCTGCAGTTGATCTCTTCGCAACCGTTGCAGTGATTCTGATACCGGCGCTCTGAGGCAAACTTGTGTTGGCTAAAGGAGATTAATAGCAATTTAATAAAAAAACGAATGAATTGATTATAATTAATATAAATAGGACTTGAGTCATATATAAAGATGATGATTCATGCCATTGCACAGACAGTAGACACTCATGAAGTTTCCTGAATAGTGACTACAAAATAAAACTGACTCATTTTGCATACTTATTACAGTTATACCTTGAAAACTAACTCGCTGCGAAATAGGAATGCTCGCAATAATGCGCGATAACATAGCGATACACCCATTTACGATCCCTCATGATCCCAGAAAAACCAGAAGCTTTGCCAAAATTCGATTCAGAAGCACTTTCATGACTAGTTGGCAATGAACAAACAATTAAAGTCACTGGTTAGTCAGTAATTTCATGTGTTAACATATCATCTATAAATAGTCAGATCTGTACATGCAGGAACTTATTTTAACAATTTATTACCAATTTTCTTTACGATTACATACCTACCTGCTATTGACCCCAATCGAGTTGTGTGCACTTTCTGTATATTGCTATTGCCGTTTTGTTATGCCTTTCAACTAAGCTAAATGTGAATGTTTGTGCAACAGTCAATTCTTTAACAGAGCAGTTGGACTATTGGGGCTTTTAGGTGCAAAAATAACCATGGAAATATTTTGAAAATTGTTTATTTTGAGTTTAAGTCAAACAACTTGTAGTGTTTAATTTTTTTTCTTATTCAATAAGCTCTAAGTCTGAATTTTGCACTAAGTAATAGTTAAAATAGTTTTATTGAATCTTATGAGGTAGGCACTGCCTACTTGTCTATACGCAATGCACGCCACTGAGTGTGCCTAACCATATAATTTGTCAAGTAATAAATCCAGTAAATATAATAATAATCCATAAATCCCAACATACTTACAAGATGTATCCGGTAAAGGCAGACTGCAACAATATGAGAACACCAGTGCGCCGTTGAGGAGCAAGTGCAGTTGCATGATGATATTCTTTGTCTGTCAAATGTCACTGCTACGTTGAACTGAGCCCGAGGCATACTTAGTACAACTACTGTTGCAGATAAGTGGAACCCTACAAAAATAATGAAACTCCGTACAACAGCATTTATGGAGATACACTAAAATAAAATACTCATAATATTAGATATGGTTGAACTTTATTAATCAGAACCATAAAAATTTTATCACATTTTTTTTGTTATACCTATAGTACCTATAAAGTTATGAAAATCCAAATAAAAATGTTGACTGAAAATCTCAAAAAATATTTTTTATATTATTATTATTTATTATGGCTCATGGAGTCATGTGGCATACCGATGCAGGGTCGAAGGGATGTACATTTCTAAAACATTGCATAATGAACTTTATCTCTACTATGTAATATTGTAATGTTTCTCAACTCTATAAGTGAACTGGGGTCCTAGCCAGGGTAGCTATTCTGTTTTGTATTCACGCAAAATGATAAGCACTTTATGGCAATGAAATTACCTGCAGAAAAGTCATGTGACCTCACTAATGTCACTGCCATACATTTTGTCCATGGCGTTTGGCGTAAATGCTAACAGAATAGCAACTTGGCTAGAGGGGCTGTTCTCTTGCCAATGCACGCATTTGAGGAGAAATGCGCGACTTTGCTATACACTAATTTGTACATTAATGCTACTGAAGATACAAGTTCAGTATGCTATGTAACTCTAGAGTAAAAATATATATGACGTTTCGACTCTGCATCAGTATGCTCTGAGCCTAAGAAAGCTTTACATTTTTGGTTTTTATATCATTTGCTAAGTTGTAAGTTTGATACTTTGTTTGTATGTTGTATTAATTTTGCTTTATATATAAATTATTATGAAATATTTGATAGATTATACTGAACTCTTAACCCTGTTTATAATAGGGAATAAATGAATTTTCACAAAATGATTACTAACCAATTTGTAAGACATCTTTGACTGCTCTATCTCTAAACAAATGTTCTCCTTTCTGGAACTCATCAGCTGAGCCATTTGCGAGGCAGGAGTACAACCTGATGTCATCTTCACTTTCTGGGAAACTCCAGAAGGCAATCTGGAGTTGCAGTTGCTCCGGTACCGGTGGATAGACATGTTCAACTAATTCAAATGGTATGTGAGATGCTACGCATTTTGCAGCTAGTTCACTTAGAGTTGAAACTGTCTTTTCTGTAAAGTTTAATTTACATTGTTTCATGTAACTGCGGTAAAATTGTGTAGGCACTTTATATTGTAGATAATAGTGTAAGAATGTCATATACATACATAATATTTTTAGGTGTATTGCTAGTTTTTTAAATGATGTTAAAAAATACAAGTAAAGTAGTAGGCAAGGGTTAGATGGTATGATATAGCGAGCTGTTTTCCGCAACTCCACAACTAAGCGCGTATAACATCTAAATGTACAGCAACAGTATTGACAAAAAGTCTGGATCGTTTAGTCGGAGAATGCCTAATTCGCAAAATGGCACCCGAGTCTCAAAAGGGCTAATTCGCAAATCGACTAGCTCTCGAAAGGACTTATTCGCGAAATGGCTAATTCTCAAAAGGACTAAATAGTAAAATGCCTAATTCGTGAAAGGACTAATTCGCCAAATGGCCAACTTTTACCAATTTACGCCATGAGTTAAATGACACGAAAAAACCAAGTTAATTTCTAAGTTATGTTATGTTTTATACGAAATGCAAACAATAACTTAGCAAAAAACATTTTTTTATTAAAATAAAACAATCATAGATTATTATAGTGGAAAAATCGCATGTTATGGTATAAAATAATGCTTTTTTGTTAACCGACTTCAAAAAAGGAGGTTCTGTATTCGTCCCGTATATGTATGTATGTATGTATGTATGTTTGTATGTGCGCGATTTTCTCAAAAACGACTGATTCGATTTGGATGGGGTTTTCACTAACGTAATCTACATACGTTCAGCCGGCCTAGCATGACCACGATAGAAACGGGTTTTGTCTACATAGAAATAGACAAAGTGACAGATTGTAGAAACATTTCTACGTTTTATGAATGAAATCTGTCACTTTGTCTATTTCTATGTAGACAAAACCCGTTTCTATCGTGGTCATGCTAGGCCGGCTGGAAGGTTTTAGTATATAATACATTATGTAATCATTCCTATGTACAAAGTTATAGGCATAAATGTACACACTCCGTAGAAGATTTACTGTTGAACGAATTCGTGAAAGTAATCTAACACGGGATAAAGAACTAAAAAATGAAAAATAAAAAACTTTTTTAACAAAAAATAACCGACTTCAAAAATCCACTACAAAGAAAATAATAATTTTGGTTTCGGAAGTCGGTGGCAAAAAAAAGCAAACAAAAACCAAAGCCACCGACTTCCGAAACCAAAATTATTATTTTCTTTGTAGTGGATTTTTGAAGTCGGTTATTTTTTGTTAAAAAAGTTTTTTTTGTATGACAAATTGTAAGGTGCGTTGTTGATTTTTAAAAACTTAGAAATGAACTTGGTTTTTTCATGTCATTTAAATTAACTCATGGCGTAAGTTGGTAAAAGTTGGCCATTTGGCGAATTAGTCCTTTTACGAATTAGTCCTTTCACGAATTAGGCATTTTACTATTTAGTCTTTTTGAGAATTAGCCTTTTCGCGAATAAGTCCTTTCGAGAACTAGTCCATTTGCGAATTGGCCCTTTTGAGACTCGGGTTTTGCGAATTAGGCATTATCCAACTAAATGGTCTGTATTTTTTGTAATCTATCAATAATTATCAATATTTATTGATAGTTTAAACGCTTGCAGCCCCGAAATCGACATTACGCAGCTACCTACACGCCTGTCTGAGACACAAGGAACATGTCAGACATAGGTACTGAGCAATGACCCTGCAGATTTACCACATTCTGTTGACCAAGAATGCAAAGATATTGTTTTAAAAGACTATGTAGAGACTTTTGAAACACTGCTGGAATCATGTGATGTGACTAATTTGAATTACAAAATTATAGAAGAAATGAGGCATTTGGAATGATAAACCATCTACTGAGAAAAAAATCAATATTATTCAATATTAAAACCACTATCACATTGGATCACAATAATAAATAATAATTGACTGTTTACCCCTTGCCTTACTTTTTTTTTATGATAATCAAATGATTTACAAATAAATTAAATAATAATTGTTAGTAAATCCATTTAAAACTAGTACCTACTCATAAACCAAATAATAAACTATCAATTTAAAAACAAAATATTATTATAAAAATATTTTGTCTAAGAACACAGCCAGGTGACAAAAAAATTGCATACTATACATAATTATATATTCTGGATTTTTTATTATTATTTATTTTAGATGTAGAAGATTTTAAATTAATTACAAGACATCTATCTACAAACGGTGAAAGTTAGAAAGTTGTCAAGAACCAAGAACTTTCCATTCACTTTGGGACTTGTTAGCAACAAAAAAGGATCCCACAGCAATAAAGCCAGGATTTGAAACCAAAGGTATTATTTACTGCACAGTACACTCAAAGGTAAATGACTTGTAGCACCTGTTCTTTGTATCACTAAACACAATGTACATCCAATTAGTACCTATAGATCACGACATCAGAACTTTTTACTGAAAATATGAGCTAAATAGAGGTATTTAAACAATTCATGACATAAAATTAACATAATAATGTCTGAAAATACATGATTCGCCAAGAAATGTTAAACAGTGTCATCATTTCTATAGTTCGAAACAAAGAATCAGCTGTATAGTTAGTTACCTTGAATATTCTTTTTTGTCGATCGAGTTCCAAATGAGTTCTGAAGATTTGGACGCCTCCAACCGCGCCAATTGTTGCATAGGCTCTCGGGCTCTGAACTCCAGCTACACAAGGAATCTTCTTCGAACCGTTCAGAATCTTCGAAACTAAAATGGTCAGCCTCCTCCCAGTCGAGTAGGGGCGACCCCACATCGACTGGGGCGGCTTGTCGACCCCCTTTGCCATTGTTATTTGATGCCCCCGCCACGTTAGTGAGATTTATTGGAATAATCTCTCAATAAAATTCACTGGAACACTTCAGCGATTTACCACAAGGGGGTATCCACGGTCACTGAATTAACATAACTCTTTCGGGTTTTGAAGATCTTATGTCACAAGATAAAAAAAATCAAAAGAAGTATACAATGAAACAAAATACATCACAGAATGTAAAACTTTCTAGTTTGAAATCAAACGATCTAAATAAATCCCCATCAGCACAATAACAAATATGGCCGAACAACGTCCACCATAATCCATCACGTATATATATACTTATCTACATCTGTATTTAACTGTGTTGTAACCAAATAGGGATACACACAGATAATATAATTGGGGATACATTTTACGAATCGATTCTACGTTGGTATCGATACTTTTGATTCGATTCCTTACAACGGAAAGTATTGAGTCCTACTATCATTATTTTACTGTCGATACTTCCATTCATAATATATTTATTAATCTACTCTTTGCTTCCATTTATGACAGAAACAGCCTTTTAACCACCTTAAGAGTACCTACTGTGTAGGCGGAAACTTGCACACATTAAATTACAGTAAGGTCGGTAACAATGTCCCCGAATGTGTTTTGCATCATTCTTTGTTTATGTAACTGCGCGACAGTATCGATACTTTCGACAGTATCCATACTATCGATAGTATGGGAGTTTGTGCACTTAGGTTGCTTGTGCACTACTCCGTTTCCAGCACGTTTTTTCACGGACCGTTTTTTTTTTCATACATTTTAAAATGTGGTGGGGATCGTTTTGCAATCCTATTGACTAAAAAAAAACGGTCCGTCAGAAAAACGTGCTGGAAACGGACTAGTGCACAAACAGCCTTACCCGTTTCCAACACGTATTCGTAAATGATAAATGATATTTATTTTGTAAATAGGTTAAAAATAACACTTTTACACGTCCAAACATTTTTTTAAGCTAGATGAGTTCGGTGTTTCCTATATGGCTACCTTTGAGAAGAAACACCGAAACAAACTCTAGTCTGAAATGGCCTTTAGAGGAAAGAGCCATACAGATTTGAGTGGACCTGACCTGACTGTGCACGCATGTGCCGGGTATCGTAGTAGCTCAACCCAGACTTAGGGAGCTCAACGACCTGACGAACATTACCATCAGAAAGGACATTTGGGTAGGCCCCCTAAAGTAGGTACTCAAACTGTCAGACTGAACTTGAGATCTATAACAGTAACATAATAACCCACATAGTACTCACAATATTACATCATTAATAACACATTCAATGTCATTTTGTATATAAATTGTTTCAAAAGGAAACATTTAATGTCAAAGTGTATATAGAAAAAATTATAAAATCAAATAAAAGAGCAATAATTTAGTGGTTATGTCAATAGTAGTATTGGCCCATGTATGTATTGGAACAGCTCAATCCCAAGCCTTTTTGTCCTCCATATTAATCACTATAAAAAGCTTTATGACAAAGTTTTCGCTTTTTTAATGATTTGAATTTATTAAGGCATAATTTTTGAATATGGCTAGGGATTTTATTGTAAAAGCGTTTTCTCCAAATTATCTGATTGACAAAATTACGATGATTAATTTATTCGTCTCGCCACCCCGACAAAATTCATTCATTCATTCAACTTAGAGGTCTTTCTTATTCTGTCTAATGCATAGCGTTGTCTCTTTCGTCTGACAGAATACGTCAAACGTCAATTTTGACAAGATATGTTGTCAAGAGGAACGGGGTATGTAAAGGCGAGTTCAAAATGTATTTTGGTAATCGGCATAAAATTGTATATAATATCGTATTTTATCTTAAATTGCATTACCTTTAGTTTTCTTCTACACCTGTGAACTGTTATTCACATAGATTTTGCATTTTTAATAAAACTATGACAAGTAACATGCAGTTAATATGCAGTTAATATATTCAACAATTAACTTTACGCATGTTGACAGTTTGTTAACATACGAAAAAGCTTACCGGAAACCCAAAATTGCTTTGATTTAGGGTCGATTTCACGAGTCGAATATTAATATGCCACTTTTTTTTTGCTATGTGCAAATTCCCGTTTTCTTGCTAACTGATGGTGTATAACGTTTACTATAGTAAAGTTATGTACGCATTACGTAAAATCACGGTGCGGATCTGCTTAAAAGTACCCGAAATTTAAAATTAGGGTAACACGAATGAGAGAGTACGTAACACGAATGAAATTCTATAAATACAAATGAAGTCGACGTGACACTAATGATTAGTAATGATTATTATATTCAAACAACTAATATTTAAAAGTGCACACTTGCATCTGTAGCATGGTCATTTTTGGGGTAGAATAAAAGTAAAACAATTTAGGTAGTTCGATTTTCAATTGAATTTGGGCATTAAAAAACATAACAAAACAAAAAACATGAACCAGTAAAAAAAAAAACATAAAAAATTATAAAGTATAGGTACCGGCAGGAATCATGATCACAAATCGCGCATGTACATTTTTGGCCCAATAGACAATAGACAGTTGACAATACCTAATAGAGAATAGTCCAATAGACGACGAGCATCGACTTACGAAACAATCGCGTGCAGCCTCGGCGCCCCCCGCCGTCTTCATTCCGCCAAAAAGACCGAAAAACCAGCTAATGCGCAGGTGACGTTTGTGATCATAACTGGTGCCGCTACTCATTAAACTTTATGATGATACATTGCACCTGTATAGCTAGCGTAGCTAAGCGGTGAACGAGGTCAAAGCAAACTACGAAACTATGTGACAGTTTCTACCAAAGCTACGCGGTGTAGCGGAGCGGGTAAAATGTGCTGTGCGAGAAAGAGGCGTGACTCGAGCTAAGCGATGCATCGCTAGTAGTAGGATGGCGGGGTGGCGCGGCGAGAGGAAAAGAAGACGCCCGCGTGGTCTCGTCCCATCCGCCAGTTCATTTCATGACGCGTATCTCCAGCTCACATTCTTAGCTCACATCCATAGCTCATATCCGTAGCTCGCATCCGTAGCTCCCATCCTTAGCTCGCATCCCGCCAAATAAAAAACATAGCTTCGGTGAATGAAGCAGTCATGCTAGCGAAGGAGGCGGCGGGACGGGAGAGGGAGAGATTCTCCCGTCCAAGCCGCCGCGGTAGACGCTCCGGGCGTCGGGAGCCGCGTGACGACTCCCGGCCACCGTAGGCGCAGGCCTGCGGGCGGTGAGTAATGGGTAGCTCACCGTCCGATCAGGACCAGGCCCATGCCGAACGGCGCGTACGTGTTCCACGCGCGCCTCAAAGAGATGTCAGCATCGAAGAGGGGGCTCACTAGGGCCCAAGCCTGCCGGGAAAGCGGGATTGTCCGAAAGGGATACCGCTGACCCGGACAAAAGGGCTAAGGAAGGAACACGGATGGGTTTTAGGCAGTAAGAGTCTGACACTCCCTTCCGCTCCGCCCAGAGCGGGAGGGGTCATTTGATGATTTCCCATCCTCAAAAAAAAAAAAAAAAACTTCGGTGAATCCCTTTCCATCGGTGCTAAGCTAAGCTATGAAAATAAACGATCCATATTGGTGGATATCGTACACATCCACACAGCTTAGCACATTTCAAGTGCGGTGGAAGGTGGAAAAGCAGCCTACTATGCGATCAAAGTAAAAATAGGACTGACCTTACGCCATATTATGACGTTTTGTATTGAAAATTGAGCTGTTTTGTATTAAAAAATCGATTACAATAGATTTGGTAAATTGAAGACTCAGCTAAATTAAGTGAAAAAAAATAATGTTATTGATTCGCAAATTAATTTTATTTGTAAGACTTACTATTCAAGGGATAGTTGATAATTCGAGGTCATTGACGTTCCTATTCTTATCGCGATCGCATAGTAATTGTCGAGTAATACATGCGTTTCATTCGTGTGATATCGATTGTCATTAGTGTTACTCGAAATATTCGGGCTACTTGTTGGTAATCTACGTGCATAATGAAGAATCTGTTGTCCAAATACACAATAAGACATTAACATAAACACGAATGATTCCATTTTCGTCCTAAGCACAGAAATTAATTAAAATAGCGATATCTCACCACAAATACAAAGCGCAGGTCTGCGATCACCGAATGTTCACATGCCACTGGGGCCCCTTTATGTAGTGTAGAAGTATCCCAGGGGTGCAACGCACAGGAGATTTCTTTATGGCTAAGTTTATTTTGGTTACACTAATGATAGAAAAAAGTGATCGCAAAATAAAACACGCAGAAATCATATTAAACTGAGTATTATTTTAGAATTTTAGGCGTAACTCGAGTTCATGGTTATTAAAATGTCACCAGAATAAATAAAATAGCGATTCCCCAGGTTATTTTTTATTTTATTTAAAGATTTGTTAAATAATCGGGAAAATCACCAGTCACACGAATGAAAAAGTACATAGTTTTTTCAAATTTTCTCGTAAATCACTCATGATAGTATAATATTTCTAACTGTAATAAATGAAGGTATCATAAATACACCGCATCAAATAATAATTACTTAAATTTCGACATAAATAAAGAAGATATTTCACAATCCTTGTTTTTACGGTTGGTTTGAAATCGACCCTTTAGAGCTAATTGAAGGTTGACAATTGAATGTACAAACGTTTGACAGACTGTCACATATTTCTTTCAACAACCCAAAACACCTTTAATTGAGCTATGTTATGCAATAACATGTCAACCCCACAAACCTTTTACTGTGAGTAATAATAAGTTGAATATTATTCTCAACTATAAAATTATAACCAGTTTATTTCGCAATCTGTTTCTGTTAACATAATAATACGAGAATAATACATATAATACGAGATAATTAACAGAAACAGATTGCGAAATAAACTGGCTATAATTTTATAGTTGAGAATATTATTCAACTCATTATTACTCACAGTAAAAGGTTTGTGGGGTTGACATGTTATTGCATAACATAGCTCAATTTAGGGATGGCGATTCTTTCCGAAAAAGATTGATATTTAAATCGATTCGAATCGTGACCTAATGAATCGATTCACAAAAAAATCGAGGTCTATAAGATCGATTTCCGAAAAATCGATCTTTTTTTTCAAATTTTCGTTTATAATGTAATATAAATCTATTTTTTAAAAACAAGATACATATTATAATTTAACGATCTCTTATCAGTAAAATCAGGTAATTCGATGATAAAAAATATTTTTATTACCATATCAAAAGTTAATAGTCAAAGACTACAAACGTAACTTTTTTATTCAAGAGACGCGAAGGAATCTAAACATACAGCCATCTCGCGAGTTTTTGAATAATTCATTCTTTAACCGGCAGCACTTTTATAATACGAGTACATTCAATTAATTGTAAATAGTTTTCAAAAAAATCGAACGTCGATTCGATTCAATATCAAATAAATCGATTCAATACTACAAATCGATTTAAAAAATCGTTTTTTTTGGCTCCAAAAATCGATTCTTCGATTAATCGATTTCAGATCGCCATCCCTACTTTAATTTGAAGATAACAGACTGTTGACGTAAATCTTTCGATAATTTTTGTTTCGGAAACTGGGGGATAATCGACTAAAACATTTTGTCAACCCCTTAACCAAAATGTAAAAAATTATATTGAACGCATCATGGATTTTGATTGAGGTCTTGTCTTCGAGTGTCGAGTTCGAACGCGAAAAAGCGCGGGAAATTCGTATCGATTGGGCGCCTTTTTTAAAACAAATTTTCAAATAATTAGTTTATTCCTTCACAAGTTCATTTGCTTGCTTTTCTCATGATGGGGAAGAAAGGGCATCCAAAGAAAAGAAAAAAAGAAGATGTTTCGTCTTCTGCTCCACCATTGCTGTCCTCTGAAGACGACGGTGGAGCCTCAAGCTCTTCAGAGGAATCAGTACCAATTGAAAAGGATAAGTATCGGGAATTCAGGATTCCTGACTACATTAGGTCATACCCTGAAAGCGGAGGCAATTTTGAATATGTCGTATTTTTTGAAAGTATTGACTTAGTCCCGATCGGTGATAGAGATATGATGTCCCTTTCAACCAGCATAAAAAAATACAACAAGGGAGTAAAACAATTATTGCGCATGAATCGTTATAAAATTGGTGTTATTTTTGAACGTCCTGGTTTAGCCAATGCAGCGTTATTGAATCGTAAGTTTTTGGATAGTTATAAATTGAAAGCCAGTATTCCTGCAACTGCTACGGAAAATACAGGTGTTATTATGCATGTTCCAATTGACCTGAGCAACGAACACATTTATAATGCTATAACTAGCACAAAGAATATTATTTCTGTCAGAAGATTTATGCGTCGTACTATTTCAGAAGGAGGGGGGGTGTCTTTTCAGCCTACGAAGACGGTGTCCATCACATTCTCGTGTGCAACAATACCCGATAGTGTAGACCTGAACAGCTGGCGATTCGAAGTACGGCCGTACATTCCGCCGGTGAAACAATGCCTGAAGTGTCTAAGGTATGGTCATATAGCCAAATTCTGTAAGAACTCCCAAAGATGTTCCATATGTACAAAGGACCATAATTATAAAGAATGTCAAATACCATCAACTGAGGCTACATGTTGTCACTGTCAAGGTAATCATGTAGCTATTTCGGCACAGTGTCCAGTCAAACAGCAAAAAGTGGAAGAAAACAAACACAAAATTAATAAGAAATCTTATGCAGATTTATTCAATGAAAAGTCATTTCCATCCCTTTCAAAGTCCAGTCCTGCTAAACAATTACAATCACTAATTGAAACAGAACCAATTTTAAATATTTTAATACAGACAATAGTAACATTAATTTCTCAAAATAAAAATAATGAAAAGAGTATTTGTACTCAAAGCATAAAAGATGTTCTATTATCAAAAATCCAGAATAATATAAATAAACCTTAATTTTATGGATCAGCTGAATATTGTACAGTGGAATGCTCAGAGCATCAATAGTAATAAACTTGCTTTTTCGTATTTTTTACATGAGTATAACATACATGTAGCTTTATTGTGTGAGACTTGGCTCAAGCCTCACATGAGATTTAGTATTAAAGGTTATAATATAGTAAGATTAGACTCAGGTAATTCACACAATGGTGTAGCTATTTTAATACATAACAGTTTACAATTTAGTAAAATAGATACTTTATATGATGATTCTATACAAAATATAGCGATTCGTTTAAAATATGGCAATAAAAAAGAAATTTCATTAGTTAGTTTTTATAGTCCTGGAAATGCTTCATTTACTAAGTATAAGTTTGATAATTTAATTCGCAATATTCCTGGTCCTCTTTTGGTGGGTGGAGATTTCAATGCACATCATTCGGCTTGGGGATGTAACAGTGTGAACATCCGTGGCCGAGAGGTGCTTGAAATCATTAATGACTGTAATTTGGTTTTATTGAACGATGGAGAAATGACAACTGTAGGCTCTGATAGGTGGCAAAGAAATGCACTTGATTTAACTGTAGTATCAACTTCAATTTCATTATCTTGTAACTGGTCTGTTCATGATGATCCTTTAGGTAGTTACCATTTGCCTGTAATTACAAAGTTACTTATTAATGACAATTATAATAACCCACATGATATGGAAGCTTCAAATTTGCCAAAACATTTTAATTTTAACCTGGTTGATTGGGAAATATACAAGAAGACTGTTGATAGTTTGTTAATGAATTTTAAAATTAATAAAGATAACCCATTAAATTCATATAATGACATGATAAAGTTATTAAATTTAGCTGTTATTAAGTCATTACCATCAACTATAAGATCTGATTCTTCTTTTGATACAGCATCAGTAAATAATAATCGTAAAAAACGCATTCCATTACCATGGTGGAATTTGAATTGCACTAAAGCAGTAGAAGACTCTAGGAATGCCTATATAGTATTCAAGCACCATCTCACATTGGAAAAATATATTGAGTTTAAAAAATTACAAGCTCTTAAAAAATTAGTGTTAAAAAGAGAAAGATATTTAAGTTGGATTTCTCTGTGTGAGTCATTTAATAGAACTACTCCATTATCTAGGGTTTGGCAAATGTCAAAAAGATTTAATAAAACATTTTCACCTTCAAGTAATAATATTGCTCCTTGGGTATTTGATTTTCTTAAAAAATATACTCCAGATACAGTTGAGGGGCCATTTCAATCAATTCCTCATGAAGTAAAAGCTTCAGGACATTATGAATATCTAATTTATCCATTTTCTCTTCAGGAATTAAAATCTGCAATATCATCTAGACGAGATTCAGCTTTTGGCCTTGATGGAATACCTTACAAAATGTTGAAAAATGTATCAATTATGGCACTTTCTGACATATTAAGTGTTTTAAATTTACTCTGGCAGGAAATGGTTATCCCTAATGAATGGAAAACAGATTGTCTTATCCCAGTACTTAAACCTAACAAAGTAAGACACAAAGCAGAATCTTATAGGCCAGTAGCATTAACATCATGCATGGGAAAAACCTTTGAACAACTAATTAAACAAAGAGTAGAATTTTATATAGAAAGTAATAGTCTATTACCATCCAATCAATTTGGCTTTCGACGTGGGTTCTCTACTCGAGATAGCATTTCTCATTTGCAATTAGATATATACAATTCTATTAAAATGGACAATCATTTTGTTGGTGTCTTCTTTGATGTAGTGGGTGCATTCAACAACATCAATCTGCACATTTTGTGTGGTGAACTTCGTGCCCTTGGTATTCCTGAAAAAATTATAATATGGATCTTTAACTTTTTACATGGTAGAGAAGTATATGTCAAGGTGAATAAACGTTTAATAGGGCCACGTTTTTCATATAAAGGCGTAAGTCAAGGTGGCATCCTCAGTCCATTGATTTATCTTCTTTATTTACATAGACTAAACATTGTACTTGGTCTTGAAGTGGCAAATTTGCAGTTTGCAGATGATTTGGTTATCTATGCTTCAGGTTCAGATATAAGTTCTGTTGAAAGTATTTTAAACACAGCTTTAACTCGGCTAAAGAACTATTTTCATTATCTTAACTTAGATATTAGTCCAGAAAAATCTAAAGTTATAGTGTTTGGAGAGTGTGAAACAGACCTACATATCTATTACAATAATAGTGTTCTTCCAATAGTGAATGAAGTGAAGTTTCTGGGTATCATTTTTACAAGCAACCTTTCATGGACTAAGTATGTCGATTATCTGTTAGGTAGAGCTAATAAAGCATTTAATTTTATAAAGTCACTGTCGATTGCAGCTGATCCAAAAATTTTGCTTATGTTATATAAATCTCTAGTCCGCAGTCATTTCGAATATGGATTTTTGTGCTTTGGGTCTGATCAGAGATTGGTTCACAAATTGGAGATTCTTCAAAACCACAATCTTAGATGTGTAACTGGTGCAATGAAGACAACTCCAATTAATTCACTTCAAATTGAGTGTAACACTCCTCCTATGAATATAAGATTTCAGTTTTTAAAGTCCAAATACTTTCTCAAGCTTTTATCTTTCGATAATCATCCTTTATTAAAGAAAATATTATTTTATTATAGAGTATACAATCCCTCTAATTTCGTAAATGTCCCTTATATATTTCATGACTTTTCTAATCTAATCAGTATTGATGATCAATATCAAATTGAGAAATGTAAAGGCAGATGGCCATGTTACTCCGGTAATTACATCAGCAAATTCTGGCCCATGAACATTTACATTAATCGCGATCTTCGGAGTAAAGAAGATGTCTATCAGTTAATTGCAGAGTTCCCTGGGTACAGGCATATATTTACTGATGGATCCAAAAACAATAGAAATGTTTCGTTAGCCATATATTTACCTCATCTTACTGTTGGACATGGAGTTCGGTTACCTGGAGCCATGTCTATATTTACAGCAGAATCTCTAGCCATTTTATCAGCTCTGCAGTACATACATGTAAAGAATCTTGGGCACACAACTTGGCTTATAGCGACCGACTGCATGAGTGTTCTCATGGCCTTACAAAACCCGAAACTGGACGCCAATACCGGAAATATTTTATATGAGATTCGGACTTTATACGCTGATCTTTGTTCTAGAGGATTTACAATAAGCTTAATATGGACACCCTCCCACATAGGAGTAGCAGGAAACGAAAACGCAGATTATCTTGCAAGAGTTATTGTCGACGTTGACATCCCAGAGACAAGAAATGTTGCCATACCAAGTTCGGACCGGCTTACTAAATTACGTGAACAAAACACCTGTAATTGGCATGAGAACTGGCAAGAAACACTAAGAACTAAAGGAAAATGGTATGCGAAAATAAATCAAATCACTGGTTCTGCGCCCTGGTTCACCAGATCTGTTCTTCCTAAGAGCAGAAAATTTTACACAACTTTAAACCGTCTTAGATTTGGACATGGAAGATTCAATGCACATTTAGCCAGAATGAAAATTATTACATCGCCTGTTTGTATAAATTGTAACTTAGGAATTGATCAGACCCTAGATCATATAATTTTTGAATGCCCTGCATATGATCTACAAAGAATTCCTCTATTTGATAATTTACTGGAAATATATAAAACGCCAGCAAGCATCCCGCGCGACACTCAAAGTTTGCTGGAAAATTACAGTACATACACAGCACTGTATACATTTATTGACAGCACTGGTTGGGCAATCTGACCGATCGGGGCGACATAATAATATTAGAAGGATATGACCCGGATATGACCTTACTTTACAACATGATTATGACGAATACACGGATATGACACCTTAATATTATGATTTTGACTAATGAATACTGAAGACGTGGCTCTGGCCTAAAATAAATAAACATAATCAAGATATAAACTACTAAGGACGAGGCTGTGGCCTTATTTACTTTTGGACAAGAAGTATGAAACTGAAGACGAGGCTTCGGCCTTACTTACCTTTGAACAAGAAGGATAAAACTGAAGACGAGGCTTTGGCCTTACTTTTAATCAAGAAGGACAATAATTACTGAAGACCAGGCGGTATGGTCCAAGACCTTAGCCTGCCCAAGAAGGGCGAAGAGAAAAAAAAAAAAAAAAAAAAGGATTTTGATTGAGAATTTTGTTTGACACTTTGAATCTTTGACTGATTTTGACAGCGTGAATGAGAATGACAGCTGAAGTTGAAGATTGTTCTCGACTTTTTGAAAATATGTTTTTTTATTATTTTCATCCACTATGTTGCAAATAAAATTAACTGTGTAAAGTCACCGGCTTAAATTAATCAGATTCCTAACTACCTCTACATCAGACTGACCTGAATCGGAAGTAGAGGTTAAACATTAGTTGTAAAATTTAAAAGTCATTGCAAATTATTAGCACAAAAATGTTTTGTTGGGGTAATGCGACTCATCATGAATTGTGTATAGAAGGATCGGAGACTCTTGATTTGGTAAGTGATACCCTTATAAATTCTGCCCTGATTATGCTTATGCTTTTTCAAGCTATAAGCATTAGGTTAACTAAACCTGAATCTATTTTGTGATTACTATTATTCATTATTATATCGGGTTTGCATCGATAAATCTATGCGTTGAGTAAATCGAAATGATAAGACCTACCGTATAAAAAATATAAGTACAATATAATAAATTAATAAGGAATTTATTTTTAACCGACATCAAAAAAGGAGGTTCTGTATTCCCGTATGTATGTATGTATGTTTGTATGTGCGCGATTTTCTCAAAAACTACCGATTCGATTTGGATGGGGTTTTCACTAACGTAATCTACATACTTTGAGGAAGGTTTTAGTATATAATACATTAGGTAATCATTCCTATGTACAAATTTATATGCATAAATGTACACACTACGTAGAAGATTTACTGTTGAACGAAGTCGTCAAAGTAATCTAACGCGAGATAAAGAACTAAAAAGGGATAAAAAAAAATTTTAACAAAAAATAACCGACTTCAAAAAGCCACTACAAAGAAAATAATAATTTTGGTTTCGGAAGTCGGTGGCAAAAAAAGCAAACAAAAACCAAAGCCACCATTTATTTTTACATTTTATACAATACAACATAAAAGGCTGCTAAAACATTACCTAACATATTAATAAGAACATATTGTGAAATGATTATGGTAAACCTACCCAGATTAATAGTTACCAGATTTATAATTTTATTTACTTATTTATATGTATATCTATATTAGATTTATAATATTATTAACACATTTTAAACAATATGATATTTCAAGTTTTTAATTTTCTGTGTGCCCTTTGGGAAAGGCTACCTCCAACCTTAATTTTCCCTTTCTCGTGATAGTCTAGTCCAGATTTTTCCAGCCGTCTTCACTATTCGTCTTTCCAACTTTTAAATCCCTTTCTTTCTCTTTCCCTCTCTAGGGTACCACAGGGTTACTAGTTTATTCCACTTCTCTTCTCCTCTGATAGTGTGGCGAGCCCATCTCCATTTAAGGCTTCTCAGTTTAATACCACATCTTTAGTTTGTGTTGCTTTCCTGATTATACTGTGTCTGATTCTTTCTATTTTTCTTTTTCCCATCATGCTGCATTCCATACTATGCTGACATGTTTGTAATTTTGTGTGTTGGGATTTGGTCAGTGTCCATGTTTGGCACCCATAAGTTAGGTGGGAAGGATGATAGTGTTGAAAAACTTTAAAAGATTTATAATTTATTAAGTTCTTATTACAGGTAATAAAACCAACATTATCAAAATGGCGCGAGAGCAACCACATAAAGGCAGTAGCTGCTGGAGAGTTTCACACAATGTACTTGACAAACACTGGCCATTTGTATTCATGTGGAAACAATGAGGTTGGGCAACTAGGACGCCATACTGACAATAGAGAAGGAAAAACTCCTGGTATTGTTACAATTTCTTTTATTCAAAAATTTTGTTAATTTTATAGAAAGCCATACCTATTCCACTTTCTTGTTTTTCTTTTGTTAAGTTACATAAGGTAAGTTTAATACGCAGCAAAATATACCTACTAAAAACTGACCAAGTGTCAGTCCTCACACTCCTCACGCAAAGGATTTAACAACTATTCAATATAATATTCTATTTTAATTACTTATGTACTCAGAATTATTCAAAGGGAACTGCTCACTTTGTTCGCAGCTCAGGCTAAAATGTGAACAAGTTGTTCAGTTAATAGTGTTTTTACCAAAAAATATAATTAATTGTGAAACAATATTTTTCCAACCCTCGTGGCAGGAAATTCTATGTAAAAATTATCTAAATAATAAGTATTTAAAGCGTTTACATTCCACTAAGCAGCGCCATTTTTGGATTATAGACCGTGTTATTTATGATTCATAATCACTAATAAGGTTTTAGTCTATAGTAATTAAATAATCATTATGTTAGTGTATAGTGTACAAAAGTTTTTGTTGGTTTTAAATCCAATAAAATAAATAAGGGTGCATTATAAGGTCATTTAATAACGTTTTTAAAAACAAAACAATTTTATTCATTATTTTTATTATATAAACTAAAACCTAATTGTTGATTTAATACTCTTTGGTCATAAATTACACGGGTCTGTAACCAATCAATGGCGCGCTTTATGGGATGTAAATGGCTTAAATATTTATTAATACGACTTTTTTTACATAGAATTTCCTGCAACGAGGGTAACATAAATATTGTTTTAAGAATTTATTATATTTTTAGGTAAAAATACTTTTAACTACTACTAACTAAACAGCTTGTCCACGTTTTAGCCGAGAATGGGCGATTCCCTTTTATACGTTCTAGGAAAGTATGGAACCCACAGTTCGTGAGTATGATTAGCACTTGGTCAGCTTTTTAGATATTTTGCTTACTATTTACTTTCAAACAACAAAGGTCTATATTAAAATAATATCACCCGTCTGGCAACTCTGTTTTGCTGACGGTCCAACCTGTCATTACAAGTACTACTGTTTCAAAAAGAAATATGATTTCAAGTAATTATTATTAGAGAATGTGATTTGCAACATGATGAAAGATTTTAAAGTATTGCGCAAGGTGTAAATATAAGTGATCTACCAAGTATAGAGATAATTACAATAATTAAATGCGTATTAATTACTACAAAACTATTGTTTCTTAAGTACCCTTATATAAAAATATCTAGTAATGATAAAATGCAAATTGCCATTTAAATAAGCTCATCTGTTATTCAGATGAAATATGACACAGCTAAACAAAACTCACTCATTATTAATGCATTTATTTATTCATACACACATAAAATGAAGGGCTGGGCAGCAAGGGAATGCTTTTCAGTATTAATTTACTTCCTGCACTTGTATCATGGATTTTTAAATACCAATTGTTTGAAATTGGTATTTTAGTTATTAGGTTAATTAAAATACTTAGTCCTATAAAGGGAAATAATATACTGTTACTATTATAGGATGTTATTGGGCTTTCATTTGTCATTCTACTTTTTCCTGTAAGGGAGCGTCCACTAATTACGGGTGGAATGGGGTCGAGCCGAATCTCACCTAATCTCACGTGGGAGGGAAGGGGGTTTCGGCAAATATCACGTAATAACTTTTTCGCACGAAACGAAAATTGCAAGAAAATTGGGATTAATTAAGTAAAACATGTTTCTTCATTAAAATATGGCTAAACCCTACACATTAATATTTTCTCACTGAATTCTAGACTACATTCTGTCTTAAATAAAAAGGATGAAGCAAATTATGCTTTTTAAAAAAAACGAACGCAATCACGCATACCTAATTAAAATACGCATTTTGAAAAATCTCACGTGAGATCTGAGGGCGGTTAGGGGGTCGAGCGAAATCAAACGATATCTCACCAAGGGGGGTCGTTCGCCAAAATCAAGTATCTAAGTATCTCAAAAAATAATATTATATCTACAATTATCTAAAGTCCATTTCAATAGAACTTGTAAACTATGTAAACAAACTTTCTATACAAATTCATCAAATTTTGACAATTTGCCATTGTTAACAAAGTTCACAATGGTGCTGATTCTGTTGAACATCGCATTAAACTAATTTTAATCACACTATATCTCTTTCTTACAAATATCATTGAAAAAAGACAGAAAATATTTAGAACTGTCAAATTAGTCTATGCCCTTGTCATTTACGCGAAAATAGTCATGACCTTTTGCGATTACGACTAAATTGACATTAAAACTATTCAAGTGGACTAATTTGACAGGATTAAATATCTGCTATCCCTCTCTCATGTTTTTTAACCGACTTCCAAAAAGGAGGAGGTTCTGCATTCGGTTGTTTTTTTTTTTTTTTTAATGTATGTACACCGATTACTCCGTGATTTCTGAGCCGATTTACGTGATTCTTTTTTCATATGGTAAATAAACCTCGCGCGGTGGTCCCATATAAATTTTATTAACTTTGGTTGAGTAGATTTTTAACCAGGTTTAATAAACGGTATTTTTGGTGTATCTCGATGACATCATGACGATGATGAAAAAGTGATATTGTGTAGGTACATGAATTCCTGAACGCAATCGATCTCGATATTATGCATACATAACATCACGCCGATATTTCCCGCAAGGTTAGACAGAGGTGTATAGTACACACCATTTTTTTATGCTTAAGTCGCATTTGATAGAAGGCTAAGGGAGCGAGCCTATTGCTGTTACAAACTGAAAAAACACTGTTTTTAGGGTTCCGTAGTAAAACTAGGAACCCTTATAGATTCGTCATGGCCGTCTGTCTGTCCGTCTGTCTGTCCGTCTGTCCGTCTGTCACACCCTCGTCAAATCTACAGTTCATAACCAATTTGTATCAAATTTCGTAGGTAGATGTCTTTTATAAGCCGCCATTAAGGCGAAATGCTATCGTGGTCACGTAGGTTTCGAGGGGGTGAAGCAGACGCGGTAGGGTAAGAGGCGCGCGGGGCCCCCCGCGCTATGCCGCACTCAGCCAGCTAGCTACTGTCAAACCGCTGTGAGCGCGTCCCTCGTGAACCAACAGAGGTTCGCGCTGTACTAGTTGCGTAGTAAATATTTGTAGAAATGTTTTTATTTTTTCAAAGTATGTACTAAATTTTGTGCAATAAATAAATAAACCGTGCCCTGTGCCCACAGGTAATAATTACCTATTTCATGTAATTTAAACATGTAATAAGTGGCATTCTTACATGTAGGTACGTTACAATAAATAATAAGTATAATTATTTTATTAGGACATCCCCGTCCATGACCATTTTTATAGTCATCAGTCTCCAAAAGCTAACCATGCTAACTATCATGATATTTCTTATAACACTAATAAGTACCTAAGAACTTAGATATTTTTTTATTTGAATTCTTGTATTTGGGTGCATAACAAAATGGTAAAAAGGAAAATAACTACTTATGAGTTCCTCTAGCAATTCCAATTAGTTCGCTGTTTGAATGGGTACTAGTATTAGAGATTGAATCCAAACCGGTTTTACCAAAAACCGGTTCCTAAAGAAATGAAAAACAGGTATAACAGATTTATATATATATATATTATGCAAAAATAAAGGGGGTATATCTTTCATCTTGTTAGCGGGGTATAGTCCACTATCGGCTCCAAATTATTTTTCAGAGCCTCTCAAAGGCATACCACGACTTCGGCGAGAATCTACCAACTCTGGAAGAATGTGTGTGTGATAAAAGTTGACGAGTTTTGGCTCCATTTTATTTTTCCAAAAGTCGTCATCTTTTTGGATGTATACGATTTCCATTTTTTCATCTTCTCCTCCCCATATCCCGAAAATGCATCGCTGTTTGCCCGTCACTCGTAACTGTCCTTGAGCCTGATAGTACCAGTTACTATTTTTATTTATAGTAACTTGGTTATTCTTTTTATTATATTTTAGAATTTGGACCTTGTTTTGTTTGGTAGCATTTTCTATGCCATTTTTAAAAGCAGCTACTGGGCATTTGACCTCAACGATGGTATTTTCTCCAACGACTCCGTCCGGTGTGGCACCAATGTATGGAAATTCTTCGTCCACAAAAAGTCCACAATCCTCAATCTGTAAATTTTCTTGGCTGCTCAGTTGTTGAAGCGCAAACTTTTCATTTTTGAGTCCATGAGCCACTGAAGCGACGGATGAAATATTTGATTTGTACAAAATGTTATTCACCAGAGCAGCAAAATTTTTTTGTCTCTTTATTATTATTCCAAAGTTTGAAGCCGTTATCATCAATCTTCTGATTTGTAACCATTCAGTGCTTTCACGTTGCTGTGTGGTTCGTTTTTGTATACCCTCCCGGTCATTTACCAATGTCTTCAGATTTGTCATAAAATCTGCAGACGCTGCGCTGTACTCATCAGCAGACATGTCCGGCGCAGCTACTTTTTTACCATAATCATTTTGTTTCTCATATAGTTTAACCCTATTTTTTTTTCTTTTCACAGCATTGGCTCGCCTTCTTTTTTGCTCTCTCCTTCCTTCTAGTTTTTTTAAGCTGCCCCTAGGGCTCTTTCCCAATATTTTTTTGTGAAGTGTATAAAGAGGTCTTTTGGTGTTGTAGGAAACAACAGCAGCCGAACATCTCGCTTGATATGACCGTCGTGAAGAAAAATTAATTCTTTTGCCTCCAACAAATTTGGCAACTATGCTGTTGAATCTCTCAACAGCATTGGTGTCAACGTCTTCCAGAAGACTCCGAGATTTTGCTGCCACTGAATTTAAAATGACTTTTAGCCGAAACCAAAAAGTTGAGTTTTCAAGCTCTGCCACAGTTGAAGACAAAATATCTTTATCCTTATTGCAGCAATAATCTTTGCAACATCTGTGGTCGCCGTATGCGTGGTTCAAAGAATTGGTGATGTCTTCGTGAATTTGTTTTATAGCAATATCCTTGGGATTATCTTTATTACGCTTTATCGAAGTCGTGACGACTTTTCTCATGCTCATAATTTTTTCGTCGGTAATATATTTTCTCTGCGCTTTTGGGTATTTAGTGTCTTTGCCTAGTGCACGCAGCTTGTTACACATATTTCGCAGAACGTGGTTTCGGCATTCTATTTTAGACACTACATAGCCTGAATAAGGATTTGATGCCAATATTTTAGCATACGTTGCAGAATCACCATCAGCTACAATGTTGCCATATATAAGACCATACATGTTGATGGACTCCTTGAAACCTTCACATATGATCGTCGCTTCCATTCCGCTGGACGAGCCTTCGTAATTTTTATAGCATACGTGATTTTTGGGTTTTTCCTGACGTTTCTCTGCCCTTGCACATATTACACAGTATTTATTTTTGACGCCAATGAAAAGAACTTCTCCAAATTTCCGTCCCACAATTGCAGCAACACCAGACATTGCTTTGTAGTTATTTCCATAAGAACGTTTGGACCATGCACCATCCGCAAACACGTCAATGACAGGTATGCCATTAACAACTCGCCCTTCTTGGATTGCTGCTTCACGTTCAATAGCAGCAGCTCGTTCCATTGCCTCCACTGCTGTAGCTTCCCATTCATTGAACATGTTATCTTGAATTTTCGCGTAATATTTTTCACGAAAAATAGGAATGTCCATGGCAGCCATAGTTTCTTCGAATTGAGAGTATCCAATCCCAGAGGATACTATACCTGAGACGGCTGCAGTGTTAACATCCACACTATTAACACTGGCCAAGTCGTCAGTACACACATTGAAAGTTTTTTTGCACATCCTGCATTTAAAATTGAAATATGAAACCAGACCGATGCGCTTTTCTGTTTCTAAAACCAAGCAGCTGAAATCACATTGAAAAAGAGGAAGGTGTTCTTGCTGTTGCAGTTGATTTAAAAAATGTACTACGTCAACAATTCTGCGACCGGTGATTTCTTTGATAGGCTTTGTCTCACACTCGTATTCCACTTGATAAGGCAGGTCTTCTTGGGCGCTGAAACATATAAAAAATCGTAAACGTGTAAACGTGATGAATAGCAGTACTGCACATAACTACTGATCCATAAACAAAACTATTTTTTCACTGGAGGGTAAACTTACTCGGCAACACAATATGGCGGTGGAGTGATTGACACCGACTGAAGGTTCACATGTGCCTCATCAGATATTTCTGGTAGTTGTAGTGAGACCGTTTCTGTTTCTTCAGTACTCAATAGTTTTTCTGGGGTGCTGAAATATTGTAAATATTTATAACTAGACAAGACAAATACAGGAGGAAATTAAATTCATGTGCATTCTTTTAAGCGGTCATGCAGGTTGAAAAGTAGTTCACCGCAAATGTCGACGATGTGATACGTAATCGTAAGTTAGCTTACTCAACAAACATTGGTGATACTGATTGAAGTTCTACTAGTGCATCAGATGTTTCTGGCAATTGTGGTGGAGTGAAAGTTTTACTCATTCCTTGTGAGTCAGCTGGCAACTCCGCAATGTCAGATTTAGTGTTGATAAGGGTTCTGTAAAAACAATAAACCATTTATTATCTTCTATACTAATAATAAACTGCAGAGCTTGTTACATGTTGCGTAACTTGTAACCTACCCAACTATGAGAATAAAGCCCGCCCTACGTGTTCCAAAAGAAGCATATACAAGCTGTTGTTTTGCATCCTCGTCAAATTTCAGGAGGTTATCATAAAAGACATAAATAATCAATTGATAGTACAGTACCGGGTAATAACTAATAAGCGCTGTTTTTTTTTGCTGTTGAAATTTAACAGTATTTCAGAATTAAACCCTCAAATAAAAGGGAATCACCCGACTACGCACACAGCGACAATGCACCTGTGTGCGTGAGTGTCAACGTCTTACCTACGAAATTCTCGCGCGCGCTACCGAGTAATGACCTTCGGCGACCGTAGCAATAATTATACCTACCTAGTTTTATTTCAAAAATCACCTACATTATTGTCATACATTTCGCTTTATAATAAACTTATTTTATGCATCATTAGAATACGAAAATCTTATTATTAACAGTAATATGCGCAAAGTTCAGTGACCTGTTATCAGATGTTAGTTTTGCTTTATTGCTATCCTTCAGCCTGAAGTTTTCGTAATGTTTTTGTTTTTATTTGTGGATTAACTTGGTTGATTTGAAATTTTCCTTCCTACTTAACGGGCTTAGGACCGGCAATAATACCTACCTTAGTTGTTGTACCGATCTACTACGTATTAAAATGTTTTCTACGTTTGATGGAAACGGAAAGATTGCTAGTTAAGTGTAACTACGTGGTGATACTTTCGACTCTTAGGTATTATTGGCGTAGTTAAAAATTTGAAATCAACTTATTTACAATAATAAAATTGATTATGCTAACAACGTATTTACAAAATGTACAAATTAATAAATTAGATAGGTAGGTACCTACTTAAGTTACCCGGAGGTATTGTTCAAAGTTACCACCATCACACTCTTGGCACAATCGAGCACGACTTAGCTGGTTTTCCCTCAGCTTACGTAACACTAACACATTCGTTTTTAAAGAGTCGAAAGCACTAATGATCCTTCCACGTAATTCTGTTACACTTGTCACTTCCTCCGTGTAAACTAATCTTTTAACGTCTCCCCACAAATAAAAGTCTAGAGGCGTCAGGTCCGGAGAACGCAGAGGCCAGGGCCACAGGTCCTCCGCGACCGATCCAGTGGTCACCAAACCTTTCGGTCAAGTACTCGCGTACTTGCCGACCATAGTGAGGGGGAGCACCGTCCTGCTGGTAGTAGAGGTTGCGATGGAGTGCCAGAGGAATATCCTACAAAATCTCCTCAACAACGTGCCGCAACAGCTCCAGGTATGTGCAAAGCGCATGCACATGCACACAGCGGCGACATCAAACATACTGTCGCGCAGTCGCGCACCGCACGCGCTAGCGGCCATCCCCGCGACCCCGACCGCGGGGGTAGCTAGGCGCATGCGCGAGACAGTACCCGTGAGTGGTTGGATGGGATTGATTTACCTACGAATTTATCGAATGATCGTTGCGTATGTGTTGTGTATGCATTGTTTGCGTTTGTTTGTGTGTGAGAGCGCGGTCATAAGGCTAGGTAACAGACGCGCTGAGTTTAAATACCGCTGGTGCACACTTACGGATTTCCATAAATAAGAAAAAAAAAAAAAAAAAAACCTACCCATTTTATTATTGATTTGGGTCGAGAATCATTAGCATAATTACGTCCTTGAATTTGACTAGGATGCAAATCAACAGCTTGTATAACTAATAAAAATGAAATGTCATTTTAAAAACCGGTTTTACGTATAACCGGTTTAAATTGTAACCGGTTTTCTTAAACTCCCATTCCCAACACATCAAAATACCGATTTTTAATAAAACCGGTTTGTCAACCCTATTCATGAGCATGATCTCTAACATACAAATTATATTTTCAAAGGCTTTCTCTAGCTAGTATAGAGTTTTGTAATGATAATTTATTGTTTGGATATGTGTAATATAATTGAATATTGTTTATGAGTCATTGTAACTTGAGTTAGTAATTGAATAATAATAATAGGGCATAGGTAGGTACTAGGTACGCACGGCTACAGATCAAGCTATACATTTCCAGTATAAGTTGATCTCGCATTGTATAAGATTTCCGTACAATGAGAGGTCAGTGTAAACTGGAAATGTATAGCTTGATATGTAGCCGTGTGTATTATTTATTTATTAAAACTTTATGCCCAAGTAAAAAAAAACACTGTACAAAGCGTGTGTCTGTGTGTGTGTGTATCTATAATAAATAAAAAACTTACCTATTCAGGTTCATCAATTTCAGCTTCTTGAGCTTCAGTCGTGAATATTTTTTCACTTTATTATGTTTATTCACCATTTTTGTGAGTTAGGTATCACTTTCCAGTTCAATATTCACGTGAGTACTCGGCGACAGCGGGCGCAATAAATTTGTACACGGGTGCTCTCTAAGACGCGCTGGGGACGACTAACGGGGGTGCGGGAGCGGTGACATCAGGTGTTATGGCCGGACCGCGCGTTATATTATTGCACGCTTTTTGTAAATAATTCTTTATAAAATTCTATTTGCTCTGTTATATTAAAGTAAAGCCATAATCCCCTAATGCATTTAATGGTGAACGTGTAGACGAAATTTTATTGAAATTGCTCTAATTACAATCAAATAAAACTGTTTTTTCTCATAGAGGACGTATATAAAAATGCTAATTTTGAGGAAACTTTGCGATTTTTTTGGATCGAGCCAAATTGTGTCAATCGTGTTTTGGCCCTCATAATTTACTAAAGAATATCTTCAACTTTTATAAACATGAAAAAAAATAATTCAAATTTGTAGTTTTTGAAGACAAAAATTGATTTTGCGTGAAGTCGAAATGCGTCAAAATACCTTCTTTCGGACGCATTTCACCTAGTGAAATTACGAAAAATAAAATTATTAGGGGGGGCTCCCATACATGAAACTGAGGGATGAAAAAAAAATATTTTCGCGCACCCCACCGTGTGGGGTATCGTTGGATAGGTGTTTGAAAATAACATGAAGGTTTCTAAATACCTTTTTTATTTAAGTGCATATTGAGTGAACTAGGAGCTCCAAAAGTCGTTAACAATGTCCCCCCCCCTGTAATTTTCCAACCGCGCTATCGAAAAATCTGAAAAAAAATCAAGCTTATAGCACTTAATAAATACTTTCGATTGAAATTGGTTTGAACAAGATACGTCAATAAATTTTTGAAATATTTGAGTTTGACAACCGTAAAAATAATAATATTTCATAATAATATTATGAAATACAAACTTGTATTTGCGGTCGGAACACTGAAATACTTCTTGCTACGGAACCCTACACTGTGCGTGGTCCGACACGCTCTTGCCCGGTTTTTGTTTACTGAAATGCTCTCATCCACCAACATCTATGAATATAAGTACCTATTTAAATTCGTGGAAGTAATCGATCTTGGTAAAAGTACATAAATGATCAAAGTCGCTCTGTCCATGATTTTATGGTACTTTATTGTAATAAATTAACAACAACAAAAATGGTTATACTACACTAAAAAGATAAAAATAAAAACAGGTTTAAAAAAAACCGACTTCCAAAAACTACACTAAAAACTATGAAATAAAAATGTTAAACTTCCATAAATAAAAATCTAAATGTATATTGAAGTCGGCGGGGCCTAGCATAAATATAGGAATGAAAGGAAACTTTAATATGTCGAGGCGCAAAGCAAGCTGCACGTTCGCTGCACACACTGCGCACGTTCTTCCTGTTCAAAGGCTGAGAGGTAAAAACCTGAAAAAGAGGCCCCGCCGACTTCAATATACATTTAGATTTTTATTTATGGAAGTTTAACATTTTTATTTCATAGTTTTTAGTGTAGTTTTTGGAAGTCGGTTTTTTTTAAACCTGTTTTTATTTTCATCTTTTTATTAGAAAGAGACATAACAAGACTAAATTAGTTTAGTTCGTAAACAACAGAATCGGCACCAATTTCAATTGACATGGACTTTACATGTATCATGTTAAATAGATTACATTCAAATTCTCTGACTGCTGACTACATCCTACTTCAGCTATATTCAAACAATTTTATATTAATAAAAAGTTAATTTTCAGCACTAGTTGAGACATTCAAAGACTGCACAGTATCATCAGTCGCATGTGGTATACAGCATTCAGTTGCTTTGGATGAATGGGGACAGCTGTTCAGTTGGGGCTCAGACAGTATGGGCCAACTGGGTAGCAATCTTGGCACACATGCCCAAGACAAGCCCAAATTTGTAAAAAGTCTTGCAACAAGAAATGTTATACAAGTAGCGTGTGGCGCATATCATTCAATAGCATTGACAAACAGTAAGTAATAAGTTATATTGCAGTTAGAGTGAGGAGGTAACAGTGGCGAAGGGTCAGTTTTTGTAAGAGGTAAGCCAGAGCTACAAATGCTTACTTGGCCACGAAAAGCTAATTAATTAAAGTTGGCAATACTGCCTGTGCTATTTTTCAAAGGGAAGCCGGTAGGAATCGTATTGTAGGGACCCTTCGCCACTGGGAGGTAATGAAACTATGCAGACAATCTGTTAATGGGTTGTGATTTATGAGAGTATATTCACATCGCACAGTGAATCTGTGAATATACTTGCATCGCCGGAAATTCATCATGTCGACTATTTGTGTGGCGCGACCTGCTCCGTAAAAAATTCCACACCTGTGGGATAACAGCTGTTTATACATATTATAATTATACAGTGTGTGTCTTTTGTCAGCATAAAAATAGGCAAATGCTAAAATATTGTGTAGCTGCTAGTAAAATATGCCATTTTTATTAATTTATTTTGTATTAAGTACATATAATTATTGTTTTTAAATTATTCTTGTATACTTTTAGATGGTGATCTATTTTCTTGGGGTGCAAATAGTTACGGCCAGTGTGGATTAGGTACTATGACGAACAAGGAAATGATTCCGCAAGCAATCACCTCGCTGCTCGGAGTTCCTATTGCTATGATTACATGCGGTAGTAACCACACATTTGCCTTATCTAAGTAAGTACAATCGATCCCAATAGTTACAATCTGCGTGCCTTCAAGTTGCGAGTGAATCTGTTTCTTTTAGGTAAGCGTGCTCCATCATAGATCGCTTGACATCAGGCGATATGGCCGTCAAACGCAAGCTTATTATTAAAAATTAAAAAAAAAAATTCTTAATTCTTTCGCTATCCCGTGAATCGCATTATGATTCATGGCGATTGTTCAACTATTGTCACTAATACGATAATCTCAATTATGAAATAGATTACTATCACAAGATTTTAGATAATTACATAATAGTGGAAATGGGTACCTATCAATTATTATAAAGAGCTCTAAAACTCTAAAATAAAAGCATAATTCGAAAAATCAATAAATGTATCTCAAGTGCTGCATTATATTACCTACATATTTCAGATTTTTAACTCATGCCGCTTACAATGACCATTATTTCGCCAATTCAGTCCTGCCTGCCATAAATGGATTTAGAATAGAATTCCATAAATATGTATTTTATTCAATAATGATATCTAAAACAATGTATATATACATTGTTTTAGATATAATTATTGAATAAAATATAAAATAAAATGTAATGTAAATTGTAAATTAAATATAATGTAAATTGTAAATATAATGTAAATTGACAAGCTATGGTGTATCTCATTGTGCTACAAGTTGTACTGCAAACAACTTTTATCATGTAACATGGAAAGTTCCAATTTGTTCTACAAAAGTACCGAAAATACTACGCAGTTTTTATCAGGAAGTTTTTGTTAGGTATTACTAAAGTTTACCACAGTGTGGTTTGATAAAGTTTAGTTATCACGATGCTTATATTATACACAGTGCGTCGTTAGTTAAATTATCATTTTATTAAATAAATTTGTCCATCCATAATGCATATATGTCGCAGGCAATTTGTTCGATTCCGTCGTTTACATACGGCGTCGTCAGTTAAAAAACGCCCGATCGTTCGCATTATGCCGAAGGTAAAATGTATATTGTCGTGTAATTTTGTAGTATGCCACATTTCATCGACAATTTAAACGCCGCCTACATAATGCCGCGGCAAATTGAAGTATTTAGGTTTTTGAGGTTAAAAAATACTAAGGTAACCATAAAATCTGGGTCTCAAATAAAATTTTCGATATTTACTTAGAATTTTTCAGTATCCAGTTGGTTTTTACACGTCTCTGACGCTACGGGAAGCGCAGCCCGTCCGCCCTTGCGTAACAAATCGCAGGCGCCCGGGCTCACCTTCGCAGCTTCGCAGCCTCAGCCGCTCCGGCTCGCACGGGTGCTTACACTTTGTTACGGCGAGCGAGGGCTGCTCTCCCTCCGCGCCTCCGGGTTTATAACACTCTAGTGTAGGACAGACAAGACCATGTGGATTCGGGGTTGGCCAATTCGGTTCTGTCACTTGTCACAACTTATTCACGTTTACAAGTACGTAATAGTACCTGATTGCTGAAATAAAGTCTGATTTGTCCAAACTGTGTTTTATCATGGTCACCCTAAAACTACAACCAACGACGAAATTATAGTTATAATTTTGCCTTCGGCATATTGCATAACTGCAAGCGTTTATAAACAGACGACGCCGTATGTAAACGGTGGAATCATTCAAATCGCCTGCGACACATACATCACAAGTGACAATTCACATTCTTGGTTGAATAAGTACCTACTCAGTAGGCTCTAGTCTGTTTAAAGATTTTCATGATTATGCACGGAGTAGTAAGTATGGAGTGTTAAATACACATAATTCACCATATCATCAGAACCAATACCTACCCCATTTCTTTGAATAAATTGCTTGCAGTGCCTGTACATTTATATGTTCCGTCGTAGCATATTTAGAATATTACCACCATGTCCATATTCTTACTTTTTATTGCTATAGAACTATCGGTGATTTTGTTAGGCATATTTATGTCAAAAAATAAGTAAATTATTATATGCCAACTTTGTCAAGTAAAATATTGTTTGCTGACTTGCAGATCCGGTGCCGTTTTTGGATGGGGTAAAAACTCGCATGGCCAGTTGGGACTGCAAGATAGAGAGAATAAGTGTTACCCATCACATTTGAAAACTTTGAGAAATGTTAAGGTATAGTCAACAAGATCGGCAAGCAAAAATCTGTTAATTTTCATGCTTTATTTACACATGATGAACGAAACTAGCACAACATTCAGATTTTTTAATAGAAAAAAAAGAGGCATTGTGTAACAGTAAGATATAAGTTGTAGTATTTTTGCACCATTTCTTCGTTTTGATATCTATTAGGTATGTAGTTTGCGTGTCATCCTTGTTAAGTAATGGTAGTTGAATAGTGGTGGCTCAGTGATAACGGCCCCGACTTACGAACCCCGGGAGGCGGGCACTTGTGCAATTTATTTCAAACTGACATGTCCTAGAACCAAAATTTCGAAAACATGTGACATCCACCAACCCACACTGAGCACCCCTCTCACAGAGAGGAGGTCTGAGTCCCTGCAGTAGGAACACTAGGTTGATCATGGTATGTTTTATTTTGTGTTACTAGCGATAATTATATGTATAAATGTATGTGAATTTCATGTTTTCAATTAATTGCAAAAATATTACCTATAATGAGAACATTGTTTACAGGTGTGTCATATCTCTTGCGGAGAAGACTTCACCGTGTTCCTGACGTTGGATGGCGGTGTTTTCACATGCGGCACTGGCGAATACGGACAGACCGGACACGGGACTACGAAGGATGAACTTGTTCCTAGAAAAGTAATTTCAGCTTGTTTTTATTTCATAGTACACTGGTATGCATAAGTCCGCTGAACCACCGTTCTCGCCTACTCGCGACATTATTTCTAGTAACAGAATAGTACTAATTCAACATTATTATTGTTAGGTATTAGGTATAGGTATATAGTTGCCATAGTCAAAACAAATAATTGTCCATATACAGGATGCTTAGTTCTGTAGGTAATTATTGCTGGAAAATAACAAATCAGTAAATACGATGTAACGACTATTTTCCGTGACACCTGTCAAACTACGCGCCTTTCTTTCCTAAAGGGACAAACACATGGGATGCGTCCGTAAGGCGTGGGTGACAGCCGCGTCTTTTGTACAGTATCGGTCACGTCCGATGACGTCTGAGGACGTGACCTCGGGCCGCGCCGTCCTTAAGCGTTCAGACGTCCGATAGAATTCTGCAGGCGGGCGTCTAAACAGCCGTGTACAATTGTACACTCATCGGAATTTGTAGATTTTATTATGTTTAATAGCTTGACTGATTAATGGAACGTTAAAGGTATAAGTATCGGCGTAGATCTTGATCACAGATCGCGCATGTACTTTTTTGGCCCAATAGACAATAGACAGTTGACAATATTATACGTAATAGAAAATAGTCCAATAGACAACGAGCATCAACTGACGCGTGCAGCCTCGGCGCCCCCCGTCTTCTTCATTCCGCCAAAGAGACCGAAAAACCAGCTAATGCAGGCGACGACGACAGCAGCGCAGGTGACGTTTGTGATCATATTTCACGCCGCTACCTATACCTATTTTATCGTTAGTAACATTATAAAACCTATTATGTATGATTCATAATGATATCGTTGATCCATAGATTTGTCTGTTCGCAGGTAATGGAGTTAATGGGCAGTACGGTGACGCAAGTGGCTTGCGGGCGCCGGCACGTGTTGTGTCGGGTCGGCGACCGTATCTTAGCGTGTGGGTACGGCGCGAGGGGACAACTTGGCTGTCCACATATGGCCTTCGCCTTAGTACCGACGCCCGTGTCTTTCACATCTAACGATGATTCCCCGGTGAGTCATTTTGTCTTACTGTTAAATCATCATCAAAGGCGATGAACTAGAAGATTGAAACTGATTTTGTCTGTAAAAATGACACCTTACTTTCGTCAAATTCTCTACAAAAAATCTACTTGCTCCATGATATGAACCAATTTATCTATCTTTACCTACAATGTTGTCGATTTTCGAGCTTTTGTTACTTATGGTTAAGGAACTGCCATGTTATTTATTTATTTATGTGTCCCGAGCGTATTAGCCAGAATGACATAACCCATACCAGCTTGCTAAATAAAAAAAAGTCGCTCGAAGTCTTCCGCGTATTTCCTAAATGTACATTGTGGAAACCATAGTTTTGGTCGGGTAAATTGAATATAAAACTACTTTCTTCTTTACATACATAGGTAGTTAATTAGCTAATACTAAATATACACGAAGTGGGCTATGCTGCCGAGTCTTGGTACGTTTAGCAGTGGTTACTTGCTAAGTTTCTTTTCCTAACTATACCCTAATTCAGGCAGGTCTGCGATGTCACCGACGTCCCCACAAGGTACATTTTAGGATTTACGCATCTTAGGCCTTGCATATTGTTACCAATGTTATCGCCTTTTCGCTGTTACGCCCATTTGGCTAATCATAAAGAATATATTATGCTATAAGATAGTAAGTTAATTTCCATCATAACATTAAATTCTATTGTTTTCAATACAGAATGAAAACCCTGGCCAGAGCAAGGTAAATTATTATATTGCTTAGTTGTGAGGACGTATTATATAGTAGTTTCTTTTCTGTTATGCACTTCCCCATTCCTATAACACTTTTAGTGTAATTAGTAGTACAGTGTAACTACCTACTCCATACAGTCGTTCATTGCGTATTATCATTTGTCATCTCCACATGGTCTTACCATAATCACAATAAAAAGAGGGAATAAATCTTAACTGTCAGACACAGATTGCATACAGTTCCTCAATCATAACTGGCCAGCCCTTTAGATAATGTCCTAAGTTGCAATCTCTAGCTCGGGCCGTAAGCAGTGCCCAGTTCCTAAAAGACGATTGCTCCGTGAAAATGCTTGCATTGACCGACTGTGTGGAAATAGATGTTAATACACTGTAAATTAGTCTGTTTTTATGTAGGAATCCATTACTTTAATGGTTTTTATGCTGGTTGCTACTTTCCTTGTTTTATTCTTTTGACTCAACAAAAGACGTAACAATAGGCCTTGTTGACCAAGTAATACATTTTTGGACTTGGACCATTCTTTCTTTATTACGGGTTCGAACCCCTGGCGTGGCGAATGTTTATGGGGTTTCTGTCAGAAACATTCCTATTTTCTGATAGAAATAAAGATGTTTGATAAATCTATTGTAAGAGAAAATGAGGACATCCGTATATTTTCGGAGATTATGTCATAACAGCTATTTTTACATTGATGTAGTAATAGCCTGATATAGGTTATTAACATGAACTATTGTTCTTCAGCTTAAGAAGAAACCGAAAGTCGAGGCCGTGACAGCAATAGTTCGAAATAACAACGCGGGCGTTTCCAAACTAAATGTTGAGTCATCTGTATATTTAAAAATTTATTAGCATTATATTTTGTAGATTTTTATGTACTTATTGGTATATTTTGTAGCTAGGCCCTTTTTCATTTGTTTTCAATTAAATATTTTGAGTTTATTTTTATATAAGTAGAACTATTTTAGTTTATGCATGTACTTAATATTAGTAGACTAAATTACTAAAGTTTAATTACAAGGATTTAAATCGCGCGTCAGAGAGAAAGCGGACCATGGGTCGGATGGCGTTGAGAATTGATGTTTTGAGGACACGGCACATACTCACAATACGGGAGATCCCCACAGTAGAGATCCAAAAAAATTATGATAGATCTCTACGAGTGGGGTGATTATTATGATGCGGGGGATCCCCACTATGTACCTAAGTGACCTTTAAACAGCGGGAGATCCCCCACATTGGGACAATGCCTACCATGCGAAAGATCCCTAAAATGGTGATCTCATCCGCATTTTGATTGACTGTAAGCGGCTGACAGTTCTATAAATTAATTAACATAGTCGCAACAGGTTTACATTTTACAATTCAACAATATCCGTAGTAGTTGATCTATTCCGTAGTAGTTGTGCAATGGATGTGATGAATTGTCAGAAGTCATTAAGTAGGTATCTTAAGCTGTCCTAACTATTAAAGATAAATTATTGTTATCCCCTAGCCCGCTTTCTTTCAGCACGCTTTATTATCTATCAGCTGTTACTGTTATCTATGTCTCAGGAAAGGGCATTGATAAAAATATTAAAACAACAACGTCATTGCTTTTGCACTTTATTATAATGTCATACTCATGACTGTGATGAATGTAATGATGACGTAAAATGACTATCTCCAATATTGTTATTTTATTCATACAGGGTGTTTATTTGAGGTCTAGGCTTGTTTGAAGAAGGTGATATCTTCACCTAATAAATAAAAAATATTATACTTAATCAATACCTACTTTCTTGGTTTGGAATTAAAAGTCAGAAATGAAAGCACCCTATTTAAACTCGCTTAAAACAAATATTTATCTTGTACAAGTACCTACGTCAAATAAAAGTAACATATTATGGTAAAATTACTTGCAGTTTACACAAGATGTCTTCAAGGGCCCAATAAGGGTGTTTGCAGGCGGTGACCACAGTTTTCTAATCATAGACCATGACAGATCTGGGCCGGCGGACTTCCGTATGCATGATCATACGAAACAAATCGTAACATTGACAAGAAGTAAGCTAGATGCTTGCGAAGGTTTTAAAGACTGCCATGTTGTTAATCAGGTTTGTCATATTTTTTGAGTTAAGAATAGGATATTATAGTACAATATTTTCTAAATAAACTTATTTTTATGTAGGTAAATATTTGTCGTCTAAGAACATTGAACACATTTTGCAGACGCTTTTAAAGTTGCAAAGTATTAGAATAATTTAATGTTTGAATTAAAAAGAAATGCAAAAATAACTGGTTCAATTTTCAATAATATTACAAAATTTTCAATAAATATTTTTATTACGCAGGATACTCTACTATCCCCTCTCATTCTGAGAGGAGGCCTGTGCCCAGCAGTGGGACAGCTTATAAACAGGGCTGATTTTTTTATTTTAGGATATTCTAGCATATTTGGAGACTGTATTCGGCTCTTTAGCGTGCATAAACGGTTCGTTCCTTGCACCCAACAATGCTCATTTTGGTTGTAACACGAAGGTGCCTGGAGTCGACCTGAGGGAAGCCGAGGAAGTATTCACATTAGTTAGCAGATTTGAAAATACAACAATCAAGGAACTCGTGAGTTTGGAATTTATTTTTTATGAAACTATTGTTTTTATATTGGCGTATTTACAAATTCAATCAATCAAAAAGTAGCAATTTACTGTTCCGGGCTGGACAGGGCGGCTCGGAGTATACCCGAAAAAATCGCGATTAATTTAACGCCCCAAGTCTCCAGTATCTTTGACAATTTGCATTTCCATTTTATTTTAAACGAATTAATTCTTTTTATCATCTACTAATTACCAACACGAGATGTAGATTTTGATATTTTGATTTATTTATTTATTTATTTACTTTTAGGAAGGCTTACAGGCTAATAACACAGAAACAGAAAATATATAAGTAAACAAGTTGCTAATTACAAGCCTCCACAGATATAAAATACATATAAAATATAAGTACTCCTTTTTAGATCTTCAATCACCTAACAGAGAGTGTAATAAAGAAGATGAAAGTGTCCCCTCCTGATGCGGAGGCTCTCAGGATGTTCCTTATCTTGCCTCTGTATCATGAAATGCGTAATCCTCGCCGACACGTCGAATTACAGGTATAAGTAGCTTTATTTCTTAACCCTAGTTTCTGAAAGCCTGTTCAATTTAAAACTGTTGTCAAATCTTATGTCAAATGATATGATTGGCTAATATTGCTTCGGTAAACCAATAACAACAGCTGACATGAGATCTGTCAGCAGATTTTCCAACCAGTTGCTTGACCAGGTTTTAGAAACTGCGGGTTGGTGTAGTAATCAGTTCATGAATATAATTTACTTATTCATCTTCATTTAAAACTTGACAAGCTGTTCATAATATTTTTGATAATAAAAGATGTTTTTCTCCCACAAACAATAATTATTCAATAAACTTAGCCCTTCGACCGACGTCATCACTAAAAGGCTGACGGCACACCTTGACACATTCTTATATTCAGCACCATGTGGACACCGACCCTCTGGTAAATATAGGTACAGCAAGGAGGAATATCGCAGTCTGAACACATTCTGTTTCAGCCAATTGAAAATAAACAAAATATATTAAAATATTAAATATTTTTCTCCTAGGGTCCGTTCGCAGAGGCTTTCAACAATTTGTCCACTCATCCGCAGAGGATAGTGAATTTATGGTGGGAGGCTCAAACGCCGGAATATTTCGAAATGCTAGTCGATATATTCAAAAGTGTTATCGTTTATGAACTTATGCAGCCTTCGGTGCGCGCGAACAAGGTATATTGAAAATCTTAACGGAGAATATAAAAATGTTGGGACAAATCCAATTTGAAAGTATCACGGCCGATTTCTTTCTGGTTCCAGAAAATTTACTTTACACACAGCATAATACAAATACTCAATACTCTGTCGTCACTAAATAAAATAAACTTTACAAATCCAAAGAAACCAAAAATTCCGGCTGAATGTTTTTATATTGACGACTTGTGCGACCACGTGGATATTGCTACTGATTACATTACGTGGCTTTCAGATCATGCTGTAAGTACAATTAAAAATTCCTATAGTTTATCTGTATTTTAATGTCAATATTCTAGACGTGTATTAATAACTTACTGTCATGTAGTAGACAGATCTAAAGTAAAGTTTTGACAACTCCTAGGATGAGATAAACTTGACTTAAGATAGCCCCTTGAGAGGCGATTAGAATACTCAGAATGGTGCAGCGGTGTTGAGAGAAGTTTATTAATACCGGCCAACAGTTATCACACCATTTATTTGTTATTCAATGCCTAATGTCACGATATATAACCATAACAGCTAAAATGCAGTAATCTAACTTTTTTGCAGTCGGCCCATCCGCATATGTGTAACTACGCATTCCTATTTGATGTTCGATGCAAATCATTGTTACTAAAAATCGATCAACAGTTACAAATGCAGATAGCTATTAGTAGAGCAGCCACGCAGATATTCACACGGTTATTCATGGATCCTACGTATGAATACCAACGGGACCAGTTCCTTAACCTGACAGTTTCTAGGAACCATATTGTAAGAGATACTATGTCGCAAATCAGTAATCATGAGACGTCACAGTTGAAGAAACCGCTTAGAGTAAGTATTTGTCAAAATCGAATAAGTTTTCGTAGCAGTGATAGCCTAGTGGTCTAACCATGTGCCTCCCACGGCGAATGGTTCGAGTTCGATCCCGAGGCACGCACCTTGATACGCACATGACTTTTCGAAGTCGTGTGCGTATTAGAAATTAATTATCACTTGCTTTAACGGTGAAGGAAAACATCGTGAGGAAACCGGCATGTCCTAGAACCAAAAATTCGAAGACATGTGACGTCCACCAACCCGCACTGGGCCCGCGTGGTGGACTACGGCCCACTCCTTCTCACAGAGAGGAGGCCTGTGTCCCAGCAGTGGGAACATTATAGGCCGCTTATGCTATGCTATGCTATGAATAAGTTTTATACTACATCACTTCATGTTCCTATCCAAGATGTATACTGACTCTTGCGCGGGTTGCGTAGATGTCCTGCACATGCACTCGTACAGCCTAAAAGTTTCGCATAGATTATACCTGAGTATATATATTAATTTACTTTATTATGAGGAAATGCGGGTGGTGTTTAGTCTATACAAACGTATTCCCGTGTTTTATTCCCGAATAAAAGAACTAGAGCAAAAATTTTTATACCATACAATCTATACCTACCACTGCCAAGTTCTTGTTTTGATTTTTGTCATAAATTAATTATTATAAATGAAGATCCGAGCCTTCTTGGAAAATTGCTCATAAATATCTGCCATGTCTACAGAATAGAAGCCTCATAAATCATTTTCGCTACAATATGTGTGACATCCAACTTTCTTTCAGGTAGAATTCGTCGGCGAGGAAGCTGAAGACGCTGGTGGGGTGAAGAAAGAGTTCTTTCTGTTGCTACTGAAGGAAATCTTCGACCCTGTCTATGGAATGTTCAAGCAGTCCGAAGAAACAAACATGATCTGGTTCTCCAATAATCCATTCGAAGATGATGTCATGTACTATTTGATTGGTAAGTCGTGATTTTGTATGTACCATCGAGCTTTAGAGAGATATATCGGCTAGCTTCAACATTATAGAGCGTCATTCTGTCGCAAGTATATAAAAATATTTTTTCGAATTCGACTGGTAGTTCTAGAGATTAGCGCGTTCAAACAAACATACAAACTCTTCAGCTTAGTTTTTTTATTAGTATAAATACTAACTTCGGTATAAGACCCTTATTGATATTTAAGGCTATTCTGTTTACAGGTGCCATTTATGGTCTTGCTATATACAATTCTATTATAATCTACGTCCCGTTTCCGTTGGTTTTATACAAGAAGTTGTTAGAAGAAGTCGTCATGTTGGACGACTTATCGGATCTGTATCCTACTCTTGCTAATAGTCTTAAAAGTTTACTGGACTATCCTGATGAAGATGTGGAAGAGGTATGTGTATACTATATCTTTATATCATTCTTGATGTATAAGTAAAAAGGTGTTATGTAATAAGTATCAAAGGGAATTGCTCAGTTTTTTAGAAGCTCAGGCTAAAACGTGTACAAGTTGGTCAGTTAAAAATATTTTTACCAGAAAATGGAATCATCTTTCTTATTATGTATAAACATCTTTCACACAGCCCATCTATCGTTTCCTTCGCTCAAAACTTTTCTCACAACATTTTCGTAATTCCTCCACATTACATACCAGGACAAACGATTCCCACAACTTTTCGGTCACCGGCGCTAATTTCAGACTTCCTATCCTATCGTATACTCATTTCTTATTATACCGAAACCGGAGCAGACAAGTACAAGCGCGCCAGCTAGCGCATCTAAATAATTTTATACATTACTCGCACTTGTCGTGTCTGATGACAAACTGATTGATGCTTCTTATTGGACAAAATGGTCATTTTGCAATCGTATTTCAATGCTAATCAGTCTGTCTATCTCAACAGGTATTCAGCTTATGTTTCGCAGTAAACACAGAAGTTTTCGGTGAAATACAAGTGCACGCTCTAAAGGAAAACGGTGAAAACTTGCCCGTAACACATGAGAACAAACAAGAGTATGTTGAGCTTTATGTAGATTTCTTGCTCAATAAGTCTGTTGAAAATCAGTTCAAAGCTTTCAATCAAGGTTTTCAGAAGGTAGGACTGAAATATTTTAATTTATCGATGGCTTTTTATGATTAGTTGTACTGTATTTTCACTGTCTAGTAATTTATTGTTCCCTGACGAGTCAGCACATATCGGTAAAAACTTGAGTTTTGAGCTGGTAGAATACTTTCGGTCCAGCAACTTTTTAATTCTGTTTTTTTCTATACTCTATGAACATGCAACCCCATGCAAAACCTTGGAGTACTTGATCTATCATATGAAATCGATCCTTGTGATTATTTGCGTAGATGAACGAACGTCAGGTCGTAAAATAGTGTGTAATGCTATAATAATGCTTTCACACAGGTCTGTGGTGGTAGAATTATTAAATTATTCAGATCACACGAAATGATGTCAGTTGTAATGGGCAATGAAGAATACGACTGGGATGTATTCGAAAGCAACTGTGAATATAAAAATGGGTATACCGCTACCGATCCACAAGTCAGGTAAATATTTTATAAATAAAATCATTATTGTTTTAGGACATTAGGACACATTTTTCCATCCTCAGATATCTTTTATCTAACGAATATATTTGACGTTTTGACAGATATTGTATGAAAAAAATTTCAAAAATTTAAAATTATTACTTGCATAAAGTTATACAATTAAAACTTCGGCCCTTAGTAAAATTATTGTTTACGAACTAATATTTCTTTGGTCTAGTAGTCGCAAACGCGACTGCTGAGCGCGGGGTCCTGGGTACGATCCCCGGGTCGGTCATTGGGAAATTCTCGAAATGCTCGCCCCCTATTATATTTCATAACAATCATAACACTCAAACATAAATGGCGAAGTGTGGGTGTACTACACACCTTTGCCTATCCCTTCGGAAAAATACAGGCGTGATGTTATGCTGTGTTATTGTTTACGAAATAATGACAACATTTTACTTGTTCAGGTGGTTCTGGGAAACGTTTCACGAGCTTCCACTTGAAGATAAGAAGAAGTTCCTTTTATTCTTGACGGGCAGTGACCGTGTACCGATTCAGGGAATGAAAGATGTTAAAGTGAGTACATTTTACTTGGGTAGTCATCATTATCATCAATTCATCAATTAGGCTATCGTCGCTGCGCCTGCCAAAATCGCAGTGTTTATATATTTTGATGCAATTTTAATGCTTATTTCTTTTAGGATATGTATCAAAAACCTCTAATCGAAAAACAACACATAGCGATTTTGGCAGGCTCAGTGACGCTATAATGTTCCCGCTGCGAGGACACGCCTCTTCTCTGTGAGAGGGTGTGGGCCGCAGGCCACCACGCTGACCCAGTGCAGAATTTTTGGTTCTAGGACATGCCGGTTTCGTCACAATGTTTTCCTTCACCGTTTTTAGAGCAGTGGTGATGAAACAAATTGCACAAAATGTGCGATATGGTTCATTTTACTTGGCTAGTATTTTCAGGCAATGAAATTAATGTCGGTGTCAAGCTCTGCAATGTGGTGTCAAGTAGGATTTTACATCGCTATACAGTTGGGTTTCTTCACTTTCTTCCCGGGTAGAAACCCAATTATACATCGCTATATTTACGGTTGCAAATGAATGCTATTCTTCTTTCGTTACAGATAAGAATTCAGGCAGTGGCTGATGACAGGTACTTCCCTGTAGCTCACACTTGTTTTAACCTCCTAGATCTTCCGCGCTACAAAACTAAGGAACGACTCAAGTACCATCTTATCCAAGCTATTCAACAAACACAGGGTTTCTCACTCGTATGACTTTGTAGCAGGTAGTCTATTGAAATTTTACTATGATGTCGGCTTTATGCACACCGGACACCCACGTCATATTGGTATTCTGTGTGTATAGAGCTTAGCACTATAGGCTGGGGCTTAGAACGTAGTAATGGAAGCAAGATTTTGTTGCATCTAAAATATATCAAAAGAAATCGTCCAGCGCACCGTTGCGAGCATTAATTTATACGTAGTAAACAAGCCATCGATATTTTGAAAAATGTTATTATTGATGTCGCGTGGGTTTTTCAATAAACTTGACGATATAAGTAATGTGATTTTCCGTCGAGGTTCCAGTCTGATGTGCGAGGATGTTACAGCTCATATTTATTTTGGATTGCTATAGATTTATAATAAATTTAAAGTACATGTGAAATCGATGACTTGGTTTTTAGCTAAAGTCCATTAGAATAATAATTTTATTTTATATTGGAACAAAAATATAAATTAGGACGCTTTCTTTAATTAAGACTTTTATTGCCGGACTGCTGCGGTGCGGGTGTCGTACTGCGCACTGACGGTTGCTTTTTTCCATACAGTTGACGCGGCAGCTGCAGCAGTCCGGCAATAAACGTCTAAGTTGAAAGAGCACTTAACCTCTAAATTATATTTTTGTTTCGTTGATGTTACGAAGCTGTCAAATAAATGTTGGTAGTATAAATTGTTTTAAGTAACGGTTTTCAGCATACTCTCGGTGCCTTTCCAAGAAAAAGTATCGATATTCCAGCCGGCCTAGCATAAACACGATAGAAACGGGTTTTGTCTGCACAAGAATAGACAAAGTGACAGATTGTAGAAAGATTTCTATCGTTTCATGCATACAATGAAGAGAAGAAATGTCTCTATTCTTGAGTAGACAAAATGCTGATAAACCAAGCACGGGTCGCCACGTGCTCGGGCAGAAGAGATAACGATTTGATAGAAAGAACTTTGTCTATTCTTTGGTAGAATAGAGATAGAATTGGTCATGCTAAGCCGGCTGATAGTTATATATTTTATATTTATATATTTTATAGTGTAACAAATCAGTTATGTTATGCAACTTTATATAGGTATACAGGAATCTTTTCTTTATTGATTCCGAAATAAAGACAATTTGCATTTACGTTAATGCTGTAAAGAGACAGAATACTCTTATGTGATAAATAGGAGTATCCTGACATGACATGACACATTGCAGTACATGTAAAACATGAATAGCAATGTGTCGAGTAGCTACTTACCTTGGAAATATGAAAATAAAATCAAAGTAGTACAGCAGGTCTAGCACCGCACTAATTTGACAAAGTAAAATGTCATAATCGTGATTAATCTTAAAGGATGTCTAATGTGATTTTTTCACGTAATTATATATAATTATCTCTACTAGGTATGTACCTATACCACCTATTATAAAATTGTAAAAAAGCCGTGTACTGTACACTGAAGATATTCCAAAAAATACAGTCGGGATAGGGTACTGGGACGTAACCATACCCAAAAAGTTTTTTTTTTAAGTTTTTGTATGTTTGTGCGCGCATCACGCAAAAAGTACTAAACAGATTTTGATGTGGTTTTCACAGTTCGATAGTTTGGGGTCCAGCTTAAAATCTAAGCCACGTTTCATCTTATTTCGGTGAGATAAACCAGAGATACAGCTTTGATCTCTTGGTAGTACTAGCCACCCCACACTACGGAGGTCATTAGGTATATTGTAGTCCACGCGGACGGAGTCGCGGGCAAAAGTCTAGTTACATCATACAAAGGTTACGTTTCAGTACATAGCGATAAAGTTCGGCCACAAGTTTTATTATAAACGCACTCGTATAAATAAGAGAGATATGTAAACAATTGCGTTTCTGAGCTTCACAGACGTCATCATTGTTGTGTTTTACGCAAAACGACATTTATGATAATAAGCACATTTTTGAGTATTCATCTTTAGCGCGTTACATAATATCCTTGACCTTTTACCGTTCCCTGCAAACAGTTAAACAGAAAAAAGAATATGATGTAATCGCAAGTGATTTGTTTGGTTTCCTTTTTATTCGGTTTACCTATCACAACAGCTACAATGAGACGTAACAACTGATTTATTTAGCAGAGGTTTGAGCAGGTTTCCAGAAACTGTATGTTATAAAATAATTCCGGTGTCAGTCTGTCATAGACAATTTTCTCTGGAACTGTATGATTTAGAAATTTAACACAGGGATACTTTATTGGCCTAACAATAGAAGTAAGGTACGAAGGTAATAGGGCAATAGAAAAAAACTGGAGATTTGAAAGACAACACTAAAATAAAAGCTCTTCAAAATACGAATTTAAAAAAATATGACAAGTAATACTTTGTGATATCGCTTCCATCTTAAACTACAAAAGTAAGGCTCAAAATATATGAAAATAATCAAGGATAACTATAAGGTTGACCGATTTTTTTTTCTGACTGCTTTACTTCAGGGCCCCAAGTCTGCTAATGGAATTGTCATAATCGTGTCAGAATAGTCTCTCAGTGACATCGTTTTGACCAATGACGAAAGAGATAGTCCTACTCTAAGCCAATTACCGCTTAGGTTTTGACCGTTATGGTGTCATTATGACACCATTTATACACAATTCCAATAGCAGAATTGGGGCCCAGATAATTATTAACATTTATTTATTCAGTTTTGCTTTAACAAAAACGACCATCGGCCAATTACATTGGTTAAAGAAATGATTATGTAATCACAATTTTATTTATCATAAAACTATGATTATATTAGCCGTTTTCCAACGGCTCGTTTCTCTTGTAGAGATCGAATTTTGACATGATTTATTAAGCTATAGTATAAAGTCTGAGTTCCTAACCTGGGGGTAATTATGACATTTGTTATTTATTGCCAGTCTTATTACCCCTGCAGAATAACTTTTACCCCCGAGGGGGTCTCGGGGGTGAAACAGTTATTCTGCAGCGGTAATAAGACTGGCAATAAATAACAAATGTTATAATCATTAATTAAAAACTAAACCTAATGCAAAACAATATAAACCTTCACACTGAATATCATTAATTCATTAACTTTTTTTGCAATTAATTGTGATCAATAAAGACTTTCATCTGATAACATTTTAAAGGTGCGGGGGCCGGGGGTAAAATGAGTTTTTCTAAGGTCATTTAGGGGTAACAAGATTAAAACGGTTAGGAACCACTGGTATAAAGGTATATATGTTACGTCAGAATTCTATCGGTAGTAAGCGAAACGACGGATAAATACATAAATATAAAAACGGCCATATAATCAAAATATTCGTGGTGAGATAATATCTGTGACGCATGTTATGTGTTGGAGCTAGAGTTGCTGTAACGTTGCCAATAGATAAGGATGCCATGTCAATTGTTAATCAATAGGCTAGTTGCATTGATAGACCAGGGTCGATAATTTTTGAAACCAAAAAAAATTACAGTAGGATGAAACCCATTAGAAAAGGAGGGGAATATGATCAAAATGATAGGAAAAATAAATTACGGTCGATCCGAGTTCGGGAAAGGGGGGGGGTGAGTTTTTAAGGGTAAAAAATGGTTTTCCTTGATTTCCGGCAAAACTACAAGTCCTATGGAAAAAAGTTAAATGGCAAAGTTGTAGATAATAAAAAGATCTACAACTTTTGTATTTACAATTTTTTCACATAACCTCAAAATTTAGGTGAAAAATTCAAAAAACCAAGTTTTTGGTTTTTTATTTATATCTTTTTCAAAAATGTTTTTTTTTTCTACGAAATTTAGTGAAAACTTACCTTATTATGTCCCAAATACACTGTAATTTATTTGATTTAAAATATTTATTTTTTCGCCTTATTTTAACTTAATATCAAAAAAGCACCTTAATTTTCAATCGAAAATTCTGACGTCAAAATATCAGCTTTTTTCAAAAAGTTTGGGAGTTTTTTGTTTGTTGAAATATCTACTTTCTGATGGTGTAAAAAAAAATATACATTACCATAGGAAATGTTCTCAGAAAATGCAAAAAATTGAAAAAATCTCAAATTTGAAAATTTTTTTTTAATCACTATGTAAAATTTCATCAACAAAATGTGATTGCTGCAATTTTTTTTAGTTAAAAAGTTTATTTATTTAATTCGAATTACATTCATGTCATAGAAAATCTCATACAATATAATTATACATGTAAATCGTACTATGATACTTAATTCTGATTACGTTATTCATTATATTTTTTTTCAAAAAATAAAGTAAATTTCTCACAATTCACTTAGAGTCATTCAGTCTGCACGTGTATTTTTACCCGACTGCGATACGCAAAGGAGGGTAATGTGTTTATCAGTCTATGTATGTATGTATGTATGTATGTTTGTTTCTATGTGGCGTTCTAGAGACCAAATGCGTAAGCCGATTTTGATAATTCTTACGTCAATCGATTCGTCTTAAACTTGCGAGTGTCACTAAAGACATAATAGTAATCAAAATTCACCACAGCGACAACCAGACGCCATATTGTCAAAATGAAAAAAAAAAAGTTGATGAACTATGACAAGTGGGGTGTCGTTGAATAGGTATTTTAAAATCATCTTTAGGTTCCTTTTATAATTTTTCATTTTAAATAATAGTTTAGGATATATAACGATTTAAAGTTGTTTAACAAAGCAATCATTCTCGCTAATTCTTACTTATTGATTTAAGTTTTTATTTCAAGTATTAACGATATACAAACAAAAAAGAAGATTACGAAAACATACATTAAAAACTAAAAAGTGAAAAATAAAAATAGTAAATTAAAAATTAAAAAAACCCGACTGCCAAAAAACAACTAAAAAGTTCAAAACAAGAGCACTTTTCAAGCAGTCTGATGCAGTTGGTGGCATAAAATCTAAGATTTAACACAAATAATTGCCACCAACTGCATCAGACTGCTTGAAAAGTGCTCTTGTTTTGAACTTTTTAGTTGTTTTTTGGCAGTCGGGTTTTTTTAATTTTTAATTTACTATTTTTTAAAAACGATGTTGTACACTGCTCTGTATCTCGAATACTGGCTAACGGTTTTTACAGCTGCTACGAAATAGCAGGTATGACCCTCCTAGGTCCGTCCCCACTTCTCTATGAAATAACTTACAATGGGCTAAAATTTACCGAAGGTCACTCAGGTATATGAATTATCTTAAAACAGCAATAAATAGGCATCTAAAAATATTATTTAAAGAAGATTCTACAACTTTTTCAAAATATTGTAGATGTCTTATTTAATATTAACTTTATTAACTTATTTGTTTGTTAATTATAGAAGTATATTTCAATTTGCAATTTTTTCGTTTATAAATAAAACATGAAATCTTACGTTTTTTGAGTAATTAAAGTGTAAATTTTAATAAATACCTCAAAATTGTAGATAATGATTAAAAAAAAAATTTCGAATTTGAGTTTTTTTCAATTTTTTGCATTTTCTGAGAACATTTCCTATGGTAATGTATATTTTTTATTACACCATCAGAAAGTAGATATTTCAACAAACAAAACGCTCCCAAACTTTTTGAAAAAAGCTGATATTTTGACGTCAGAATTTTCGATTGAAAATTAGGGTGCTTTTTTGATATTAAGTTAAAATAAGGCGAAAAAATAAATATTTTAAATCAAATAAATTACAGTGTATTTGGGACATAATAAGGTAAGTTTTCACCAAATTTCGTAGAAAAAAAAAACATTTTTGAAAAAGATATAAATAAAAAACCAAAAACTTGGTTTTTTGAATTTTTCACCTAAATTTTGAGGTTATGTGAAAAAATTGCAAATACATAAGTTGTAGATCTTTTTATTACCTACAACTTTGCCATTTAACTTTTTTCCATAGGACTTGTAGTTTTGCCGGAAATCAAGGAAAACCATTTTTTACCCTTAAAAACTCACCCCCCCCCTTTCCCAAACTCGGATCGACCGTAATTTATTTTTCCTTTCATTTTGATCATATTCCCCTCCTTTTCTAATGGGTTTCATCCTACTGTAATTTTTTTTCATTTTTTACCATTTTTGAAGGCTTCGGCCCTGGTCTATGATTTTGACGTGGGTTTAAAACTGTTCCATATAGGTACGCATTTAGGTACTACGTTGTTAAAAATTTTTGATTTATTTAATAAAGTCGTAAAAAGCTATAAAATAATTTCGCAGGTATGAGAAAAACTGTTTACAATATTAGTGACACAGGCACTCTAAATACCATGGCGCCTATTGTTTTAGCGATATTGGATGCGGATATTTTTTTTTTATTTTTAAAATTGATTTAAATAATAATCGTGTTGTTTTATGAATAAATTCTGAAATATACAGATTATAGCAAACACTACAAAATCATGATATTTTTTAAATGAAATATACTACAGTGCAACTAGCCCATTGTTATCAAAATCTGCCTCTTCAGACGTCCTCAAAGAGGAGCGTTTGGAAAAAAGCATACGGGGCAACCTTAACTATACATTAGATACACGTAGCTGACGTAGCCATAATGATTTTGTACATAAATTGGCTACCTCTGTGATATTAAACGTATGCAATTGGTTACATTCGACGACAATACAACAGCTTTTTGTAATAATTGTTATGTATGTTTTGTTATAAATTGTACATGTTGTACATATTGGTACTGTATGTAGCTTGGCTAGATTGCTGTTATTATTTTGAAGCATTTATTGAGCACCTCAGTCTAGGTACTCGGCGTGGTTTGTACACGATGTATGTAATGTATGATAATATAATATTTTCATACATAAATATTGTTTTATTTTGCATAATTATTCTACTGTAGACTCGGCTTGTTTGTCGATTCCGCTGTCGCTTGTAACCAGAGGAAAAATATTTGTTTCATGCTGACGGACTGTCCATATTATTAACTACTTAAAACAAATGAAGCGTAAGAATGACAGCGTGTCGCCAGGCTATAAGGCCGCGGACGCACCTGTACGGCGACAGCGACGCGACGCGACGGCGGTGGCGATTTCGTGAAAACAAACTCATATAAACATATGTCGGTGGCCGCACTACAGAAACGACAAGCGCAATTTATTTGTTCAGGAAATCACCGTCGCGTCGTTGTCACCGTTCCGGTGTGGCCGCGACCTAAAAGCAACGGTGGGATATAGTATGCTATGGCATAACGCGAATACCTACATAAGTAGTCAAATACGCCAAGTGAAATAGGTATACATAGGTAACATAGGTTTATTTTATTACAATGAAAATGCTAGTTGGCATTTAATATATTTAATAATTTAAAATATAATTATATAATGAAATACCAAATCGTTAAGGCCATTTAACATTTTATATACAAAATATTCGTATAATAATCTCTTCCATGACTAGGTAGGTACAATAATTTTAGCCAATTGTTAATATTATACGATGGCGAAAGCATTAAATTTAGAAATATCTAATATCATAAACATTTTCTTTACGTAGGGTCGTAGGTAATAAATTTTTATTTGTTGTTTTTTAGGCAAACTATTAAAAAGTCCCTTGCAAACAATCTGTTTACGGAATTAGTAGTTGAGCATTATTTACAGTTACATACTAAGCAACTTCGGATATGTTCGCATTGTATAAAGCCGCACTTTTACACAGAAAACAATGAGATTCAAAAGAAAATGGTACTATATTTTTAATGCGATTTATGAACATGACAAATGACAATGTTATTTTTATATATTTTTTTATGTTTATATAATTATGTACTTACTTTCTATAAAATGGTTAAAAATAAATTAAATCTAAAATTAAGTACTGATTTAAATTCAATTCGTACATGCCTTAAGACTTTAATACCTAAAGTCTATACAAGTACTCAAAATCCCGATAATTTCGCTTTTAGCGAATCAATTAAATTGATTGATGTTTACTTTGATGAGATGATACCTACTTTTTTGTTGACATTACAAAATGTTTTGCCCTCAACTAATTGGATACGTAGACACTAGAACTAGACACTTTGACATGAGTAACGTCAACAAAATTAATTAAATCGAATTTGAACATCTTATTTGAAAATTCACATTCGATTGTTGTCAGACTAATATTCCTTTAATGTGAGGGATATGTTAGTATATACTAAGATCTAATTTAGTATGAAGATCGGCCTGAGTTGTCATCAAAGTGTTGTGTGCCGGGGGGCGCGCGGTACCCAGGGTAGTTTTGGTTCAGGGCATTCTGCGCGAAAAAGGAGGCGTAGTCCTTCTTTACCTGTAATTTGAGTACAAAATGGCATCAAGAAATGTAGCACATGTAGTAATAGTGAGTAGCTTTCTTTCAATTCTAATATGAGAGAAATATGTAGGGTGTAAGTCATCAGTCTTTATACAATAAGTACGGTAGGTACCTACCTATCTATAAATAATTGAATGATTTTATGATTGTTTGTCTGGTCAATAACTGAAATAAGAGTGTTTAAAACATATTTTTGGATTTAATTGTGAAAAGCATTAGGTATGGCGCCTGCACAACTGTACCTAGGTAGATAGATACCTACGCTGTGAATACTTAAAATATCTACAGAGGTCCTCATAAAATAATCTCCTTTGTGTTTGAACCATAGAACTTATATTTTTATTGGACGGTTATAGTATAACTTAAATCTATACTAATATTATAAAGAGGAAAGATTTTTTTGTTTGTTTGTTTGTACCGAATAGGCTCCGAAACTACTGGACCGATTTCAAAAATTATTTCAATAATAGAAAGCTACATTATCACTGAGTAACAGGCTACTTTTTATCCCGAAAAAATGCACAGTTCCTGTGGGACACGCGGACGAAGTCGCGGGCGAAGTGCTAGTATACAGGGTGGCGATTAAATGAAACCATGTATCCTAAATGGCGTTCTTTGTACATACACAATAAAAAAAATTGCCGGTTGCCGCTTTTACAGGTCAGTAAATGTACCAACTTGTATTTAACAGTTGTACTATTTATTGGTACATTTACTGACCTGTAAAAGCGGCAACCGGCAATTTTTTTTATTGTGTATGTACAAAGAACGCCATTTAGGATACATGGTTTCATTTAATGTGATAACCTAATCGCCACCCTGTATAATATAGCACATCGCCGGCGACTTCGACCGCGTCTCCCACAGGAACTGTGCATTTTTTCGGTGCATTAAAAAGTAGCCTATGTTACTCAGTGATCAGTGTTACTCAGCTTTCTATTAGTGAAAGAATTTTTAAACAAAAAAATCTTTCCTCTTTATAATATTAGTATAGATAATTTATATTATTACTTATAGCATAAATTAAAACTGTATAAATTAAATAGTAGATGATAGGTACATTATCCTATGATGGTATTTGGATCTTAATTTCATTCATGCATCATCGATACTAAACTTATCTACGTTGCAAAGCATTGCAGAGACAGAAGAGTATGAATGCCTTTGTGTAAAATAATTATATTAGTTCATTACATGATGGTTTGCAGTACCGTAACTAGCCTCTTGGGCGCCCGGTGCGAGCTTCTACAGGTTTATTGGTATAACACTAAAAACCTTGCAGGTCTGTATCTAACATCATAAACAACAACTTTTGTTCTATGATAAAAAAAAAACTATGAAAGTAAAATCATTAGGTAAAGGTCATTTAAAAGAATCAAAATTAAGAGTGTTCGTATCAAAATTATTAAAAGTCATAGAACAAAAGTTTTTGTTTATGATGTTAGGATTAGGAATAAGTATAGTCCTGAGAGGTTGTTAGTTGTTAGTGTTTTTCCAATACCTCTGTATAACTGCGCCCTTGAATAACAACTGTCTGGTCATTTTACGCCCCCCCAAGAGTCTGCGCTCTGTGCCTGGGCATCGCTGGCGCCGCCCTAGTTACGGCACTGATGGTATGGCGGGATAGGTGTACGACTCTGAAGCTAATGCAATCTCGAACAATGAAGCTAACAAAATAGGTACGTAGATAGTTTAGTTACTTTTTGATTTTCGTTTATTAGTCATATTTACATAGTTTTACATTGTAAATATTTCGTGTAAGTATAAAAATAAATTATGAAAAACATTTAAAATATTAAAAAATAAATATTACCCCACCGGCATCAGGAACAGGATCTAAGATCCCGATGGTTAGAGCTCCCTAGAGCAGTGTTTCCCAAAGTGTGGGTCGCGACCCACCGGTGGGTCGCAAGCAGATGTTGGTTGGTCCCTGAAACTGATAGGACGACAGTCGCAACGTATCGGCTGTGCCGTTCGGCCGGCATTAGCAGTCAAACGGTTACCTACTAATAATTGATTAAACCTTTAGAAAAGAAAATCTTCATGTTAGGCACGGAGTGGATCTCGACCTTTGAAATTTTCTTTAGACGGGTCACGATCCGCACACTTTGGGAACCACTGCCCTAGAGGAACCTCGTCACGATGCGTGCCGCGTCTAGGAGTAGGTATCTACCTGCTTTAGTATTTATAGGTAGTGCTCTCAGATTATACTTAGTTGTTTCTATGATCTGAGGTAGTGGTCTAAGTGACGGTGGAATTTTATGTGGTTCGTGGGTATACTTTCGTGACATACCTATATCTATTTGTTTATTCTTTTAGGCTTAGTGGCCGGTTTACATTAATCAAGTCCAGTAAACCAGTGAATCAGTCCAGCAATGTTCTGGACTGGATGATTATCATCTACATATATTATTCCAGTAACAGGCGCGTGCATTGCATATAGGCAAGTAGGCAGTGACTACCTCTTAAGGTTCAATAAAACCATTTTAACTATTATTACATCAATATACATCATTATATATCAATAATTAGTCATGATTGATATATTTTATTTATGTAGTAACAGTTAAAATAGTTTTATTGAATCATATGAGGTAGGCACTGCCTACTTGCCTATATGCACTGCACGCCACTGTCCAGTAATTTAAAAGTTGTTGAATTGTAAACACTATAGTGACCATAAAAATGAAAGGTCACGCAGTGACTCAGCATTATCAGCCTATGTTTCCTCTGATGGGACACAGCCCTCCTCTCTGTGAGAAGGAGTGGGCTGCAGTCCATCAGCGAGGGTTGCTGGACGTCACATGTCTTCGAATTTTGGTAGGACATGCCGGTTTTCTCACAATGGCTGATTTGTAAGTCAGGGCCGCTACCACAGGGCCACCACCGCTCTTCACGCGTAAGTCATAACTAATTGCAAGAGTCGTACACCTACAGATAGATATTGCAAAGCCTACTAAACGCGAGTTAGGTGCTCGCGACTAACAGTTTAATACTATGTTTGCCCCTCACCAAGTGCCGAAATCTGTTAATGGAAAGTTTGTCCAAACATATAGTAGCACTAGGTATTACCCAAACTGCACTTACACCTTCGTTACTAAAGTCCAGCTACGTACGGACTGAGGAACCGACGCCTACACGTCGTTCTTTGCAACTAATTCGGCAAGCGAATATTGGCGCAGCTAAAACAGACAACGGTTCGTTCAACATTCTGTAGGTCCAGGCAATTCTCTAAGTTATGTTGTAACAATAGGTAGGTACTAAGTTTTACGTTAAATAACACCTTATATTTGAGAATTTATTTGTATCAAGGCCGGTTTTTCAATCGCTACATAAAAAAAAAACCGGCCAAGTGCGAGTCGTACTCACGCACCGAGGGTTCCGTATCATTTTTGGACGTATAAAGTGAAAAAATCCGGACCGCATAACTAAGTTTGTTTGTCAAGGAAATTTAATGATTTTGAAAAAACTGTACTAGTTAGGAACATCGTTTTATTTTTGGTGCCATATTTGGGTCAATTCCTATCAACTGTAATTATTTCAGATTTTTCGCCCCGCAAACTTCGGAGATAAGGGGGGGGGAATGGTATTTTTTTGGACATTTTTCATCATATGTCGAAAACTGTGAGACATCAAATAAAATAAAAATATATTTTGAAATGTGCAGATCAAGCCCTTTCATATGATATATCACTTGACCTAGTAACCTCACTTTGAAATTTCGGACCCCCACTCCGGCCCCTTTTGCAATGAAACTAAAAATATTTTTGGACTTTTTTCATTTGCAATAAAGTTGGACAAGCATTCTTTGTAACTGTTCCAAATTTCAAGTCGATAGCATAAGTAGTTGCTGAAATAATCAGGTGTGACAGACAGACAGACAGACAGACAGACAGACAGACAGACAGACGAAGTCGCACCATAAGGGTTCCTTTTTTACCATTTTGGTACGGAACCCTAAAAATATTCCTATGAATAAACTACTTAAGTACCTATATCGGTTTCACTATAACACCTTATGTTTTATGAAATCGATGTACTTACTTAAGTACTTAGTTTATTCCTCGGATAATTCCTAGGAATAAACTGGCGATGAAAAATCTTCCCTTAATTATGATGTTTTATACAACTCCGATGCGTGAAAGTTGCCAATAGGTACGTATTCAATTTTGCTGTCTGAAGATTTGAATTAGTCGAAGAGGTGGTGGTGCGGCCGAGTGCAGATTTAGAAATTTAGATACTTTGTGTTGTTTAGGTATTACTTTTAAACTAGAAGTTATGGAATAACTACTTATAGGTAGGTTCTGTGGTAGGCGTTGTAATATTTAAAGTTACGGTAGATATTTACAGTGTGTTAAACTGAAATAAATATGTACACACATAAATATTTAGTTATGGTAGATAATAGAATAAGATGTGACAATAACGAAAATAATTTTTATTAATCGAAAATTTCGACCAAAAAAGTGAAATGTCAGTGGAATATAGTTTTGGTGCTATATGTATACAGCATGCGGGCTTGTTATGTTTTAGCTTTTATTGATATTTTAGCGATTATATTTAGAGGCTGCTCAGCTCACATCATAATAACAATATCTTCAAGGATTAAACTCCTGGAATATAAATATTAAAGGTACCTACCTACGTAATTAAAATAGTGTTAATTAAGAACCATCAGGCTAATTGTCATTCAAATGTTAGATTTGTCTTGTAGGTTTGGCCCACCACAGAGGAATTTAAATGCTCCATGTGGCCCACTTATGTTTCAAGTATAATTTCCACCGGTTTTATCCAGGTGTAAATACCTAAAAATATTATTAGTAGGTAATCGTATTGACCTAGATCGAACACCAATTAGCCTTTATTAATAATTCTTAAATCAACTCTATTTTTCGAACTAAATACCTACCTACTATTTATTTTTTCGTTAGTGGTAAATAGTTTTCAACATTACCTTGCGCGGTCTGCAGGCAGGGCCCCTGGCCAGCTGCCTTCTGGCTTCATTCTCAGCGGCAACCGCCTCCTTCACTGACTGAGGTGGCCACTTCTGGTCCCCACGCATGTTGACGCCTCCTGCAGAATCGTAATCACCCATACCAGTTGTTAATATACTTATTTCATTTTCATTTTATTAAATTCGTACCTACCTACCCATTACTTAAATTATAGGTCTAACTATCTGCGATTTATTTTTGAATTCATCATCATCTTCAATACGACTTAACATTAAATAATATACACCTCCCAAACGATTGGTGGTAAGTAAAAAAAAATGCCAAAATACCCACCGTTGGCAAACGGATTGGTCATTTCAGTGCTGTCATTTAGTTCACAACTCGCAACTGCTGCTGGCGATCCTCTTGGTGATCCTTTAGATTTTAGATAGTAACCTTTCACGACAATGTTATTGTTTATTTATAACTTAAAATGCGGAATGAATTTGGCTTCAGTCTCGACTTGTTGAGTCGTCGTGCTGTTCGGCGCGCGACACACCTAAAGTATTTGTGCCGAGATGTCGACACATTTAGGGTTAGTTAGGCATCCATCAGTTTGAGTCTGTTTGTGTTTAGCTTAGCTTTAATACTACGAGCGGAGCGACAGAGGATTACTTAGCTCCCTGGTGTCTCCTCGCAAACTTGCAATTACTTGCTTGCCTATTACCAGCTCTATGTCGCATCACTTCTCGTATCTGCTCGGTAACCCTAAAGCTATTACCCTAATTATTAATAATTGAAACTCGAATCCTATTTACAGACCCCCCTCCAACCCTGTTATACAAAGGGTGCACATAAAGGGTGTACATGAGGCAATCATAGTGAAACTTGTACCTCATTTCATTTAAGTAGGTACCTAAGTAGATAAGTACCTATATAGGTACTTTGATGAAAAATAATTTGCCATGGATTATTGTTGCATTATAACAACGTGTGACCATCTTAGACCAATAAAGAAAACAATATGAACCGTATGTGCATTCGTTCCTATATTGTAAAAGTCTTAACACGTTGTAAGTCACTTTTCTAAAGCGACATCAAGGCATAAAAAAGCTATTCCATAAACAATACACGTGGAACTCGACATTATTATGTCTGCTAAGGTGTCTTCAAAGTACGTAGTTACTTTATGCACTTTGATATTGCCATTGAGTCAAATAAAATGTTCCCAGTTCTCACTAGTCTGCTATAAAACATAATACCTACCTATGCTCCAATGTTTGAACGCAGTAGACTTTCATTTTAACAGAAATAACCGCGATTCTTGTAATAAATTTCACTAAAAGAACAAGGAAATAAACTACCAAGTACTTACCTACCTAGGTACGTACCTACTCTTTTTGAGTTACTGACGTAGGCTACTTGAAATAGTACTGACTAATATCTTGGTAGGTAAGGTACCTTGAAACGAAGCGGTGGCGGGTTGACTAGCGAAAACCGGTGGAGGTTTCTGGTGTACAGGCTGCTGCTGACGAAGAGTGATCGTTGATGGTGGGGGCTCGAAGGTCTTCTGTGGGGCCTGATACGAAGGCTCCGAGTACGACGGGGAGTACTGCGGCTGTGGCGAGTACTGCTGCGACAGCTGCTGCTGCGACGGATACCCCGGCTGCGATCCTTGAATCTGTACATAACTACTGATAAAGCACATGGCGAAGAAGATAGTTAAACATTTTTGTTAATCAGATACAGAATAGATTATCACAATTGTGTACTACAAAATGTGTACAAGTGAGTAGTATCTAAAATAAAAATACTACGTTTCCACTTTGCAATTAATTAAATAGTCAATAACTTTATAAATCTTCATGAAGTTTTTTGCAAAGAGGCTACGTGTTTTAAAAAGATCACTCCATATTAATTGTAGATCCAATGAAAGTGGTATCTAACAGACAAAGGCATAGCATTCGTTACACAATAGCGATCTGCACATACATCTACTTACCAAGAAGATATTAGTAAAATGAAAACGTGCAAGTCAGTAATGAAACTAAATTCTGTTCGAGGACGTTGACGTTCCAACTTCATTGTTTCCTGATACCTGAGGGGAAAGAGGGGCTGGTACTGGTGCCCAGCGGCTTTGTCCCGGGCGATAGGGCTGCGGCGCGATGCCTGGTGATGGTGGGCCTGGCCGGTAGGAGGCGGCAGGGGCCGCAGAAACGCCAGGACCGACGGGAATCAGCTTACTCAGCCCTGTGGCCTCCTGTCGCCGGCCCTCACTGTAGGAAGGGTCCGACTCGGGAGCTTGGTACTGAGGCTGAGGGGATAGGGGCTGTTGACGGTATTGGGGTTGCTGTTGATATTGCGGTTGTTGTTGGTATTGCGGTTGTTGTTGGTATTGTGGTTGTTGTTGGTATTGTGGTTGTTGTTGGTATTGGGGCTGTTGTTGGTACTGGGATTGTTGGTACTGGGGCTGTTGTTGGGACTGGTACTGGGGTTGAGGAGAGGCGGGGGATTGCTGCGCGTTGTTGTAGTACGCAGGAGTCTGTTGCTGTTGGGATTTATAATGTGGCATAAAATACATATCGTAATATTTGTAATAGCTTTGTTTTGCATGCAATTATTGTTGTTCCGTCATCATAAAGCGTTTGCTATGTGCAGCTGTGATGTAATTTGCAATTAAGTCAACCCTTATATACATATAATAATATTTTGTTTATATCTGTGTGATAGTAATTATATTGTAGGTGTAATACCTGTTGTGGTTGATGATATCCGTTCGTTTCGGGCGTAGGTGGCCACACTACTTTCTTCTGGCCTGCAACAATGCAATACATTCGTTAAACTGTGTGTTACATAAAGTTGGCTGTTGCATCGCGCCAGATATAACTTTCAATTTTTGTGACTTGCTTTTAAAAATACGTGTTTCTTGGAATATGTGTAGGTATTCAGGGCGTACAATCTCAATCGTCGGGTGATACGATCTGGAGACCGTGAGACTCGCAGTGTTGAACACTATGAAATGCTTATTATGACACATTTCTCTTTAAATTAGCGCGACCCACCCAGCAGTTGGAAGTCCGCCAGACCATTGAAAAACAGATTTCTAGAATATAAGTTCATTTTATTGTAGGCGAACACAGATTTATGATTCAACCTGGGTATTCCGGGAGCTTTATGCAATTTGTTCTAATCCGTGGAGAATGGAATGCCCGATGAACAACCGATGAATGACATGTTAGCACTGCCTAACTAAATAAACCGTTCCTGCTTCATCCGAAGAATGCGTAGGATTATTGTATTAGTTACCTACGGTAAAATGTAAACAGGTGTTACAACAGAAATTCCAGAGAACCAAATAAACTGAAACTCGGCCTTAAGTTTGTCTATGTAGCTATATAAAATCTGGTTTCATCTAATTTCAGTAGATACAGCTCACGGCTAACGTTGCAAATTCACAATGTCAGCAAGTCTATTTCTTCCAAGATTATTCAAATATACCTACTGAGTCAGACTTCATGGAATCTGAAATACTCTGTAACGCAGATTGGTATTCTAAGATTTTAGGTCACAAAACCTACGTACCCGTTAGTTGAACGTTTCTAAGCTACCAACTGGGTTGTAGGTAATATCTGCTGTCGAGTGATTCCTCAAGAGTTGCAGTTAGAGAAAACACAAGTGTTGATAAGGTAGCGGCCTGATTGGCAGATGATAAACTGATGGCAGGGTTTCGATGATGATATGATCGAAACAAGATAGCATAATTTAAAACTGGAGGTGACAATATTTCAATGACGACCTACGTGATATATTTACCTATTTATTTGATCCGTATAGGCTAATGGACCAACTGCACAGAAGAAAAAGGATAAGGACTTTTCATTATGAAACGGTTGAAGAAGAACTTTGGTAGCTGTCGATAATGATAAAAGATGCAAATGCTTAGTAAATTTGTCTCCGCATTTACTTTCGGTATGTGGATTCTAACTATAAGGTTTCATTTCTTCGATGCTTGATTAGGAGTCAGCTTGGACAACAACTAGATACAAGCACGTCATATATTTCTGTCGATGACAGTTGTTGTTTCTAGGGTTGCGTAAAATTGCTTGCAACTTTAAACAGCGTTATGTTAGGGAACCTATTGAGTTTCAATTTACTCTGTATTAAGGAAACCTCCCAACTATGTTCAACTATGCGGAATTAACTTAGCTAAAGTTTTGCCAAAATAAACATTTGTTTATAGGTACCTGCTTTGATATGAAGCGTTCTTTACTTACTTAGGTAGCCTAGTGGGTAAACATTGTCACAATAGCACCAAATTCACGATGAGTAAGTAGGTAGGTATCTAAATCAAATATTTTATTATTTCAAGACAAAAACTGAATTAATCTGTAGACACAACCTCGTAAAACCGCAGTTCAGATCAAATGAAGACTTTTCACAAGTGCACTTTACAGTTAGCTACCAACTGAATTGTAGATAGGTGTAGTAGTTTTTAAAATATAAATAAATAGAATTAATAAAACCAAAGGGCGAATCGTTCGAAAAGCCTCACAGGTAGGTACCTACCTAATGATAATATAGCGATGATAAATCAGGAACTCACGATTAAATTGATCAAGTATGTACGTGAGACGCGCCAACCGCCGGCCGGTGAGCACTACGTTTGACTACTTGGCTCGCCAGCAGGTGCGACGAGCGCAAATATCTACCGCATATTATATTTTGAGAACGCACATTTTTAGGACACCCATTCGCCAACTCTCTCACGCTCGTTGATGCCCACACCCGAAAAATTAACACCGCACTTACATCTATACCTATGACCTAGACTTCAGGCACCCCACCTGACTGAACGTACCTAACAATAATTTATGGCTGTTGAAATAGAAGCATAAAACCATTTCCATTAGTTACGTGCCCACTACAATGAGATCGTAAATTCTAACGAAGTGGGGAGACGGAAAATATATTTCACCTGTTGCGAAAGTTGCACACCAACAGGAATGATGTAAGTGCATCATATATTAATCTATACTTATAATAAGAATGTAAATTCCGCGTGTCTGTACATTGCATATATTTGCCTAAAAATAATAGGGGGGACTAAGAATGAGTAATGAAGTAAATTTCTATCATTTTTAGAATTAATGTCTGTCTGTTTGTCTGTCGGTTTGTCTGTCGGTTTGTCTGTCTGTTTGTCTGTGTGTTTGAACACGCATCAAATCAATACTACTGAATTGATTTTGAGGAATTAGAAAGAAATGTATAGGCAGTACCTTGAGGTAACATTTAGTCTTTGTTTCATTGAAATCGGTCCACTATATCAAAAGTTATCACAAAAAGTCTACCATCAGAACTAACTTTGCTAACATGTGTATTAAGCCGGGTCCACAAATGTATTTGTTCAATCCAATCACCGTACATTCGTATCGCCGACGCGTATCATATGTTAGGTAATTATTATTACTTTTAAATCATAAAACCACTGCATTCTATCATTAAAATATGATCATAAAACACAATCGTTTTGCAAATGACGTAAGATTGTCTAAATTGTTGTTGTCTTTGTTGCAGCAGAGACCGATCATTAATCTATGCATTGTTGTAAACAAGAAGTTTATAATAAAATATATAAGTTTTTGGTGTAAATTAATGTAACCTCCTTGATTCCAAATTAAGAAAATAGTAACATCCCCGAGCATATAGCCCTGGAAACGGTACCTATAGCGGTGTATCACCGGATAACATTTTCTATCACTTTTTGCAGGGGGCGAATTGAACACGTATACACTACGAAAATTTGACAATTACGCACAGATACAGGCTTACAGATTGTACTTAAATAAAGCCATGTTGGTGCATAATTTATACTTACACTAGCTGTTCCTCGCGGTTTCAACCCTGTTGCTTGGCTCCTAGGGTTGTAGCGTGATATGGAATAGCCTATACTATCCTTACTAATATTATAAAAGTAACTTTGTCTGTCTGTCTGTGTGTTACGCAATCACGCCTAAAATACTGAACCGATTCAAATGAAATTCGGTACAGAGATAGTCTGGAGCCTGAGAAAGGACATAGGCTACTTTTTAATGAGAAAAAAGGGCTGTAAAGGGTTGAAATAGGGCATGAAAGTTTGTGTGGAAATTACGTAATTTTTAAAGCTAGAAGCTTGAAACTTATTTTTGATATTTGGGGTGTAGGGTAGGTGTAGGGTAGATGTAGGGTAGGCGTAGGGTAGGCGTAGGGTAGGCGTAAGGTAGGCATAGGGTAGGCATAGGGTAGGCGTAGGGTAGGCATAGGGTAGGCGTAGGGTAGGTGTGGGGTAGATGTAGGGTAGGTGTAGGGTAGGCGTAGGGTAGGCGTAGGGTAGCTTAGCTGGCGTAGGGTAACTTTACCCGTGCGAAGCCCGGGCGGGTCAGCTAGTAATATAATAAGAGCGATATTCCTGGAACGTAATATGAAGGAAATTGGTACCTGGGCAATTAGTGCAGCAATCTGATCCGTCTGGGACTATGAGACGTGGTCGCAATTACCTCATCCATTGGTCCATGAGACGTACATAAATTACAAACGGTCCACATAGCCGATCGTCTCCGACGGCCACTTGCAAGTTATTAACTTGTTTGAGCGATTTAGTGAACGCACAGCTTCATCAATTGGGTATCTCCCACACATACAAAAACTTTAGCAAAGGGGATAACCAATAAGATACGTCAATAGACCAGTTTGATAGGAAGGAATAAGAAGTAGATATTATGTAATGATGATTATGAATTACCTAGTTTTACAGAGTCACCTTTAAGTTGTTTACCTACGCCTGAAACGTGCACCTTTACTGTTATTTACTAAAAAATTCACAATCAACTTTTATAACAACTAAAGTTGAATTGAGTAAACAGAATTACCTACCTAGTAAATAGTCTTCAAAGTTTTGAATAATAATCTCAATTTCAAAGTCGATTGTGGCAAACATATTGCCAGTAACTAAATAAAAAAACTTGCTCCAAGAATAGTGCACACCTGGAGAAAACGTGTGAACTATGATACTTATGTCGTTTGAAAATTCTCACCACCTGCTTTAAAATTAGACTCTGATTCATGAGCCTACTGAGAAGAACAGCCGTAGAAATAGTCTTCGTGACGTCAAACAACAATTTTATAGATTTTAATCCCAGAATCAATGTCAAGATTTGATTCATAAACACGAATAAGCGATGTAGGTAGGTATCTAACTTTGTTTTTTGTGGTGAGTTTTAAGATGCGATTGGATCCATGTCAAAGAATGAATTCTTGGAATCCACAAGAGTTAATATTATTTTTATGCATTGTAATTAAATGTTTCCGTTGTCTATTAACATAACATCACACACTAGGAAAAGCACTTACAGTTTTTATAACGGTGTGTGCAAGCATCTTCTTCGGGAATAACGCCACAATTATTATAATTACTCATGAACTCTTCACAATTCGCAAGGAATTCTATTTTTTGCTTTTCCCTTGCTACACACCGACAGGCATAACTGGTAACACCAGGTAAAACTGTTGATTCCTTGGGAAGAATACTTTGTCATATAGATAGCTGTTCGGAATCCTACTTCCTATTCTACCGTTCCTGTTATATTACTGTAAATTTTCATCAAAATCCGTTCAGTAGTTTTTGCGTGAAAGAGTAATAAACATCCATCCATACCTACATACATCCATCCATACATCCTCACAAGCTTTCGCATTTATAATATTAGTAGGATAGGATGTGAACGTTTACGCATCACGGAGAATTTTAGGCATTTATAACGCAAAGAAACTATCTATTGGACATATCATCAGCCTAGCTTTTTCCCAAATAGGTTGGAGTCAACTTCCAGTCTTACTAGATGCGGCTGAATATTAATATTTTACATGGAGCGACTGCCATCTGACCTCCACAAGCCAACTGGTATGTGAAACAGGAATTCTAAAGGTTAGACCAGTTGTCAGACTTTCCGACTTTTACCGGTATTAATCCTTTGATATTACTTACCTTGAGGTACCTACTTAAATTGATTGGTTTCATTAGGTATCCAATTACCCATATAGTTTATCGTCACTGTTATATTTTAGAATTTTAATAATCCTGCCTGTACTAAATACCTGTAATAAACCTGCACGGGATACCTACCCTCTAACCTAGATGGACATATTTATTATGATTGTGTCCTCTATATAAACTTGCCCGTCACACTGAAAAACTTTCTGAAGTTGATTTAACCTTTTTTTAACACATATAGCACCTACCGACATGATTTGTTAAATCAACAAAATTAGAATTGTTTTCAACTTTATTTTTGTCAAAACAAACGTCATGGAACAGTTTTTTTTAACACAATTTAATGTCAACTCAACCAAAAGGGATCAACAATCAAAAAATCAACTATTCGGTTTTTCAGTGCATGCTGTTTTGCAGAGTTTTCATTTAAGTTAAAAATTTTCATTTAAGTTCAAAATTAATTTCGTCAACTCCATCCGATCTCTTCAAAGATGTATCTAATATGATAAATAGGCACAACACATTGTATTACCTAGGTACCTATTTCTGTAGTCTTTCTTAGCACAGAATCAAGAAACATCCATGAAACTTCATGGATATTGAACACATCTAAACCACATTAACTATATTCTATAGATATCATACGCTGTTTTCGTTTACAAAATGGTGAACCCAAAAATCCAATTTTAGGCACTTGAACGACTTTATCACTAAAACAAAATTAAATGAGCACTTTACCAACAAACACTATTTCAGCCATTTCTTCCGTTGGTGTTCTTTCGTTGCCGACTGTTTACTACTAAAAGAAACAGCAGGTAAAAGCACATTATGCGAAGCTTCCAGTCCTTGCCAAATACTTTTTACTAATGAACGTTTTTCATCATTAGTGGGCGGTTTTGTCAATAGGTACAGTGACGGGCAACCGACGGATGGCATCGAACATTAGGCCGTTACACTCATCCACAATGTTTCATTCATTATATCGGGATCAATGAATCATCCGAGTGTCGTCTGAGCGTCATATAACGTCTAGCTGAGGGTTTCCTGTTCAACCAGTTAGTTGTCTGCGTAATATTAGCAAATGTAGCGGCTTCTTTATGCGTGAGTTCAACTCAGTAAGGCGTATGCCCTGAATGCAATACGACACAAAATGCTGTTAATTACGAATATCGATAGGTACCTAATTCATGGAATCGTTATGCTACAACGTTAAGGCCACGATCTACACATAACATAAAATAATGTATGAATACTTAATTCTCAAAGTTTTGCAATGACTCTAGGTACGTATGGTGTTGACTGACCAGCGGCGTATTAATGAGCACTTGTATATGGAATATGTACAGGACTTGCACAGTCAAAGCTGCATCTACTCTACCAGGCTGTGCTGGTACCTTTGGTAGCCTTCATGAACTCTGAATAAATATTCCCTGTGGCGTTGAGCTGGCCATCCCAGCTGCGTGCTGATCGCATCCATGATCTTTCCGGGGGCCAGTAGCGGTCAAACGGATGGCGCATGTAAACCATATTCTCCTTGATCGCCTTCACTTGGGTTGCGTCTAACTCTGATAAAGCAGTGGGAAAGTATTAGTAGATTAGTAAGCTTACACAGTTTTTGTTTATTTAAACTGTGAGAGAAATAGTGGCGATGTTGGGATATCTGTTTCAATTTAAGCACGCTAGAGGTGATTGTTTATTAGATTCTGAGTTCAAAATAGAAGAGTGAAATGCGCTTGCGCGTAACGCGAAGCGATTCTGCATCTTTCGAAAAAACGTACGTCGGTGTTTGACTAGGCACGTGACGTCGTACTTTTCAAAGTAAGATCACGGTACACGGGTTACATCAGTAAAAATAGTCTTATTTAAGCTAGCGTGAATAGAAATACATATCGTATTCAAGAAGGTAGGCAATAGCATCAGGTGTGGATAAGATAACTTAATAGATTCTATTCGAGCCAGCTAGGTGTAGCATAGAATCTTGAAGACGAGTGAAATATTATTATTTACAGTCTTAACTGGCGTGTCTATTTCTCACAAGCAAGCAAATATTTACAACTAGGTACACTATTATTGTAGCAGTGTTTATTTTTATGCACACATAAATATCTTGGAAAATCATTATCTAGGTAGGTACTACTTTTGTTTTTATGAACAGTACCTATACCTACCTAATAATTATCCGAAAATTATTATTATTAATCGAAAGTCTAATTAGGTTTTCATTATGATACCAGCGGTCGATCGCAGAAAGATAATTAAATTTTAAAGGAGGCATTAACCATACATTTTCTATCTTTAAAGACTCCTTTAAAACTTAATTACCTTTTCTGCAACTCAGCGTAAGTCTATAAATAATAAATAATGCAGTTTACTCACTAGGGCGTCCCCTACGATTGCTTTCTTCTTCCTCGAGCATGCGCAGAACGGCAGAGTTGGCCAAGTTCGCAGGCTTGTCTTTGGTCGGGTCGCTGAAGTCAATCCTGCCATAACAAAAAAAAATAATTAAAAAATTGAACAATCCACAGCACCATGGACACAGTGTGACCTTACAATGGTTCATCGTCCATACATTTGACAGGACGTGAGAAATGTCAAATATTATAAGTAGGCTATCTAAATGTTCTTCTGTTGAACAGTTAACCAGGTAAAATTCAAATAATCACAACTCGTAAAGTTTTATCCAAAACAATCTTTTTTTCATTCTAGCCAAGACCCAGATTCGTTAGCAGTACATTGACATTTAAGAAAAGTTATATATTTTTTGAATTTTTGATATAATGTACTTAATTCCGTTTTTAAAAATAAATGAGAATTGGCTAACTGTGTCCACCCTATCGTACACTATTGACCGGGGGCTTTGCAACAATTAACCATGAGGTACACAATCACAATATGATAAAGGACGTTGGTAGTTTTGGGCTTGACATGGTACTGGTAATAAAAGCTTAACCAAAAATAAAAATATATTTTAATTGTTCTTTGCCTAATTTATCTTACGAGATTAAGAATTGGAATCAAAAATCGAAATAAATAAGAAATAAAATAATTATGCGGTTGACATTTTGAAAAAACCAATAAAACAAAAACGGGTGCATGCTGGCTGGCGCGTGCCTCCATAGAATATCATGTCGACAGCAACTAAAACCTTTGAATTGAGAACTCATTAGTCGGGCTGTACTTCATTGGATCATTCACACCATACTTAACCTCACTGTCACAAATACGAAGATTTCTCTTTAACCCAATTACGTACAAAAACAAATAAAAAATGAATTTAAATACTCTTGAAATACTCGATCACACCAAACTAATTTCATATTTGTACCGACATACACAATTTGAAGCCCAGCGTTCTACCGCATCTGCCGTGTCCTTTTGTTATGAAATAATGAACCCATGTTAGGAAATAGACATTTTATTTCTTATTGAAGTGTATGGTTGTCAATATTAACACAAAATACCTACATATTACTTTCTTGCAATCATTATGGACAATTTAACGTATTTATGAAATCAACAATTATTAGACTTGTCGCTTTGGAACATTAGCAATCTGTAGATATTGATATGTCACCTCGTTTCAAATTATAAATAAGTAGTTGACAAGCGCTATATATTTTATTTGAGGTTCACAGAATGTTGGCGTAGATAAAATATATTAATATACTTACTACGTAAATACATAATATGTTATGACAAAATATAAAATATTTGAACGTCATAGACTGTTGTATTATGTTATCCACTACGAGTTATTTTAGATAGGCATACGTGGGAATTAAAAGCCCTCACCACGCGTGGGAGGGGTAAAAGTCTGTAAACAGAATCTTATTTAGAGGGTGGAATGCAATATCCTATCACTTGCTAACAGTAGGTACCTACCTATACAGCTTGTTCAAAATATACCATCGGCTATTAAGTGTGCTTCTAGACGATATGCGCATACGCAGGTTACCTACATTATGAACTACCCTGTAAAAATTTGCGGCCGCTTGTGTAACCAGCGCAAATAGTCCGCGCATGTAGCCCTCATCTTCACACGCCATGGTTATTTCCACCGTGTCCAGGTATTTTAGTGCAAAACCAGTACCTACTTAAATCTTCTACCAGAGAGACAATTTTAAAGATTTCGATATCTTGCAAAAGATAAAGCCTCGCTGTGTTCTCTGGTTTTACTCTGCCAGAAAAACCCAACAACCTTTGCCCTACCTGGGAATCGAACGTCCCACGTTCGATTCCCAAGTAGGGAAAGCCCTGCACAACCACAGCACCACAAGAGAAACGAATTTTAAAGATCTCGATATCTTGCAAAAGATAAAGCCTCGCTATGTTCTCTGGTTTTTACTCTGCCAGAAAAACCCAACAACCTTTGCCCTACCTGGGAATCGAACGTCCCACATTCGATTCCCAGGTAGGGCAAAGACCTGCACAACCACAGCACCAAAAGAGAAACGAGGCAGTATAGATAGTCCTATCGAACGTGGTCATTTACACCATTAACCAAGGGTACTTATAAACGATGATTAAATCAATTGCCATCTCTATTCATGTTCAGTAGTCAAACGTTTTCCAGATATATTATCAACAAGCTGTTGCCCGCGACTTCGTTCGCGTGGAAATTACAAATCTATCCCGCGGGAATCGTACATTTTTCCGGGATAAAAAGTAATCTATCTCTGTGCCAAATTTCAGCCAGATACGTTCAGCCGTTCTGGCGTACCTAATTGAGTAATAAATATCCATCCATCCAAACTTTCGCATGTAGGTATAATAGTATAAGATATCAGGAGTGTGACAGACACTTCAACTGAAATATCGCCTACTTGTGTATTACAGAAGTATATAAACGTCTGATTAACCATAGTCAGATATTACACTTATTACGAACTAACCCCGCCGTTATTGTTTTCCCTTCAATCAATTTGTGGGGGCCTACAAGCAACTTAATTGTTTTCTAAGTATTTTACTTTTCAACAAATCGGTAGATAAACATTTATTGAATTAGGTATGAAGTCGTGGAAAAACGTTTTCATATAAGGTTTTCAATAAAAAAAAAATCTACTTATTAACCTATTAATAAGATTTAGCAGCTTTTTGATAGTAAAAATCCTTAAATTACCCCAAGATTCTTAAAAAGTAAGGAATAATACAAAGGGTGAGTTTTTCAACTGGGCGTGGATGACCACATCCGAAACTGTAAGAAATATCGAAAAACACACAAAAGAGTCTCGGGGCCCATTTAGATCAAAACTAGTAGGTAACCAAACATAAAGGTGCCTCATAAATACATACATATACAGCATCATGGCAGAGTATTATTGCAATTTTTTTCTCATACATTTCGGTGTCTACAAGTTAATAAACACAAAAAATGTGCGCCCACTGTTCCTGATAAAATTATGCAAATATTTATATTTACCTAATAAAACTAAAAAATAAGCAGCAAGCTTTAAGACGAAATATTACACTGTCTACCAAAGTTCCCATTGACGGCATTCCTCTATTTATCATAAACATTTAAACGAAAACAAAATGACGTTAATTTCCTCCAAATTGGAAAATCGGTCTGCGTTACGCAACTTTCACTCACTTTCAAACTAAATCGATTATCATAGCCATTCGGAAAGTCATGTAAAAACATTAACTTCGTTTTATAAACACAGGAAACTACGTGGGAACCCTACACAAGAAGTCGTGACAAAGCGTTAACTCCAGCTTGATTGTGTTACCGAGTTTAGCCGATCAATCCGTGTATTTAGAACCGTACCAGTCTATTGGCGTTACAAGTTTTTTTTTTTATGATCTATCGTCTTGGACTAATATTTAATAATGAGATAGATGATTTATTGTAAGGAGCTATATTAAACATAGGTGACGAACAAACAAACAAACATACAAACACAGCAAGAAACAAACATTTTTTTTGTATACTTATTAGAAAATTGGCTGTTGCTACTTACGTCAAATTGATCAAAATAACGGAAAAGATTTGTTGATAGCTACTTTACGGATCAGCTGACTTTGAGTAGAAATACAGGGGTATGAATAGATACAATTTTTCTGTGCGAAAATGTGCTTGATTTTTTATCAATCTGCTAATTTAACTGTAGACAGTTAACAATTAGAAGAAGGAGTTGAAGAAACACTACATTTTTAATTAAGAATGAAAGCGACTTTTTAGATTATTTGTGTTTTTATTTTTACTAATATTTTGTGATATGTTTGGCATAAATGTAGTCGGTAAGGCAGTAACCTCAGATCATAGAAACAAGGAGATATGCCATCATAGCAAATTAGTACGGGAACAATTGATGCCACTTTTAGTACATTTTTCGACACAATTACGTGCATAATTAAGCGCTCCTTGTGAATAAAAAGATCTCCCACGCATTGAACATTCCGCACACCCTCAATCTAACACTGTTAATCGTTACTCAACACTAGCATTAAACTAAAACACTGTATTTATACCATCGATCGTGTTCGGTTCGTCGCCAGCGCGTACGTTTTTAATATGAGCAATTTGCTCAAGATCAGGCATCAAGCTCGATAGCGCCTTGGCACATCTCCTTGTTTCTATGATCTGAGGCAGTAACCATGTTTAGAATAATGCTATGATAACTGATCGCGATCAGTTACGCACTGTATACCTAAAATAAATTATGTTTGCGGATTTTGATGGAAAAAATCTTTATCAAATTATAAGAGCAAAAACAACCGTTATCTGTCCTCAATCTTCCTTCTGCCTCTGCCTCAATCTGCTTTCTTACTTTTCTTAATATTTATAGGAAGTTAAAACCGTAGTCGGATATTTTTCTTTAATTTACACTCCATTTAAAAGAAATTACAGGTGAGTAGAAAGAAAATCATAGTGAGATGTCTAACTATAACATTTATATTAAACATATAGATGCATCATTAGCCAAAGAAGAGAGATTTATTAAAACTTCTGGTAGCGGTGCCAACATTTTCTTTTTATAAATGAATAATATATAGAGATCAGAGGCATCGCGTCGATTGAAGAAACAATTGAACGCAAACATACAATGCACCGCACCGTCGCCGATGTTTATATTGTGGCATGATACCTTTTTTGTTTAATCCGGCTGAACTGCAGGCGGCCAATAATTGAAAGTTTAAATATACTTTCACTCGACTTCATTACTGCCGTACAAAGTTCACGTTCGTGATCAAAATCAACATTACCAAATCATGCGTTTTCTCTCTTTATGATGATTTTGCCATGGCACATATTGATATTACTATAAGCGAGCAATAAAATTCTTGTATAAGTATATATAATTGTGTTTTTGGAAACAGCTCTAACGATTTTGATAAAATTTTGTATTTAGATAATGTTTTACTTTCCAAATTTTTAGATAGGTATCATTCCTGAGAAAATCCGGTTGCCCGTAGGTACTTGGTAGTTAGTAGTAGGTAGTGGTAGTTGGTTACGTTGGTAGGTACCTACTTAGAAGCGTTAAAAGTTTATAGGAGTCTGAGAAAATATTGTTCAAAACTGGGTGTCTGAGAAAATATTGTTCAAAACTGGTAGGTATCTAGTAACAAAAACCATATTAATCACAATGTTTGATGATAGTTATGTATACATTTAACGTTTCAGCGATTGCAGTTATATAGATAGGTAATTAAGTATGTTATTAAATTCTGTAACATTATAATGGTATTATAAAAATCTTGTTATGTTACTAATTTACTTATTATACGATAGTTAAGGCCAGTGGGCCATGGCCGAGAACACACTTCATTACGCTCAAGATTACCTACATTATATATTTTTAATCTTGATGAAAGCGTGAATTTTATCGCCTAACGCTAACACTCACGCGTAATTGACTTAATATTATAAATATTGCGCCCTTTACGGAAAATACTTGAAATATTTTCTTGCGATTAGAAAATCTTCGTCTATCTATAATATGTGTGCAGGTATAGGTAGTTGGTTGAAGTTTAATATAAAATGAGATATTAAAATTTATAAAACTTGAAATAAGAAGTGTTAAAATTTTTGACTGCTCTAAGTTTTTCTATTTTTCATAGTTTTATTTCTCAATTCTCATGTAGCTAGGTATCTAGTCTAGCGCCTGTTTCTTTGCCGGTTTGCTAATGTTTATATTAGTATACCACAAAATTTTAAGTATAATATACAAAACCTGAAAGTAGTTTGTTCAGAATAAGTAGAAGAATCGATTCCAGTTGTTTTAAAATCATATTAAAATTATTTTATCAAAAAATAATTAAGTAAGTACCTAATTGATTTACAGCATATTTAGAGTTGGAAGATATTCTTTGAAATTGGTACTAGACCCTGTACCCTACTATTATTATTAATGTGAAAGTTTGTGAGGATAGATGGATAGATGTTTGCTACTCTTTCATGCAAAAACTATTGAATTTTGATGAAACTTTACAGTCATATAGCATATAGCTTAGGTACCTACCTATACATCAAAATATCACATAGATATTTTATCCCGATAAATGCGGGCAAAGGCTCGGACGGAAGCTAGTTTTTATAAACTAGTTCGAGTTTTTTCAGACATGATAATACTCCCATGGCACTATGATCAGTCTCATAGCTCCAAAATACCTTTTAGTCGGTCGTTAATTCACATCGGGTATGTTTCACCGTGTCACCGTGCCTATAACAAACAGCTGCCATATAAAGAAATCGAGTTTACATTCACCTCACTGCACCTTTATTGGCAACGTGATCAGATGTCAATGTCAGTTAATTATATCTTGTGTCAGTGCTCAAATATAGACACCCTGTATTTGAAATTGTTATTACATGATATAGTTAAAAGATATTCTCTTAGTTCTTATATGACATTGTTATTATAAAGAAATGATTATTTTCAAACCACAAAGGAGTTTAAAAGAGCCTAAAAAGCTCCTAAAAGAAAAAAAAAAGCTCCTCTCCTTGTTGGTGAGATATCTACGTCTTGCTACGCACGGTGCGAAGAAAGTAGGTATCTACTTATTCATTTGCACTAAACAAATGTTAAAGATTATCTATTTTTTTAATTTATTGAATGGGTATAATCTACATTTAATTTTAAACCTACAAACGTGACGGGATTCCACACAGTCATAAATCAACCAGAACCCATACAATATTGAATTTTAAAATACGGCGAATACCTTTTATATGACATATCTGGAATACAAATGGTATATTAATGCAAATACGGCAAAGAAAGTAATAATTATGCGCCAATAAACATCTGCACGTCACTTGCTAATCAGTCTTCCGTCTACTCTACATAGGTATTCATTTAAAAGTAATACAGTCAGTCACCCAATATTCCTTACCCATTTGTTTCGATGACAGTTCCCATTATTACAAGCACACACTATACACTTTAGGGCAAATTAATTAGCTCGACAATGTACCTATTATTTCACGTATAATATATTTATTTATATTGAGATGAGTGTGCGCCCGGTTTTATGCCAAATCCTGACTCGCTGGTGAGTCTGCCCTGCTTCAGGCTTACTTCTATTTTTATGAATATGATATCACTGAGATAATTTTGCAACAGACAATGCAACTGATATAGCCAAATGATAATGCTTTATTATTAAATAATTTAGTATATACTTAAAAATCAGATATTTTTATTGATTCTAAAATTTTTATGACAGAAAAATTGTAAAATGATGACTTATTTTTTTACGTGCTTACTATTAGTCGTTATTTTTAGTTAATGAAAACTTTTAACATTTTAACAAAAATATTAAATCACATGAATTTTGAATTATGAATATGGTTTTTCTATATTCGCGCAGGCGCAGTGTTGTGCGCGGTTACGATCGCGTCGCGACTGTGCCGGCGCGTGCGCCTTCTTCCTCATTTGCTTGTTTATTTCCACTTTTTGTCGCTTTTTGCCATTAATAATGAGATAGGAGATAAAACACGGCGTCAGGTAGCAATTATTCGCACGATATAACATTTAAAGTGCTTCCATTTTGTACTAAATAACATTTTATTTTTAGATTGTGGATAAATTGTTTAGTATTTTACTATGCTCAAAGTAAACGAAGTTTATTACAATACTGAAACAGTTCTACCAATAAGTACTTACTACATCATTTCTTAGACATACAATTTCATTTCATTTTGCCGCCTGTTTTTATAATGTTTAGGTCGGTACGGGACCTAAACCTTACCTACAATGTTACAGATTCCTAAATTCTTTTGATTACCAACCTAAGTTGCAATGCAACATCAAACCAATAAAATCTAATTTCAGTTCCTGACTAGATAATATTTCAAAACGCACCTTCAACGCAAAACCAACGCAATCTGTCTTACATCAGATAATGCACTCAGGCAAAGCAAATACACTGAGTGCCTCTATCACTACCACATTGAGCTCAGACATTTACCATCCGTACTTCGAACGTTCCAACACAAAGGTATCATGTATTGCACTAATTTATTTTAGCGTTACTTTGATGATCCACATGCACTGCGGAATGCCCACTATGTTGGCGCGCTGCTAAATTTCATTTGCGTAAATGTCAGTGCCCCTTCGCCAGCGCGCACTCCATAATTGATCGGTCAACGGCATTCAAATCGGCCCAACGTTTATCTTTGGACGCACTCTTCAATGAAGGTACCTTTATTAACAGGTTGTTGTTATATGAATGAATATTTAGTAATAATATTCACGTTACGTTACACGAGACAGGCCCCTTTGATTTTGTTGAACGAACGTTTTAGATGACATGAGTTAGATATACCTATCCATGAAAAAGTAAAAAGCTCATTCCATATGTATAGGTACACTCGACGCCATTTACGGTCGACCACTTTTCGCCCTTATTACTCAGAACATAAGGGTGAAAAGTGGTCGACCGTAAATGGCGTCGAGTGTACGTAGTTATATGCCAACTAGCTACCTATGCCCGTGACTGACAACACAATGTCGTTATTTTCTTCATACAAACTTTACCACCCCTATTAGAATGAAATTTCAAAAAATCACTCCTCGGTGCACTTCTAGGTCACTCAAGAAATATGTTCTCCAAATTTCCAAATCTCCAATTTTCCTATTAGCTACGGTACTACTGTTTTATAGGTCCTTTGTACCTACCTTTGAAATAATATAGAAGATGTACCTACTGTTAAAAACACGCCTGTCATGTTTAAAAGTGAACTAAAAATGTGTTACAAAAGTGATGACTGATATGAATAAGAATTTTTAGCGCAGTTGGGAAAATTTTGTACATCATTTATTTATTATAGGTCCCCGACTGCGCTTAAAAATCACATTCATTCCATTAAACAGGAACTCTACATCTAAATCAGTTCAGGCGTTTAGATGTTATGGTGGAATAAAAAAAATCACAGACACACACACATGAACCCTAAAAATATAACACTCCTTTTGGGCAGTCGTGTAAAAAACATTTTACACCTCGTTAAAAATGTGAACTTGAACGGTCAAATATCCATTTTTGTAAAACAGGTCTTTTAGAATAGGTATATTTTATTCATACTTTCATAGTAAAATGCAGGCAAGAGAAATACCGTTGTCATGTTCCGTAGACTACTATATAGGTTTAGGTGACTATTGTATAGGTACAATATATAAATCTCTTATTTTCGTTTTCAATGTATGTAGATATTATAGCGAAAATAAGATATTTGTCACGAATTTTGTGTTAGAATTCCTTTCGCTAGAAACTTTATATATAACTCTAGGCTGACACAATGGCAAATAGCAAGTTCATGATCTTATGAGTAAAATAAATTAACGTGAATCAAACGGATCAACAACGTTATGGTGACAACAAATTAGCTGAAAGTGAGAACGGTCAGTAATTGAAGCTGCTATAAGTTGGGTATTTGACCTTCCAGAATTAGGTGACCCAGATAATAAAGGTTGTGGCACTAGTCAACAACAACAAAATGACATCTTGTCTATTTTATCATCAATTTATAGAAGCTGTGTTTACATTTTTAAGATATTCATGAAAAACTGTTATCTGGGAAGTCTAACCCCAAAGAGATTTTCGATTTATTTTTAAGAGCATTTTCTGAAATACGTTATCTTATAGTTGATAAGATTTTTGTAAAAAGTTAACTCGAGTGTGAATCTCACCAAATAATAGAATTTTCGAAATTAAAGAATTCCGCAGAAACTGGAAGGGAGAAACTACCCGCAGTATTTCCTACAAAACCCAAGGCATTAGAAAAATATTGCTGTTTTATTCTGCTTTATATTCAAAATATCACCCTGTATTTTCTTCGCCTGAAGATAGTGGCGTCATCTATATGAGTGACTGTTTGTTTGTTTTTGAATTGCACTTTCAAATTGGCCTATCGCCCATAAGAAAATACATAGCAGAGGCATGTTAATTAACTAAGAAAACAACCTGTAAATTATTGTTATTGCTATATTTGTACAGATTAACTGAAAGGTGTATCTGGCTTATAGGTGGTAATAAAATTTATACAATTTGTATAATTTAATAGGTCTCTTACAATTGAGACGAATGGAGTTGGACTGCTTCAGTGCGGTATAGTCGTGCGGCAGCAGAGTGGCAACCGTGCGGGTGTCCTATTTCGCACGGACGCGGACGGTTGCTTTATAGGTACCTAAGGCTCTAGACAATTTGCTTTTCTGTTAGCGTTCACGCCAAACGATAAGCACAAAATGTATGGCAATGACATTACGGAAAACACGTGACTCACAAATGTCATTTCCATACATTTTATCCGTAGCGTTTGACGCTAACGCTAACAGAAAAGTAACTTGTCTAGGGCCTCTACTCGGTTGTTTTTTTACATAGTACCTACTACACCTGCACTGCTGCCGCACGGCAGCAGTCTGGCAACAAACGTCTAAATTGAAAGAGCCCTAATAAAGAAACAAAATTATAAAAGCATATTTCCGAATAAAAAAATTTAAAACTTTTTTGCACATTTCTTAGGTACTGAAAATTATTTTAGTGTCAGATTTATATTATATAAAAATCCATAAAACAAGTGTACATGTTGACATTTAACAAAGTTAGCATAACATAAAAAACAAAGCTAGCACACATGCCTACACCCATTATAATGTATCGCAGACGATAAACACTTGAATATGAAGGGAAGCTCGGCGGCTCTGTGTTGGGAACACGATCTCTACCCTAATGTACTCCTACTGCTTCTTCTATATTAATTATCATAGTTCTCTTCATATTCTACGCGCCACTTTCGGAAATAAGATCTCCAAGAAGGCTCCCAGTGTTGTGTTTCCATGATATACGAGTAACATTATTTTGAGTTTAATAGTTGTAGTAGAGTTTAACTGTAGAAAGAAAGAATTGCACCCACAAAATGAGAAAATCCTAGTGTGTGCAAAGGATTTAAAACCAACGTGTTCTATTCTATATTTCACTCACTCAATTTTTGTTGAGACAAACTAATTTTTCATTAGTTTGTCATAACAAAAGTTTATCGTCTGCGATACATTATAGTGGCTGTGTCATGTGTGCTAGCTTAGTTTTCTATGTTATGCTAACTTTGTTAAGATGTCAACATGTACACTGGACAAACGAATTTAAGTCTCATCCAATTCGTTGTTCCAGTCGACTCAAATAGGCTCACTGCACATCGTATTAGTGTCACTGATGATTAAATGATCTCTTCCATTAGAGGCACACGTAAGCCGGTCCGAATTCTCTACAAATACGCGTGATGTTCGGCTGTACAAATCATATTGATTCGTTCGGGGTGAGTATGTATGACTCATCGACCGCCTATTGGCACGTCTATCATTTTGTTTTGTTTCCTCTATGTTTGCGTGTGTGTGATTTTATTAATAGCTCGCCACTGTTATTTTTAACGCAGTGCAGTCAGTCTACATTCCGATTAGACGCGATAATGTCATGTATTTTGTTTGAGCGAATTCGAAATTTAGGACTAGAAATAAATTGTGAAAGTTGCCATCACTATTTTAGGTGCATAAAAATATAAATAATAGCATATTTAGTAGACGATTAACTTTTTTTTCATTCAACTAAATAGCTCATAAAATCTATAAATATCTGAAAAGAAACCGTATTCTAAGCCAAATCGAATAATGTTTGTAATTAATGTCTAGTGCGCAAATAAACGGTAGTAAATTCTCAGCACGTTGTAAAAATATGTATGTGTGTAATTAAATAAAACAAGAACAAAACAAAGACAAGGGTATTCTATTGTTAATATCCGTTGACTAATTACACGACAATTGTATCAATATGACGCCATCGCTTTGGCAAGCGATCAAACAAAACCCCGTGAAACAATTAAGTACTTGCACTGAGTTGCACATAAACAGTTTCTTGTACTTTTTGACAGGACGATTCGTACTGTTATATTTTTACAAGTATGTAGGCTAATGTAGGTATGTGTGACATGTGTGTAATGCGTTTCACGTAAGAGTTTCCTTCGACGATATATTGGGTCCCCGTCTGTCAATCTGTTCAGGTCTTAACGTCCTATATTTTTTAGACGTATATTTTTTTTACGTGTTAAAGTAATGCTTAGGACAACAAAAAGTGGTGAACGAGAATTTTTGCTGAAAGAAAACTTTTAATACAGTTTAAAACGTTGTAACATATTGATATTCAGGGGAACCAACATAGCATCGAATGGAACTCTTATGTGAAACACACAATAGGTATCTAGTATACTTATATAAATCTGAATTTTCAATAATGTATCTTTCTTTATTCTTTATTGTACACATAATAATATTTATACATAGTTTTATATTGATATGGTATGTACAAAGGCGAGCTTAACTCAAAAATTGAGTTTTCTACCAGCAAACCTTTGAGCGATAGAGAGAGGTTTTCTGTCATTTTACTTAGTTCTAACAAAATAGGTCAAAGTAGGTACTATCTCTAGTAGAGAAATGAACTGATGCATAAGTTATTGAAAAAGTGAATTATTAGGAGAATAAAATTATAGAGATTGATTATATGAGATCATGTGCTTAGGCAAAACATTATTGTATGATTATAATTTTCAACGGTCATATATTACAGGGCAGAGATTTTTTCTCGTACACAAATTTCTTACTGCACATTGGTGAATGGCGATTTTAAACTAGGCTTCAGAATATAATTAAAAAAACCCGAACATTATTCTTAAATAATGTTCGTTTTTTATTTCTATTCTTTAATGTACACAAAACAAATGTACCTAACAAACGCCGTCCAGGAAATTATGCAATCCACTTTAATTTTAATGATTAGGCATTATTTATAATTTTAAAATGTTGAATGAAATAATGAAAATAAAAAATATACACAGTCTGTACACAATAGTGAAAGAAGAGGTATTCAGTAATATTTCATCTAAAGATAATGTTGCGGGCGAAAACAATGTGAAAAATAATTAACATTCTTTAAAAATAACTCCTGCTTCCATGTTTTGATACCCAGTTGGTATTTTTAAAGAGTTATATATTATAAAGAAGAATAATATATTTGTCTTCCGAATCTTTCAAAAAGTTTAAAAATAATTTGTCCTGAAAGACATACTCAGGAATTTGGAACAAATGCTGAATGTAAACATAGAATTTCAAAGTCATCGGCTTTTTGTTATTCAGCAAGTTGTAAGGTTGACAGTATACAGAGTAAACAAGTTGCCAAAACAACAGACCCTTTTTTAAAACGATCATTTCATCACACTGGGCAGCTAATGTGTAGTATTTACCATAGCGATACCCTTATTTCTCAAGCAAACATTCTAGACTTCTTATTACTGGAATTTGGACAAAATAGTATGTAACTATGGTTGCCAATTTTTTTTACAAATACAATTGAGGATATTTCCTGTAAAAATGTAGTAGATAGCGACAAAAAATAGTATACGTATATTAAATTAATATTTTATACTTTAAAGGAATATAGTTTTTACTGCTTTGAGTGTTTATTTTGTTAGTTTTGTTTTACGGTTAAATATTTTGAAATGTTGTATTTTTTTTAAATAAGGTAGGTAGTTAGACTCGTAATATAGTAGGATACTATATTACTAGGATAGTAAGATACTATATTCCTACTTATAATATAGTAGGTACCCATCCTACTAGGTATATTACGAGTTGGCGTCCCTATATATATGTGACAGAGGACCTTAATTTTTTATACTCTTTCCCTTTATAATCATGTTAATATAACCTTGCCCTCGATAAATTATTTTTAGGGGCACTCATCATTATGGGAATGTAGTCTGGCATTTCCTTGTTTTTTACTACTTACTGTGCGAGAAACTGAAGAATTATTTTCAGTATTACGGTGTGGGATGACGGTATAGAAATATGATAAAAGAGAAGTAAGGAACAAGTAGGTACACCAGCCGTCTATTATTAACATTTATTTAGTTATATGACCCTTAGTTAAGGGGGATCCGTCAAGGTAGCCCGTGAAATTCAAAATTACTTACGTTTTTTGCAAATTATACCGCTGTTTATCGTTGTTTGTTGATAAAAATTCAATACGCGACAATAATATAGGTACTTATTTACTAAATAATAAATTAATAGGTATTATTATCGATATTATATTAAACTAGGATGCGTCGCAATGCCCATATTTTTTATCAGCAACCTTCCTCGGCTTCCCCACAATAACTGTACATAGTTCCAAGCCAATCGGATGGATGGTATAGGAACTTTTAAGGGACAAAGAAACAAACATTCATTTTTATATGTTTATGTAGATGTTCCCCGCGGTTTCACCCCATAGCTCCTAAGGGCGCCTTTAAATTAGAGGCGTTAGTGAGCGCTGCAGTGGCGCCACTGTGATGCGCAAGCCGCGCCACTACTAATTTTCATACAATTTCTAGAAGCGCAGTCGCAGCGCCACTAGCGTGACACAACTGCGCTTCCAGAAATTGTATGAAAATTAGTAGTGGCGCGGCTTGCGAACCACAGTAGCGCCACTGCAGCGCTTACTTACGCCTCTAATTTAAAGGCGCCGGTCGTAGCGTGATGTTACCTATTTATCCTATACAATTTATCATGAATCTGGCTATCTTATACAAAAATACATTTTCGAACCCGACTGGTTCCAGGGATTCGCTAATCCCTGGAACCAGTCGGATTCGAAAATTAATTTTTCGTTCAAACAAACTCTTCAGCTTTATAAATTAGTATAGATTTAGGTAAGGAAAATACGACTATTTTGTGAAGATATGACGACTTTCCTCAAATATAATTTCGTGAGCTATAAGTACCTGTATTGATGATTTTTATTTAGTAAATAATTATGTAGCTAATCATTACTGTCACGTTTTGCATTCTTATCATCATAATACATCATAAAACAGCTCTGAAATTTGCAAAAAAACAATAAATTATGAATTTTGTGGGCTACCTAGACGGATACGCCTTATTTTAATTTTGAGCGTGTGTCAAAGAAGATTGTATCAAAAAGTTGATGGATGTTGGTAGTAGATTCAGCCGTCCACCAATCATTGTATGTAGATCGGAGATAAAGCGGTACACACCAAAAGAAAGGTAGTAAATTAGGTATCTAATAAGCACATAACAGATAATTCTTCTATTCTGTACTAATAAGCCATACACTAAATCAGAACAAAATTGCGACAATTCGAATCAGCTGTAATAAGTAGCAATAGAAATCCTTACTCTCATTAAAATTATTTTTTTTATTTCTGACAAAAAAAAATCACTTGTTCCGTACTTATATATTATTTTTACGGTTTCGGATGATTTTCGCTACGTCCTTACCCTTACACGTAGGTATAATGTTTAGGTTCTCAATCACGGCTTTATGAATTAAGAAGGTGTCTGTAATACCGGCTTATTGACCCTCACAATAATTCTATGTACTCATCTACTCCAACAGAACTTAACAAAAGTCTGTAGCTATCCATAATGGATTAATTTAATAAGATCACGAATTATGACAAGAGTAATCAATTCATCCTAATGTACCTATGTATTATGTTACACTCTTCTTGAAGAATAAGACACCTTAGTAATTAATGTCAGATATATTGCTTCTTAAGGGTAGATGAAACACTATCATAATATCTACGATATTTAGTTTATGTATTCAATTATCAAGCTAATAACTGCGTAGAATCTCTCGTTATAATGGATTTGAGCTTCGTTAAAGCCCAAGACATAATACAATAAAGTCACTTACATTCAATGATGTAGTTTAAATACCATTGCTTACATTACCTAGTTTGTCGTTTACTTCAATCATTTTAATTGGATAATTTGAATTTACAAACATACACACATACATGATACGCGCGAAAAACATAATCCTTCCTTGGCAGTCGGGTAAAAAGCCCTTCAGATATTAAAAAGTAGCGGTATAAAAAATGTTTATCCATGGTTGTAACACTGTGCGGTCAGAAATCTGTCTGATGGTGATCAAGGCTTCCTTGGCCGTAAATTGTAGCATACACTCGTTCATCTATACTAATATTACAAAGCTCAAGTTGTTTGCTGAGTTTGTTTGTTTGTTTGAACGCCCTAATCTCTGGAACTACCAGTCGGATTCGAAAAATTCTTTTTGTATATGATAGCCAAATTCGTGAGGAATAGTACAGGCTATATAAAATCACGCTACGATCCTTAGAAACCGAGTAATGGGGGTGAAACCGCGGGGATCAGCTAGTATACACCTTAAAATGTAATACTAACCCGACGGTGCCATTGCCGAGGTTCTGCATGTGCTTGGTGAGCGTCTCCGTGATGTTCTGTTGGGAGTACAACCCGATGGGCGAGTTGAACTGTTTGTGTACTATCTTCGGGCCGGTGGCCATTTTTGAGTCGTTCGTTCAGCGCTGGAATGATAGAAAATATTGTTTTTATTAGTCTAATTATATTGTTAAGCATGTTACTGTTAAGTATGAGTTGCTCTTTGCAAGATTATGGACCTGTCTTAAAGAAGTTATCGCCCTTTAAGCGAACAGCTTTACTTAGCCACGCATCATACGTAGCACTTGATGATTTTTCAATTTTCCCTTGTTTTTTGTTAATGTATTAACTGATTCATTTTCATAAGTAGATATTTAAAAAACATAACTTTCAAAGATAGGTACTACCGCATTTTAAATCAGATTCAACGTTTAACTGCAGTCTTGAAAGCATAATAAAATTTACGATGCATGCAGACATTCGAAAATACATTGGTTTATGACCCAAGAACAGATACAGATGATATTGTAGCTAATAAACACATCATTTTGTTAGATTAAGTATACTTAGGTATTAATAGTATAATAAATTTCAATAGAACTTGCTAAATAGGTGTACAAACTTTCTATACAACTTAATCAAATTTTGACAATTTGCCATACTGATATTATTAACATAGTTCGCAAATTCTATTGAAATTAAGATTAGACTCAATTAATTAATGATTAGTTCTGAAAGCATTGTAATCTTACTAAAATATATTATTGTGATGAAAATCCAAATTTTCGTCTGTGCCTAATTGTATCAATCAAGCTGTGTGCTAACATTATCAATTTACGCCCTTACTTTTAAACGCCTCTTAACTTTAACAACTAATTAAATATACAGCTATCCTTGTCATTAATTTGTATGACAATGAATAGAGATGATAATTGACATAAGAGCTGTAATCAGCTGTATAATTTAATCATCGTCTGTAAGTAAGAGGATTAGTGTTTACCAAAAGCCTTTTAGATTGCAAGTTGAAAAATCAGAACAAACTCGTAGTTTACTAGCTCATTTTGTTAACCTAAATATACGACTATTTATCCCAGGACGCATATCAGAAAAATTAGGATGACAAATTTTATCCTTCTCATGAGATAATTTTATTACACTCTCGGAAGATTCACGCCTCGGGGTTGGCGTCGGAGCACCTCGTGTTATTGCGTTTTTATTAGCCGAGCCACCGCCAACGACGGCTATCATATTTTTTCCGAATAATGTGCTGGAGACAGCCAGCTTTGTGCGAATGAGATTTCAATACTAACGTCTTCGGTGCAGAATATTGTACTATTGATATACGAGGAAATGCGTTATCTACTTGTGTTTGTTTTAATTTATAATCATGAATGTTTTCCTTATAAATTTTGGAAGATATTTATCTACTAATTGATGCGTAATTAGCATCGAATAATGTGGCAAAACAAATAATCCATCGTCTGTAAGGAATCGTCCGTCATTGGATTTATTTGTGTACAAGTGTCGTTGTAATTGCGAAACGGACGCGGAAGACGGCTCTCAAACACTGCGTCAGATACTGCTCTAGAATTAGTTTATTTCATGTTACCGCATCGCGGGAAACAACATTATATTTCCGCCAACTTACGCGCACAATTTAATTCATTCTGTTTATGTTCTTCAATGTGATTTGTCCTAGACTGCAATTTACGTTACGGATAATATTACTAAACCTGTCTGTTTTTATTTTCCTGCACTACTTATTTTTGTTTATGAGTAGGTAAAATTCTCGACATATAAACTAAGCTCAGTATATTGTTTACATAATTTGCGGTGGTGGGGGCCTGATGTCCTAAGATACAGGCCTCGGCTTAGTTTAGGCATCAGTCTCCCACAAATTATTGTATTTTGTAATTAAATTGTGTTGTAAACTGCTGTACCTATAAAAATATTTTTTTACTATTAACTTACTTTGAACTCTCTGTGATAAGAGATTTATATAAATGTAAAACACACATAAAATTAATATTTCATTTGTCGTTCGTGTTCCACTAATAAACTACCACTTCCCACTTGAAATTACGCAAGGTTATACCTACAACACAGTTGTTCTGTACCTGGTAAAGTTCCAGCTACTAAACAAATATAATAATACTAAAAAAAAATCTGTGAAAACAGTGTAGTTTCTAAAAAAATACCTATTTAGTTAGGTATATTATGAATTGAAATGAAATTACTTGAAGTGTATCGGAATAATATTATACCATTTGATAAAATGTATGTTTAAAAGCGTGTGTTGTTACGTCTGAAAATGTTACGTTTCATTATTAGGAATATCATTTCAAATTCGTTTTAATTAATAACAAGAAATATCACTTAGGTACATTCAATTAACTAGAGATTGATTTGATCAATATTATTGGAGAAATGAAATCAAAGCAGAGATCATACACCATACAGAAACGAATGTATAATAAGTATAAATATAGAGCATGTAGGTACTTACTCGTATTAAAATTCATGTTAAAACTGCAAATGCGATTGGTTTAAGCCTCAGATCACAGAAAAGGATTGCGAAGATGAAAGGTAGGTATGTCGGCTATTACTAATGCATGTTGAATATTGACTCGGTCTGTGTATTCGTTTACAATCAGCGTATTATTGCTGCATTTCACATGTTAATTTTATGCCTGTAATCTGGAAATCAGCTGTATTGATTTCGCTGTCATGACAAATTGAGACTTTAGTTCCTTATAAATTAATTTATTATAAACTTGTATAAAACATAGTTGACATTTTTAATACAGTTTTATGTCCAGAAAGTAAACTAGAATAAGTAGCGCTTTTATTGTCTCTTAAAAGTGCAAGGTCTGTGTCGCTGGTAGTCTCATAAAACTACTTGCTGCCATCTCAAAGACAGTTCTAAGAAATACTGTTACTTTGATACTTTGATTGAAACAACGAGAGTCATGATTGCATTACAAACAATATCTGGTTTACGTAAAGTTAGAGAATGTGTGTAGGTGTAGGAAAAATAGTTCGTTATCTCCATGCCGCGCAAGATGCGATATTTAATGTGAACAGTGAGAGGTGTAGTCTATTTTCGTTCTGGACTCCTTGCCCGCATGCGTAATAAATATTTGCGCGCTTATTTTCGGAATTATAAATTCGAGATAACTGTTATTCACAAGAGCGAAACAACACTTACATTTTTTGTTACCTGTACAAGTGTACATAAATATAAACATTAGTTACATAAACTGCTTTAACTATTTTCAACGGTTTGAAATTATTACTATGACGTTAACGGTGTCCTGTAATGCAAGTAATAATTTATTAAACGGACACAATGTTATGGCGTCCTTGATAGGGGAGACAGTAAACATTAAAAATATTTTGATAGTTGGAAGGTCAATAGAGATGTTTATAGCAGGGCGAGGTTAACAATACCGTCATCAAGGCTGAAAATAATCCACTCGTATAATTCAGACCGTCTGATGTATAAGAATAAGATTCTATTCTAATAACATTGTGTCACAAACAGAGTTTTATTGCGAATATAATCGGATTGTGATTAGAATCAATCGCAATCCGAAGGGTTGCAATTTATTTTAATCAACAAAGCGTTATGAACATTGAATATTAATAAAATATAAAAGTAGCTTTACTGATGAAGGAGGAACAAATACCGATTCTCGTGACCAGCCAAAACATTACAGCGGCCGCTTGAACAGAACGCGTTATTTCAGTCACATGAAGTCACGGCGAATTATTTTTGTAACTAAACACCTTGTTCATGAAGTTAGTCATGGATGTCGAGGTCGGCAGGTGATTAGTCTCGAAAAAAAATACACGGACATTCGTAAGCTTTTATTAGTGCAAATGTTATATGAAGCAGTGAGAAGCGTTGCTTTTTAGTATTTATACCTTGTGCGGCGTTCAGATTCGTGCGAGCGGCGGCGATGCCTGTCTCTAACTGAGTCCGCGGTCGGCGCCCGCCCACTGCCTGCGCACGAGTCTGGAAAATGGACGCCCCTCACCTGCAATGTTTCAGCAATCACGGTTATGTTGTTTGATGATCATATCGACGTGTATAAGTCGGCCAATTGAAAGTATCGGGTGATTCATACTTCGGCACATGATTTATGAATCAGTACCTATGCATGCTGAACGCAGACGTAAATAAGTGTGCACATGTGCAACAACTATAAAAATGTATCTATGTATTTGATTATAACTACTTAATTCACTTTTAGAAAACAAAACGCAATTGAAACAAAAATTAAAATAAAATAAAAAAATACTTAAAAAATCTTGTTACAGTTTACTGTTCAATATACCTATTCAATTTGCGTGGCTAATATTTTAAATTGATACTATTTTGTTTGAAATAAACAATCACTGTCTCACCTGGTATAAACAAACAAAGGTCCACACAAGTCCTTGAACTTAAACTTCGCACAGTAAACTGACAGAGAGTTAGCGATCACTGATAGCCGCGGCTTCCAGCCAGCGAATGACTCCCTTGCTCCACCGTATAGTCCGGAATTTTATCTAGTTTACATCAACTATTTTTAGTCGGCCTTATATTAAAGTTGATGAATAAATTATAATTTCCTGTCCACCCTTTTCTATCTAATCTACGCGAATGGCTCCGAAGTAGTCATTGTCTAGGCTATTGAACTTCATTTTCCGGAAATAGCGAATATGTTTTATATGTATGTTTTCTTAGTATGATAGGTACTGATACTGCTAATAGACAGACGTGGATTTATTTGTACAGAATACCTTATTTCTTCGAGATAATTTAATAAGTGCACTAGATCAAATTTTAGTTCGTGCCCTATGTGTACCTATAATTTCGGGTCAAGTTGTGGAATTTTTTTTTTCATAATTTACTACTAATCTATAAAGCAAGGTAATAATTAGGATTAAGACTTCGCATACGTCTCTAGGATACAAAGTAGGATCACAAATGAGGCGGTGAGAGCCAGAGTGGCCTATTATTATCAGACACAATTGAAATCAATCGTGTCTAGAAATGATAGGCCACTCTGGCTCTCACAGCCTCAAATTATTTGGTGTATAAATTCCCAACAATTTGCTTAGACTCAATGTCGAGGCATAAGAGCAGGACCAAAAAATAAAGAAACTATTAACTTTCATTTAATTGAGAATACCTAAGTGAAGGTTAAGATTCCTATTTTGTTGTAATCAGCCCAATTATCTTAGACATATATCTACATGTCCTACATATTCATAAACAATAAAATATAGGTATCTAAGTAGGTAATCAAATATCAAACTTTTATATTTCTTTGCGATTAATTAATAAAGCCTTGACGTTAAGAAATGACAGAACACTAATATAATTCAGGAAAACATTAAAGGGCTTTTACATTTCGTCACCTGTCTCGCTCGCACAAAACCGTATTTTTAAAGAAAGTTAAATGAAAGATGCATTTTTGAAAATTTATTCTTTTAATGTTTTAGATAATAGTATTAATTTAACAGGTAATTAATAAAAACACATTTCTACTGTGTCATCTAATCAATCTAGGAGCAGAAGTATTAACCTATATAGGTAACTGCTCCTAAATTAATTAGATGGCACAGTAGAAATGTGTTTTTATTAATTACCTGTTAAATTAATACTATTAAATTATATAAAACATTACCTATAAGAAATTTTTTTTCAAAAATGAATCTTAATACGGTTTTGTACGAGCGAGACAGGTGACAAAATGTAATAGCCCTCTTAAAATGTTTGGTGTTGTAATTAACATACCTATAAAGATTTTTTTGCTTTCCGATAAAAATAAAAAAGTACCACCTTTTAGATATTCTATGTTGTTTCAAGTTTATTTAGATATTACCTTGCCGATTTATGGATACATCCGACTTCGTCTGATACCCACGAGGGCAATTAACACGGAATGTATTAAAAAAAATGATTTTATTCCCATTCCCAGCCGTTGTTATTAAAACAAATAACCGTTTGCGAGGTATGTGGTACCCCACAGAGATTGTAGTGCCGTAGTATCTATTTCAATGTGTTTGTGCATAATTATTCTCTTGCCTGTATATGAATTGTAAGTATATGTTGATATAAATATATATAAAGGACAATGCCGGGGGCCATACCAATTTGTGCCGCGGAGTGTTACAATCAACAGTGAGTTTAATGTACGATTGTAAAAAGGTTTGCCTTTTTCACCTGGGGGTGGGCAGAAACTACAGAACGCTACGTGCTACGAAATCCTTACATATTCCTTCTACTTGCTGATACAAATATTATTAAAATAAGTGTTTTTGATCTCCTATATGTAGCTATCAAATAATTATACAATATAGCAGTTTCAAATAAACACAGCTTACGAGTATATTATGATTATCTTGGACAATTATAGTTCGACACACTCTACGGCCAAGACACTCGGCTGGATCTAGTTCAGTATAATATCTGTGTTTATTTTGAATTTTATTGTAATTGTTTCAAAGCGTCGGAGCTTCGCCTTGGACGAGAAATGTTTAGGTAAATATAAGCAGAGTCACGGACAAACATTATAAATTTGAAAATGTGGTCAAGAGCACGTCATTGACTTTCGTCGTATACTCATACGACAGAACTGGTAATGTGTTTTAATAATTATTATTTTGGTAAAATTAACAAAAATCTAGTGAGTTCTAAACTTCTAACGATTCTAAATATAAAGATATGATACCTATTAAAATAATTTTGTATGCACTTAGATATTCATTTATTTGAAAGGTATATATTTAACCGCTACTAATGTCGTTCCGTGTCGAGTATGCACTCGTAGATAATTTAATTAGTGTGTAACTATAGTAGAACTAAAACACTAGCGGAAGGTTGCACACTGGCATTGTAAGCCATTAGGAGGAAAAGTGGGGTTCGTCTTTGTGGATGGCATGATCTATACACCGCTGTCAATTCGGCTGCATGTCCACTGGTCATCGTGAATGGTTGAAAATCACCCCACTGCCACTGCTCCTGCTCCCGTTTCCGCCCCGCTGCTGTCGCTGTACCTCTGAGTGAACGGGGCGTCGTGAACGGGCCCTTATAAATAAGTTACAAGTTGCATTCTAAATTATCTGTAGGTTAATTAAATAATTATTTTGGCACGGTAATGCACATGTACCTACTAGTCACTTTTCAAATGAAGTACGAGTATAAGTTCTGTAAAATTCTGAAAATTGCTTATTGCTAGCTAAAACTCTTTCATCCATTTAATTCAACCCCAGTGCTCTACTTTTGCCATCAGATTCTGGTCGACCTATAATAGCTATTTATTTTACAGTTAATTTATGTGACGGTCTTCAAACCAAGCGATTGCCTATATCTGAAGAGCTAGAGTAAGAACGAACGACTTTCGAGACCATGACTGTCCGCGACGTGCAATAGAAATAGTAGGTAGGAGGTAAATGACGAGATTCCAATTCCTGAACATTTTTCATGTATGTTAATAAAAAGATTTCTATTTTCGGCCAGGCACAAATAGTCGGACAGGTGTGTTATACGTAACAGGTCGGTGTTGCGAGAGGAATGGTTCCAAGGTCGATGTATGATGCATTGCGAGCCAGTCTTATGAATCAACGTGATGCAGTGACATGATATATTGATGACATGATAGCTTTTATTTTCTCGTTTGAAAAAAGTAAAAGAAAAATCAGTTTTTTCAATATTCGCTGTAATAACGCCATTAAAGGCGGTCAGGTGTTCCGTAAGTATTCTGCGTCTGCAAACTTTAACGATTTCTCTAACGAACAACACAGATGTTGCCATTAACTGCAATAAGACTATTAGTTGGTATAGTTTTTAGAAATTAGGTATATCAAAGGTTTATATTAGGTAGGTATCTACCACGGAGGTATCTACCTATTGTTTATACTTATTAGTGTTTGAAGATTAAAAACTAGCTAATATTTTTATTTTATCCATCTATGTATCTGACAAAGGATATTAGACGTTATAGGTAAAATGTAAGTCTAGAGACTTACATTTTTAATAGGGTTAAATTAAAATAACTATTGGCTTCGAATATTTTAGATAAAATTTCGAAAAAGTTATCCATTTTTGTTGTCGACTCTACTTGCATGAAAAAAAGTATTATGAGTAGGGTTGCCATCATTTTCAGGAACCAATACGGGACGTTTTAATATTTCGATTACCAATTAATATAATAATTCAAGGTCGAAACGAGCGTTTCAACTACACCAAGCATGCATAATAATAATTATATACACATAGTAAAAGACAAACCACGCATCTTTTGACCTCAACCGTAGCTGACATCAAAAGTATCAAATCTATACGTACAATATATATTTTACTAATATTATATATGTGAAAGTTTGTGAGGATGGATGTATGTGTATATGTATGGATGTAATTCTTTCACGCAAAAACTACTGAACGGATTTTGATTAAACTTTACAATAATATAGCTTAAACATCAGAATAACACATAGACTACCTTTTATCCCGAAAAACGCGGGCGAAGCTGCGGGTGAAAGCTAGTAATATTATATATGTGAAAGTTTGGATGGATGGATGGATGTTTGTTACTCAATCACGCCAGAACGGCTGAACGGATTTGGATGAAATTTGGCACATAGATGTTAATCTGGAATAGCACATAGGTTACTTTTTATCTCGGAAAAATGTACGGTTTCCGTGGGATAGATTTGTAATTTCCACGTGTACTAAGTTGCGGGCAACAGCTAGTAGGTAAATCATAAAAGAAAATGTAAATCTAAGATTGTTGCGCCCCCGCATCTCCCTCCTGCCTGTCGCTTGCGCTACTCAGCTTCGGGCCATTTTCGTATTTTATTGAAATTGAAGAAAAACGGGACAAATACGGGTCCTGTTGGTAACAATGCGGGACTCGAAGGTCAAATTTTACGGCGACGGTCCCGTATACCTATAGGGGACGTATAAGAACCCTAATTTATAGGTCCTTTGACGCACAACTTTTGACTGCCACCATAATTATTCGTATTCCATGAGATGAGTTGTGAAATAAAAATGAAAATCGTTGTGACTGCATCATAAGCTCGGTCGCAACAAGTGCCACTTGTGACTTTTTCTCACAGTTCAATAATATGTCTTTGCTACGCAGTACTTACAGATATTTTATTATTAATGTACCAGTTGACAAATAAAAACTGCCATGTCGTTGAACCATATATAAAAATACGCTTGTTTTAAAATAGAAAGAAAAATTATGTGCCAACTATAAATTTATCTTTTCGCGAAATTCTGAAACAACGATTGATTGCAGTGAGTTGTTTTTTAGAGATTTATACATAATTATATTCTCACTTAAAAAAAATAGAGTGTAGAAGGCTATAATCATTAGAATATAATATTTGGTGTTAAAGTATGAAGTTGCCGTTTAAATGTATATTTAAGCCGTCTACATTAAAACGGCAACTTCATACTTTACTTTTTTTGCACATGCATTTAAAACATTTCATATGTTAGGGAATTATATTATATCCAATATTGGTATATTTTATTTTACCGAATATACACACGTGTATATTTAATTTAAAATAAGTATGTAGAGAAAAAGTTAAAACACTAAATTCACTCACGTTTTTATAGATACCACGACTTAGAACGTGCAGTGCAAGGAACACGGAAAATAGAAAAAAAGTAGCTTCATAAAATAAGCGTAGGAGGGAAACTGAATAAGTTAAGTTAGTATTTGTCCGTATAAGGTTTTATATCGAGTTACTATTATTTATAACCAAACCGTAATAATAACTAGGTACTGTTTAATTTATAATGAACAGTGACAGTATAGTGTTCCTAAACACTCAAATTTTAATGTCAACTAACTCGTAAGTGGGGATAGTTTAATATTCGACAATGTTATATTCAAGTTAATGTTACTTAATAAAGAAGTTCGTGAAATTTATTAAGGGTATGATAAAGAAATACAACAGGTTCACCGATCTGTATTTAAATTTAAAAAGAAAAATAAACTCCTTTCCAAGAATTGTTTGTTATTAAAAATTTAACATGGCTGCCACGTAAACTCTGCTACGTGACGCTAAAAAACTTTACTTAAACATAGAGGATCATGTACACTAGAGAAGTCTGATGCATCATTTTTGTGAAAAATCCTTGTACGTATCATAAAGTAAAAAAACTATTTTTTAGACCCCAATTTTTTTTTATACTGCGACTCCCTTTACATGTTGTAATTTTTTTCCGACGTCCTTGTAAAAAAGAAGATGCGTGTAGCTCAAGATTATTTTATCAAAGAAAACTCCAAAGAATGCAGAATCTTAATAAATATTATTAACTAGAAAACCGATTTGCAACGCTCCTGGGACAGCATCCCAACGCCCCGGGGCATCGCGACGCACAGTTTGGGAACCTCTCCGTCTTAGAATTTTTTTTTTTTACAGAAATATAGGTATCAACATTGTGAATATCCACAAAATACGAATTATTAACATTGCAATGTTGTGTAAGCAGTCTAAAGTTAAAAAAATCACCCAATCCACTAACTAAAAATTTACACACGATCTAATAATAGAATAGGTACCTACCTAAGTATTAATGAATAATTCATCGGTGTAATTGTCAGAACAATACAATTAATATTTCAGAGCGGCGAACAACATTATCAGGTAATATTATATTATCGATTGGAAGTGGAAGGAGCGTGTCGGTGACACATTGACAAGTGTTCTTCCTTATAAGATATTATCTGCAGGCAGCCCTGCTGCGATTGCGTGCAAACTCACTTCAAAATGCTCTCGATACCTTTACTTGCAAGACGTTGGAATATTGCATAACATCGTTTGGAGTCTGTTTTGTCTTGAGGAATTTGTAGTAAAAAATAGAATTTCACTCGTCATGGCAAAGATATGGTGTTGAATTGGACATACTTGATACCATAGAAATTTAAATAATAAGTCAATAGAAATGTCATCTACTACATCTTACTGCCAGACGCGTGTCGCCGGTTCGTCGTCGATGTCGTTGAATCCAATCCAATATAAATTAAACTTAATTCCGTTCACATATGTCACATTATTAAACGTGCGTTCTCGATGTTGTGGTGTCGTGTAAGTAAGGCATCGTCCTAATAGAACGCGAATGCGCGATCATCGTAAGTTCGCGCGAATTTTACGTACCTACGAACGCGCGATCAAACATATTGAACTCGAATAGGTGTCCCAACTGACAATCGCAAGACGCGGTTGCGCGACTCAAATGTTTGTAAATCTATTCGCGCGAACTTAGGCCTCCCCCACATTGGGCGTGCGCGTTCCTCCGGCGTTTGAATGACGCGAACGTTCACGCACGGCGGCGTTCGCGTCGTTCACACGCTGGAGGAATGCGCACGCCCAATGTGGGGGATGCGTTAGTCCACTGCCCTAGTCCACGGTCGCTCTCTCGCTGGCGTCGTCAATTCGCGCGATGATAGGACACCAGTTTTTGCTATCGCGCGAACACGCGATGGTCGCATCGCTTATCCGCGCGATGATCGTGCATTCGCGTTCTATTAGGACGATGCCTAACACACCTCGTGCCTTACATAATTTGCTCAAAAGCGGCGACAAGGTCACGTGCCTTTGCGACTTCTATTGACTTATTATTTAGATTTCTGTTGTTGATACCATTTTCATTTTATAGACTAAAAGTAAGCTCATTCATTAAACACGTTAAGTCCGAGTCATCACACTAATAATATAAATGCGAATGTTTGTGTGAAATGGGGATGTGTGTGTATGTTACTCCTTCACACTGAAACTGCTCGTCGGATTTGGATAAAATTTGACAAAGAGCTAGTCTGGGACCTGGAGAAACACAAAAGCTACTTTACATCTATTTTTACGCAAACAAAGTCGCGGGCAGCGGCTATACATATAGTATATCATATATTAAAAAGGTACATAACATAATATTCTTTCATGCGATCTCTGCTTACTTTCTTTGAACTTCTTATCGTTGTTCGTCAAAAGCGGGCGTCAAATTTTAATAAAGCTTGAAAATTCCACAAGTTTTAAAAAAAGTTTATAGTATAACTTTACACGTTTGCCGAGTGCTAAAAAACTCTGCTTTATTTTGTTTTATTTTGATCTGTCTATACTATAAAAGAAATAACACAGATGCGAAATTATTGCATAGGCATATTAACCCACTAACTACGGCAAACAATCGCCATTCTGGCATAGTTACTATTTTTTAATGTTTGCGCATGTTTCTAGATACTTAACGATTTCTTTACATGCCCTGATTTCGATCCTTAGGCATAAAATGATGGTAGAAATTTTGGATAATCGGTTGTATGTATGATAAATTGATAACACTACGGGCCTACCTTAGGTCTGTTGGTCCTTCGATAAGAGAACGTACCGAGTGTAAAGTAAGTTTAGGCCCGGGCCCGAAACATGTATAGGTAGTCTATTATTAAGTTTTTTTTTATTTTAATTACATGGGCTGAGTTCCAGAACGTTTTCCGTTTTCATTTTATGTTGTCTCTGTATAACTGTCGTTTAGGATAGGATACTCCTCCGGATTCGATCGCTCATTCTCATGAATTCCTCTTTCGCATCTGAAGTCGGAAGTCTGTTATTTAGTAATTGGACTGGTAGTCAATCTCTAGTTTCTAATCAATTGTTTTTTATCCAAGAGAGAGTGGGTAAATCAACGACTTTATTTTTTTGTAGTGTATGATGTTTGAATATGTTTACTGTTTAAAAGTAGGTACCTACTAATTCATTCGTTCATAAATTAATTTATACTGATTTCTCATTCACCTTAAGAATAATAATTATACCTCAATGACAATAAAGTTGACTTCATAATTCCAACATTATTCATCGACATTTTCTGTTGACTGTACGTGACGTCTGCATAATTTAATTTAAAAACAATGTCTAAAAAGCGTAGGTATTTCATGAATATTATAAAAATTAATATTATCTATGTATTCGCGTTAAATAGATATTAAAATCTGCCCGTAAAAGCGATCACAGCTAAGAGTTGAAGAAACGAGAAACTAATCAAAAAAGATATGCCGATGAACTTAGATTGTCTTGTAATTTATGTTAATCGAGGCTTTAAAACACAATGGCCCAGTCTTCAGTACACTTCAAAGTTCTTTACCCCTTTTATAGAGGACAACCCTAATACTCAATAAGTACTCGTGAAGAGATTCGCTGCCTTTAGGAGATCTTTGATTTTTTTATAGGGTTCATAAATGGCTGACGAATACCGAACTTTAACAAATCAGAGTGTATCGAATCCTAATGTCAGTTAATTAGGTATGATTAGTATTGAGTATATTATAATAATAATAATCATATCCGATAAACTAAATTAGTATATTTACTTCCTCGCTGTGCGCAGGCGTAGCAACTTTAGTTTGAACTAGCTGTGCCCGCGACTCCGTCCGCGTGGAAGTCGGAAAATAACGCCATAAAACGGTGCGGTGGCGCACTGAAAATCACGGTGCCGGCGCCGCAACGTGGTGATGTGACGAAGCCCTAATACATGTTACTATTTCTTGATTTGAAATCAATCACTTGTGTATAAACCATCACTCCTAAGGATAAGAGAGATTTTAATGAAAAATGCAGTGATAGCCTTGTGGTATAACCATGCGCCTCCCACGGCGAAGATGCGAGTTCGATCCCGGGGCACGCACCGCTGACGTTTCAAAGTCATGTGCGTATTAGAATTAACTATCACTTGCTTTAGAAAACATCGTGAGGAAGCCTGCATGCCTGAAAGTTCTGCATAAAGTTCTTGAAAGTGTGTGAAGTCTGCCAACCCGCACTTGGCCAGCGTGTTAGACTATGGTCTATCCCCTCTCATTCTGAGAGGAGGCCCGTGCCCAGTGCCCAGCATTGGGACAGTTTTTAAACAGCGCTGATACTTTGATTATTTTTAAATAAAGCCCTGATACTATTATTGTAATTACATTGACATAAATATGAAGTTTGATTTATTGCATTTATTAGATTAATGACAGGTCTCTGCTGCCAAACAACGACACAATACTCTTTAGTGCCACTGACCAAGTGATGCCGAGTCCACATAATAATATGCATTATTTTTCCCGATCGGACAAAAACCGACTCGAGATGGAACGGACCGTATCGCGTATCGTATCGAACCGTGTATCAAGACCGCCGCGTGTCATGATTACGTATCACCACTCGCATGATACGCGTCGGCGATACAGATACGGTGATTGGATTAAACAAATACATTATGTGGACCCGGCATAATACATGTTAGCAAAGTTACTCCGGGCTGATAGATTTTTTGTAATAACTTTTGATAGAATGGACCGATTTTAATGAAATAAAGACTAAATGTTACCTCAAGATACTGCCTATACATTTCTTTCTAGTTCCTCATAATCAATCCGGTAGTATTGATTTGATGCGTGTTCAAACACACAGACAAACAGACAGACAAACCGACAGACAAACAGACAGACAAACAGACAGACAAACAGACAGACATTATTTCTAAAAATGATAGAAATTTACTATATTACTTATTCTTAGTCCCCCATATTATTTTTATGCAAATATATGCAATGTACAGACACGTGGAATTTACATTCTTATTATAAGTATAGATAACTTACTGTCAACTTTGTATAAGTTTCCGATACAAAACAAAACTGTTGTCGATCATCAAAATTAGCAACTAGAGTTGCTATGTCTGCGCAGTTTCTTGAAATTACTTACCTATATGAAATTCGTCATAGACATATATACCACCTTACTTAAAGACGATGATTAAATGAAACCGCTCTTAATTCAGTTCTCATCTCTATTCATTGTCATACAAATGACAATAGTTGTATATTTAATCAGTGGTTAAAGTTAAGAGGCGTATATGAGTAAGTGGGGTAGTGGCGGGTTGCTGAGTGCCGGAACTAGAAGACCAAAATTGCTTCATCTGTATAGCGCCTTAGCTTGCGTGACATTTTGTCGCCTTTCTGCCTTCAAAGCATTTTTGTTTCTTGCGATAACGAGTTATGATTTATGGTTAAGAAAGTTTTAAGAAAAAAATAACACGAATATTGGATATCTTTTTTAGGGTACCGTAGTAAAAAACTAGGAACCCTTATAGTTTCGTCATGTCCGTCTGTCCGTCTGTCTGTCTGTCTGTCTGTCTGTCTGTCCATCTGTCACACCCTCGTAAAATCTACAGTTCATAACCAATATGTATGAAACTTCGCAGGTAGATGTCTTCTGTAAGCCGCTATAAAAACCTGTAGCGAAATTATAAAAAAATATCAGTGGCCCGGCCCATACATGAAACTGAAGGATGAAAAAAAAATTTTCTCGCACCCCTTCATGTGGGGTATCGTTGAATAGGTCTTTGAAAATAACATAGAGGTTCCCAAATTACTTTTTTATTTAAGTGCATATTTAGCGAACTAGGAGCTCCGAAAGTCGTTTACAATGTGTCCCCCCCCCCCTGTAATTTTCCAATCGCATTCTCAAAAAATCTGAAAAAATTCAAGCTTATGGAATCTAATAAACACTCTCGATTAAAATTGGTTTGAACAAGATACGTTAATAACTTTTGAAATATTCACTATTTTCAGTTTTGACCGCAAAAATAAGTTTGTATTTCATTATAATATTAGGAAATACCAACTTATGTTTGCAGTTGGAAGACAAAAATACTTCTTCCTACGGAAACCTAGACTGTGCGTGGTTCGACACGCTCTTGCCCGGTTTTTTTTATTTTATACATTGATATTGATACACCCACATTAAGCAAAGATTTTGTAGATATTCAGAGTCGTTTTGTAGTTCGTGCCTATGTAGAAAAATTAGACCCAATATTGACATAATTAGTATTTACGAGCTGCTGCCCGCGACTTCGTTCTCGAGGAAATTTTGATGTGTATCTATATATAGGTATCTTTCCCAAGTTTCCCACGAGAATCGTATATTTTTCGGGATAAAAAGTAGTCTATGTGCTATTGCAGACTTTAATATGTATATTATATCTGTCAGTATGTGTGTATATATATTTATATCCGAAAAGGGACCGAAAAGGTCACCCGTATAGGGGTTAACCCGGGTTATTTTTTTTGGGTTAGGTGAAAAACCTTGCATAAAGGTTAACCCGTATTCTGGGTTAATCAGTCTAATAATAACCGGTTCACGCATAGAGTTCATTTTTGTACCTTTTAAAAAAAAAAATCTATTTCATTCGGGTTAATCAGCAATATTAACCGGTAACGGTATCCGTATTAAAGGGTTAACCGGTTACCCTGCATTAAGATTAACCAAAAATATGGGTTAGAGATTTAACCGGTAACCTTTTAACCCGATTAATCGGTCCCTGGTATATATCTCTATGATAAATTTCATCCAGATCCGTTCAGCCTTCTGGCGTGGTTGAGTAACAAACATCCATCCATCCATCCAAACTTTCACATTTATAATATTAATGTATATGTATAATATAGTATAGATTACTCACGTCTATTTCATAATAATACCTACCAATATCCCAAGCCCGCAGCCGTTCACGAATAATAACGTTACTTTAAAATGTATGTAGGGCATTGTGGTGTAGGGGTTTTATTATTATATTAATTAGTCATGATCGTCCCACTGTCGGGCAAAAGCACCCTGCAATTCTTCCACTCCTCTCGGTTTAAGGAGGAATCCTGGTACTCGGCAACTTGCCAAATTGAATAAAAATCGAATACTCGGCAGACTGATTGATCGTACCTACCTATGTAATGATATTGATGATAGTTATATTCAATAGACACATATTTTATGATATTATATTTTACCCTGTAACATCCCATCGCTGGGCAAATGCTTCTCACCTTGATTTTCAAGCTGCATGGTGTGTAGTAATTATTACATTTTTATAGCGCCATCGATCGCTCTCGCAGTCTACCTCAACGAGAATGACACTCGATATACGTGAAAAGCTTTATTATACATATAGTGCTGGCAATATTTTGACTCCGTTATATCTATGTACCTATCTATAAAAATGCCTTGTCTATACATTGAAGATATTCCAGAAAAAACAGTCGAGACGGCCTGGGTCGCAACAATATCCAATTTTTTTTTTATGGAATATTTATCTGTTTGTGTGCGCATCACGCAAAAAGTACTGAATAGATTTTGATGTGGTTTTCACAGTTTGGTAGCTTAGGATCTAACTTAAAATTTAAGCCTTATATATAATCTAATAAATAACAAAAACCCTGTTCGATCCCAAAGGGGGGCCATTATACTCATCATTATGAACAATATTTTGTATGAAATAACCCCGAAATCGCAAAAAAAATCTGCTGTTCCGTGCATTTTATCGATTTATATGAACACAATGTATGGAACAGCAATTATTTTTTTGTTATTTTAGGGTTGGTCTCATAGTCAAGATTATTCATAATGATGAGCATAATGGTCCCCTTTAGGATCGAACAGGGTTATTGTTACATGCTTTACAAACAAAATTAAACCCTTTTGGGGTATATTAAAAGTACCTCTATAGGTACCTACTGCCAAATCTATTGATTTCATAACCTTTTACCACGGCTATCCTCATACAGCTCGTATTGATTTAAGAGAAAAAAAAGACTGATCTTTTTATGATTATAATACTATATTGTGTAATTATCAAATAAATACATGAATTTGTTTTATAATTTGCAGATAGAAAGATCCGGTTGTCACGTGCCCTTATTTACCTCAATCAAATCCTACATTTTCCAAGACGTGGAATACCAAATTAGAGTCGGACAACAGAATTCCATTAATTATTGTGCATTTGAAAATTCATGAGAGCTCATTCGATAACCTGGGGCCTATTTGATATAACCACTCTGCAAATCTGCACTCTGCTCTCTTCACTTTTCAAATATTGCAGAGTGTGGATCGAAAGTGTTTTATGAAAAATTATTGGCTTTTCGAATGTAGGTACATACCTGAGGTAACGTTTTTTTTAGTGGAATCGGATAAAACGTGGCTTAGATTTTAATTTGGACCCTAAGCTATCGAACTGTGAAAACCGCATCAAAATCCGTTCAGTAGTTTTCGCGTGATGCGCGCACAAACAGACAAACATACAAAAATTAAAAAAAATCTTTTCGGGTATAGTTACGCCCCAGTACCCTATCCCGACTGTTTTTTCTGGAATATCTTCAATGTACAGACACGGCTCTTTTACAATTTTATAAGATGTTTCGTAAATTACAGATTTCATTATTGAAGAGTCTAATTATTCAAAAATTAGTTTAAAGAGTTTAATTATTGTTGACAGTCGTGAAAACCGTCAGTTTTTATAGTTTTGATTTTAAGATACTTTTAGATTTTAAAGTTTTCGCTGAAATGTTTTTAAGTGGAGTAGGTACCTGCCTACGATAAAAATATTCATAAAACACAAAAAGCTTGCCCTTTGCGTAAAATTGCAGGATGCAGAGTGCAAACTAAGGATTGTAGAGTATGTTAATAAAACAACAAATCTTCGCTCTAAGTCTACACTTTTCGATGCTCACTTTTACTCTTCCAAATTTCAGTTTTCAGTCTACAAAATGTGTGTACATAATACATGATTCAGTTGAAGAGTTCGGAAGTTGGAGTGCAGACTTGCAGAGTAGTTACATCAAATAGGCCCCTGATTTCCAGGGAAACTAGATAGCACTGTAATGCAGTTGCATTACTGTAAACAGAGTTCTGTATGACTAATCCGTTTGGAATTAGCGGTGGTCAGGTCTATGCACTATGCAGCTTATGCTAAAGGGTTAGGACACTAGCACAGTTTTGTTCGACAGACACAGTCGGTAATTTAAACCCAAGAAGCCGACTGAAACACAGTTGGCATTAGACAGATATAGTTAGCAATAGACAGTCGGCAGAAATACACAGTTGGTAGAAATACACAGTCGGCAACAGTACTCTCTAGGAATAAGAAGAAATAGGAAGAAAGAAAAATAAAGAATGTTCAGAACAATCTAGTCTTTAATTATTATTAATGTACACATAGGGTCCCTAAAATCAATGGTTTGTTTATATATCTACCTATATTGAAACAGTAATGAGCGTAGAGTGGAAATCTACATTTGCAGAGACTGAACTAAAAATATATATTTTATGCAATACAGCATAATTTAAAATTAGACCCTGTTTTTGTAAAGCGGTAGTATATAGTCGCTAGTGTCGTTATATGTGTATTGTCAAATTAAATAGGTTCCCTACACAATTCCATGACCTAATTACAACTGTAAATTGAAATTGCTTGAACTGCAAATTGAGTGTGTCGTACAACTTATACTACATAACAGTAGTAGTATAAGTTGTACGTCACACGAGCTTTGCTAGGTTTCTTGGCAGAGTTATAGTATAAAGCTTTATACTATAACTCTGCCAAGAAACCTAGCTAAGCTCAGCTCTTACTTTGATATCGACGCTATTGCGCTTACGACCAACAAATAGTGAACAAATTCTTTCCTATTCTAAATCCTGTTTTTTTACTCGGCGGCACATAATTTGCGAGATCACAAGCTTATAGACCAGTATCCCGAAAAACTATGTAAACTGTTTGAGAATGTCATTCCTTTTTCAGGTAAATTATTTGATATACTTAAGTATTAACGTATGCTTATACTTACTTACTAAAAAAGCTTATCTGGACTTTTCTTTTTGACTTTGTCGCGTAGTCAACATTCTTAAATACCTACTTATACCTACTGTTTTATTTTTTTTTGTGTAAGAAAGATTTTAAATAAAACAAAGTCAATAAAACAACAATAAATCCCTTGGAAATATTTTTATTTTTCAACTCATCAATTGCACTATAATATCCATACAAAACTAAACATAGTTTCACTACACTTAATATAATAAATAATGTATTTGCATAATGTACTAATTGAACTACAACTTTTCAAATACTGTTCTGATAGTTACCAAGAGATCAAATCAAGTAGTAGGTACCTACAAGAAGCGAAGTAGTTTTACATTTGCCCAGCTCTTAAAATGTACAACTCTTCGCAACAAGTTTATATATTAAACAATATACATACAATGTATCTAATTGGAAATAGAGATCAAAATAAAAACAGACAGTCTTACTTTAGTATTGACTAGAATATCATCGATATCTATAACATTTATTACACTTTAGCAGATGATCATGTAGGTAGAAGTTTTGACAGTTCAATAATTTATTATAATATTGAAAACGACTGAGTAGGAGTGATGACAATTATATAATAGGTATATATTTATATATATTCACGAATAACATTTCGGTTAACAACATACAAGGTACTAACTGGTTATTATGTACACATAGCTTATAATTAAATTGAATAACATCTAAAATTGATTGTATTTTGTTTAATATGACAAATGTACTGGTAGGACATATTGTCCTTAATTAAGAATGTTAATAAAAGTTTGACGGGGCAGGTAATATGTCTATGTAGATAGTTGGTATTTGCGGATATGTGGCGTGTTTATTCCTGTTGTCTGTCGTCTTCCACGGAGCCGTTGGCTTTCACTTCCTGGGGCAGAGCCGACTGAAACACAATTTATAGAGCATTAGTAATGCAGGGTGTCTGAACACTTCTCGGAAGTTTACATCCGCTTAGAGAAATGTTAATGTTGAGTACTTTCTTTATTTACAAAACATTTAGTAATGTTTTACTTGAAATCCTCAACGCTAGGGACGTGTAATAATTATTATGATTTACACATAAAACGTTATTATGAAGTATTTAAACTAACTTTTATGTACCTAATTTGAAATCTAGAACTAATCTTATAATACCTATTTGTTTGCGTAACAGTTCAAATTTTGTAGACCACAATAATTTTGCAATGGTAATTATTTAAATACCGCAAACTTAAAAACTTCAAACAACTTATTATAGGGAGCTTTGTAGGTATTTACTGTTTATTAACAAATGGAAAGTACGTACTTCGTAGGGGAGTAAGAACATGTTGTTGTCCGACCGGCGGCCAAACCGGAGACGGATGGACGGGGCACGCACGGCGCGCTCCTGCTCCTGTGTTAAAAACTATACTTCATTTATTATACATACACAGGTATAACCGGGCGTCGCCAGACGATGGATTCAGCGTTGGTTCCTTAAACTGTAAATCCTTGTTACGTTACGATTTAAATTGTACCGGAACCGGGGTCGAATCGCCGCTGCGCCGTCGCCCTTATACAGGGTGGCAGGTTAGACAGTGGAAATATTTTAAGGGTCATTGTACTCATCATTGTGAACAACTTTTACCATGGGACCCAGTGGCGTGCCTACAGGGCAAGCCCGAGGGTATTTCGCGTAATTTTTCATGATTGTGTTTTTTATTGTACGCTATTCACTTACATTCATGAAAACTTTTAAGATATACCTACTCTCGGGCTTGCCCTGTAGGCACGCCACTGATGGGACCAACCCTGAAATCGCGAAAAAAAAATCAGCTATTCCATACATTTATGTTCACATAACTCAATAACTTGCTAGTCTCAATGTTGAACAAATAACACAACATAATTAGTCCTCCGGAAATGCCCCGAAGATGGCGCATAAATATTAACACCATTTGCCTTATCCTTATTCATTACCGACGAATAAAAATATAAAAAAGATTCCGAGTATTCTTCGTCAAATGTATGGCTATAACGTTTCGTCACTACCCTTTGACTAATGAGGTGTACCCGATGCCAAGTTACCAATATGAAAGTGGGTAGATGCTATTGCTACACGCCTACACTCCTTTTCATTCTTTAGTCGAGCACGTGACGAAAACAGCTCACGTTTGAACCTCATTAAAATTGTTGACAAAGTTTTAAATGACGTCAATTTTTACTTTATACAAGTTTACAAATATAATGTAAAGTACTCAGCTTTTCGGAAAACAGAACAGCAAACTTAATTACGTAAATATTCGTAACAGTTTTAATGATTTAAGGTAGAAATTTAGAGTTTAACTAATAAGCTTAAGATTGAATGATTTAAGGTAGAAATTTTGAGTTTTAATTATAAGCTAAAGATTTAATGATTTAAGGTAGAAATTTTGAATTTATTATAAGCTTAAGATTATATGGTATCAGTTTTGAAGATACGGTTTTATTTGGCGATTTTGCAATTGCAAGAAAAGTCTAGTTAGGTACCTCAGATATAGAGTAGGCTCTATACTACAAGCCGTCTGCCCCAACGCGCCCGAATACTTATTGCAATGCACCTACTTGCCGCGCTCGTACTTGAGTTTGCTTTCAAACACGTTGGTGAAACTTGACAAGCAGTGTCGTTCAAAACATAAACATGCCAAACTGGGTTGCCCAAAGGTTTTCAATTTTCACCCTTCATTCAAATTTCATAGTATTTCGTAAACATTCGAGTACCTAGCCTACTCTATCTAGGTATATCTGGGTAGTTACGTTAGATACTCAAAAGGCGTAGGTAGAGGGGTATAAGATACCTGCATTTTGCCAGTCAATGCTAATATTATAAAGCTGAAGCTTTGTTTGTTTGAACGCGCAAATCTCAGGAACTACCGGTCGGATTCGAACAATTCTTTAAGTGTATGATAGCCAAATTCATGAGAAATAGTACAGATGTTTTAACATTACGTTACGACACTTAGGTTCCACAGGGAACACCTAGTTATGTCATAAGTTCCATGGTAAAGGTAAAAATATTTTTGTCAAATAAGTAGTTTTATTGGGGGTTTTCTATTAGAAAATTCTCTGTAGCAGCCGCTCCCTAGTCTGGATTAATGCCCGGTTATTGGCAACAGGTTCACCAAACCTTGAATATTTTTTGCAATTGATATTTGCAATAGTACTTTTAAAAATTTTAACCAGATTAAATTACAGACCAAAAAAATACAATTTGCTTTCCAAATGTAATAGTATCTTTTGATTGTTTTACAAAAAACCGGGCAAGTGAGAGTCGTACTCGCGCACCGAGGATTCCGTACCGTTCTTGGACAATTTGGACATAAAAAGCTAAAAAACCAGACCGCATAACTAAGTTTGTCTGTGAAGGAATTTTAATAATTACTATAAATGTGCTAGTAGATCAATTTCTATCAACTCTAATTATTTCAGATTTTTCGCTTAGCAAACTTCGGTGATACGGGGGGAGTGGTATTCTTTAGACATCCTTTATCATATATATCGAATATGCAGATAAAGTCCTTTTTTCGCCCTCACCGACGCCTTTTGCAATGAAAATAATTTTAACTTTTTTCATTTTTAGTAAAGGTGGGCAAACATTCTTTATAAGTTCCAAATTTCAAGTCGATAGCATTAGTGGTTGCTGAAATAAGCAGATGCAACAGACAGACATATGAGGTCGCACCATGACATGAGTACAAGCGCGCACTACCGTCCGTTTTGTTACCGCATAATCAGTGAAGTATGGAATGTCACAGAAGTGCACACATTGCGGTGAATAAAACGCATGCGGTTTAGTTACTGTTTTTATACCTTACGACAGAAATAACGCACCGCATTCCACAGTACAGCAGTGCGCGTTAGCACTAAGGGTTCCTTTTTTACCATTTTGGTGCGGAACCCTAAAAAGGCCGAACATAAAACTGATCAATTGTCGTAAAAGATCTTATAGTGGCTTGTTAGGGGGAATAACTTCATTACACGGGTTTACACGACATCAAGGGTTTTACGTTGTTCGAATCAATAAGATCTTGGAGAAGATACGACTCTTTTCACAAGATATTTATAGTTTTATGAGGTTCTATATAGGGTGCTATGAGCAAATTAAAATTTGTTATTTTTATTAGGCGGTGGAACAAACTTGAAACATAGAATTTGCACATCACCTTCATTAATTATGTATATTAATGTTAGATATTGTAGGTACCTATATATGTTGTTAGAGAAGAACGGTTCACCTATGTTTATTTTGTTACGAGCTATAGTCATTCAACATAAACTCTCTAGCTTATTCAAAACTAAAGGTGTTATCAAACATTCCTAACGAATAAAGTTAATAAAACTGCCAATAGTTACCTCCTGGGGAAAGATATGGGGTACGGCGCGTTCTTCAGAGCGGCGGCCGAATCGCAGGCGCACGGGAGTGCGGACCTCGCGCAGGGAGAGCAGCTCGTTCATCTCGTCCAGCTGTAACAAAGTAGGATTTAATATGACATCATAGTGATTACTGCACCGCCGCATACGTCGTATAATGTTCCCACTGTTGGGACTAAGGCCTCCGCTCTCAGACCTCCGACTCCTCAGGCCGTCACATGGTATCAGTGTAACAATTGGTTCTTTAGTGTATTTCTCTAGTGGATTTTGCAAGACAATTGAGATAAAAAGACAGAAAACAACGGTTGTTGAAAACAACAGTAATGAAAGTCAAAACAAAAGCAGACATTTTCTTTGACCATAGCGAAACTAGTCTTGGACTAACCTAACCGAGACACTCAAAGACAATTAAGTACTTATACGATCTAATAGAATTATTTTTTCTTTATTTTACACCTTAAAGATAAAACTTTCCCGCCGCTCCGGAAAATTCTTTAGCTTAAAAGGAAAATGGAAGAAATTTAGACCTATTAAGGAAACTGCCTAAATATTTTCGAAGTAGGTACACAGGTGGAAAGCATAGCTTTTATCATTACATGTACATCTTTAATACAGTTTCCGAGGTACATTTTCTTGGTCACTAACGACATAATTCCCAACGATTACTACCAAATAAGTATAAAATATTAAAGTCTCGTAAAACTTAAACTCTATTGAAGCGTGTGATCGACCCGGCCTCTGCTTCGTATGAGATTCTACGCTATCTAATTCCCTCCTGCCCTTTTTTCTATCGGACGGCCAGAAGCGCGAAAAAGCGCCATCGGCTCAAGGTTGATTGACTAAAAATGCGAACGAAGCGCTTTGATTTCACTTTCATTATGAAAACCGTAAAACAGTGCATGAATGCGTTGCCGGAGTGGGTGTTCCCTGATAATTACAATCTGGGTATCTTCAAGTCGAGAGTGAATAGGTTTCTTCTAGGCAAGGGTGCTCCATAGTAGACCGCATCATCGCTTAACATCGGACGAGACGGCGGTCAAACAAAAGCCTATTATAAATTATTTAATAATAAATTAAATATAAGTATATAACTTAGATACAAAGTATCGGGAATTATTCTCTAAATGGTTATGAAAGCTGCATTGAAATGCATTGTGTAGTTTAGAAGAACTAAGCGGACAAACGGGCAGACTCGAAAATCAACTTTATTTTATACTACCTATTTATAGCTGTCTTAATATATTATAGTTGTCTTAATTTCAAGGGCAAAATTATTAACTGGTACCTCGTTGTACATGTATGAGGATCTAATGGAGTGAGGGATAAGACGGGGCTTCATAAAATTAGGGATGAAAGGGTGTATAAGTTAACAAAATTGAGTTATACTACAAATGCGTTGGGGTTAAAATGACGCGCACGATCATGTGCGACGTAAATTGAGTTTTTTTTATTTTAGAAACTCTTATTTGTTCAGCAGCGGACTTTTTATATCATAATGTTATCAGCCTGTAACAGTCCTTCTGCAGGACAAAGGCTTTTCACAATTTTCCTCACGATGTTTTCCGATGTGGAAATCGTTTGTTTTGGTATGGCCACAAAATAAATAGACACAGAAGGCCGATTTTGTACAACGAGCAATAATAGGCGCATGAACAATTGCACACATAGATGCAAAATCACCGTATGGTTCAGTTCATAGCGATCTCAAACTATCTCAAACGAATGCCAGTCCCGAGCGCGCTTGCATTAGCTGTTCGTTGTAGTTGTGTCTATGCATGATTTTCGCCCGATGAATGAAGCCGGCCCTCTGTATAGATATATTTACATTGTGGCATATGATGAGGAGGAATGAAGAAAATGTCGCAATAAGTTTTGAGCATGAATGTGGAAGGCTATAAGAAGAATAGAGGAAGACCAAGGAAACTATGGATGGACTGTAGGAAAGATGATATGGTGAGAAAGGAGCTGATTAGTGAGATAACGGCTGATAAAGATGCATGGAAGAAAAAGACATGTTGCGCTAAACACAAATAAAACGTTAAATAATACTTATGGTGTACAATAAAGAGTACTTATATAAATAAATAAAATGGACTGAGGGCAGGATGATGATGAAGTTTTCCAATACCGTTAGTGACTGCAGTAGACTGTGATAAGCAAAAGCTACTGAAAGCTTGTAATTATATAATTTTAATTGCCGAGTAAGCATTATCGTTATACTTTTACATGGCCCGCCAAGCACAGATTGTAGGTAGTTAGCGAGTTTTACCTTTCATTAAATTAGTTTATTCAGCTTTCAGCTTCATTAAACTGAAAAGCACTTGACGTGCATTTAGTAAAGCTCTTTTATAAACTAGCGATATTGATTACTAACTACTGTTTATGAGGGATTTCTAAGTCAGCCAGTCTAGCGCCTGTTACCTGAACAACCTAACAAGGGGATTTCATAATTTTTACTTGTTTAATTGCATTTCAGAAAATAATATACTTTGTTTTCTCTTAGGATGCGTCTACAGATTTTTTAATAAAAAATAACCGTAGGAGTTTTTCAAAGAAACGTTTAATTGTATTTAAAACGAAACCTCATCTACGCCTAACGATTTACAAAATGACAACTATCTCAGGACTCAATAAAGTATCATCGAAAAACCACTTGTATAAGTATAATATCACTTATAATGGCTTCGATATGTGCTAACATTTTATATTGTACTCCAGTATTTGCTAGCACTCGCTCCTTTTATACATAAAGGATTTACTGTCTTGAATGTTAATACAATAAACATTAAATGTAATCAGATATCAGTCAATATCTTTATATAATACAGAGGTACTATAGGCACAGGGTAACTGACAATACGGAACAAGTCAGTTATGACAAATCCAATTACTCTGCGCATTCACTGGTTTAAGAAATTAAGATATAATTTACCAAAAAGATGAAAGGTATGCATAAGACGTATGTCAAGCACAACTCAACAATACTAAGATCTTTGTAAAAGATAACATAGAATTTATAATAATGGGTTTGAATAAGACGATCGTAAAGATAAATAGGCTGAATTTAATGAAGTTGTACAGTCTTGTTTTGATATAAAAACGTTGTGGATAGTGTGAATGGAATTGTGAGATAGCTTTTACGTCACCGAGTAGCTGTGTGTAACATTATCTGGTCTCCGTGAACATTATAATGCATTATCCACTCGAGAAACACTTAGAGCCTCCGTCGGTTAACTGTTGCGGTTCTGTGGGAGACTTGGCCTACTACGTGTCTATTCTTGCTTTTAAATACTTATATCTCTTCACTTTCTTTAATTTTTTATTCAAATACATAAAGTTTAAATAAAATGTTTTATTGTGAAACAGAAATTGAACTTTCTTGTAGGAACGGGATACGTACATTTTAATGATTACCTGGCAAAATAAAAAAAAATTGTTCCTATAATCATGTTACCTCATATAGTGTTAATAAGTGACGTCATTTCATCACACTCAAGTCGTGAAAGTTCACTCAGGAAGTTTATTATTAGGCAAAGAAATGAAAGTCGGGTAAAAATTAAAGGTTTAGTTAACCTTATGATTAGTTTTTGCCGAAAGTTTTTGTTTGAGTCGCTCACGTTTTGAAATGCACAACACGCACATCGCACATATCTTACCTACAGAGGTTTTATTTATCTTAAAACCGATTTAAATAATTATCTTTCATTTAGAATCGGTTATGTTGCCCCAAATACAACTTAGCGATCAATTAGGAATTAGGATGCCAAAATTAAATATGTAAAAGCATCATTTAAATATATAAATATTTTCATTAAACTATTTTAAGCCACCAGTACCAACCGCAAACGTCGTCGGCGCGGTAATTCAATATCAAGTATTTAAATATGAGAATCTGATAGAGATAATTCGCGAAGGCGGTTGTCGGAGATGTGACTTTATTGGATTGCCGTCGAACGCTCGACGAGACATTAACCGTCAGATTACTGATGTATTCAAATTAATACAATTGCTAAATACGAGTGATTCAAACGGATTGCCCTATCTGTCAACCTTGCTTTGGGTGTAATTATGTATAAGATCTATTTTAATATAGGTGCTGAAAGTGAGATTAGATTTTACTCGATTTAGTTATTTTTCAGGAAAATGACAATAAATCACTTTAGCAGATAGAGCTGAGTTTAATATCTTCTTTCTTTCATTGTTCAACCTATTTAAATCAATGCTTTTACATGGAATACCAAATTTGTTCCCGTAATACTTTACTAGGTCATGTAATCCTAACTTTCTAACTAATATTATAAATGCGAAAGTAAATTGATTGTTACCTTTTGACGCCTAAACCACTGACCGGATCAAATTTTGCATATTACGTTGCCAGGGGTACAGAAAAGAACATAATGGTACTTTTCATCCAGAAAAAAAGTACTGTTCCCGAGGGAAATAACAATAATTTTCAATAGCCATAATTGATTTAGAACGCTAGATGGCGCCACATGTATGTCACACGGACGAAGTCGCGGGCAAAGTGTTAGTATATTTGTTTGTTACTTACAGGAGCCTGAGGAGGCATGTCGGGGTCGGAGCGGCGGCCGAAGCGCAGGCGGCGGGAGGGCGAGCGCACGGACTTGCGCGCGAGTGCGTGGCCGCCGAGCGCGTCGTGCTGAGCCAGTAGGGCGTACAGCCCGCCTAACGCACCCCATCCGTTTTGACTGTCTGCCGCCGCTGATGCTGAACAAAAGATAAAATTATTTAAATACAGTGTTCATTTCTTCGAGACAAGCGTGCACCCTTGCTTATTATCAGGTAAGAAAGTGGTCAAACGTGAACCTATTATATCTTAAAAAAATCTCTGTCAAGGATCAGTCTTTCAATCAGAGTTTTCCAGTCAGTCAAGGAGAAGGGGTCGAGCTTATCTCGACTTGGATGTCTGGGTCTACATGTTGTAATTTATGGGGAACATTGGATCGAAAGCTTATGTAGTGTTAGATAGAAAGAAACGGAAACGGGGTAGGTAGGCTTTTGCCTTTTTTATGATTACTACTTATTACTTACTATCACAATTCCAAACCAATAAAATATTTCTTTTTAAAAATATATCTTGCATATATTTCTATTAGCAGATCAATGTGTAGGAAGGGGTTATACTGAACAATACTTGTTTTGAAATAGATTTCTGTAGGTGGTCGTTTTGATTGCTACAGAAATAAATAATGTATGTCTAGGTTGCTTCATGTACACATACTCACAGGTAGAAATGTTTAACCTTCATCTTGTATAAGAGATTAAACCCCTGAGCGGGCGGCCGGTTGAATACCATAGGCATACAATTGAATACAGTACCTACTCATTTACCTGAGGTTCTATTTATGACATGCAACCTCAGATCGCAGAAAGAAGGAGATATGTTATCATAGCAAATTAGTTGTTAAATATTAACACGAAAAAAATATCCGGCAACTAAAAACTGTTATTGTTCTAATAATGCCATGTAGCAGTGGCGAAGGGTCCCTACAATACGATTCCTACCGGTGTCCCTTTGAAAAATAGCACAGGCAATATTGCCTACTAATGTCAAATATTCATAATTAGCTTTTCGTGGCCAGATAAGCTTTTTTAGCTCCGGCTTACCTCTCACAAAAACCGGACAAGTGCGAGTATGCCTCGCGCCCTAAGGTTTCCGAAATATGATCATAGATGGCGCTACTGCATACTTCCAATGGCGCCATCTATGAGCACATGGCTCCACTGTCACAGTCCGGTGACTGACGGCGGACAACAAAGTGATCCTATAAGGGTTCCGCTTTTCCTTTTGAGGTAAACCCTAAAAATTGACCCTTCGCCACTGCCATGTAGTATACTTGGTACTATTTAATGTGATAACCTGATCGGCATTATGTAAAAATGTTCTGAATGGCTTCGAGAGAAGGATGGTACGGCTGTGCCTTTGTTTTTGCTCGACTTGGTGGGGGCACTTCAGGTTTATAAAATAGAGAAGAAAACCTACATTTTTCAAAAACGAATGTACACTAATAACAAAAAATATGCGTGACTAAAAGAAACCGTCTAATAATACCTATAACATTTCTTATTAATCAAGTAATATAAGTTGTATAATAAGTTTTATTGGGACAAGTCTTTTGGGAGGCGAAACAAAATTTTTCACAACTCCACTGCGGTACATACAGGTTAACTTGTTTAAAATATTTTCTCGGTATGTGTGTGAAGCATAACTAATCTGTGGAAAAACCTTTTTCTATGACACCTTGGTCTGGACATACATGAGAATATTTTTTTTCTTCACAGTGCTTCGCTCATCTAGATGTCAAAGAAAAATACACAATGTGCCGGCTACCTATATCTTAGAAGACTATATTTTTCTTAAATTCGTTTATTTTTAAATTGGACTGAAATAGGGCCGTGGTGGCACCTTCAACGGTTGCTTCTAGCAGGGATTATAAAGGTCATGGCATTATAAGTTGTTAAGTGTACCTAGATAGGTACGCTTCTGTGCTCTGAGTCGAATGCAAACTTTCATTTTCTAACACAGACATTACGGGCTTAACGAGCAATTCTTAATTAGAGTTTTACAAAAACAAAAAAACCCGACCAAGTGCGAGTCGTACTCGCGCACCGAGGGTACCGTATCATTTTTGGACGTATAAAGTGAAAAAATCCGGACCGCATAACTAAGTTTGTTTGTGAAGGAATTTTGATAATTTTGAAAAAACTGGACTAGTTTGGAACATCGTTTTATTTTTGGTGCCATATTTGGGTCAATTCCTATCAACTCTAATTATTTCAGATTTTTCGCCCCGCAAACTTCGGAGATAAGGGGGGGGAATGGTATTTTTTTTGAAATTTTTCATCATATGTCGACAACTGTGAGACATATAAAATAAAATAAAAATATATTTTGAAATGTGCAGGTAAAGTCCTTTCATATGATATGTCACTTAACCTAGTATGTAACCCCACTTTAAAATTTCGGACCCCCACTCCGGCCCCTTTTGCAATGAAAATAAAAATAATTTTGCACTTTTTTCATTTGCAATAAAATTTAACAAGCACTTTTTGTAACTGTTCCAAATTTCAAGTTGATAGCATAAGTAGTTGCTGAAATAAGCAGGTGTGACAGACAGACAGACGAAGTCGCACCATAAGGGTTCCTTTTTTTACAATTTTGGTACGGAACCCTAAAAACGCACTATTCCATGATTGATAAGTGTCTTGATCAGTACCTATTTAATATTAGTATTTCACAAATATCAGTTTCCACGTTCCAAATTCAAAATACAAACTATTTCAAAAAGTATATTATATACGCAGTCACCCGCAATGTGACCGGTTCCGGTAAACATGTGCGCAATGTATTATAAAATTAGATCCTCCAGTCTCCATAAGATTTAGCGAGGAGCGCGGGGCGGTCTAAGGGTCGATGGGCAGCCAGCCGTGGGCAGTGTCCCCGACATCGATGTGACATTTACACGGACACGTCTTCATTTATTATAACTAAGTATTATAAAAGAGGTCTGTTCTCTGACATCGCTTTTATAAAAACACAAACAATGCAACGATTTGAATGCTAATGATAGAAAAGAACGTGTGCGGTCAGGGGACCCCCGTCAGGAATGAAATTCTTTACGCTTCGTATATACCTAGTAGAAAGAGACCGAGAGAGAGAGACAGAGAAAGTTGCACGAAGGGAGCATAACGCTTTTTCCTTACATAACGATTTCTAGCAGTCAACTCCTACCGTAAGCCGCGTTAAGGAACTTCGTTCAAAAAACTTTTTAGATAATCTTTATTTTCAACTCTATCATCTCTGTATTGTATTATTTACTAGCTGCGCCCGCGACTCCGTCCGCGTGGATCTCGGAAAACAACACAATGTCGTTATTTTCTTCATACACATTTTATTACCCTCTTTTCACCGCTTTAGTGATGGTAGTTCAAAAAATCAACTTATTTAGTGCACCTCTAGGGTACTCAAGGAATATTACCACCTAATTTTAAACTTCTTAGTCCACCGGTTTAGGTTGTGCATTGTTTATCAGTCAGTCACGGTTATTTTTGTAGGTATAAATCTGCTCTGTTACACATAGGGCATTTGGCATTTTTTATTTTCTTGAGAATGACTCATTCTTGAGAAATGAGACATGTTTTGCTACATTGGGCCAATAAGCTTAAATATGAACGTAAGTAGTTCAGATTCTAAGCAATGCCGCCACCATAAACAGCAAATTACTCGTAATATGTCATGTTTACTCAAGCTTCATTAGGGTTAATATACCTGTTGGAGTATAATACACTATTCGATTTTTAATGAGTCCATATAACAGTATAATTAGTATCTAATCCTAAGAACCGTTGTTCGATAATTTGATCTATTACAATGCTACACATTAACTTAATGTGTAGCATTGTAATAGATCAAAGGTCAAAAACGCACCCAATTATCTTAATGACATTAAGATAATCGGGTGCGTTTTTGACCTTAATACCAGATATAATGAACGATCGATCGAATCAGACTAACTAGACTCTGTTAAAATATTCTGTTACTAATAACTCAACAATATGCTCAAATCGAGTAAATCGACGGCGAAGTTCCAATACCTCCTATCTCCTCTCGAGGTTTAATGCGAATTTGTCCTTTTCATTCAAAACCTTAACATAAAAGGTGTAGGTACCTCTCGACAAATGTCAAATAGGAGGTATTAGCATTTCGCCGTCCAAATGCTACTAGCATCTGTATACAACACGTGCTAAGAAACGAGCATGCTTATTTTGAGTATAATTTACGCAAACTAATGAGTATGCTCATATTTCACACTACAAAATGGTTAATTTCCATTATATTTAGGTACAATTGTCAAGTGCCAGTCTATTAACAGTAGTTACTAATAATAAATAAACTTTACAGTATATAAATAACTATAGTTTTTCATAAACCAAATTATCCATTTGTCATCACGCGACAGAGGGTCAGGCTATTGACGTATATTTTCCTTAATTTTCTTCGACAATATTCTTGAAAGGACATGTTAAATGGGACGTGAGTTATTGTCAATACGCTTTTTTTCCACGAATAACAGGTCTACCTATAAAAGTTGTCATGTCAAATTGGCTAAATTGATATATGTTAAGTAGGTATATCAATAAGGTAGTTATCTTTTTTGTTTAAACGGACTACCACCTGACCTTTGCGTCAAGGTATTAGGTAGGTAAACGTAAGATAAAAATAGTAGATATTTGCATTTTTCATGAAAGCGAACTACGCCGCTTTTGCTCAAGATGTTTACCGGTCTCTTCACAGTTGACTGATTACCAAATGTCTTTATTATGCTTCTTATTACTATGCATATGCTACCTAATCCTATTAGAATCTCATTATCTCATCTATTAAAACCACGGTTTGTTACAATAATCTAATTAACTAATTTGCCAAACCAAAGAAGTATGTATTCTCAGCCTACAAATTATGAATAATCCACATAATCTCATTGAGATGAAATCGATGTGATGGTTATTCTAAATAAATAAGGGACTATAATGATTATAAACAAATTACGAAAAAATAATTAATGATTTTTTATGCATTAGGTACTTTTAAATACACATCTTAAATTCCTTATTTTTATTACAATATAGGTAGGCAAATGGTAAAATAAGCGAACGCACTCTATTTAATTTTCGTCCTAAAGCATGATGGGAATATGAATCACATAGAAACCGCACATGCCTTTGACGGGAGAAAATATCATGCAGCTACATTTTTACAAACGGCCGCCCTTGACTGATTTCATATGGCTTCATTACTGCTATCTGCGAAACTGGGTTGTTTGTCCGTGTTTCTAGGAAATGATACGGGAAACTTCGCAAACATTGTATCAACATAACCTACTGAACTTAGTTACTTAAATATTATGAACTTGCGTGTATTTTGTAATTTTGATTATTGAACATCGACATTATACGTAACAAATATGATAATCATGAATGGCTTTTTATCGATTACTGAGCTATGAAAATTGCAAGTTCTGATTAAATAATATCTTAGTACGTTGGCTTGTGTTTCGATACACCCATTATAAAGACTTATGGATGCTTGTCTCTCGGTAGCTTCGAACTATATCTATGAACATTTTTAAAGTGTTCCTCTGGCGTTCTTTATGATCTAGTGTCATGGACTAGATGTGCAACCATTTATTTAATCTACCGTGCATACATACATAAGCAATAGCAATTGTTGAATTGATAATAGTTTATGAAAATCATTACCTACTATTTACTAGTTAGGTATATCACTACCTATGTTTATGTATGCGGGATAATTATCTATGAATGACAGTATTGTAATAGTATCCAGAACACGTATGAATTTGAGTATATCTCGTATCGAAACAAAGTTAGAAACTAACATATCGCTGATCATAAAGGGAAAGTCCGATATTCCTAATTATGTTTGCGATACACAACTTCCCGAGTTTGTAATCCGTGTCAGCTCGGGAATGTACACAGGTCCTAGAACTCGACATTAGTTCACAAGTTAGTTTGCTACAGCCCTATTAATTAGGAACGGTGCTCTGCCAATAATTTGTGCATCCTTGTCACTTGAAGTTTGCTCCTCGGAGGTATAACTCCAAAGTTTAACATAATTACCTCAATGTTTCGCGCAACTGAAATTGCTCTCGCATCGGAAAAGAAGGATTCCTCCGTGGTTTGAAAAGTAATTACTCATGGGACTTGGAAGTCGTTGTCTCCTTAACGTTATTTCACTTGTTTCTGAGGGCGTTTGTTAGACAGGAGCGTGGCAATTTGATTTTGTTAGAATCAATAAAAGACTGCAGACATCTTTACCGTACTATAGAAGATTAAAGTAGGTTGTAGAATTTACCTTTCAGTAGGTATTTTTTGTTTGTTTACAATGTCTGTAAATTGTAATGATTTAGAAATGGTCTCAAAAGGGGAAAAAAAAGAGGAAAACAAATTCAAGTAGCTTTTAAGCAATGTTTTTTGTAAAATCCCACCCTGTTTTTCTGAACAACAACTGATCGTAATTATAAAATATATCTTTATAATAATTAATTTATGAGGCAGTGTAAAAAAATGATTCGAAGCACTAATAAGACGTTTCTAGTTAATATTCAAGCTGCACACCTTGCATTTCAATGTTGATTAACAAACTTGAAAGCCGACGTGGATTGCCCATCTCAATGGAATGTTGATGTTGTACATAGAACAGATTTATTCATTGAAGAGAATTACAGGACTAAATAGAATAGATGAACACAGATATGTTACTTCAGCCCATAAACATGGCTGAATATGGACCATGCAGCTATCGCAGTATCACTACATTGATTTTTTTATATAAATATGTAATAGACCAGATAGATTGGTGACTTCTGTTTTAAATTATTAGGTAGCAGTTTAAGAGGACAGGAATCATACGGAGCTATAAAAAATAAAACACAAATGTATTACTCACAGTCGCTGAACTGTAACTAATGAGTTTTTATCCATTTTATTTCACATGAGTATTCAATGTGTCTGTCATATTTTTTTTTTAAGCTCGAGTAACGTTTTTAATTATGCAGCGTACAATATTTGAATACGTGTTTTTATTTGATGGATTTATGGAAGAATTATTTGAATGCCAATCAGCTGTATTGTTATTTTTTACGTGACTCAATTGTTTGTCAGATTAGGTCATCGGGTAGCATCAATATAAATGAAATTACAAAATTGAATACCCACTTGTTTTGAATAACATCGTTATTTGTTCAGACCTTACGAATTTGCTGATATGACACCTGAAGCCCAATTCTCATAAATAAAAATGCGTTCCGATGTGGTTTCGATATAGTCTCAATGCCAAATGTCAGAAACGGTAGTCTCTTATCTGTTTGACGTTGTCATTTAGTACATAAGAACACCATTTGTGACAATTGTTACAATTAACCCTTTCGATCGGCTTCATAAAAATACAGGTGTTCATTTTTTCACATTTGGTTGGTTCGATTCCCAGATGAAGCAAGCAACTTTTAAAAAATCTTTGAATGCAGTATTACTTAATTTCAAAAATAAAGTGAACTCTCCATAAAGCAAAACTTTATATCTGAAATATTTAAAGTAGGTACTTTCTCTCCATGTGGCATAGCCGTACACTATACACCTCTACCTAACCCTTCGAATACAGGCGTGATGTATGTATTCGGAACACTTACTTTCATCGTTTTATCACAAATAAATTCTTATTTTATTTTAATAATATAAATAAACTTAAATGTTTTTATTGTTTAACTTGATAATTGTGTTTTACATACAATAGGAGCAAAATTATGCAAATCTCTCTGTTATCCGACTACGGGCGGTTTGATTAATTTTCTGAGTTAGCTTGATTGAATTTACGTAACATTGTTTGGTAATAAAATGTACAACAATAAATATTACAATAAGAGATTAAATACTTAGGTAGGTACCTATGTAATGTGAGGACTTGGTTAAATTATGTGTAAGTATATTTTACAGAAAATAATTGTTTTTTGTTTTTATATTTTACAACATAATATTTGCAAAAAAAAATGTTAGATTATGAGTGTAGAAGACCATAGTAAAAATAGGTATACATGTTTTGACCGGTTACTTCAGTTACATCACGGTTACGTGATATAATGCTAATTTATTATAATTATGTTGACTTATAAATTTATAATAAATCAAAATATATATATATATATATATATATATTTTTTTTAAAACCGTTGCCCCACACTAGGATTTCTCCTGTATCGTGGGTGCGTTTACAAACACAAATTTCACATACACAAACAGCCAGACCTATGTGCAATGCGGGAATCGAACCCGCGACACGTTGCGCAGCAGCCAATCTCTCAGCCACTGCGACAACTGTGCGGTCGTATATATGTTGTTAATTGCTTTTTGTGGTACTTAAATTGAAAGAGTTAACCAATTATTCGCAATAAACATGCAAGAACTGTTTCCAAAAATTTTCACTGTGTAATAGTCCTCCATTTAGGATATCCCAAATTACACTAATAGTTATGTCAAGTTATATGAGGTAATAGGTTACGTGACGACGACGCACACTCCAGATTTAAGCGCACCACTGGATTAAGTTTACGTACGCTCGTGTCGTGAACATAATGTTATTAAAAACTTGACATATCGCCTCTTGTTTGAGACGAATTATTTATACTTATGAACATTTTATGCTTGACACTTTGACAGATTTATAAGTAATAAAAAAGTTGTGTAAAATTTTTGGTGTTACCTAATTTAAGTAGGTACTGTTTGCCGACATAAGACATAAGTTGTCCAAAATACAGGCTTCCCCAGTTTGGAATTATTACCATTTTAGTTTATGATGCTTAAAATACCTTTACAATTTTTACATATTTAGAAAAGCTCCCAGATGAAATGGCCGCTTATAAACATTTTGCATAGACGATTGATGATTTCTGGTTTTACTTATAAAAACTAAGCTATTGCACAGACACATTAGTTTGTTACTAAAAAGGTTATAAACTAACAGAACCGATATTCCTCAACGGACTTTAAATTACGTCTTAAATCTGTTGGGTCCAGTTTAGTCGCTCGATACCTACTCTATTTATTTTTGAGCTTCCTCAGAGTTTCGAAAAATAAGTATTTCCCCGACTGGAATAATTATGCTATACTTACATATAAATTGTACTATTATATTGTCATGGGAACGAAGATGATGAATGATGATAATGGAAATATGAATAAACACGATACTAGCAAATTGCCAGTTCTTCCCTAATAATAAAAATAAATTTGTCCTACGATTTTTTTATTGTAGAGATATGAAAGATCCTAATTGTTAAATCCTCCCGCGTCCTCCTAGCGCACTCCGCGTGCCTGGCTAACGCGCGCAGTAGCTAACTGAATAAGATTCAAAATGTTCGAGAACCGTTTAAATTCCCTAACTTGACTAATTTGTTTTGATGTGATGACAAGTAGATATTACTTAATCTCGGTTTTATAATAACTTTTGTAGGCACAAAATAACGAAAGGCAAATAAAATGTCCTCAACTTTAACATAGGTACTTATAGTTACATCATTCAGATATTAATTATAACTAATATAAACAAGCTATTTGCACGGCCCGTCTGTGTCGTTTTTAACGATGAAAAGTAGGTAAGTTAAGTGCTCTGTTAATCCTTCCTACCCTTACCTCTACCTCTGTAGTAAAATCATTTAAATGCGTTCAACTGTTAGGCCGTAATTGAGCAACAGACGTTAAAAAAAATCCTAAAAGAGAAAATTAAACGAAATGTAATAAAGTTCATTTAAGCGGAGGAGACCCTGAATATAGTCCCAGAAAATGCTAAGATGTAACACGAGTAGGTGTAATAAGGATTCTTAATAAATCCTCCAAATTATTCGCTTGTAACGTTCAAATATATGTTGAGGCACGTAGGAAAGATTTGAGCAGTCGTCGGGTATTAAACTGATATTTATATATTTTATTATCTGCGTAGTTACAGCTCTTTTTCTTGAAACCTGATACCTACATTCTAAATATTATTATTATATGAAATGTATCGATGATAAGTGCGTATTAAGTTACAAAACAATCGTCACGCATTTGACCGCTGAAAGGTTAAGAAGATTAAGGTAGAGATGTATATTCCTCCAAGAGTTTTCCAATAATGGGAATAAGTTAAGTTTCACGCAGGTAATAAGGAGAGTTGTGCAAGTGAGTATATCGCTCTTATGCCGCCTCTTGGGTACGTTACCTGTTGACAGCGATGTGGACGAATGTTTTGATTTGGTGTTGCGTGGAAATATTATTGTAATGGTGTAAATGTTACAATGTTACAAAGTATTATATAATAATACCAACAGTTTGAAAATTTTGTAACATTTTAATGATGTTTCTTACTTGGTCCAAATTAGGTTTTTAAGGTTCCGTAGTTCCGTACCAAAAAGTTAAAATCCGTATGATGTCTGTTCTAACATCTCGCCTGATTTATTTATTAATTAACTTACTTGTATTAGCAATTGTTTCAGTTGTTTACTAGCAACATTACTTACGTTCATATGGGGAGACGAGCCCCTGAGCATTGGCTATGGGCAACGAGCAGATCGCCGCGAAACCGCACACCACCAGCGCACACACGAAACTCGGAGACATGACTGAAACAAAACAAACATCATATTAATATACATACAATCATCATACATATCTACTTAGGTTCTAGTAGGTACTATATCAATATAATTATGGTTACAGTAATCTACACAGTCTGACTCCGGATTAGTCCATGAATATGAGGTCCGTTCCCGACTAGTTCTAGTCGGGAAACAAACACGAGAAACCGTAAAATATGGTAAAGAAAAGTCAATCGAAGACCTTAAGGGCCGTACCACAAAAAAGATAAACACGTGTTCAACACGAATGCTACCAAAAATAATACGCACTTGTTTTAGTACTAACTTGTCTAAAACAAGTGTGTATTATTCTTGGTAGCATTCGCGTTCAACACGTGTTTATCTTTTTTGTGGTAAGGGTGTAACTGTCAGTGGGATGTTCCATTTAATAGGGACTGAAGCCCAATCATATCGGGCTGTAAATAAGATAATTTTCTCACTAGTCTGTGAGCCATCTTGTAACATTATGCGCCATCTTGTAATAAAAAGCTCACGACCACAAAATCCGTGCTTGTTACAAATGTAGACCACATTTAATCAAAGTTGTACTTTCAAAATGCGAGTCATTCGCTCACTTACATTAAGGAATGATAAATAGTACAAAACAATGTTAATATTTATTTACATAGCTTTTAACATACATACATGTTTTAACATATTATATAGTGTAGGTGCACTTGTAACATATATAATGTTGATAGCTAAGCATACCATAATCTATGTATAAGGCAGTTTTTAGTCATCGTCTAGCAATAAATCGGGACACATAAAATTAAGGAGATTAGACCCATACATACCCATACATATTTTAAAGTGGATCCGGTTTTAGGCAATTGATGAATAACTAATACTTGGACAGCCTTCGACAGAGCCATAGATCTCTATGTGGTCCATTGTGTAAGGAAACATCCATTTAGGATGAAGATGAAGGGAATTAGGGAGCAAGGTACCTACATGAGGACATAGGTACCTAAAGAGTAAATATTTAGCATAATTTCTTCTCTTTGTTGGACCACTGAACCGGGATCTTATGCCCAATAACGGTGGGTAACTATTTTTCGGTTGTGTTTTTTTAATTTTTATTTATAGAAATAATATTTAAAAAATGTAAGGAATATGTAGACATAGTACCTAAATGAAAGAATAAAATTCGAAAACATGGAAATGGAACTTGTATGATAAATCAATTTATTCAATCGCTTATTTGCTATCACCACTTTATTATTTCATATAATATTATAAAATACATAAGAATAGCAATACAAGGCCATTGTTTCTCGTGTTTAAGAAACTGTTATTTTGTTCCAATAAACATCTGTCTAGAACTATGAACAAATATAAATGGGAATATACCACGTGAAGCGGACCTCTCAATATATGTGTGTAGCAAAATAAATGAAGTTGCTGCTTGAATTCATTCAAAAATATCTGCGGAATTGATTTTAAAATAATGTTTATTGTTTGCGAGGTCGACTGTTTGTTCCATTTGAGATTATCTAGGTTGGAAACAAATAAAGATTTCAATGTAATCGCACCGCTACTAGCGCTACAAATATATTTTCAGTAAGTATATTGAAATAGTAAAAGGTAAGAATAACATAGCTAAAATAAAATACTAAAAACAGTGTTAAACCATTTCTAAGTCAAAGTCTAATTAAACATTATGTCAAATTAACTATGCAGTAGTTTTGTCAAATTAACTATGCATTAAACATTTCTGATTAAATAAAAGTTAACATTTATACATACACATAACAAAATCTAAGAATCATGTTCAGTAGGTTGTAATAAAATTGTTTGCTTGAACTACGATAGTCACCAGGTACGAGAGACCCATATATCATGTTCATATTAGTCTTTTTATTCCGCTAGAGGGAAGCAACCACTCATTTTTCCGAATTATCCGCGGGTATATCCGCCATTTGCAAACATTGTGGGCGCCAAGCATAACCAGATGTTATGTGAATGGTAGCATTGACCTCTTTTTGTTAGTGAGGATTGTTGTGTCAAAACTATGCAACCTTATCCTATATATTTAGGTACTACGTACATACACGTGCCTACGCACTGCGCAGGTAATTTGATCATAAAAATATTGATTAATGTATGGAAATAAATATTAGTGGTCCAAAAAGTTAAGTAAAAGTTTATTTTAAAGATCAAACAAGTAAAGAAAATACTTGATTTGAGCTCACTCTCAACTCAATAAAAAAAATGATTTAACACTCGAGCATTCGAAGGAAAACACATTTTTTGTACATAACACAATTTATTTTCACATAAGTTATACGTAAATTAGCTTAAAAAAAGTTACTAAACATGGACTTTTCATAACATTATGACTGACGTTCACGAAATATCGCAAGCGTGAGAATAAGTAGGTACGTGAATATTATATAAGCTGCTGTCAGTCAATATAGCTGACGCCATGGATATAGATGTACGGCTCTCAAGCTGTCGTTAAAGGTTGATGGAAGGCTCAACAAGTAGGGTAATGCGCGTGTCGCCGACCCTCCCCCACGTCCGCGGACAAATGTCGCGGTGACGTCATCAATCACGCTTATCACTACTGACGTGACGTGCTGACGCGTCACACGCAACACTACTGCTACTTACACGTTTACACGCGAATACTAATATTGAACATTTTGTGACTACCGGCTACAGCGTAGAGGTTCAGTGCTACGAAATGGCTACGAAAATATTTAGTACATACATTTGAAAGCAATTTATTAAAAAGTAATTCTAATATCCTTTACAAAATAAAATAGAAACAATTTATAATTAATAAAAAGTAACGCAATTATTTTTAAGGATCATCAAAAGTTTTTATTTGACAACCCATTAGTAAAAACATCGAAGAGACACTTTGTCACACAGAAAAGAGCTCCAAAAATCCAAATTAATTTAAATTGCAATAGAAAAGCTAGAGTTCCAATTGACTTCTAAAGCAGTGAGTTCGAACCCCAGAAAGGTTCTGCGGGGTGGTTTTGAATTTGGATCTCACATACGAAGTGAATGGTTTAACCAAACCAAAAGTAGGTACAACAGCATAAGCATTTGAGTTAACTGATTTACTGTTTATATTTGTTTTTGTAAAATGTTGAGTAATATTTTCAAACTAAAGTGAACTAAACAACACCGATGGACTGTATACTGTATAGGCATAAATTACCTACGCCAATGTAATTTTCCCTAGATACTCTTTGCACACATCCAATTCGTGATTAAATCATACGTTCTGGCTTCTGGCTACTTATGTATTATTTTGACGAGTATTTACTGTATATTTTTTGACGAGTCGATTATGTTATGGGTCTCATAGGGAAAGTTGTGTTGGCACAGCTTGGTCTAAGCTGTACAAAATCGGTACTAAAAAAATATTAAAATGTGGTTAAGACGATGTTGCAATTGCAGAAATACAATTAAAAAAGTCGAGGTATAGAATGGCAACACTAACTAAGCTGGCCTCTGCGCTCGTGTGGGCGAAGAGATGACTCTCGTTATTTCTGTTACACTACACTGCATATTATTAATGATCGTTACCACATAATTAAACATCGCTAGTCTTGCTAATAATTTCTACGGTTTTATAATGAGAGAAAGATTTACATGTATTTTTGTTGATGAGGAAAAGAAAATGTATTTTGTTGAGACATCTTTGTTTTGTTTTTTTATCATTTAACTACCCAGAGGAAAATTGTTATCTATTGAAATTATCATAATTAAATATAGGTAACTCTTTATCCTCTTTATCCTCTCCAGCTAATGCGCAGGTGACGTTTGTGATCATATTTCACGCCGCTACCTACTATACCTATATAAAATTTTTATCTAGGTATACTTCCATTTAAAAGTAAAATATTAAACAGAAATTCAGTTACAGACCGCACTTCACAGAAATGCAATTTGTAAGTTATGTTAAGCAACTTTTAATTGATGGTAACGCAATTACGAGTTAGGCTGCAATCGAGATGTTGATGCTAAGGTACTTGCCTATATACTTGTATTTACAAAGTTACTCCAGTCGACTCCAGACCAATTTATCACATTATGAACACCGGTTGATCTTGTATATTTCCAGTACTAGACTTTTGCCTGCGACTCTAAGGCCCGTATTACAGAACGATGCTCGAGCACAGATCTCTGCTTGAGCATAAATTTAAAGCCATTTGATTGGTTGAAATCGATGCTCAAGCAGAGATCGGTGCTCGAGTATCGTTCTGGAATACGGGCCTAAATGACCTCCGTAGTAGGTATAAGGTTGCTAGTACTAGCAAGAGGTCAAGCTGTATCTCTGGTTTTTCCCACCAGAATTAGATGAAACGTGGCTTAGATTTTAAGTTCGACCCCAAGCTATCGAACTATGAAAACCACATCAAAATCCGTTCAATACTTTTCGCGTGATGCGCGCACAAACAGATAAACAGACAAAAATTAAAACAAAAAACGTTTTGGGTATGGTTAATGGTTACGTCTCAGTACACTATCCCGACTGTTTTTTCTGGAATATCTTCAATGTACAGACACGGTTTTTTTACAATTTTATAATAGTAGGTATAGATTTAGTTTAAGAAAAAGCTTTTTTCTACAATTTTGTATTCCAGTTCTTAAAAAAATAAAACTCATAAGCTATATCATGCGTATTGTGCGTAAGCATAAGGCGGTAGCGCTTGATGTAATCCTTTGCACAGAAATTTATACCATTTTGTAGAGCGTCCGAAACACAGCACATCGGGCGCGCGGACAACACCCTTGATAGTCCCTACTAGTCCCTAGGAAATTAAACAGTGATTGATTTTTTTAACTTTAGCTAGGTACATAAAAATCTCAAGTAGATACTTGTCTAAAGACGGATTCATAAAAAAAATGTCCTACCCGGGTTTCGAAATGAAATGAAATGAAATCGAACCTGTGCAATGTGCATATACGAAAATATTATAAAAAACGTACTAACATCAAAAGATAAATTAGTAATATTGTAATCAGTGAGCCGTACGTGAGGGTCGTATCCCCTTCATAGACACATAAAGTTACCCCTTACCTGAACATGAAACGTAACATCGGGTCTTATCAGGTTTCGAAATACTTATTAAAGCAAAAAAAAATTACAATAGATTAAGCAGGTATAATTTTCATCTACACATTCTACACAATAATATGAGCGATTTTATTAAAAGGTTCAATCCCATAAGCTGAGGTATCCCTTTTTGTAGCGAAGTTTCTTTCACAAAGCGGTCACTGGTCACCCACGCCCCTATTCTGAAATATTCGTTATCTCATGTTGTGACGTCATCATAAAATAATGTCACCTCATCAATCAAATGTTTTTCCCTCACCTTTTTGGTACCCCCTAACAAGGCTGTTTTTAATCGAAGCTGTTATTATAATTGAATAGTCATTAAAGATTTTTTATGTGAACTCATTACTTATTTTGATTGTTTTTTCTTTTTCTAGCGTGTTGTAGGTGTCGTCAGCAGTCTGTCCTGCGTTAAATCTATTCTATCTATTCTATCTCTCAAACAAAAAACAAACACGATCGCATGCACGATATTAGCGTTAGGTAAAATCAACAGTTTCTGAAACTGTATGTCTACAAAATTAAATGAAATAAAAAATCTACTAGGCTACGTTCTGTCCCCCTAATATCATGCAAAGCAAAATATATATATATTGGTAGATATGTATCTAGTTTATTAATGTTAAGTTATTGTAGTTGCATTTTAGTTTATTTTATCATATTACACACTGTGTCTACATGTCTAATCCAACTCTCCTGTCGCAGGTCTGCTGGAAGAAATTTCTTATGAAATAAGCAGTACCTTTGTGCTCAATTATCTGTCTTACTCTCATACTTTTATATGTGTTTTGTGTGTACATAAATAAATAAATAAAATAAAATAAATAAATAAAATCATGGATATTTTGTGATACACACGGGAGGACTATTACATACATTAGGGGTCACACAACTCAAACTTAATAACAAACCATATTATGCACATACATCCCTGTTGACATATAAAATTATTTACATATATGAAAGATACATTCAACAAGTTAAATAACAAGGCAAGGTTACCAAAGTAAAGCTACTGCAATTAATGAAACTCCTCACGATGTTTTGTGTGCCATAGCACAGATAATATAATACTATACGTAGCCATAGTAACTATTAATGGAAAACCGAACGACAAACCAACAAGCCTTGCACGTAATTACTTGTCATACTTCGGAACTTCGGGGATTCCATACTCCATTGATGTCCAAGAACGAAATGTCATAATTATTGACAGTTGCAGTACCTATGTACTCTGTTTTTAGTTTTAGTTAGTTTCTTAGCTTATCGATGGCTTAGTTATCACTTTATCAGACATCGTAACTCCATTTATTTGTACGGATTTGTGAGTATTTCCATTAAATGCGCCACCACATCTACCACTAGATGGTAATAAAACATAGTTTTGGTTTAAAAAAATGGAGTGACGATGTCTTATAACTAAGCCATGGTTATGTTACTTGAGTAATATATTTTCCTACACATAAGTACAATATTCTGATTTCTTCGTCTTCCTCTGATCTCAAAGACATTCCATTCGACCGAAAGTACGATTGTAAATTCAGTATGGCATCAGGCGGTGCCGTAATAAGCTTCAGGTACTACCAAGTAATATAAAACTGTCGTCTACTTGAGATCTTATTTTAAAGTTTAAAAGAAAATTTAACTTGATTGATTGGCTCGTTGGCAGTTAGCTAAAACTAGTAAAGTTTAGACAATGTATCAGACAACTTATATAACAAATAAACACAACTTTTTTCATAAAGCTTGGTTGTTTGAAATTAAAATACCTTTCCATCAACACAGGAACATTTAAAATATCATAAGCTATACTCATAAGCGATATACAAAACTCATTTAATTAAATTTTAATGTCGTGTAGATAAGTATTTGAAAAATAAACTTTTACAATGCTTGTTTTTAGGACAATTTTTAACAGTCATTATTTTTTAATAAAAACGAAACAATTCTTGCCCTCTGTAATGTTATTTTGTGAACAGTATAATAATACTTTGCTGGATAAATGGTTATGAGCTATACATATAGTTAGCAGTGTTTTTTTATAAAGTACGAACGTTACAAAATATTATACTAAGGCCATACAAAATCAGAAAAGTGGTTTTCGGGTTATAAACGCACAATAAATATACAAATACAGAGACGTTGGGTTTTATGTAAGAACTAGCTACCGACCGCGGCTTCGCCCGCGTTTTTCGGGATTAAAGATAGCCTATGTGGTATTCCAGCTTATAATCTGTGTGCCTTTCCTCCAAATCCGTCCAGCCGTTTCAGCGTGAAGAAGTAACAAACATACACACACACGCACAAACTTTCGCATTTATAATATTAGTGTGATAACTGAAGTTAAGAAAATAATATACAGACACATATTTCTAGTTTAAGACATTTATTGCTCAAGAATATTATATTCATTTGTCTGAGAAACACAAATTTACATAGAATAATACATTGAGTAACTGTCTAATTAAGAATAGGCACAGAACTGGTTTATGGAAATGAAACGCCAAAAATGGAGTTCTAATTTTAGTTTATCTTCATGATCCTTAACATACAACCGGTATTATTATGAAAATACTTCGACATCTTATTTATAAAAACGCCTCATGCGCCATTCTCGTAAATATTCCGAGTTTATTTATAAGCTTTCATATAGCTTTCGAGTTCTCGTTATCCTGTCCAATAATTCGCCATAGTTGGGTTCTATCGAGGATATAGATATTTCATATTTATGAATACAGGAGTACAATGTGGACTCTAAATAGATAAGTAGATATAGTAGTTCAACCCTCTTGCTCAGATATCCTTTGTGAAGAAGGCTTATCTCGAATTGGATGATCATATAGAATGAATTTAATCGTTTTACATCAATTTTGACAACTGCAAGGCTCAGTTATACAGCGCATGAATACGTTTCTTATCTTTGTTGTATTTTTGTACAGATAATCTATTTCACGAAGTCCGTTTAACTTTCGTTGTGTGTGTAATGTGTACCGAGATCGTGACTGAGCGCTGCCGCGCTTACGCACACTAAAGCATTGTATATATGCACGCTACAACATTCATAACCCAACGGACTTCGTGAAATAGATTATCTGTAACAGATTCTCATGCCGTGGAAGTTCTTTTAAGCTTAGAATTACTTTAACGATTTGAGGCGCTCTTGTCACATATCTCTTTTGTAGCTATTTTTATCAAAAACGTGATACGACAACAGTGGTACCCGTAGGTGTTCCGATTACAATAGTGTCTACAAGCAGTATTGATTTCTTTTTTGTCGTCACGGAATGTATTTTAGTCAGCTTCCAATTATTTTGGCTGGACGTGTAAAAATATTTGATCACTATGGTGTCCTGTAGACTGAGTTTGAGTAACGATACTCATAATTAAAAATATTAAAAAAAAGAAAAACATTTACTTTCATGAAGATAAAAACGTACGTACGTAAGTTCAATAATTCAATTAGGTATCTACTTATTTAAAGTTAATCATCTATGCATTAAAATAATAATCTTGTAACATAGAACGCGTGATTCGGTACGACTGGCGTTATTTAACGGCCGGGGTACGGCTGTACGCGTTCGGTATTAGCCATACGTGGTTGTCTTTGATCATCCGAGCGTTAAATTGGAACTCAACACAAAGCTACAGGCTGGTGTGCACTAGCCTAACACTATAGCGCTTACACCCTATTCAGTGACGAAAACTCGCTTCGAATATTATTTTACATTTTTATGCTTTTAGTAACTTTTTTGTATTGTATGTATGTTTTGCTTTATTACGTACTAGCTTTTGCCCGCGACTTCGTCCGCGTTTCCGTCGTTTTTCGTAATAAAGTAGTTACACAAAAATAATCCTTATAGCATGATTTAGTACTCACGCGCGACGGCGCGATGGCTTATTAGCGTATTTCATGTATAAGTCTGGTGTTTCTATGCCGATTTTATTGAATAGGTAATCATGTTAACTTTTTTTAATTAGGGATGAGTGAGAGTATTATAAACGTAAGAGTAAACAAATACAATTAGAAAGCTCCGAACTGCAAAGCTATCGGGAGTTACACGTGTTATTGTGAGTCAACCATAAAAGATAAACATATGCTGTTGTGGAATATTTTTTAGATAATTTTATGTAAAACATTTCCGTCATACATGATTTCTATGTAGCTTTAACCATTAAGGCTGCACACGCGACGGAAGCTTAAAAAATGGAGGAACTTCTCCCGTTTTCCCAACATTTCCCTTCACTGCTCTGCTCCTATTGATTGTAGCGTGATAAAAAGTATACTATAACCTGCCCAGGAGTATGAAGAATAATTGTACCAAGTTTTGTTAAAATCCGTCGAGTAGTTTTTGTTTCTATAAGGAACATACAGACAGACAGACAGACAGACAGACAGACAGACAGACAGACAGACAGACAGACAGACAAAAAATTTACTGATTGCATTTTTGGCATCAGTATCGATCACTAATCACCCCCTGATAGTTATTTTGAAAATATAATTTCATGTACAGAATTGACCTCTCTACAGATTTTATTATAATATAGATATATAGTATAGATTAAATTCTCTTTGTAAGTTTCGTTGTAGCTTGTGTAACTTTGTTAGGCACTGTATTGTCCTTGTCATATAATATCCATACGTCACCGTCGTCGGCAAACAGAGCTTAATATCAAATGCAACACTATTCTTTACAAAAATGCAATGTAAACTTTTCATTTCTCGTGTTTGTCACACTCTTGTGCACCTGGCATTTTGGGCAAAAAAATGTTTCACAATTTCACGCGAAATGTCTCCTGCAATTGCTGAATATATTAGGTATATACGTCAGTTCGAATCGTATACTAGAACCACTGTGGAATCAACACCATCCTCTGATTAAAATACTTTAAAACACCTGCGTATAATCGTTTATCTTTCCATGACACTTCGTCGGATATCGAACGATAAACTTTGTTATTAGTTCAATCAAGAGAGAAACTTGTAATCAATTTTAAATTGTTTTATTTCTTTATTAAGTTTCATACGATTTCTTAGAATTATTAGCGAGATACTGAGTGGCAAACATAACAACATAATATCGTATCTTAGCATATTAAAATTAGCTAAGATCGTTGTCGGAGGGTGATAATCACTCGATTTGTAAGCTAATTCATAGAGTACGGTACTTTATTAAAAGTTACATTTCAAATCTGAACAATAATAACGAGTACCAAGGTGTTTGAAACCCAATTAGTTCGATTGTTAAATTATGTCATCAGAGGGCAGAAGCCAAAATTCTAAGCGTCGTATTGTTAGAGCGGCGAGGTTACGGTACTACCGGGTAAGTTTAATTGGTTCCCCACTGACTGCTTCCGACGGGCGCCCACTAAAAGCAAAAACCTATTAGTTTCAGGTGAATTTTACTTAACGAGACTATTATAGAATTGAACTAATAAATCACTGTACCTACTTATTTAAAACTGTATATCAATCAAAACCTTGATATCTTTGAACACTGGATCAATGAAATAAATCCCGACTATATCTTCTAATAATTAGAAAGTTTTAAAGTTCACCCTTTGGTGAACTTTAAAACTTTCTGAGGATTAGCTAAATAGATACGTTTTCGATTTGACCTTTGTCAAATCGAAAACGTATCTATTTAGCTAATCCTCAGAAAGTTCACAACTTTATGAGTTTACTTCATATAATCTTTTCCAAAGCTATGTGATGAACCGTTTTTGTAATTAAAATTGTCTTCCAAAATTGGCAAGTAAAGCGGGAATGAGTAGCGCGCCAATCACGAGCCCGGAAAACATGCAGTAACGAACCTCTTTCATGAAGGAAGGGAGAATATGTAAAAAAAAGCCTGTAAACGGCCGTCAGCGTTGAGCAGGTTTATTTCCAATTCGAATACTGAAGCTCGGTTATTTATTCATGTGACTGAAGTAGGTAAATTGAAAGATGATCCTTCATTTCAACCCTCTCATACTACGATGATTATGTCGTGCATGCATCAAGGGCCGACGTAAATTGCACACAAATTGTCCGAAAGATTATCGTCGTGTGCACGTAGCAGATTTACAGCCGACATTGTCGATATCGGCTTACATGGGCCGCTTTAATAATATTACCATGAAACAGCTTGGACGGCAGTTTCCTTCGTCGAGCTGAATACGGGATCATTGGAATTATTAACGATGTTTCCTTTTTTACTAAACCGCTTGTATTATACATAAAATACCTATATGACAAACGCCTCTTGTTATATAAAGAAGAGCACGCTTGTTTATTGCATATTGGCCATTTCACACAATTAAGTCCAGATTCCCTCGCGTTTAGTTTATTATAAGCAGGGATGTTATGGAGCTCCGTAACCGTAACTGAAACTATCGGATATCCGAAATAAAATTCTACCCGTAACCGTAACCGTATCTGATATAAAAAGTTTCAAATAATTAAATGAGACACGTTATTTGTATTTTACTTTTAAAATGTCTTGAAAATGTAATATCCCTAACCGAAACTATCCGAATAATCCGAAATAATTTCATATCCGTATAATCCGAAATAATTTCATATCCGTAACCGTATCTGAAACCGATATAATATTATTCATACGTCCGTATCCACATCCAGATCCGAAAGGACTTCGGCAGTTTTGGGCTTGATCAGGTACAGTAATAAAAGCTTAACCAAAAATATAAATATATTTTAATTGTTTTTTGCCTAATCTATCTTAGAAATTAAGAATTGGAATAAAAAATTGAAATAAATAAGAAATAAAATGATTATGCCGTTGTCATTTAAAAAAAAACCAATAAAACAAAAACGGGTGCATGCTGGCTGGCGCGTGCCTCCTCAGAATATCATGTCGACAGCAACTAAAACCTTTCTAAATTGAGAACTCATTAGTCGCGCTGTACTTCATTGGATCATTCACGCTATTCTTTAATATTCTTGATTCACACCATACTTAACCTCACTGTCACAAATACGAAATTACGTACAAAAACAAATAAAAAATGAATTTTAATACTCTTGAAATACTCGATCACACCAAACTAATTTAATATCTGTACCGACATACACAATCTGAAGCCCAGCGTTCTATGGGCGTCTGCCAGTGTCCTTTCATATCCATAACATCCCTAATTATAAGTACCTAATAACTTCGAAAAAGTCAGAGGCCGGTCCATTAAACCTTTGCTTTTTATTTAATATTAAAGAATCTTTCCTACACAATATGTACATATTATGTATGTAATCGTGATTATTTCATAAAGGATATTGGATTACCTTTGCAATAGTAATCTACTCGTGGTCGTAATGAACCTCTTTTGCTGGACAAAGGAACGAATGAAAAGTTCGTCTTCCGTTTTCCACCTAAATCTGATTTGCATGCGAATAATCTGTCAGAGAGTTGTATGCATGTATTTAAATTAAATTTAACAGGATATTTCGAGTTAGTTATTACCTATTGCAAACCAGGCAAAAATAGATTATTTATTTGTATTTTCTTATTTTAATCATGTGCCTCCCATCTTTTTTATGTACCTAGCTAACTATATTTTACTTGATGTGATGTGTTTATCTAGTTAGTGTTTTTTTCCTTATAGGGTATGAAATAATATCACATTGTAATCTCTAGTTAGCGGTTACAAGTGAAACCATCAAACCTACCCGTCCATTTGGACGTGTTCGATGCGTTGACAATGCCACCGCTGACTGCAAACCTTGATTTATGATTGGTGGCATTGCGATTCAATTGCTTATGCAATCACCAGCAGATGACGTGATAAACGTAGAGTATATTACACTATCATATATCTAGGATCATAAATAGGATAATATATCTTATCCTATATTTATTAGGGGGACATTATAATATCATACATAAATGATAGGGTATATCTATATATAACCTGTCGAGTGCATACCTACTCGTAGATCTATGATTCTAGGATCATAGATCTATAGAGTCCTTCCTACTAATTATCCTTTCTGCTAAATATTAGGTAAAAGATATAATCCTATATTGTATGAACCTATATTATATTAGGTATAGTATAATATCCCCCTTAAAAAGGATTTTTAAAATATATAGTATAAATATAATATACATATATATAATATAATATATATACCGTGAAACCTGCTAACTTTGCCAACGGTTGCTGAGTTTGCCATAGCCAACTTCTGAGGGAAAAAGTCTAATTACATCTTAATAGTAGTTTTTTGTCATATGTGGATGCCTTTATAGTAAAGTTTATTAGTTATATGGCAACACCCAATGAGATGTGGCAACCCAGCTTGTTTCTGAAATGTCATTTTCGTCGGTTACTTTTTTCGAGTGTTGGTGGCGTAAAATTTTGTGCTCCGGAACTTTTACAAAAATAAACGGGAAAGGCATTGTCTACGTAAGTATATTTTTGATATTATGTTAGCATAATGTTCTTTATCTAAATAAAAGCTGATTTACCGTGCTACAAGCTACATAAAGCGCGCAATTGGTGTTGGCAAATTCAACAACCCCAATCACAACGTCTGTGATAGTGACTTTGCCATGTTTTGTTGGAGGTTAGGGTTGCCACAAAATTCCTTCTGAATATTTTAATTAAATTGTAAGTACCTACCTACCTAGTTATAATATAAGTAGGTACTCAGATATAAAATACACAGTGCATGTGCTTAAATGAAGTTTGCTTTACAAAAGGTAACGGAGTGGCGGGCAATTTGGGTCAGTTAAAATTAAATACCTATGTTAAGTGATTTAGTTATTTGCGCAAATACTGTATAGCGTTGCAATTTCAGAATACCTACTTTCTATTCACAAGTGCCCGTAAATGGTCAAAAATTATATGACTAGACACTGTTTAACATTTATGGTACGTGTTGTCGTTAAACATTAGAGACTGATTATGCTAAGCTGCCCATGTTAGATGTTTTGAAATATTATATGATTGTTTACATGTTGCTTTATTTAAATAACAAAAAAATTTAAACACCTACTTTGCTACGTAATTTTTTTTTTGTTTTATTATGTATAAACAGTTAAGGTTATGAAACTAATTAGAAGTTAAATATGATCGTAAGCAGGTACCTACCTACTTATCAACTTAGTTAATTAATAGTCACGACGATTAATAATGCATGTTGATCTCATTAGAAGTTATTATGTTTATTTACTTTTATTAAATTTTTATACCTACTATGAAAACATTTTTATTCGACAACCCTAACCCTAACTTCTTCAAAGTATGAAAAATTTTGAAAAAGTTGGTGAATTTGCCACTTTCAAAGAGAATTAAATTACCAGTGCTAAATAAGATAAAGTTTTCACTTTATTTTACTGGCTAAAGGAAGAGTGCAAATATATTATTTTCTTAGCTCATAGACTCTAAAAATTTCATTTATAATTTCATTTGGCAAGTTTACCAGAAGTGACAGCTGACTTTGCCATATTTGTTTTTAGGCCTAAAATATTTTAATTTACAAAAATAATATAGATATTTGGTAATAATATAAATTACCATGAAATTTCCTACGTCTAGGAGTAGGTTACTCATTATGTTTTCATATAATTATATTTTTTTAAAGTGAATCAAACTTTTTGACACATGAAAAAGTGGCAAAGTAAGCAGGTTTCACGGTATATATATATATATATATATATATATATATATATATATATATATATAATAAATATAACTCACATTCATAGTCAAGAAATTATTCAGAAGTATGCATTGTCATTATACCTATCTATGATTCATACTTAGATCCATCCGACCTAGCATGACCACGATAGAAACGGGTTTTGTCTACAGAAGAATGTAGAGAGTGACAGATTGTAGAAAGATTTCTACCGTTTTATGCATACAATCAAGAGAAGAAATGTTTCTATTCTTCAGTAGACAAAATTCTGATAAGCCAAGCCATTTTTTTCTGTAATATTGGCCTTAGACATTTATCGAAGCAATATTGATACATACTTTTTTACCAAACGCTTTTGTAAATTAAAGATGGTAGTCACGTAATAATTTCTCATATAATCAATTTATCATTTCTCAAACGTTTGCGTTATCTTTGCTTTTAAATCTGCTTTCGTGACAAAGTTAAAAATCATAGATATTATAGGGTAGCAGAAGAACTGTTTTTTTTGCACCAATGGAATATTTTATAGCATCTTTTTTTAGGTATGCAAGTATAGGTAGGTATGTTGACTACACTAATCTATCCACTAGACATAAAACTAGAAATATACAAAAATAGCCCACAATATAGAAACATTCAAATATAAATAATATGTTTATTAAAAACACAAATAACAATAATATATTTAAGGCTAGGCTAAAGTTTATGCTTCTGGAATACCTACCTGGCAACTTTTTCCGGAATCATTAACTTTTTATTTACGTAGGTATAAAACAAATACAGAAAATAAGTGGTAGAAAACAACATACATACATAGTTACATAAGTGTAATTTATTAATTAAAATTAAAAAAACTACTTATTCAGTGTTCACACTGAATAAGTAGTTTTATAAAAATATTAGATTATAATTAGGTATTTATCTATTATTTAAATACAATGAGTTGCCTTCTCTTTTCTCTTGCAACACCCTAGCAGGGTCGTATACTCATTAGAATAGTCTTAAGTGCCCTGTAAACGATCAAATTTGCTTGACAAATTTGTTTGTCAAACTTCACGTTTTCATCAAATAATAGCTTAAACGATCAAACCAAATATCAAACAAATTTGTTAACTTTCTAGTAGATTCGGGTTTCTCCTTTCCATGATGTCAATACAACAAGTGAGATCTTGTTTGACAAACACCGCCGTTCACGTTCAAACCTGTTTGTCAAACTCGACATCAATCCAGATTTTCATCAAACACGACAAACACGTAGATTGTTTGACAAACGCCTCAAACACAGCAGTACACTATCAAATAATTTGACAAACACGTACAATTTGACAAAGAATTTGATCGTTTACAGGGCACTTTAGTCTATAAACGGTGAGTACCTACATTGTGTAATAAATGAATAAATAAATAAATTTGGCGTCGTGTTAATGTTTACGCTGAAATTGCTCACGGGAAGAGGCTTTACCAGCAACCTTGTCAGAGATATATTGTTCCTCTTTGAGCTATAAACTCAGAACGCTTAGGATGAAAGTGTAGTCAACATCGCCCATTGTGTACAGAAAATATTTATATAACATAGAAAACTCTCTAAAAATAATGTGAAGAAAAACTTTATGAGCATACCTGTGCAAAATCTGGTTAATTTTCACTTCTATGAAAGCCCTTAAATTATCTTATATGAACCCTCCCATTAAAACTAAGCAAATATTTTCGTTTAAATCCAGTAATAATTATATAATAATTAATCATCCACTATTAGGTAGTACAAAAACTTGATAAAATTACAAGGCTCTTGATTTAACAACGCAACTACCTCGGCCTTCACCGTAAACCCTGTTTATTATTCGCATCGGGAAGCTCGCAAATAAAATACTGTGCACATACATTACAAGATGATAAACGATGACGTTTTAATTCTCATTCGGCCGCTGTAATTCTGTCTTAGAGCCGCCTACAGTGTTTCAAGAAGCCACAATACTGCGGCCGCTGGGATTAAATTTTCCTAACAGAGTTAGGGGGACGAGCGGCGTTGATGTGTATGCGGAGCAATAACGGGATTCACCGGCCTAGGGTTGCCAGACAGACCCTCGGGCTATTTGTAAAAAGTCGACGGTATAATTGATCATCAGAAGGCGACGAACAATTTTCTAGGGTTGATACAGCTCCCGATTGAAAAAAAAAACAAGAAATTACACTGGAATATTTTGTAAATGTAGATTCCTACTGAGTGCCTACCAGAATAATTAGTAACAATACCGTACTTGTTATGTTCACATTTGTGACCAAATAAACTAATTTATTTTAATTATAATAGGTTAATGACTAAATAAAAAAACATACAGAAAGTAGTCAACTTATCTCTCTATTAAATTAGCAACAGTAAAAAGATCGTGTTTTAAGCTCTTTATCGAAAGCACATGAATAAAATTAGATGCTTTCGTGAATTCGAAGATGAAAAGTGAAGAGTAACAGTGATGTACCATAATAAAATTCTTCTTTTAATATTACTACTTATTCCTTATCAGGAGCTAGCTAACCAACAAAACTAATTAAAATATTGCAGATTGTATCTAAAATCACAAGTGACACAGTAGTTGTAGTAACAAGTGAAATGAGGGTTTCCTTAATATAATTTCAGTCTCGTTTAAGATGAATTTCCATTTTGACGTCAACATCAAGATGCCGCTTCTCTAACTTATGACTGTAAGATTATGATAGGATATGTAATATCAGCCTCCATGTCAAGGGCAAGCTTTTGCTAGACTTCAGCTTATATCACATTGCCTAGGTTTCGATACAGAATTCTGTGTATATGTCTAGGTATATCTAAAAATATCTACACAAAAAATTATCATCAAACATCGCCAATTCATGTTCATTGTCAATTTTCGTAGCTAGTTTTTATAAATAGTTTTCCAATAAGATATTTTATTTTATTTTTCTTTATGAATTATTGTAGTATAATTTTTGATGTCACGTTGATTACAAATTATTTTGTTTGTAATAACCGACCAGAATGTACCTATCCATCGAACTTCAATATACAGGTTACTTAAAGGTAAGGCCGCAGGTCACAAATAGGCTATTACTGAAGAGGACCTCCTACAATTTATCGTTCAGTTTCTTTCAATTTTCAGAGAAAAATAAAGGCAAAGTTATTAGTCCGCGATATCTAAGAAACCGTATAAAATAAAATAAAATGTAAATACTAGTCTTATGGAAACTAAAAAATGTTCTTATCATACTAAAGACATTATTTGGGAACGTTTGATCATTTTGTAAAAAAAATGGTATTAATTAAATTATACAATGTCAAAGAGTCAAGCTTGTTGATTTTGTTTAAAAAATTAAGTAACCTGTTAAATAGAATAAGGTATCAAAGGGTTGGCCAAACTTCCTTTTAATCTTGGAACCTTGTTTGCATAAAAAACACCGCCCTTTTAATTTATTTTTAAATTTTATATCTGACTTCAGATATACCTATATATATACCTGCGGATATACCTACTGTACCTACCTATTCTATTCACAAGTGAAATGGATCTAGTAATTAATGAGTATAATATTAATTTATGTACCTATCCATAATTCGAATCGTTAGTACGATTTCAAACACTCGCATTAAATTGAATTTTACAATTTGTTTTAATACTGTATTTTGTAAAAGGTAGATAAATTGTTCAATTTTAGCTGACTACGAAAAAAACAAAAATATAATCCATATCCAAACTTGTATACATAATTGATATAATTTCTCTTGCACTCTAATTGGTATTACTCTACCAAAATCTTTATGATAACAATAGTAGGAAGCCACTTCATCAAATACCCACTTTATATGATCGAGCTGAGCGAGTGATGTAAAGACGAAAATAAAAATAATATCGGCGACAATATAACGCACGGAGCCGTAAACCGCGTCGTTCAACAAACACTCTATTCGGTCAATGAACGATCATCAACCGCCGTGGTGCTAATTGAACGGCTTCGGAACCCAACAATATATTAACGAAAATGTATGAATTATACACATGTGTTTCCGATCATATTATATATTATTATCATTTTTATTGAATAGTGTGTGACCTTTACTCACACCGTCAATAAAGTAAATGCTTTAAACAAAACCTTATACCTATTTATATATTCTAGTATTCTATCACTTTTTTATACTTTTTAAATGCTAATATACATTATTGGCTATTCTTTTATAGAGCGTTTCAAATAAGAAGTCCTTTCGACGCTATGTTGGCTGCCCTGAATGTTTCAACGTTTTTAACGGTATTGGATGTTTTTTTCAGAACCAATTCTTGTTCACCACTTTTAAGTATCATAATATAATGATATGCATTAAATCTACAAAAAACAAAACGTTAAGACATAAACAGGAGTGACAGACAGGCGACCCTTCAGGACAGAAGTCCTTCGACGCTATGTTAGCGTCGAAGGACTTCTTACGTAAAAAGCTCTCTAGTAAGGGTTTCAAAACTTTGAATATAAAGTCCTGTGTGTCATTTCATTTGTCTCCTTTTATCTCAATACATTTTAAGAGCTGTCTCATAGAAACTAGAAACTGATTCCCTGACGTTATAGGCATTTTATTGGCAAACTCCCAAGATAGTTTAGCGCAGCAAGATACGCGCACATACATTGAAAAGTCGCAAGGCTGTTTACTGGACAAATTCCATCCAGACACAAATGTTGACTTTTAACTCAAAGTGAAAAATTGAAACCCATTTTATACTCTAACAAAATAAATCTTAAGATTGTGACGTAAGATGTTTATAGCAGACGCGCATGATGCTTGTTTGTATTGTGCGATATATTTGACATAAAATTCAAAGTCGATGTCTATTTTTTATTGTCGACTGACCTTATTTTCTTCAATCGTATCTAATTAAAGAAAATAAGGACCGTAAGATCAATCGCAGCTTAACCACGGAAGAGAGTTTAATCTCCCGTCTTCGATTGTTTTCTAATACAAAAACCCAAAGAAACGGAAGACGAAATTGAATTGAATTGAAGACGGGAGATTAAACTCTCTTCTGTGGTTTAAACTACGATTGATCTTACGGCCCTAAGGCATTCGAAACCAATAAAGTTAGGGTAGCATATTTTATTTGATAAAATGGCATTATATTCAATGGGATCCAACTTTAGATTACCATGCTTTAGTTTATAAGGTTTCTTTCAGTTATCTTAACAGGGTCTGTAGGTAGTATTGATCCCACTGAGATAGAAATAATGGAACATATGGGATGGGGCCAATGACGTGGAAACAAGAAAACTGTAGTACGCTATTAAGATCGTTTACATAAGCCGGGCCTGGCAAACATTGGCTCCTTGATGTGAGTGATACCGAGTGCCTTGCCATTCTGTCGAGGACGCATATATTAATACAGCAGTGATAAGCACTCTCGAGTTATATAGGTACACAATAGCTCTAAGTACATATGGCCAACACTTAAACCCGACAACTTTACAACATTAACTTTACAAATTACAATAATGTAGCCACCCATTTAATGTGTTATTTTTTAATGCCTTAATTAAGGCACATTTTTATAGAGGCGTTAACAGAAACATTGACGCAGGTGGAGCAGGAGCATTACTGAATTAGTAGAAAGTGACTCTTCTGCCGGCGCCGTGTCTCTATTTGGCTGCCAGCACCGGTTGCTGAATTGGTTACCGGCGCTGACTTTGGAAAAAAAACGGAAAACGGGGTTGGCAATATGGCATAATATAGATAGGCATAATTAATTTCATGTTTCATTTAAAGAATACACCTAACTAGGGTCCAAGAGCCAGCGAAGCGAGCTCCAGAGCTTGGACACCCTGACACGGACAGGCCAGGTTCGAAGGCTGTTCCCCCCGTCGGCCCCCCGCCCCCCTCGGTATTCATTACGGGTTTTTAATCTCGGCTGCCAGCAGCAATGTACCTACTGGCGGTTCCCATCGGCGTTATTTTTGGGTGCCGGCGCCGGCGCCGGCCGTTAATATGCGCGTTAGGACGTACCTAAGTGGAGTAGGAGCATTCGTAATATTATTAATGTATTAATATGCGCATTAGCTTGTAGGTAGACTAGGGGCATTATTGATATGATTAATGCGTTAATATGCGCGTTAGGTCGTAGGTGGAGCAAATAACGTTCGAGGTATTGCACTTCAACCTTCTTGTATAATCTTTTAATCATACGAATATTCATTATAAGATATAAGTTGGCTTAGTCTTTCTGTGCCATGAATCACACCCACTCGTAAAGCAACAGAAATAATAAATGCTATCCGAAGTCTCTAAGGCGAGATAAATTAACGAGAGAACTATAGTAAAGACGTTAATCCGTGCTAAATACGAAACCATGAGCATGATGGTGAGTTTAAAATTTATGTGAGCTAGTTATCTACTATTTGCTAAGTACTTAATAATACCTATTATGTAGATTACTACCTACTAATATTAAAGCAAAGAGGTACGTTGATCATTTATTTGTCACTCTGTAGGAGATAATTATTATGACCTTTGAGTTTGTTTGGGTGTATCTTCTCACATGTAGTCAGATAGGAAACACGGACCTCATCTAGTTTTAAAGAAAATACCTATGGACGTGTAAAAGTGTTACTTGTAACCTACATATTAACAGAATAAATATCATTTCATTTCATGTGAGCCTTACCTATACAAGTCCAATTTTCTACAGTAATCCCATTACAGATTGCGATAATTTAGAGGTTTAAACGAATATTGCCAAAGTAACTTATATTTCGATTTCTAATGTCATATTTACTATTAGTAGAAAGTACCTACTAATCGCTAAGGGCTATTGAAGTTTGCTCGAGATTTTGTCAGGGATGACACCTATCTGGATAAATTAAAATAAAACAATAACTAAATACTCATCCAAATGGTTAAAGCCGTTTTCGAGAAACTAATGATATAGGTACCTACATAGAATAATTGATCACTATAAGATATTATAAAACATAGGTGGTCGTATCTTCGCAAAAAATATTTGTTATGACTTCAAATAGAGGCATATTTTATCCTTTTGTAGCCGAAACAAGTGGGATTTCCTCTAGAACCTTTGCTAAGGACCTATTAGGAATTTTATAAGCTACAGTTAGAGATGTGATTCTAGCAAAGGAGGCTTTGAAATAAATAAGGAGAGTATAACAATCCTTATCTGACGAGTTAATGATGCACATGCACGTTTATTCTGGCAAGCTTTTATATGCAAAGAATGCAGTGCATATACAGTCGCCAGCGCACAAAAGCCGTTTGTCCCGGTGGATAAAGCGCCCACGATTGTTATTCACTACCTAGGTAGTCATTTATACACCCGATGAAGGTTCTTTTCGCTTTAAAATTGGAAACTTGATAACGTTTTTTAGAAAGGTTACATTATTTAAATTATATTATACTATCGACCCGCCCTTGCTTCGCATGGATACAATCTACCTACTAATGTGGCGACATGTCAAAACATCGAGATGGGGGGCTAAAAAGGCCGCTTCTATATATCTAAGTACTCATATTCTATATCTACTCGTAAGTTAAATTTTAACGTACCTAGGTATATACCTACCTATACAGATGGAGCGTCGACCATAGTTATTAGATACATCATCATTAACGCATTTTAGTATTGAGTTCTTTGAAAGACAAGCACATAATTATGCTTTTTGTTGGGCAGACTTAATCAAATAGGTGTTTAGTACTTGCGCTACTGGTCTGACCCAAGCTTTAAATAAAGCTATTCAGTTCGACAAATTTCGATAAATTAAAAACATTATGTCTGCGTTTATAAGTAGACATATACTCTATTTCGTACTTATCGCAACCAGACTTTGTCAGCGTCCCTTCGCCTGGTCGCTTGTTCATTCTAAAAGGGTTCTACTTCACCAGCCATTAGAACGCTCTCCTAAAAGTCTATTGTTCTACCGGTCGCTATATTAGGAACTAAAACACAGTCATACCTACTACAGATATTGCGACTGAATCTGACACCAATATTCTAAAGAAAAAGCTGGTATGACGATGATACGTTATCTATGTGGTGTCAGCTAAATAAGGCTGTAAGTAATTAAACATACGACGACGTTTTTTCAGCGCGATTTAAAACGAAGCACCCGCACAATTTCTGAAACTTACTTCACTGATTGTTTGCGCGCTTTGTTCTCAATCGCAGGAAATGAACGTCGACTGTTAGCGCCTTTTCTACCGTGGGTGAGTAAAACTCGAATAATGGATCATGTTAGACATCACAGGTGTATTTTGGTTTACAATTAATTTTGCCAAACAGTGGTTTTGACAATAGGTATATCTTCCCAACGACCATTTATCGAACTAACGGTCATTGAGTGGCCTGGATTGGACATTTACGGGCCAAAATGATAACATATTGATTTGTCGTCCCGATTGACGCCAAAACCAAGTAAAAAAATACTATTTCTAAAATAAAGTAAAATCAGTGAACACGGGTGGCTTAAAAATGTGTAATATCTACTGGCCTCACCTCCCTAATAGAGGGATAACACGCATTTATAGTGTAACAGATGTGATTTTAACACGAAATGGTCCTAATTAACATTATGGACGTACCTTTGTAATATTGCTGCTGGTAGGCAATCTGTAACAAAATAATAGCAAATTTGAATTATTAGAGTCTTAGCACAAAAATACGCTTGTTAAAACTATGTCTGACCAACCTAAATAAACCACATAATTATGTATAAAGATTCGTCCTCGAAATAACTGTTAACACTTCTGGGGACACTCAGTGAGACACAAACATAATCGAATTTTTATTCAAGTTTGACAAGCTGACCAAAAGTTTGACCAATTAGTATCTACTAGGGTCAGCTACTTCGAAGCGCTGACCTAGGTTTGTACGGAAGACTCAGGGTACGAGTCCTATTCGCGCTTGTCCGGTTTTTTATTCATAATATTTCTCCTCTCCTTTCTACGCGTCATTTCATGGCAACCGTTACTTCCCCATATTTAGGGCAAGGGCAATTTGCAACGTTACCACTTCATTACCTACGTAACATAAATTAAATTTTCTCTCACCATTATATTAGGAAATAAATAGATTTTTTAACAGAAAATACCAATATCATAGCAATATGTGTTTGTGTAAGTTGTACCTATCTATAGTTGTTGTACTTCACACGCGTCAATCAAAAAAACTGCGTTGCGGGACTTGCATTTTTAACATGTTATGTTTTTGATAGGATCTCATTTCTTATTGTAGGGACCTTTCTTCCTTTTGTTTCGTACCTAATTTAATATAGGTAAACTAAAGGATTAAAGAATAAATCGTCTGTGACTTACTGTACCTACCTAAAAACTAAAACATACCGCAATTGCAGCAACTGCATAAGTAAGTTTGTAATCCTATATATCCTATAATAGATTACAAATTTACTTATGCAGTTTGTATATCTAGACACCGAAATGGCGCCATGTTTTAGTTTTTCCTTACTTTATAAATTAAACATTTATTGTGCTAGAAGTACCTTAGAGTTTTGATGATCGGTGAGTGAGTGTATCAGTGACAAAATTAAGAAGACTTGCAATAGTTCTTAAACTACAAGGTCAAATTGAATATACTTTGGAAACATACCTAGTTATATTATGTTCTCTTGGTCACTGAAAATTCAGGCCTCTAGCTTTATCTACAACAAAGCTACAACGGGTCGAAAATGGCCTAAATGGCTTCGAGGAAAGAGTGGTACGGCTGTGCCTGTTTTTTGGTTCGACTTGGCGGGGGCACTGCCGTGCCCCCAGTTGTAGTACCTATTTATGCTCATGACAGTACCACGATGGTATAACTAAAAAAAATACTGTTCATGTCCTACAAGTAAAATCACACTTAAAAAAAAACCGGCCAAGTGCGAGTCGTACTCGCGCACCGAGGGTTCCGTATCAATTTTGGACGTATAAAGTGAAAAAACCGGACCGCATAACTAAGTTTGTTTGTCAAGTAATTTTGATGATTTTGAAAAAACTGTAATAGTTAGGAACATCGTTTTATTTTTGGTGCAATATTTGGGTCAATTCCTATCAGCTCTAATTATTTCAGATTTTTCGCTCCGCAAACTTCGGAGATAAGGGGGGGGGGGAATGGTATTTTTTCAGTCAATTTTTATCATAAGTCGAAAACTATGAGACATAAAATAAAATGAAAATATATTTTGAAATGTGCAAATCAAGCCCTTTCATATGATATGTCACTTGACCTAGTAACCCCACTTTAAAATTTCGGACCCCACTCCGGCCCCTTTTGCAATAAAAATAAAAATATTTTTTGACTTTTTTCATTTGCAATAAAGTTGGACAACCATTTTTTATAACTGTTCCAAATTTCAAGTCGATGGCTTTAGTAGTTGCTGAAATAAGCAGGTGTGACAGACAGACAGACAGACAGACAGACGAAGTCACACCATAAGGGTTCCTTTTTTACCATTTTGGTACGGAACCCTAATAAGACCATCTCCAAGTAATATTCTACCGTAAGCCAGCATAATCGTTAACGAGATTCAGCTCTAATAAAATCAAGTCCGGAACCGGTAATGGGAAACTAATTATGGTGTTAAACTTCTTGTGCATATAGGTTTACCTACTAAATGGAAAATCCTATGTAAACTTTGGATATAATGTTTATTGTGTCATGATCTTGTAATGTCGACATTATGGTAATTAAACCCTATGTTTAATCAAACATAGGGTTTAATTACCATAAATTCCCATTATACCTGGTTTTTTAGAAATGCTTTTAAAATTCAATGCTATCTGTACAGGGTGTTAGTATTAGATACTAGTATCGAATACTGAATACCCTCGTTTAACCTTACATTGTTCTAAATAATGTTCGACTACCTAGTTAGATTGGTAGATAATCTCTATAGGTACTATGTCTAATTATCAGACTGTTTTTAATTTTAATCCTAAAAAACTTTTGCTTAATCAGGTATAAAGTCTCTTATTAAACTATGTAGGTAGAACATCTTACTTTTTATGAGAATTAACCCATTTCAACAAGCTTAAACCGAATTAATACCTACTTTGTTTTAATTTTAGGCGACTTTAAATGCGGATTCATTAAAACCTGGAGTTTTCATTATTCATTAAATTTTGTTAGAAATTACCTAGCATAAAAATTAATTTGAATCTGAATAATAATATCAAATTTGAAATAAATATTATTCGGTAACTTAATAAAATGTTTGGAAATTAATGATAACTTTAAAGCGGAACTCTCCGACCGTAATTCGAGCTTTAAGTTACCTCTACGAGCCACAATTGTAAAATCAACTCAATTTGAAGAAATTTCGTTAGCCTTCGAAGAGTTGCTATTACCATTGTCTTTTAAACATAATATTAATTTCAGAATTATAATAAATTTAAAGTAACTCTATTATCATCATGATATAAAATTGTTAATATAAACAGTAAAATTAGAAAAGCTGCCTTCTTATTTATAATTGGAAATATGCAAAGTTGAAGTATCATAATCCGCTGAATGTGTGCGACGACTTGCCTTGTAAGCGTAAACACGTTTGCGAAGGCCTTCAAAAAGTTCGAAAGTTCATACCTATTTAATTTTTGACACAATTCGATATCCTTCACATTTATATTATGAAGTTGTAAAATAAAAAAATAAATAGTAAGCTTGTTTATGATAATACCTACATATTTTGGCTATCCCACTGTAGATAGAGTACCTCTAACTGTATTGAAACATAGTACATATAATAATATAAATGAGAAATAGTTGACAGAAGTGCCTGGAGACTAATATCTTGTTGCTCTTAGTTTCTAATAGTTTCTGTTTAGATTACCTTTACCTACCTTGATTGTTTGACCTTACTGTCGTCAGTCAAGGTCAAGATTATTTTAATGTTTATGAACCAACCCACTATCAAAGTCAGCCTTTTTTTAATTGCTTACCACCATATCATGTTTTATATTATATTCAAAATAAAAACGAGACATAAGTCGTGTTAAAACCTCTTTTTACCAAAAATCATTTAACAAAAATTGTATTGCGGTTATAGTAAACGTTTAGATATGTTCAATAAACCGCAAATTCTAACTTAGTCTATTTCGCGTATAGGTAGGTGGCTCTATCAGTCTTAATCAAGCTTTGCGCTGAAAGCAGAGATGTATCTGTATCCAACAGACCGATCCCACATTCACTAATTTCTAATTCGGATCCGCTCGAAACAGAAGACCTCTCGATGCTACCTCGTACAATCACCACCCGTTATCGTCAAAGTTTAATCATAATTTACCCTTTGCTTATAATATCTAGTTAACTTCACCTTATAATTACTAATTTCGTGCGTGAAAGTATTAAGAATATATGAAATTTCAGCAGTTTGCGGTGTAACGTAAATTTCTAGTCTAAATTCGAGACCGCTTCTAAGAAATTTCGTGTAGTAATTTACATTAGGATTACACGTAGATTATATATATAAGGTTAAAAAGCAAAACATGTTTCATTTTCTATTTTTATTGTTTATTTAGTGTTACTAAGCTATCGCGCGGGTATTCGTGCCTTTTTGGGATAGCAAGTTAATTTGAATTCGCTAAACCCTTTGGGCGTACCTAACTCAATATTTTGCGTGTAGATAAGTTATTTTTCGTGCTCTTTTTTGACGCACATATTTATTATAAACATAGGTATCAGGTATGCTTATTCTTACCAAACATTAACCCACTTACTTATAAATGCCTCTTAATTTAACCACTGATTAAATATTCAAGTTATTCTTGTCATTTGTATGACAATGAATAGAGATAGAGACCGTTCCACGTAAGAATTCCCCTAGAAGTTATGTTGGCTGCCTTGCTTGTCATTCCTATTTAGGTCATATCGTTTTGTGTTTATTGTAGATTTATATTTTATAATAATATTTAGGACGTTAAAAAGTGATGAAAGTGAATTGGTGCTGAAAGAAAACTTCCAACACCGTTAAAAACCTTGTAATAAATTGAGATTCAGGGCAGCCAACATAACTTCTAGGGGAATTCTTATGTGGAACGATCTCTACCTACCAATTGACATAAGAACCGTTTAATTCAATCATCGAGTCGTACTCGTACTTGTTCGTTTTTTTTTTTTTATATTACGTAATGGTTAGTTTTCTTGTACGAGTCTCGCAACCTCTTCACGTCAGGCATGTGATGAACTCATGGCTGCGAGCTCCATACTAGTTCGAAACTAATTTATCGAGAAACACATGAGTAAAAACCGTAGAACACTAATAACTTTACTACTGAAACGAAGCTATAAATCCCATCGAATAAAATAATGGTAAGTAATTAGAACGTACTTACTTCTAAAATAAAATGTATCGAACAGGATTATGAATGTCGTACGCGGACTAGGTCACAATTGAAAATGTTTGCTCGAATCCAATCTACAAGTTGAATATTCATAAGTATTAAGAGAATACGACGGGTCAGCTACTAATTTGTGGAAATCAAACGTGACTAATCTTAAATTTAATTAGTTGACAACCTATTTGTTTTGCTGTTGTAACCTTGTGTGTTGACGTCCTCGATTTGTTGCGTGTGTTGTTTGTTGTGTGTGTTAATTTAATGTGTTTACATTACGAATGTTAACCTATGTTTTCTTTTACGAAAAGTCTTGTTGTGTGTTGTTTTGCTGTTAATAGATTAATTGTTTTCCTTTTGATCAAGTGATCTATATAACATAAGAACAGCAGGAAATTCTTGAACTCTTCGTGGCATATTTTTTTCTATTAGAACTTGACTTACAGGCGTGTCGGTTATGAATATAAATTCAATTGCGAGACAACCTGTTTTTATCCCGTAGCTGTAGATAAAGTTTCTAATATTTTTTCACAAAGTACTACCGCAGCATAAATTAAAAATGTACCAAAGGCTTTTAGTAATAAATAAACCCAGATGATTGCCGCAAAACTGTGGGCAGAGTTTTAACGAAGTGATTTTTGTGCAAAATAAAGTTTGTTAGCATTCCAACTGTTTTTACTATTACTGTTAAACATTTACGGCGTACTAACGAAATGATTTAGGAAGTTGCTGGACTCTCTTTTATGATTTATTTGTTTATTTTTCTTCTAAATTATATTGTTTATGTTAGTGGTTATGTTACCTATAAATATAATTGGTTGACATTCCAAACACTTAATTATAGGTAGGTAGGTACTTCAAATTCTCGACATTACACTTGTACCAATACAAGTGTAATGTAGAGAATTTACACATAGTACCTAAACATAGTTCATTTGCATATTAAGTCATATTTGTTCACATTATGTAAATGTTATTGTTTTAAAAGTGAGTGTTATATTCCACCTGATTGTGCAAAATATATCAAAGGAAGAAAAGTAAAAATTTAGTTATTGCGATGAAATTAAATTTCCTTTGAATACGTTACATGACGTAACAAGCGGTCGTACCGGATGACAGCCTACAATAAGCCAACACAGGCCCTGATCACTGTGTAAATTCGAATTACCTTCTATTTACCTCCGATAAATTCGAAAGCTTTTTTGTACTAAAATATCTACACCTTGAAATCATAGATCACTTACACGTGTAATCATTTAAGTTTATGTGATAAACCTATTAATTAGAGAGCGTTATATTGATACCTCAAGATCTATATTTGAATACCTACCTAATAAAGACAAATTAATTCAGGCTTTTTAATACTGTACTTCATATTTTACCACGGTGTCTGGTAATTATGATTATCTAGCTATGTCCGCGTGAGAAACAACCCAATTTCGTTATATTTTCATGTAAACTTTACCACCCTTCTTCACACCTTTAAGGACGAAATTTCAAAAAATCACTCCTTAGGCACCTTTAGAGTAGGAACTCAAGGAATATTTCCTCCAAATTTCAAATGTCTCGGTCCACTGATTTAGGCTGTGTGTTGTCTATCAGTCAATCACGGTACTGTATCCTAACTAATATTATAAATGCAAAAGTAAGTTTATTCGTTTGTCACCTTTTCACGACTAAACCACTGAACCTCAGACCATAGAAACAAGGAGATATGCCATCATAGCAAATTAGTACGGGAACAACTGATGCCACTTTTAGTACATTTTTCGACACAATTACGCGCATAATTAAGCGCTCCTTGTGAATAAAAAGTCGTCACTCAACACTAGCACTAAACTAAAACACTGTATTTATACCATCGATCGTGTTCGGTTCGTCGCCAGCGCGTACGTTTTTAATATGAGCAATTTGCTCAAGATCAGGCATCAAGGTCGATAGCGCCTTGGCACATCTCCTTGTTTCTATGATCTGAGCACTGAACCGATCATCATGAAATGTATATACATTGTCAAGTATAGGTACAGAAAATGACATAGGATAGCTGTCATTCAGAAAAAAAGTATTGTTCCTGGGGGAACGAATAATAACTTTCAACGGTCTTTAGGACGCTAGATGGCACTGGGTGTATGTCACGCGGATGAAGTCGCGGGCAACGTTCTAGTAAGATATAAACAAAAACGCAAAAGACTATTTTAGAACATAAATACTATTTGTACAGACTGTAGGTATTTACTTTTACATGTAGGACTGAAGTAAGTCCTGCTATTGAATCTATCTTGAAAATTAAATAAAAAAACTTCACTAATAAAATCAATCAATGAGAATTGGTTCGGAAACAGCAATAAGGAAACAACCTTTTGCCCTCACCGTCTTTGGGGAAAATTACACCTACGTAGCCTAAGGCACTAAACACGATGGTAAATCATGTTATATTTCGTCAAAAAATAATTTAGTACTTGAAAATTTTGTACATTCATGTTCGCAGCGCGGTAACGAAACTCATACTTATAACTTTGTCAGTTTTCATTATTTGTTTTTCAAATGTTTTATACGTATTAGACTCTATTAATTAAAATATTTTTAAATTATGACACAGTTGACTGTGGGGGCCAGCTGCTGGCTGCCGCCACTCTACAGTATACCTAAACATTATATTACAAATAAACATGAAAAGTTTTTGTGTATTTTTGTAACCATACATAGGTACAATACAATCAACCATTTTGATTCATGACCCGAAGCTGATTTTCTTACAAGCTTTATAATACAATTAGGTCTAGTTTCGTTTAAATATTAAAACTGACAAAACATCTAAACAGTTTGTTGAAATAATATCAACAATGTGCGCATAGTGTTTTTTCGCCTATGGCAATAATGTAAACTTTTCTTGTCGTTACTTCAAAATAAAAAAATAAACGTTCTGTTCTTCCTGTCACTATAAAACGTGGTTGTTTTATTTTAGGTTATGGGCCCAGCGCTCATAAATTCGCTAATCTTTCGTGGTATTTTCGAACTGTTACGAGTGATAAAGACTGTTTCGGGACGCGATTGAATTGTATCGTGAGTGTGTGACGGATTGTACTATTTTTCGCAGTGTTCAAGTTTAGTGACTATTACAATGTCTACTAACAGCTATCTTGTCAATGTCCCCAAACTAAAGGGACGCGAGAATTACAATCAATGGAGTTTCGCAGCAGAGAATTTCTTAATCCTTGAAGGCATGAAACATTGTGTGAAGTCAGAACCAGGCAAGGAAATAGGAGCTGCAGATGACGAAAAAACCAAAGCAAAATTGATAATGACAATCGACCCGTCTTTATACGTACATATAAAAAATGTTACATCTTCGAAAGAATTATGGGAAAAACTTAAACAATTATTTGACGATAATGGTTTTTCACGAAGGATTAGTTTACTACGGAATTTGATTTCGATTCGCCGAGAAAGTTGCAGTTCGATGACGTCGTACGTAACGCAGATTATCGATACAGCACAGAAATTAAGCGGTACGGGATTCGAAATCAATGATCAGTGGACGGGATCGTTGCTCTTAGCAGGATTGCCTGATCGATTTTCCCCTATGATCATGGCTATAGAGCATTCCGGGATTTCAATATCGGCAGATTCTATAAAAACCAAGCTAATGGACATGGAAGCCGTTGAAGTTGAACAAGATGAGAATGAAGTTAGCGGTGCATTAGCCATTCGTTCAAAGTTCAATAAAAAAAAGAATATGAATTTGTCTATGGACAGTAAGAATGGCAGTGGTAGTGTTGGTAGCCCTGACTTGTCAAACTTCAAGTCGATAAAATGTTACCGGTGTAAACAAACAGGCCACTACAAAAATCAGTGTACAAGTAACAAAAATAGCTCGACAAATCAAAAGAATAAAGATAAAATGCAATCAAATGCGTTTAGTGCAGTATTCCTGAATGGCAATTTCACTAAAGACGAGTGGTATATTGATTCGGGTGCAAGTATACACCTAACAGCAAACGAAAGTTGGGTTATGAATGCTTTGTACGAACAAAACAGAGAAATTATTGTTGCAAATAGTGAAAAGGTGTCAGTATTATGTTCTGGCGATGTAAACATTACGACTACGACTGAAAATGTTGAATATGACATTACGGTGGAAGATGTATTTTGTGTACCAACTCTCACAACAAACTTGCTCTCAGTCAGCCAATTGATAAAAAAAGGCAACAGTGTATCGTTCACTGACGATGGTTGTTCAGTATACAATAAAAGGAATGAATTGGTAGCTACAGCAACGTTGGTCAATGGAGTATACAAGGTAAACATGTCAAAACAAGTACATTTAGCTGCATCAGTTGTGTCAGGAGTAACATGGCATCGCAGATTAGGGCATATTAATAAAGACTAACTAAATCATATGAAGAATGCTGTGCTGGGTATGACCCTTGACAATAAAGTGGATACTAGCAAGTCCTCATGTACAACATGTTGCGAAGGCAAACAGTGTCGTTTACCATTTAAGAGCACTGGCCAGAGAAGTAGTAACTTGCTAGATATAGTGCACACAGACATCTGTGGACCTATGGAGAATGTGTCTATAGGTGGCTCGAAATACTTCCTGTTGTTTGTCGATGACCATAGTCGTATGGCCTTTGTTTATTTCTTGAAACACAAAAACGAAGCTTTGAAGTATTTCAAGGTGTTTAAAGCTCAAGTGGAAAATCAAACAAAGAGAACAATCAAAATATTAAGAAGTGATAACGGGCTAGAATATTGCAACAAAGAATTTGACAATTACCTGAATAGTGCAGGTGTGATTCATCAGAAGACGAATCCTTACACCCCACAACAGAATGGCTTGTGTGAGCGATTTAATCGCACAATTGTTGAGAAAGCACGATGCCTTCTCTTTGATGCTAACTTAGGCAAAGAGTTCTGGGGTGAAGCCACGAATACAGCAGTGTACCTGCAGAATCGAATTGTGGCAGCAGCACTGGGTTATCAAACTCCATATGAGTTATGGACTGGCTCCAAACCAGATATTAGCCATATTAGAATCTTCGGTAGTACTGTGATGGTCCATATAGCTAAAGAAAAGCGGAAGAAATGGGACAAGAAATCAGAAAAATGTATTCTCATAGGATATCCAGAAAACATAAAAGGATATAGAGTGTATAATCCAGAAACAAAGAAAGTCTTGACTAGTAGAGACGTTATTATAATTGAGCAGGAATCAAAATCTGAATGCATGATTGAAGTACAAGGTCAGAGTGTTGATTCAGTGGGGGATTATAACAAAACTGAAGAATCAATTAGTCAAGAAAACTCAGAAAACTTTGAGGACACTCATCACGATAGTGATAACACATATGTTCCCAGTGATTATGAAGATGCAGATGGCACCTTAATGGATAGCGCTGTCAAAAGCATATGGCCTAGACCAGAACGCACAAGGAAGAAGCCAGACAGATTTGGATTCTCAAATCTGTGTGTAGACAGTGAAGCCTATGATGATGCTGCCGGTTTGTCTCTTCATGAGGCTCTGAAAGGACCCGAAAAGGAGCAGTGGGAGATGGCTATGAAAGAAGAGTTCCAGTCTTTTGAAGAAAATAATGCGTGGGAGTTGAGTAATGCTCCTCAAGATGGTAGGGTTGTACAGTGCAAGTGGGTGCTACGTAAAAAATACGATAGTGAAAATAAAGTCCGTTTTCGTGCGCGTTTAGTGGCGAAAGGTTTTACACAAGTAGAAGGTTTGGACTTTACAGACACTTTTTCTCCTGTAGTGAGACACACTACTTTGAGACTGTTATTTGCATTGTCAGTTCAACTCGGTCTTGATATAATGCATCTGGATGTAGCAACTGCCTTCTTGAACGGAACTCTTGAGGAGACTATTTATATGCAGATACCAGAGGGTTTTTCTAAAACGACACAAAATGGTCAAGTGCTTAAATTAAAAAAGGCAATATACGGACTCAAGCAGTACTCAAGAGCATGGTACAAGAAGGTAGATGAATGTTTATTAAAAATAGGTTATATTAGATCTAAAATAGAACCATGTATGTACACAAAAATTCAAGATGCCATGCAAACTATTGTCACTCTTTATGTAGACGATTTCTTTATTTTTTCAAATGATAGTAAAGAGACTAACCATTTAAAAGATGTCTTAGCTAGTCATTTCAAACTTAAAGATTTGGGCGAAATTAAAAAATGTCTTGGTGTAAACATAACTATTAATAAATCTGAGAGAACGATAACATTAAGTCAAAGTGATTATATTGATCATTTATTGCATAAATTTAATATGAGTCAATGTAAGACTGTTCAGACTCCAATGGAGACCAAGTTACATCTGTCTAATGATGAGAATTATGTAGATAAATTTCCTTATCAGCAAATAATAGGTGGCCTTATGTACTTGGCTGTTCTGACCAGACCTGACATTACATATGCAGTTGGATTTTTAAGTCAGTTTAACAATTGTTATTCAAAGGAACATTGTTTATATGTAAAACGCATTTTAAGATATTTAAAATTCACTAAACATTATGGTTTAAAATATACTGCAAATGGAAGTTCAACGTTAGAAGGGTTTGTTGATGCAGACTGGGGTGGTAATATTATTGATAGGAAGTCGTTCACTGGATTCTGTTTTACTTTGTCTGGCTGTGTAATTTCTTGGGAAACCAAAAAACAAAAAACTGTTGCATTATCAAGTAGCGAAGCAGAATACATGGCGATGACAGAAGCCTGTAAAGAAGCTGTTTATTTAAGGAATCTACAATATGAGATTACTAAGAAATTGTACACCATTGATCTTTTTAATGATAATCAGAGCGCACAAAAACTGAGTGCAAATCCAGTTTTCCATAAGAGAACCAAACACATAGACATTAGATACCACTTCTGTCGAGATTGTGTTACAAATAAAATTGTAAATGTTAGGTATTTGCCAACAGCTGAGATGCCTGCAGATTTGTTTACCAAAAGTTTATGTGCTGTTAAACACTACAAATTTTTGAATGAGTTAGGTGTTCAAAATGTTTAATAGGTTTTTAAGATAATAGTTATTAAAGTTTATCTATAAGTTATCCACATTGTTAGATATAGTGGGGGTGTTGAAATAATATCAACAATGTGCGCATAGTGTTTTTTCGCCTATGGCAATAATGTAAACTTTTCTTGTCGTTACTTCAAAATAAAAAAATAAACGTTCTGTTCTTCCTGTCACTATAAAACGTGGTTGTTTTATTTTACAGTTTCCCATGGCAACAAACTTGCTACCTATGAATTTTATTACAGTGACAGTATATTCTATGCCACCTCCTTTCGTGTTTCTTGGACACATTATTTTGACACCTTGACATGTGAAGTGATTTTGGCATTTTTCTTTTAATTTTAATAATACTCTTCTTCGAAAGAGTTAGTAAAGGTTTTTGAAAAAAACTACTTTAGGCAAACCACAACACATGTTAATTCGAAATTCAAAAATAATTCCAGCTTTATTGAAATTATGAATTTACTGCATTTATAATAAAGGTAAACACTGCATAGACCTCTGATCTGTATTGACACAGTTTTCGTAATATTCAAAAAGTCCTAAGTGCAGTATGCACGGTATTAAGTAGAAAACTTTATAACAGTTTGACGATTTCAAAAGAATTGTCGGCTGAGCGGGTCATGAATCTAATGGTTCGACTGTACATGCAACATACGTGTTTTTGTAAACATACATAGAGACCTACATAGACATAATCTGCTAAAATCATAACCCCCTTTTTGGCTTTGCTAGAGTAGGATAATTATTCTTCAGAATTTCTTTGCTAACGCTATTTCACTCGAGACCTATCATTTTCGAATTACTTTGACAAGGTTCCATCCCATCCTGATAACGCGCGGATTTTATACACAAAAGCTACTTAAAAACACATTCTCGTTATTTTTATGTATTATTTTCGCTCTCAACTAGGGTACTATGCGCTTCATCGCATAATACGTTCTTTAATTAGGCTCACAATATCGCAGATTATTCATGAACACTAATGAGTCACGTCTTTACATTGTCATTGCTTTCAGTTGTCCAGTTCTAAAGATAGCCGTCTCGCTGTTTGAAGAGATGAATAAAAACATTTATGTAAACATACATTTATGTAAGCCAAAGCAAACATCAGAACTTAAAAAAACATTTCCGTAAACAATCATTTAAAAATTCACTAAAAATGGATTTTATTTTATGTTTAGTATTTGGACAGTCAAGCACCCTTAAATGAAAGTCACCAGAAATAAATGCGATAATCCACTTTCAGTCTTTGATTTGTCTTTAATATTGTTAAGAGGTCCATCACCGATTGAGAACCCCTTGAGAATTAATTTAATCAACAACGACTCAATGTTACGATTACTCCTTAAAAATAAAAATCTTACATGGAGGTATATTTTAATTACAAATTGCGTTTCAAACTTCAAAATGTCAATCAAGAACGCGAGGTCAAGTTGTAGGAATGAGGATTAATTGTTAATAACTAGAAACAATTTTGACTGTTTTGAGTAACGTGAATCTCTTCTACTGTCAGTAGGCCGTTAAATTTGGGCGTAGGCACGTCACGGGCTCTAAGCGGAATACTCCGCGTGATACGCAAACAAGTGCCATTGTTTTATTAGGACAACTTTAAACATGAATACGAAACAAATTGTGTAAAGAGATCATCGATTGAAGCGTAATGTTATGTTGGCTTTCAGCTCGTACTTTATCGTCAAAAATATATAGGTACGCCGATTCTTGAGGAGCCCACTGACTGTTTTTACGAATATTTCTTAAATATAAGAAAATACATAATGTTTTGTTTCTTTTTATAAAATTATTATTGTAAATAACTTTAGCGATGAGGACGTCAAACGCAGGTACTTTGAGGCGTGGGTGGCACGTTGTACGATCCGACACCGGCACAATGATGGTACTGTATAAAAGTAGGCATACCTACCTACCTAATGTAATTTGAAACTGTTGGTAGGCCATGGCATTTTTAACCACAGAAAGTAAATAATGTACTATCAGGTAGAATTCGTCTGGAAATGAACTTTTGGATGATCTATAAACATTAAATAATCGAGTTAGTACCTAATTGTACAAATCTATTGACATTTATGTGATCTCCACTTCATTACGGCGGGCGTCAAAGTAAACAAAACTATATCAAACTGCATTGATAACAAAAATATCAAACCGAGACGACGTGATATTAATGCAAAACTACAAAATAATCGTGACGTCGCAAAAAAAAATGGAATCATATCAAATGACAGTGATTTCCGTAACAGTGCGTCGGACATGTGCCAGCGACGGACGCGACGGTGAACGGTGACCACAACCGACGTCCCATTGAGGCACGCCGCAAATCGATCAGAAGCACGTTACACAATAACTGTCGCAAACAAAGATACAAAACTGGACGTGTCAACGCGTCGCTGATGTTTAGTGTAAACTTGTATAATAGAAGCCTTGTAGCGAACATGTGGACGCTGGTGATGCGCTGAAGAAAAAAAGTAGGTGCGTGGACAATAGAATACACGCACAATACCAAACGTTTGCGTTGCCCGAATGATGGATCGCCATACTGTTTCGCAATAATATATATTATATATAATAAAATATATCATGTACTTGCCTCTTCAACCGTAAATAATTTATATCAAATTATATCTTTAATTTACCGAAGTAAAACAAAAATATAAAATTTTATTGTAAAGCTGTCCTTATTTTCTAGCTTCGCTGTGAATGTTTTACCAGAGTACGTTTGTAGAACTAGCTATAAATCGTACAACTATGTAGTATCTTGCTCGAATATGTATGCCACATTTAATAAAGACTTTTATGGGCCATAGGTACTATTTAAACTGTTCTGTATGAAATAGTGACATATTAAATCCGCGTAAACTTTATTGCATGATATTAACCATCTAGGCGATGATAAAGCCTAGCTTGTGTCCACAGTATCTTGTATCAAAATAAAACTAGATTATATCTAAGTCTTAAGACATACAGAAAATATTAAGACTTTTTTAAGGAAACTGATATTTACAGACCCACATAAATGAAAATGCAGCATCATCTACTTAAAAATCTTAATAGCCGTCTACTTACTTTATAAAACTAGCTCGAAGTATATAACAATCATATATGTATGCAGGCAAACAATTCGGTCTACGGTCACGAACGCACCCGTAGGCACAAGCTAGTCTCTCTCATACAAAGCTGTTTGCCGAACACGGTCTCTCGTTATCCTCGTAACAGCGGTCGAGTGTGGGCCTCTTTTGTTGAAACCTCCATAGAACCTCTTAAAGTCTCAGTGTAGATCGAACGAGGAACTGTGTCATCGAACAATAGAACTTGTTCTAATATACGTTTATCTTTGGACATATACCTACTGATTATGTCGTACCCTTTTTATTGCCTGAAGTCTAGTGGTGAGTTTATTTGTTGAGCGATGAATATAGTTAGGACGTTTATGGATTTATGAAATAAGGCTACGGTTTTTTTATAACGATTCATGGGAATTCTTGACTGACATTATGTAGGTAAATCGCTTCCTAGTAAAAGGTATTTGACATTTGAAAGACAGACATAAATATTAATAGATACTTACTAGTGGTCGTTCAAATTTGACCGTAATTCATTAAATTTTTAAGTTTATTTGTAACACATATTATATAAACAAATTTTAGCTTTCTGCACTCCTTTTCCATATTAACTTTGACTATGCCCACATGGCTGCGGCGCACAATATATGTTTAAAAAGGGGTACAAAGTTTTCTCTTCAGGTATTATAATATAAAAATGTATACTTAGATAATATTCATAATCATTTTAATTAAACATAGTTCTTTCTTTATTACTAAAAGTGAGCCTCCTAAATTATTTTATTGTTGTAATTCCGGTTGCGGCGAGATGAACATAATAAATTTTAAGTAACAAGTTGCAAAACAACAAAGAATAAGAAAAAATTAGAGATCTGCGTAATTTTGTTTTGAAACTTTTGAGTAATATTTTTTCCGACCGTCCCGGGCGACATAAAGAGCGTGACTTGTTAATCTGTTTTCGTGCGTTGGTCAGCACCTCTTTTTAAATCAACAAGTTTGTAAACTTTGTTTTGTTGTTTATTGGATTGTTACGATTGTTTATTGTTGTCATTTTTTACAGTTGGCAACAAAAGAACCTGAACACATTCATAACATTTGAGCACTTAAACTTTTTATAGGTTACTAATCTAACTGTTCTAACTTTAGGTACCTCCCTATTTTTGTTCTAAGGAAATTTAATATTATAAATATTTTAGCGTTATAATTTTGAGTAGGACTTATTACCACTTACCGCAGACTCTTTATTTGGAATTCTTTTTAACCTTTTTTAGCACATTATTATTTTTAGCACATACACTCTATAGACCATATATGTATATATAGGGACAAACAGATGTACGCAGGATATCTCCTGCATACCTTAATCAAGTATTGGTTTGAATCATACAAGATTCTTTACAATAAATTATGTATAATGAAAATTGACAATGTAAGAAAAAAATGTGTACCTATCTCCTCCCGTAAGTCTTGTAAGATTATTTCTAGAGATGAACAGAAAACAGATTAATTTAATTAACGTTAAATATAATAAGAAAAATAAGAAAACATTAAGTTGATGAAAAAAAATATGTAGGTATACATATACTACCAAGGTCGACGTTTAAATACCTCATGTTCTGAAAGTTCCAAATCACATTTTCCGGAGCTGTAAACCGAAGATTCCATTAAGTAATGAAACGCGCGTTAACACAGAATATCATGAGATTTTTATGATTAGCTCTGAAATAGTGTAATTCATGTAAAAGCATTTTAAGTGCATTATAAGGATGCACACAACAAGCATTTGAAATGTCTGAGCGTCAATGAAACTGTAAAATAAGTTTACTGCCGTCCGGTGGTGCACAGGAACGCATAATTTCACCATAAAACTGAGTTTTAGTATCAGCAACAAGGCACAACTCTTTACAGTTTACTAAACTGCGGACGTAACGCCTGCAGACGAACGAATACTTCATATTTTTATATCGCTATCGTTTTACATAGGAATAAAAAGTTTCGCAGTAGCGGCGTTCTAATATCTATTAACTAGAGATGCCATAATATTATTATGTGTGGAACACGTTTAACTACTATAAGGGTAAATATCTATATTTAGTAAGTAGGATATAACCTACATAATCAACTCTTAGTTTGTTACAGAGTTTTTGCAGCCCAAAAGTTTTACAACCCTGTACGCGTATAATACACTCATGGGCACATTATTAACCGTCCACCTAGTTTTTCTTGATTTTTAATGATACTGTTTAATATTATGCTAAGTTGATATAAGATTTATTTTATGCTATATTTTATCATACTTTAGCGATGAAAACAAATGTCACAACTTCTTGGAAATTGAATTAAATTGGTTTTCCCACAAAAACACATTTTTATTGAAATTTTACAAAATGAAACATTTTTATTTTTGTCACGCTATTTAATTACTTTAATTTTTTTAATAATGTGTTACCTCTTCAGGCTCTAATGACTTCCTGGAGCCTGTTTGGAAGTCCACCAGTTTAATTTATTGCTATAGTAGCTACTTAAGAAGTAGCATTCATCATGATGTGCATTATTTAACTGAAACAGACGTGGTGACACTAAATATAGGTGGCCGGTTAATTGTGCCTCTGAGTGTATATTCAATGTACTCGTAACTATTGCCTAAATAGGATTCAATCGGGTTTGTCACTTCACGTCAATTTGCGTGGGGAACGACACTGATGCCGACAACACTGAATAGTCTTTATTTGATTCACGTCGCCGACGTCGGCCGGGTAGCACTAAAGTGTGAAATGTTTCACCTTGAATCTTTACTCAAAGGAATTTCATTTTCACCTCTAGCTCTGAATAGTTTTGAAATATTTGGAATCTGAGCAACTGGGTAAATTGTTTTTTAACACTTTTTCTGAAAAATAAGAAAGCGTTCTGTGTATTTATTAAATACTAGCACTTTGCCCGCGACTTCGTCTGCGTGTCCCACAGGAACTGTGTATTTTTTCGGGATAAAAAGTAGCCTATGTTACTCAGTGACAATGTAGCTTTCTATTAGTGAAAGAATTTTTAAAATCGGTCCAGTAGTTTCGGAGCCTATTCGGTACAAACAAGCAAGCAAATGAAAAAATCTTTCCTCTTTATAATATTAGTATAGAAGTATAGATTATTGTTCCAATACAAAGATTTTATTTTTTTACAAATAGTCAAACTATTTCTTCAATTAATTAGAATGTGTTTTTTATTGAACACATTCTAATCACTTTCCTGAAACTAGAAATGTGAATATGATACTTCTGTGATTGACGTAAAAGAGAATATTTTTTACAAAGCAATACAAGCAATGTAGTAGCATGCTCAACAGTTAAATCTAAACGTGCTTGCTACGTTCCAATAAAAAAGTTAAAAGCTGTTATCCACTTTATGTTCCAACGTGATTTTCACTTTAAAATAACGTACACGTACGTTAAGGTTATTAAAACACCTTCAAGTTAAGTAACTACAGTCTAACTTCGTTAGCTCAATAAGTTACGTTGGTAGCGTAGCTTGCTACGTGAATTTAAAAACGAGCTACGAGAATGCTACGGCGTAGCCCGTAGCCTTGGTTGGTAAACCGTGTTGCCCGCATTGGACAGTGGACTCAACTAGTGGGCAAACAAAGCATTCGCTTTATAAATGAAACCTGAAAGTAAAGAATCTTGGCATTGATGAAGAGGTTCTAGCCATTATTGCTAGCGTCTCAGTCGGGTATTAAATTTTATGGTTTAGTATGAAGTTTAGTTTAAAGAATGGAGCATTACATTTGTAAATATTTGAAGAATTATCTCCTTGTTTTGTTAGAGTAATTAGTTCACGTCATAAAGTTTGTAGCACAGTTTTTTTATTTAAATAATCGTATTACTTATTATTTATTAAATATTACTAAATAAAATTACCTAGCTAGAATATCAGGTTAATAACTACTAAATAACCCCATTCTACTAAAATCATTTGATACTTCATCTAAACTCCTGAAACCGCGTTAAGCACTCATCAAGTGCATAATAAGCGTTAGTATGTTCATCGCTGAGGCACAAATCATATTTGGATGAGTGAAAATCGCATAACGTTCATCAGAATACCACAGAATCAACTCAAACGTATTCGAGTGCAACCGCAACTGCACACATATTTAATAACTTATTGTTTGCCCGCGACTTTGTTTACTGTTAGATTCGATCAACGCTTGAATAAAAAAAAAATTCTACATTTCCTTACACTCTAAAAAGGGTTCCGTAGCCAAAAAATGGCAAAAACGAAACCCTTAAAATATCGTTCTGTCTGTCTGTCCTTCCGTCCGTATGTCACAGCCATTTTACTCGGAGACTATTGGCACTTTATAGATGAAACTTTACAGGTAGATGTCTTCTGTGAACCACCATAAAGGAGTGTAGGAGTGTAAGATCTATACGTCAATTAGTTTTTGAAATACTCGCTATTTTTAGTTTTGAGTTTACTAACTGAAATACTTTTTGCTACGGAACCCTATAATGTGCGTAGGTACTTAGTTGCGCACTTTTGTTAAAGTGATTAATACTGTGCGTTGTCCTTTAGCCAATCAGCTACAGATCTACTTAAACCTTTTGATATTTTTCTTCGTCGTGTCGCACGAGCTATACAATTATAATTATAACCATGATAAAAAGAATAACAAATCACCTCTTTTGATACTAATATTACAAAGAGATAAAGTTTGTAAGTTTTTATCTTCGGAACTACTCATCCGATTCTGAAAATTCTTTCACTAATAGGAAGCTACATCACTCCTGAGTGTCATAAGCTATCCCAAAAAAATACTGTTCATACTTTTTTAACCGTTTTTATCTCAGTTCTTGTGGGCCACGCGGATGAAGTAGCGGGCAAAGTGCCAGTATCAGATATTTTGAAAGAAGCGCAATAAATCGAATAAAATAGATGTCAAATTAATTGGTGTCCACACAACTCCTGAGATTTATGTTGATCTGTTTTAGAATATTAATATTGGGGTAGAACCTGACATTGTAAATAGCTAACAATTTGTATGAGAACATTTATTTTAACTGTCATTGATTACTTTCTGTTACATACTGAGATTCAGATACGATGTGTCCAATTTAAAGCTAAATTATGGAATAATGGAATTTTCAGTTTTAAAATAAATTTATTTCAATTAAATAAACGAGTATAATTCTGATGTTAATGAAAACAATTTGGTCGTTTGATTAAAGTCAACATGGTTAAATTATCTCTATCTACACTTAACTATCTTTGTCGGGCCGCCTACTATGATATAAAACCATTATCTGTAAGCGTCGGTAAATAAACTCTATTAGTGAGCGCTGGATGAAACTCCAATATTATTTTATTGATATTGATAGTTGATACCTACACTCGCGAGCAATGAATATAGCTACTTTAAATTTCTTATCATATAGGTACTGGGTGACTGGTTAAACGAGGCTCTTTTAAAAAAAGATGGTATTCAGTATGCAATACTAGTTCGACCAACCTTCAATCACGAAAAAAAAATCAACCGTTCTACACAAAAATATTCCATATACTTATACCTATATATAATCCATAGATATAATCCATATCACTCGACAAAATGTATGGAACAGCTGATTTTTAGGGTTCCGTACCTCAAAAGGAAAAACGGAACCTTTACAGTACTTTGTTGTCCGTCGATGGCGCCACAAGAAGTCCTATGATAAAATGTAATTTTGCTCGTAAATGGCGCTATTTCATATTTCTAGTGGAATAATTTATTTTATTTAAAATCTACATACATAATTAAGTTTGTACGAAAGCCTGAGGGCTGCTCTGTCCTGTTTTTTTTTCTTGAATTCAGGATTGGGTCCCGTAATTAATCGAACTAGTGTCGAATACCGATTACCCTCGTTCAATTGTCCCTCGGCCAAGGTCCTAGGTGTATAGACGGATGTATGTTTCTAAAAAAACACCCATGATACAAGAAAGAATCCTATTCCATTTTCAATCAAATACAAGAAAAGCTAGCCTAGCTTTTATAGTTTGTAGGATATCAAGATTTTTGTGGATGAACCAGATTCCCTAGTCTATAAGTAGTATAAAACAAAGTCGCATTCTGTGTCTGTCGGTTTGTCCACTTAGTTCATAGAAATGTAAATGTTTGTGAAAATTGAATGCGGTTTTCACAAACATTTACATTATTTGACATGTTTCGATGGTTTGACAGGTCGCCACATCAGTAGATTACACCCGTGCGAAGCAGGAACGGGTCACTAGTGTATTCATAAAACTTGAGCTTAACTTTACTACACCCATGCAAGGTAAGAGTTATGGCAGCCTAACTTTATAATTTTATTTATTTTACTATTATATTGCAGAGCGCATCATTTGTTACGTCTAAAAATTGTGTAGGTATACGTTTTAGAGATAAAATTTTAGTAACTATTTAAAAAAATTATGAAGTTTTAAGATCCCGCCACAACGAGGTTCTTTTTTACGCGTAACAACATACATTTAAAAATACATATTCCAATTAGTCCTACGGCCACTGCCATAACTGAGACATACTCGTAAAAGCAGGAACTTACAACCTAAATGTAAACTAATCTACTTAACTGAAATTAAAATAGTTTCCAAACACTCGCGCTCGTACCAATCACCCCAATCACTAACTACCTCGGACTACATTAGCCTAATTGATCTCTGAAAACGAGGGTACAAATTACCTTACTATAACCATGTAAGTATGCACAGAGGAGAAAAATATCAACTGTTACACATGCGTATTTGTAGCACGAAACCATACTAATATCGGACAAATGCTATTTACTAGTATGTGTGTAAAACGAGCATGCCTATTTTGAGTGCGATGATAAGCTACAGAGCATGTTACTAATGAGCATGTGTACGGGGTACGGCACCTTAACAGTCAAGCATGGAAAAGCAGAAGAACTGTCTTAACCGCTTTTGAATGATCCGACGATAAGAGGCCTTAACTCGGATTATTTAAACCAGGATCTTAATTTATTTGGAAAACAACTTAGGAAATCAATTATATTATAAGAAACTTCAAACTCACAATAATAATGATAATGCAATTACATAAACGAGGGCATTATTTCATCTAATAAACCTTTTTAATTAAATTACATAATTTATTTCTTAGGTTAATGGTTTATAAGTCTAGAAAAGGGCAACAGGTGACAAATAAAATTAGTCGACCGTTACTAATGAAAGGTAGAACACCTTGGGACGTTAAGTGGGTATCGCACAGATTGCCTACAAACATTATTTTGGTAAAATATTCACGCGACAAAAATATTGGGCTCGCATTCGTCTGCCATAATTCAATGTAAGGTATCTTTACATTTACGACAGCTACATGTGGGGAAGAAAATAAATATTTCTTTCTGTTTAGATGGAGCTCAGATTTGTATTGTGTTCCAGCTTTAATCCATTGGAATCGGAAAAATAATCCAACAATTTCAAAGTTGGAACATAGACTTCCAAGATCCAAGCGATTACATTTTATAAGATTGTTTCCTAACTGAGATGTTTAACTTGATGTCAGTGACTCAAATGAAGTAATTAAGTTAATTGTGTAATTACATATTTATCTCAGAAATTGGATATCTTACGAAATGTGAAACTAAATAGCAGAAAATTGCGTATAAGATTAGCTTCAATTCGAATATTTGGTGTTATTGCTGCGTAATAATTTTAAATTACAGACCATTAATGTAATCTGATTAGAGAGTACTTGGTTAATTTATTCGAATTCTTGTTACTAGGGCTGCCAACTCTGAACATGGAAATTCTGGGAGAAGCAAAAAAAAATCTTTTTTACAAGGCAACTTTTGACTTCTTCCACTTGAAGTCTGTCGTTTGCATATAGTATGCAAAGAAAAAACATAATCACACGCCTCTGTATTCACCAAAAAGTTAATTGTTTTTGTATGTACAGACGCTTGCATTGATTGGGGATCCTTCACCCATCCGTAGAAATATCTTAGTAAACAAATTAACTAATGAATACAGACTGTACATACTGCCACTGTCTAGTAAATACTCAGTGCATTTACTATTGTTAAATGGGTTATAAATTCCTGGAGTTTCTTATTGAAATCCGGGAGCCGAGAGAGTTCCATAATTTGGTTATAGATTCCGGGAAAATCTCGGAATTCCGGGAGAGTATCAACCTTACTTGTTGCTTATATACAGTTACAAAGCTAAACATTTACAGTGTTATCTCAAGTGAAGTTTTAGAGCCAAAACGCTCTTCATTACGTTTAGAGAACAAGAAAACCTGTTGCGGAGAACAACGGAATGAATTCTTTCGATTTCGAATTCATTTCAAATGTTTTGTTCTCATCATAAGTTTTTTCGTCGGAAACCCCGAATAGCATTTTAATGTTTTTCCCACAAAAATCTAATCTTCCAGCACAGTGTGTCTAGACTGCCCGAGATTAGTATTCTAGGACTTAGTACAAGTTTACGGTTATTGGAATGGTTTATCGGTTAATAAAAATAAATTAAAACGAGTGCGTTTCGGCTTATAGCTACCGGCGACAAGTTGTCTGTTTCTAGGCTTATCTCGGAAACTGCGGCATCGGTTGTCTTTCTGCCCTTTTAAAAATGCTGCTGTGCCTATTCCTTCTACGAATAAGCGTGACGAGATTTGAATAGATAAATAAGCAAGGTCCAAATATTTTACTAGAGAAAAAGTTTTGTTACACTTCCCGAATTCCGATTACGCGAAGGGGTGATTTCAATTATTACGTGTCGGAAACTAAGGTTTGTGACGAGCCAGCCCGTCTTGTCAGAATACGAAGGGCCACCTCAAATCTTAATACTAATTTACACCATTCATTAATGAACATAGAAATATTTAGGAAGATCGTTTTAATCAAAGTTTATATTAAACGAGTTTGCCAGAAGTGCGTGTGTGACATTAATTTGATTCGATTACGTAAAGTTTGCCCTATTTCTATTATACAGTTGGTACAAGTTTCCGTATTAGCAACCCTTACCAATTGAAAGTGTTGGACCCGCCTCGTAATGATTTCCTAAGTGTTTTTGTTTGGAACTGTATAACAAAAAGATTGGGATGTAGAAGCTTTTAAAAACTATACTTATAGCAATATAAACTTGTCAGTGTGATGATATATATTTTACTTAGTGTTTTAATAAATTATCTTTAGAATTATTTCAAAAGACGAAAGTATGAACGTTATTGTTACTAGCTCTATTCATTAACATTTTAACACAATTCATTGTCACAAGCATTCATACTCCAAAACAGATAATTACAAATAGCGCCTACCACCTAAATAACACCCATAAGAAAGATAAAAAAAAAAACAAAATTACATTAAAAAAAACAGATTTTAATGGACTCAAACTCTTCCAGCAGATTAAAACGTATTATTCCATGAATTAGTTAGAATTAATTCTTTAGTGCTTAAATTAAAATACATTGCACGACATCTATCAACTAGGAATTTTATAATTCCATGGAAACAAAATTTATATTCATCAACGCTTTAGCACCTTATTACACAAAGAAAAATAAAAAAGTAACAAATATGCTTAATTTATTTAAGAGAAAATAATTAGTAGCGTCAGGTACCTTTTGCAACCCTTTAAGCCTTAATCCGGACATTTAATTACTGCTTAGTGACCTTGCTGTCTCATCGTAGGCGGTCCTCGAAATTAGCAGCAACTTGTCACACGTAGAGAACGCTCCCTTCAGAAAAACATTGACCTATTTATATGAAGATATAGAAATATGAATGTGGGGTCTGAGTGTAAATTAATTATTTAAGACTAGATGAGCGTGCGGCTCCACGGCTCCACCTAATTTACCGAAATAAAAAGTAAGTATGCTATGTTATGTGTCAAGCTCTTTCTATCAAACTTAGTCAAAATGAGATGAGTAGTTTAGCTGCGAAAAAGCAACAAATAAAGAAATTCACTTTTATATCTCATTATATTATTCATCTCGGATTCGTAGTTTTAATCTTTCTCGTGAAAGTATCTAAATAATGGTGAAAACCACACCGAAATCCATCAAGTAGTTTCAAAATGGAATAGACACAAATAGACGCGGACGGAAATAAAATAAAATGAAGTGGGCCTTCATTTATACTATTTTGAGAAGAGATACTCGTACTAATATTAACATAAATAATAAGAAACGGTAAGCTTTTACATCTGTTACCTTTATTTTGGTTTTAATTGGGTTGGTGGGTTGCTATTTCAGAGGTGGGTTTTATTATAACGACTATTTAGGGTTTTTCATAAGTGGGACGTAGGTAGAACAGGCAGTAAAGAAATCGAAAGCTATATTTGGGTTCAACTTAGTTGAATACTAAGTTGAACCCAAATATTGCTAGCTTGCTAGATTTTGTTGTTTAGTTTCATTGTTAGTTCTTCTGAATTAAACTAATTCTATTTAACAAGAGAGGACTTTTATATTTTTAAGCGTTGATGATAAATGAAATTGCTACCACCTAGATATTCTATTCGGCATTTTCAGGGATATTTAAGAGAAACTTAAAGGCGTAAGACGTACCATAATCACGAAGTGGGTGATATTTACCGAGAGTCACATTTAACGTTATCTAACGATTTGCACGAAGGTTTAAATATGAAATCATGCTAATGTCAGCGCGCCGAAGAGGACTGAATAAACAAACAATTTAATTTAATCCACTGATACGAAAAACTGTCATGTTTTATGAAAAAAAAGCCGTTTTCATTGCATAAAACTTTTTCCAGGTGGATATAACCTGAGATAGATGTAATAATCTCATTAGAATTAAAACCTGAATATTATCTTTAGACAGAATTTAATAATTTCATATATACTTAAGTAGATTATATTTTCAGAGACACTAATCATTATAAAAGACTTTTTAATTTTTTTAATTCGATCTTTGTCTTAGTACTAAGTGATTCGTAATTTTCGTAACCTTAATTTTGATACCATTGAAAAGGTAACACCGAAATCACAAGTGCGGATTTCCAATGCAGAAAAAAGCTTGTTTATGTATTACTTTTTATCAGTCATACGTTGAGTTGCAGAAAAGGTCATTAAGTTTTAAAGGAGACTTTAACGATAGAAAATGTATGGGTAATGCCTCCGTTAAAATTTAATTATCTTTCTGCAACCGACCGTCTGTCACCGAGCAAATGCAATCAATCAACTGATATGACTTGTAATTTAATGTTCTCAATGTAAAGGACGTCGGCAGTTTTGGGCTTGATTTGGTACAGTAATAAAAGCTTAACCAAAAATAAAAATACATTTTAATTGTTCTTTGCCTAATTTATCTTAGAGATTAAGAATTGGAATCAAAAATCGAAATAAATAAGAAATAAAATGATTATGCCATTGACATTCTGAAAAAAACACTAAAACAAATACGGGTGCATGCTGGCTGGCGCGTGCTTCCTCCTCATGGTGACAGCAACTAAAACCTTTGAATTGAGAACTCATTAGTCGGGCTGTACTTCACTGAATCATTCACACCATACTTAACCTCACTGTCAGAAATACGAAGAGTTCTCTTTAACCCAATTACGTACAAAAATAAATAAAAAATGAATTTAAATACTCTTGAAATACTCGATCACACCAAACTAATTTCATATCTGTACCGACATACACAATCTGAAGCCCAGCGTTCTATGGGCGTCTGCCAGTGCCCTTTCGTTCGGCAGCTTTACGGGCAGCTTTATTTATTATGTCTCAATTTGATAAATGTGGTACACACGCTCGATTATATCATTCGTTTAAAAATGATCAGACATTTAAAACCTCTTTGCTCGTGATTGCGACTTACGATTTCCCGTTAAGCTTGAATGCACATACCTCGTATGTAGGATTAGTATTAATGGGATTATGTTTATTGAAAAAATAACAGCAAGAGTTTATTTCGTTACAGAATTTTCGTCTTAATACGAGATTATTATCTTACATATTAGGCAGGAAATATGAAAGGTGAACTTAAGTAGGTATAAATAATCTTATTTAGCTTACCTATTTAGATAAAATCACTTTGGAGGTTGGTTTCGGTAAAATGACTTTGGAGGCTTACTTTGGACTGGATGATCTCTAGTATGTTACTATAGAGTTAGAAGAGATTTCTCAAATATATGCCATATTGTTTAATCATATAACTAGGTAGGTACCTACATGTTTTTTTTTTCTTGGTTGCCCAAAGTACATATTTAAAAAAAAAAATGTTTTCATTCTGTTACGATTGTAATAATTATGCATTGCCAATATTACAAGAAACAAATAAACTAAGCTTACTAACAATATCTTCTAAGCAATAGAAGCGTATGATTTGTATTTTTCTTTAAAGCGATCGTTTAGTCGGCTTTCCCTACATGTTCCATTGTATTGAAAGATACACTGGAACAATGTCCTATTGTACGGCCTCATTTGATTTGAAGACCATTGTGTGGAGGCATGCTCATAAGAAATTATTCAAAATATCCATTACAGGGAAGCCACACCATTTTTCACAGTCCGTTGGAAGACCAGAGTAATTATAGGAGATATTTATTTTACTATCGATAGTTTTTATTAAAAGGTCATACTATCGATAGGCATATCGATAGTCCACAACAGCCGATAGTATCGATAGTATCTAAGTACTATATCGATGGTAAGTAGGTATTGTTTTTCAGAACTTCGATAGTAATCCTTAGTTTTTAATTTATGAGCAGCAATACTATCGATAGTATTGTACTCCGTCAATAGTATTGTTTCGTTTAGAGCTATCGATAAATAAATCGATATTCCTACTATCGGTAGACTATCGATTGACTATTGATAGTCAACTGACAGTCAACTATTGATCCGCAATATTAGGTAATATGAACAGTGCTGCAACACAGCGTGGCACAGCACTGATACTGAATTTTATAGAAACCATTCAATTTAAGAGCTTAATTTTTTATAGATATGGATAATACTTAAAATTAATGTGGTGATTACTATCACATTTTACAAAATTCTCTAGCATACCGACAAGATATTAATACTTTAAAAGTATCAAACAAACTCCTCATTAGTCAGTTATGTGAAACTTTATTTATTATATATTCATCGACATACTTTAAAATGTATTAGTATTACTTTGACGCATATTGGTTTCTCTGAAACGGCTGTAACAATCTGAATTAAATGCTGTATTTAGATAATGTTCTACTATCCAAATTAATAGATAGATAAACATTAAGCGTCAAAAAAAAATATTTTCTTTTGCATAAAAGATGCCAAAATACTTACTTACTGTTATTCATTTATTTTATAAATAAGAATTTATGAATACAGTAATTATGCATTCAATACCTATACTTATATTTATTAATATGTTATTTAAGTTATTTCAGCATTCATCTTTAATTTGTCTATTTTAATAACAATAAATTTTGCTTAAAACCCGGAAAAAGGTAAAAGTATTTTCGTTCTAGAACGCTAACCACTTTGAGTGCGGTGTGGAAGTAAATAGATTTCAATCATATTGGCTGTACACTGGACTAGTCAAAAAAGTTACCGGGATTATAGGATTTGCTTCCTAATTGCAACTGTTCAGTCATTGGTCAATAATTGAGAGTTAATTGTCTGTAATAAACCATGAGGCACTATACATCTAAGCTATTTAAAGTAAGTATGCTTTAATTTGTTTCATAACGATTACGTATTTCTTTAAAAATAAACTGACGCTCTCTTGTCCGGTGTTAGATATTAAAGTCAGTTGTGCGAAAACGGTTTTACTTTTAACCCTAATTTTTATATGCTCCGCAAGTTTTAGGAAGTAGAACACATTTATTACAACTTTCTGTCTTTTTTGAATCAACTTTCTGTCTTTTTTGAATCATCATCAAAGAACGATTAAAATACTGTGATTGTACCTATGCTTAAAAATTATATGACAAGTTCTGAAGTCATTCGTGAAAAACTTTTTAGAAGTTCGTACATAGTTGCAACTTCTAATAGGATAGAATATAAATAATGACACTGATTAATCTATCTAATGACAGTTACTTTTTCCTTTGAATTCATGTTTAATAAAATAATAGAAAATTATGAAAATCTAATTTTGCCATTGTAAAATACTTTCCTAAAAGCGCCAAAAATTATCTCAGGCCACGTAAATATTTACGAGTGTGCACAAGAGTTATATAAATCAATTCTGAAATACTTAATCGAAAACATTAACATTCATGTCGCATATAACTCGTCACATATAAAGTACGTGATATTTAAGTCATACAATTATTCCATGAATATTTTTCTGCACGATGGAGCAATGTGTTGTCACTTACCTGAGTTCTATGTGTCGGGAACAGGAACGTCGGATCGTCACTAGTGAATACTTCGTACGTTTTCGAAATGATCGCGCGCATTCAATAACAAAGTTTCAGGCATGCAAAAGCTTATATAGGTGTCCGCCCCGCCCACCGCCCGCCTCCGGGCGGGACGAGGCGCGCGCTACAGCCTTCAGCGGAAAACTTCACGGAACCACAACTTTTTCCTAAGTTAATGCTAACTTAGTAACTTTAAACGTCTGAAAATTTTGCGTGAAAGGATTTTTGTGAATTATAACGCTGGGCATACGCGTAATTTTTCCTAGACGGGATCCGATGTTTAAGATTTATTAAGCTTTTCAAAGACAATTTTTGTGTGAACTGTCAAAGAAAATTATGATGTGTTTGTATAAAATTATAACACAGTAACTTTTTGTTTTATGGGATACCTAGAAGTATGTCAGTTGACCTTTTAAATGCCTGATTTATATAATTATGCTTTTACGTAGTGCAAATACAAATATGGGAGGGGTATAGTATTTTTTTTATTTATTAAAAGATTGTTTTTAGAAATACATCACATACTGTTATAGCAAAGAAAAAAAAAATGAGTTGCAGCTAACATTTTGATTAAGATAAATAAAATAAAAATGTTGAGGAAAAAATACCAAACTAATGTAGTTTCCTTTTCAATAAAAACATCAATTCCCCGACGGAGGTACCGCCTTACCTAATCGTAATTGTAATAGAATACAGTTCGTATCCAACGGATTTTCCGCGAAATCTCTTTAGTATTATATTATTTTTATGTACGTAGCTACTGAATAATATTTTTGCATAACAACTTTAATATTATATATATATATATATATATATATATATATCGAGAAAGTTAGTCGTCGGTAATTTATAGATAAAATAAAACATTTTTGGAACGAATAATAAGTATGAACTTTTCTAATAGCTTAGGTACTTATTACATTTTATTTTAATTTTTTTTCTTCTCCGAAGTGGTAAAGTGATCTAGATACAAATAAATAGAGATTTATACACTCGCACTAACTGTATTATTTTTAAAATTTAAGATTCCTCATGTCCTCTGACTATGCGATGAAGAGAAGAAGCAATGCACTGATAATACTGTTCGACGTAGGTCTGTACTATTACGAATTAGTAGATAAATAGGTATGTATCTTCAAATAACTGTCAGAAGTCATAGCTCTTGACAGGATAAAATTAGTAATTATTGTATAACTAGGTACGTGAGATTTGTAAGTTCTAGTGTGAAACCCTTTAATTAAAAACACAGCGTTACGTCTCTTACGTCATATTTCTTAGTAACGTACCTACAATGTTGCCGTTGCAATAAAATTATAATAAATGCTCATATACTGACTGCATACCTACACTGTCATTAACTTGATATGAACTAAATATTTCTCCATTGCATGCGTTTTTCAACTTAGCAACAAAAAGACAATAATCAGATTAAAGATTGATGCCCTAGGTACCTACAGACTTTTTATGGTAGATACATAATAGTTCTATAATACGTACCTATGCCATGCCCAACACATCCGCCTTCAGTTGCGGTTTTTTGAGTATGTATTATAAATAAATTAATTGTTAAAGTAATTTGTGACTTGATTTTCTTAGAGATGACACATTACTTGGCGTACTCGTATTTGACCAAATATTTGTGTTATTTCGCTGATACAATATATATATATATATATATATATATACATATATATATTAATAGAAATATAGTATATATTTACATAAAACTAGTTGATCTTTTCTCGTACCCTTGAAACATGAGTAAGTCAGTTTAAAGATGGTATAGTGGACTGACTGCCAAAGATTGCACTAGACGCGCAGTTCTTGGGCAGCTTAAATTGCTTATCACTACTAAGTACTTTTACATTGCGTCTAAATTGACACAAAACTAAACCATATACCAGGGGTTCTCAAACTCTTTCAGTTCACGGCGCACTTACAGGTACCTAGGTATAATATTTTATCACGACGCGATGCCCTAGTCAAAATATGTGTGAATTGGCACTAATAAGGCGCGTGATTTGATTGTTTTTGTTATGTACAGCTCTATAGCCCTATAGAGCTGTACCTCGGTGCACACTTTAGGAAACCTTGCCATACACATACACTGTTTTTCAGCATTTCATGGGATAGTCTGGAGTTTAAATTGTTGAATGTTATGACTTGATGAAGCTTGATTTAATATTTTTGTGGTCATTTGTGATTTTAAAAGTTAAGATATTAATCGACTTTTCTCGTTTACTGTCCCTCATATCGTTCACCGCGAGGCTCTTTAATAAAACACTAAACCTAGGTATCTAGATTAAGTTGAGAACATTATCTAAATACGTACAAAATTTCATCCAAATCGTTACAGCCGTTTCGAGAAACCAATTATATATTGCTCACTTAAAGTAATAAGATAAGACAAAAGTAGCCCATCAAGAAACGAATATCTTTTGAACCATTTCTTCAAGTCGAGTTCAGCTCATCTTGATGGAACGTTAAGTATTCATAAGAGCATTATACCTACTGTGTTGAATCCCTGCTGGAAGCAAACATGTTGTTTATTTCCATACATTTTCTTGATAAAATGGGGTTTTATTTTGCCTAATGTAACATGTATGAAATAGAGTACAGGTATAGCACAGTCTAGCTATTAAATACTCCTTACAGTTGTTCAACGCGAAGATTTTTGCAGGTCAATCGTGCAGGGGATTGCGGGGGAAAGGGACTCGTCCCCAACTGCCACATGCAGTAATTCCAATTCGGGATGTTTTACTTTCGACATGTCAATTTTGACATTCCTCAGGAACCTCACGTTCTGTCAAATGTATAGGCGATGATTGCGATGAACTATGATGAGGTATGTTAATGTTAATGTTATCAATTGTTTTTGGAATGTCTTAATATTTAATAACATTGTTAATGTTATACTTATGCATACATAAGTATGACAGAGTATAGTGTACGTACTACATAGGTAGTATATTGATCTTAATTATCGTCGCCGGTAGTGTACCGGCGAATACGGTTCCTTCGCTCAGGTTCACATTAATTGAGCTAAGGAACCCAATCTACAGGTGTCGGTACGAGCTGTGGAGAGCTTCACACGTTCGCGCCTCTCACAAGTTTGTAGTAACAGATGTAATTGTGATTGCATACAATATCATTACAGGAGTTTTTGTGCATAAACCGGAATGCATAAGTAGAGTGTGATCCTTGTGTTTATTTTGATAATAAAAAAACTTTGTATATTTTTGCGATGCTATGTATTATATAAATTATGTATATGTACTTACAAGAACAATTATTATTCATGAAGATAAATAAATATTTCAAATTATATTACGTATTATATAATAAAACAAGTTTAAACGGATTAAATCGCGTATATTACAGATTTTTCCTGACGTTTCGAACACTTTTAAACTTGTTTTATTATAATGTGTAATAATTGCGAAAACCTAAGACCTTATTATATTACGTTACAATAACTTTAATTGTTTTTCTGGATTTTCTTTTACTTTGTAACTTATTTATGAAGATTTAATCCTATAAGATGGATCCTCGTTTGGCATTTTATTTTGAATAATTCCATTCTATGTGTACACCGGTACACATATATCATCCCACACGTAAACGGAAAGCTATCGGAACACGTTTTCCCGGACATTACGTCATGGCATGCTCATACAGCAATCAATCACTTGTGGACCACTTGAAAACAATAATTACACATTGTGTTTACATAAAAAGCAATTAAAAATGATTTTTGTTTAACGTACTCCAATTTCACAAATAAACGATGGCCATTATGAATATCGGGATATGTGATCAGAGGGTAAAGTGAATTCACTCAGAAATGGTTAACCAATTGGTAAAGAAGATCTTTGTAACGCACACTTTTGGGTAAATAAACAAATTCAAAAAGTGTAACAGCACAACGAAAAGAAGAAAGATACGAAATGTTTCTAGCTAAACTTCTGTGCCCAAACATTTTTGTGAGATTCCTTTTTTCTTAATGATTACTTCCATCGCTTCTTAATTTTTTTCCCGCTTAAATGTTCGTTCGATCCTAAACATGTTCTTAAAACCTCAGAGAAAATCCTTTAGTTTCTTTCGCCAAACGTCGATCACTTCGTACACAGTCATGAGCCATCCAATCAGGGGTACGAGTACCGCGTGACCTACAGAAAATGTATTTTGGGACACTCGTAAGTGACGATAGGATTGCCAATGAAAATAAAACTGTGCTTACACGAAAACTTTGCAAGTTTTTTTGTTAAAGTTAAATTTCAAGATGCACTCTTTTGATTTGAGCTTTATTTTATGAAGAATAAAGTCCTCTTTTAAACGAAAGCATATCTTTTGTAGTTTATCTTTCTTAACAGATGAATGAACCCTCACGCAGTAGAAAAATATGTAAAATTTATCCCATTCTCAGTCGGTGCTTGGAGTAAACTCCTATCTACTCGATATTGTTTTCCAACGATGCCGAAGTTTTCCACATTATAAAATCTTAGAGATGTTTTATTTTAACATGTCATGAAACATTTATAACTTATACAGCTGCTTTCAGGAAAATTGCCTGTAAATTGTATAAGTAGCCTATACTTGGATACTTTCAATAAAGTTTAAGTGGAAATTGTAGCCTCTATCTTATTAAATCTATTAACGCAACAAAATAATAAGGTTACGTTCCATAACTTTAACTTATTGTTTATGTTACTAACATACCTACGGAATTAATTGACTGATAATATCTTTATTATCTAAACGAATTTCTGAATATATATTATTATTCAGTAAATATGGGTAGTTATTAAATAAGTATACCTACGTACAAAAAACAAGATCATGAGACCCTGGACATCATCTCGGACCAGAGGACTTGTGAAGACAAATCAAACGAGCCCAAACTCGATGAGGTTACGTTGTATCGTTACAAAGTTCCTGTAGCCACCTTCCGGCTCCATCATCAGGACCCTGGACAACATCTAGGATAATAAGCACTTGTGAAGACAAATCAAGTGAGCCCAAACTCGATGGGGTTACATAGTTTCGTAACGAAGTTCCTGTGGCCACCTTCCGGCTCCATCATCAGGACCCTGAATATCATCTATAACCAAAGTACTCGTGAAGACAAATCAAATAAATTCAGACTCGATGGGGTTGCGTCGTTTCGTTACAGAGTTCCTATGGCCACCTTCCAGCTCCATCATCGGACCAACTCTATGACATCATTATATTGCATTGTCATGCAATTTACGTATGCATACAAAATTTCAGGTCAATCGAACACCGGGAAGTAGGTCAAACTTAACATCTAATAGGTATTTGATTACCCACAGACAACGCGACAGGTGAAACTAAATAAAAGCTTGTAATATAAGAATAGCTACATGGACATGATTATGACAGATGTAATAGTGAGTCGTTTTCCAAAGTAATTCAAATTCAAAAGTTGATCTTACTTTGATCCTTTTAGATTTTTTATCTAATCATATCTAAATTGATTCTTTTAGATTTTTTATCTATCACGAGTAAATTGCGTGGGCCAGTTTGTTGGAATAATCTTGTAAATTTGCGGTAAACCCACTCGATCATATTGAATTCTTCGTTTCCTTATTTTTATGGTTATTTATTTATATTTGCTGTACAGCTTATTTTTTTATTATGAAAAGTTTTTAGAAAAAAACACATTTTCATTGAATGTTCAGAATCAATCTTTCTATGAGAACTCTTATAAGATATGGCAAGGTGGTCTTTTAAATGAATAAATCCTACTAATATTATAAATGCGAAAGTTTGTGCGTGTATGTGTGCGTGTGTGTGTGTACATGTGTGTCGTGTGTATGTTTGTTACTTCTTCACGCTGAAACGGCTGGACGGATTTGGATGAAATTTGACACACAGATTTATAGTCTGGAATAACACATAGGCTACCTTTTATCCCGGAAAACGCGGGCGAAGCCGCGGGAGGAAGCTAGTACTTATACAAAGAAAACGTTTCTGCGTAATATTTTAATAATACAATCAATTGTCAGTCCCACAATAAAGACGAATCTTATGGATTTCAACACTTAGTTGAAATCCATCAGCAGAGCACAGCGTGCCAAAGAAATAGACATACATAAGTAGGTACATACACTAGCAAAACATATTGGTAATGATTTTTACATGGTAAAAACAGTTCAATTCAATTATTACAACGTCTCTTTCTTTCTAAAGAGTAGGTACCTACTTAAATTTATTTCCCAAAATACGAGGCAAGCCTGCAGGTCCAAACTAGTTCAGAAACACTAATGATCATGTCCTTATTACCATGACACATCCATGCTAAACTATGTTACTCACTTACAAATCTGTCTGATCATAAAACAAGTCTCTTAATGGGCACTTTCCCTGAAGCCATAAAAGGAGACCCATTAAAGTTATATCTTACCGATTTCGACGTGCTAAAATTATTTTAGAAGTCCATTACCCTTTTCCTTAACAACATTAGGATTGAAACTCGTTCAGAGCCGTCAATGGATTTGGCGAAGATCAATGTTGTAATGAAATGCGAGGTAGTGTGTCACATTTTCGGCGTTAAATATAAGGGTATTAATATCTCACATGGGAGGTTAATGTGTCTGTCTGCAGGCGGGTTCGAAATGTACAATAAAACAAATATTTGGTCAACTTGCTAATGTGCTTAAAATAAATTGAGATATATAAGTATGTAGGAACTTTCGCAATCAGAATGATAATAATGGTAGGTAAGTACCTAATGTGTAGCATGATGGTAGCAACTAGCAAACTATATTTTTCTATAGTTGTAAGTAGTTGTATGAGTCTAGTACTCCATTCAGTATCATTTTGAGTCAGCCTTTATCTCGTCTGAATATTTGCTTGCCTTGCTAACGAAAGTCATTTATTGAAAAGACTAGCTTCCGCCCGCGGATTTACCCGCGTTTTTCGGGATAAAAGGTAGCCTATGTGTTATTCCAGATTATAATCTATCTGTGTGCCAAATTTCATCCAAATCCGTCCAGCCGTTTCAGCGTGAAGAAGTAACAAACATACACACACACAAACACACACACACACACACACGCACAAACTTTCGCATTTATAATATTAGTGTGATGTAGGGTTTGGTTATACAGCATACGTTTAATAATTTCCTTTTAGTTATTTAATACAAGAACATAAAATTCATGAAAAGACACTAATAGGTAACCCAGACTATCATGTTGTTTTCATATAAAAATGCACTGATGCAGTGATAAGCCACAAAAGCTGCACGTCACCCAATAGGTAATAAACTCCAGTGCCGGCAGACGGGATCGATGGGGAATAATAAGAGGACAAAGTTCTTCTATTAATAAACCTAACTAGGGTTGCTGCATCAAACATCAGAAAATTAGAAAGGACTGGTTAATTTAAAGGTCATCACTCATTATAGCCGCAACGCTCCAGCACGGCAAATAACTTGTCATTTAAATTAGGGCTTTAAGTTATACAATATAATTATTTTATAATAAAAAGCGCGCTTATCGCGAGCCGTTTGGTGAGCCGTTCGCTATCTATCTTGATAGTATAAAATGTATTGTACAACATACGACTTAAAGCCCTACTTTGAATGACAAGTTATGTACTGTGTTGGAGCGGTGATATTATAATGAGCGATCACCACAATGTGGCAGAAATCACGGGTTCGACTCAAGTCCCGTTCATGTCAGTTATTTCCAAATCTCTAACAAAAAGAAAACGTAGTACGTACTAGTAACGTAACTTGTTTTAAAACCTAAGAAAGTATGCGTACATACATATGAAAAGCAGAAAATTGGGTTAGGTGGATTTTTATTCCAAAGCTATAATAGAGCCTGGCTTTTGTTACGTCGTACTTCAGTCACTCCTTCCTTTTATCTTCCTTCCTGCTTTTCTCTATTTCTTTATGCTCGAACTACTTTGGTCAAACAAAAGAAAATCAATGTGTGCCAGCATAAGAGACAATACAGTTGCCAGATATTTGATTTCCAATCGACTAGGACCCCTCGCAAGAAGTCCTACTACCTATTTGATAAACCAGTAACGAGTAAACCTGCATCAAGCCAAACGTATATTTAGAAATCAAAATATTAGGTAGCCTACTTTTGAATAACTGCAATTTTTATTCTAGCTCGTGTAAAATTTCAGCAGTATTGTAACTTACCACTTTATAAATCATAAAAAACAAGATTTTTTTTTCTGTAAGTAGTACCTCAGTGTCATACTTTTTTTTAGTAATCTTCCTTGAAAAAAGCCTCGGTTTCATCAATTCTCTTGAACATGATATTTACGAAGCTTTATTTCCAAAGTTGTGGTTATTTTTGAATAGATTGTTTTTCAAAAGATTCATTGGTTCATTAGCTATCAGAAAAGTATTAATTGAGTGCCTAGAGTGGAGTGAATGTCTTAAAAATAAGCAGATTTTTATTGAATGGCAAAAATTATGAAAAGGCGAAAAATTACAACAAAATAACGAACCCAAGTTGTTGGGTCCGAACTGGTTGCAAATGAGCTCTAGTATAACCCCTTTTAAGGAAAAGGTTGAATTTTCATTCACCTTTATAATAGGTGTATAAAGTCAGCAAAAATTGTCAGTCTGCTGCCAATCCCTAGCCGCGGTGCATCCGACCGACCGATGCTTCCTGCATCGATCTATTCAGCACCAGGGGGGTAATTCTCGCGGGTTCGATATTGATATCGAATTCGATATATATTGCAACAACTGTCAAAATCCCTACCATTTTGACATTTGTTACAATATATATCGAATTCGATATCAATATATCACCCGCGAGAATCACCCCCCTGCCTTCATATCGGTGATTTAATTTAATAGAGATCGGTACTTAATGGTATCTACTTATTGACGTAAATGGATGAATTTTATTTACAGTTAGCGAATAATTTACTGTTTAGTTTGCTTTAATAAAAAAACGGTTAGGTAAGTTGTTTCTTACTTTTATGACAACTTTCTTGAGTAACGAACTCGTGTATTGAATTCGGGACGTCAATAATAATAAGACATCGTGTTCCGGAAAAGTTTCAGATTTCGTTATTAGCAATTGTTTTTACTCAAGATTAGATAACCTTTAACGTTATTTTGTTTATACCAAGCATTGTTATTTAAAGGAAATGTAACACAAATCGTCAATAAAGGCCCTGAAACGTGTGTAGCGTTAAATACGATGCCCGCCAAATGTTGCCACTTGCCACTATCATGAAACGCGTTGCATTGCTACCGCAAGACTCGTTCTAACGATAACTACGAGAACTCACATAGTTTTCACATTTTGTTAAGATCATTCATGCATTTCAATGAAAATTATAAGATACTATTTGCAGTCCAATGGCATAAAGGTCAATTTGAAGAACAGGTTCTTGACTTAGATTAACAATATTAGCTTACTACTGCAACCGTTCTTGGCTGTCTTAAAGTTTGCAATTCGAATGCGCAATGAATGGGTATTTTTCTATTGTGCACCGAAACGGCTAGGACCGTTGACCGATGTAAACGTAAATAGCTTTACATTGATAAATCCTCAAAAATAAAGAAAAGTTAATTTTCTTTTGCAAGAATATTTTTTGTACTTTGAAGTTGGTGAAGGAGATGAGCAATAAAATACTCACGTACAAGGTTTAATAATAGAAAATGTATGGTATAAAGTTCTATTCCCCATTCGGCTTCATGGTAATATCTTTATAAAATGTATGGGAACAAATTGTACACACGTGCCCTCGGCGATATTAGTGTCGACAATCGACACATGCTTATCTACATTCAACGCGTACAGACCATAGCATTAGCGTTAGCGACGTCAGAATTACATTCGTTTTTAATATAAAAACGCGTTACAGAAATATGAGAGCGTCCTACCCGCTAACGGGATTCACTATAAGATATGTAAAGTGCTTTCGTTACGCCAATTTTTCCTCTCGATATTTAAAAAAATATTTGACATCCTAAAATACAGAGCAGTGGTGGCCCAATGGTAGCGATCCTGACTTACAAGTAGTAGTAGGTCTTAGGTTCGATCCCTGGGAGACTTTGTGCAATTTGTTTCATCACCTCGACTTTAAACAGGGAAGGAAAACATCGTAAAGAAACAGGCATGTCGTAGAACCAAAAATTCGAAGTCATGTGACCTCCACCAACCCGTAATGGGCCCGCGTGGTGGCTTACGGCCCATTCCCTCTCACAGAGAGGAAGCCTGTGTGTGTGACCTGTGTCCCAGCAATGGGGATCATTATACCTACGCTGATTATGATATGCTCTCTTAGAAAACATTAACCGGCCTGTATTGTGTAGGTACTTATATTTTAACATAATTTTGAATGGCTTCTGTACGCAATTGGCTGAATAAATTTAGCTTCAGTCTAAGTGAATCGACGATAAAAGGTGATAAAAGTGCATTGCGATACAGTTCGATTACAATTACTTTTTATCAGAGTTGGTATACCGGAATCACATGGCATAAAAAATTAAAACGATTTTGACATGGTATTGCATACTTAAAACTTTTCAAATGAAGTACGAGTTGTGTAAAATCCTGAATGCTAGCTAAAACTCTATAATCAAATTACCCGTGCTGCGCTGGTAGCAATAAATTTTAATCCTGTAAACACAATATAAACAGAAATAGTAAATATCATTGTATTATGTAAAATCTTAACTTTTTTTACTTTAGTTAAGAACAAAAACCGTTTAACCACGTATAATTTAGACATAAACGGTTTATAATGATAATAATTATACTAAAGCAGGTTTCTCTCTTATATAAATTCCCTCAGCAGCTCTTTACCGAAATTCCACACAATCAGAAGGCGATACACAAATGAAAGATTTAAATATTCCGTTTGTATTAATTTACACAGCCACCGCTTGTTATAGAAGCTTTCTAATTAAAACAATGATTTTAATTAGATAAAGTAAATTTCATTGCAAACAATCCAGTTGAACCAGAGAGAAACGTCTTTCTTCAACACCAAAATAAATTAACAGTGAACGTAGTAGCTATCTAATCTCTTGTGCCCTCGGGGAGAAGAGTAAAACGAAGAACGAAACACGGTGAGAGACCTCTTTTGTTAAATAATATAATATGTACTTATTTATAGGATGTAAGGTTAAACGAGGGACTAATTAAAGAAGGGGTATACCTATACAGTATTCGATACTTGTTCGATTATCTAATTACGAGACCAATTTTGAAATCACGATTAAATGAGCTGTTCCATACATTTTGTCGAGTGATATGGATATTTTTGTATGGAACAATAGATTTTTATTGATTGTTTAAGTCTGTCGATAAAAAAAATATTACGTATGTTTTATTTATTTTAATTTCGCTCATAAATAAGGATTTTATTATCTGTGAATCATATGAATGCAAACGCCAATCAGGAGACGGGACGTCGTCGTTGTTAAATAAAAATGTCGAAAGTATACCTATGTGACACGTGCTATATCCTCTTCCCCTTTGGCGCCACTGTCATTTGAGAGGCCATTCGGTCAACAGTATTACTGGTGGACTAATTTCTTCTTGAGTCGCAATCACGGAATAGAAAAAACAAGGTCGCAATATCTCACAACCAGGCGCGCGCGCATCAAATCCTCTGTGTGTATGTGAACATTTTATGAACCCTTAATAATGGTCACCCCGGCTTGTGAAATACGTCGAAAGGTATGGATGTTCAGCGATTGCAGTAGCAGGCCAGGTACGTTCACATATTTTTCATGTTGTCTGCTTTAGTTCGAGTGACAACATCGATATCCATCGTCTCATCGTCAGTCCCTGCCTGTTTCAGAGTAGAATCACCCGATTGCAGCTACTTCGGCGGTTTCGTGGTGCTTTATTTTTTTGGTGCTCAGACCCGGGAAGCCCACCATAAAGTTCATACTTATTTTAAAAAACACTGGTCGGTAATTCTCGATGAGGAGTCATTGCAAATCATCTCTCCTACATCCCCTTGACGGATTGCCGTCAAATTACGAGTAACCCTGTAGATACTATTCACTACTTAACATCTTTCCGTAGGAAGCGTACCATTGCTCATAAGTGCTTGTGTAAGACTGGAGGTCGTAGTAGAGGTAGAGTAGGTTCAAGGTTGGGTTACGAGTTGTATGTACCACACCAAAACAATATCGTCGCGGTGCAGTGAAAGTCTCGTGATTGCAATAAACGTACTTTTACAGTAAAAAAAAACTACCTGGTGAAAAAAAATATGAAATGTAAATGTGACTTGTGTTTTATTATAAGTACCTACCTATTTTAATATTATTTAATAAATACATACTTTTTCTGAGCATTATGGGATCTGGCGTTTGTGCGTGTGTGAAAATGTGTCTGCAACGCACGTATTACCTATACAGTAGACTTCCTTGTAAGAGAATTATAAAAGCTATATTGACCTCTTTGTCAAACAATTTAACTGACGCCCGTATGAGGTGTCTATTTACTAATAATAAGTACCTATACCTAGATACGGATATTGATATTATCAGAAGCAGAACAGTGCGTCAACTCACACTTTCCGGACACTTGTCCACGCGCGCCGCTAAACCCTCCCCTACCTCGTCGCGTACCTAGCCGTTTACTTAACTAAGTATGAATATTAAATATTATGTATTAACCCAACAGTTTGCTATTGACCCGAAATGTCCAGTGCTAAAATAGACCTCTTACAAAGTAGATGGAGAAATTAAACTTAACCGAGTCACGTAGGCTTTGATCATATCCTTTACAGGGTGGCAGATTTTACTATGGGACCAACCCTGAAATCGCGAAATCAGCTGTTCCATACATTTTGTTGAGTTATGTGAACATAAATGTATGGAACAGCTGATTTTTTTTTTTAACGATTTCAGATTTGGTCCCATAGTAAAAGTTGTTTATAATGATGAGTACAATGACCCCTCTAAATATTTCCACTGTCTAACCTGCCAACCTGTATACCTATGATAGCGAAGCACGTAGATATTAACCCATCAATGCAGTACCTAGATAAAATGAGACAATTAAAATTCTGGCCGTTCCACAAAAAAGATAGACACGCGTTAAACGCGAATGCTGCCAAAAATAATACGCACTTGTTTTAGCACTAACTTGTCTAAAACAAGTGTGTATTATTTTTGGTAGCATTCGCGTTTAACGCGTGTCTATCTATTTTGTGGAAAGGGTGCTATTTGTTTACCGCTGCAGGAGACTGCTCCTGCATCTGAGGATAACAATTTTATAAAAAAAAAACCCTTACATATAGACGCCTCTGAACTAGAACCACAGATTAAATATACAACTTATATCCTTGTTATTTGTATGACAATTAATAGAGATGACTGTTTAAGTTAATCATCGTCTATAAGTAATTTAACTATTTAAAAACAACTACCCATTAACGTAACTACCTATAGTCTGTTTTTTTTAACAAACGAGTACTGAAAATGTTGACTGCGTATCTATTGGTCCACGTAATTAATTATTAATAAATATATATTTATAATAAATATAAAATAATAATTATTAACCTTTAATTAGTCGCGATGGGTCTATTGGACCCCACGTGACTTTGTTTTGATCGTATTTCGGCAAATATTATACGTACGCGACTGTTCGTTCCAGTAGCTTCCTAGCTCATGCCCCTCTCCCTGCTAAGTGTTCCGCTAGCCGCGGCGTTGATCACACGTGCCGTATGGAGGTGCTTGGGGTCCATTGGACCCCGCGCGATTAATAGTGAAGTACAATTCTTTTTTCAGATTTTTTACCATTTTTACAAAAAAAATACGTTTTAATCATTCCTTGTACACTCTATAGATAACAATAGCACGACGGCAGGCCAACACTTGACATGAAATGGCTCCGAAAAGGAGCCATTTGATGAAACTGACGACGAGTTGGGCATGGCTAACAACAAAATCGTGGTTCGGACTCTGAGCAGGGGGAGAGTGAACCAGAAGATGAATTACTATTTAGAAGTTTATTTTTTGTTGTTTTTTTTAAACTTTATAGTTTTGTTGAGTTAAGATGTTGTTCTTGATGTTCCAATATAAAATAAATATTTGCACTTATTTTATTTGGTTTTTTTACAAGTAAACTCTAGGGTCCTCTGGACCCCACGCGACTAACAGTGTAAGTTTTTTGGCGCGACTAACTAAAGGTTAACATAAAGTCCGTTCCACACTGCTGTAGTGACATGTAAGCCATCGACTACCTACGCGTCGCACGTGTTTTAGTGATTATTTGTACAATCACTAAAACGCGCGAATGTGGGTAAGCAAAAAAAATGTTTACCTTGTGGTAAAAAATATTTTCCTTAACCACTTTTGGCATTTTGAAAATAATGTAGGTATCTAAACATTATAAATTATTTACTTATTTTATTAAATAGATAAATAAATGTCACATTGACATAGGTAACTCATTTTATAATATTTTATGTATAAAGCAAAGAGGATCTATATAGGTACTATTAAAATATTGGCTTTTATGTTATTTATTATGAAAATATCATATAACGCGAACAGAAAATTTTGTTACGAATATACTAAGACACTGGCAGACGCCCATAGAACGCTGGGCTTCAGATTGTGTAAGTCGGTACAGATATGAAATTAGTTTGGTGTTATCGAGTATTTCAAGAGTATTTAAATTCATTTTTTATTTGTTTTTGTACGTAATTGGGTTAAAGAGAAATATTCGTATTTCTGACAGTGAGGTTAAGTATAGTGTGAATGATCCAGTGAAGTACAGCCCGACTAATGAGTTCTCAATTCAAAGGTTTTAGTTGCTGTCACCATGATATTGTGGAAGCACGTGCCAGCCAGCATGCACCCGTTTTTGTTTTAGTGGTTTTTTCAAAATGTCAATGGCATAATCATTTTATTTCTTATTTTCGATTTTTGATTCCAATTCTTAATCTCTAAGATAAATTAGGCAAAGAACAATTAAAATATATTTTTATTTTTGGTTAAGCTTTTATTACTGTACCATATCAAGCCCAAAACTGCCGACGTCCTTTGAATCATAAAATAATGATTTAATTTTCTCTACAGTACATTTTAGAAGTATGTACCTATTCAATATGAACGTGCTTTTACAATTTCAAAGCAAGAACAAAGGCGTTGGCCCCACCCCCACCCATGACCTATCTCACTCTGTCAATATCGGAAATGTGCGATAGACACACTCAGTACTCGTTTGTTAAAAAAAACAGACTATATATAAATGTATACTTATTTTTGCGAATTTTAAACATGTTATGCTTATTTAATGTTATTAAATATGCGTGTGTCAGTTGTTTTTGGAATATCTTAAATATATTTAATAACAGTACCTAACTACCTATGTTAATCGTTTTAGTTACAACTTTTTTTCAAGAAGCATATTTCAGGCTGTTAGTAGGAAACCTTTCCGATGGAAAATTTTCTCGGTAACTACAAGCAGTGGCCAAACAGTACCTACCTAACAATAGTAACAAAATAATAAATCAATCCATTTTACTTTTTTCAGACCAATTCAGTTCTATTAAAATATATATATCTACTACCTATATATCCAGTGTACAATATACAGTGAATAAACGAATTAGGTACGGTACCTATCACTTATGTAAAACAGAATTATTTATCTATAATTTTGTTACTTTTTTATTGTCACGGCTTTTCCTCACCCTTTGCCACTGGTACCTAACAATGAAGTATTCATAAACTGATAAAGGTCAGTTGACCAATTAAAGTTATATGAAAGAGTTACATAAACTTCCTAGTTATATATATTTTATTAAATAACTTTTATCTTCGTAATACTCTTTTTTCTTTTCTAGTTAATTAAATGTCAAGTTCTTACAAAAAACTGCAAGACAATAATAAAATTCTTTGCGTAGGACCTAAGTAACTAGTTATAGCCAAGTTTCCTCCGCTTTTCTTTTCTTCAAAGACTCAATTTCTTGAATGCTTTATTTTTTCATAGTTATACATAAATAATATAGGTAACCGGACATTTTAGTGACCTGCAAATAGATAGTGAAATTTTCTTGCAAATGTGTACTTGTTAACACAAATAATTCTGCCTTGTGAAAAAGTGTTATCAAAATTGGAAAAAGATTGATCTTTTCGCTTTGTATGTAGGTACCTACCTTCGTGGTGTGTCGGTGACACAAACTTCAGCTCCTCAAAATAATTGCATCAGCGTAATTATGTCAATCTCCCTAAATCTTAATTAATGACTTATATAAACGCTTAACAAAGTTTAGTAGCACGAAGTAATAGACATGAAATTAACACGATCGAGCAGCATTTGAACTCCAATTAAAACAAACTCATATATTTGTATAAACTCTATCAATGTGCGTGCAAACTTCTGTGGCACCCGGATTAAATTAAGATTAGAAATTGTAGGTGCACGAGTTCGCTGTACAGGAATGCATGAGGTTACTGCTGGTTACCTCCAATGTTACTGTTATGTCCTCGCTAACTTTGCCGGTTCCCAGCTCTCCATACACATTCTAATGGAAATGTTTTGTTTTGCATTTTCTAACTACGCTCCAAGCCCGTTATGTTAGTTTGATTCTGAAATTTTATATTACTATAAAAAGTATATTTTTGCATTATTCGTAACCAGTTCTGCAAAGAATCTCTATATTTTTTGCTGTTTATTATTTAAGCAAAGTCTAAGTAAATCCACTTAGCAACGATGACTACTTATTTTTTGTTTGATTTTATTACTTAGGTACGGTACCTACTTTACAAAGTTTCAGAAACTGTATTAAATAAATATTGAAATCTGGAATTTTTAAAGTATTGTAATTATACACTTTACCTACCTATAACTAGGACTTCTAAACATCTACTAATTTGCTGTATGTAAGAAAGCTTGTTTTGAGGCTAGTCAAGCAGGTAGGTACCTACCTATCTTTATTTACTTGTATTTGTACTTTTTTTTTTGCATTTCAATAAATTTCATAGTAGACACATGTATTGTTTGCAACATGAATGCCTTAAAATCGTGCTCATAAGCTAATAAAGGCCCAAAAACCACTCAAGATCGACACCAGAAACACACACTCACCCATTTTTTAGATCCCACGATCTTTGGACTTGTTTACAATTTCCAAAGAGTTCTCTTAAGTGACGACTTATAGGGATCTTTATCGTTAGGAAAGATTCTGTTGCTAGCCCCAGACAGACATCCTTAACGACGTACCCACCTTTCATCGGTAGACTTCTTAAATACGTATGAATGTCTAACTTACGAAGTGATGTGGCAATCTTGCTCTATTTAATTTTTGAATTTTTTATGTGCGGTCTGCGACATAAGTTGTTTAACACTGTTGACACTGTTATTACATAACATCTATTTTAATTGACACAAAAGTATTCAATACCTATTCAATACAGTTTACACTTTTTTTCAGAAGTTGATGTACACTCGACGTCATTGACGGTCGACCACTTTTCACCCTTATGTTCTTAGTAATAAGGGTGAAAAGTGGTCGACCGTCAATGACGTCGAGTGTACCTACCTAATTAATAGTTAAGAGTTTGTGTTAAATACTTGCTTGTTACCTACATCTGTTGACTGCTCCGATTTTTTGTACATACAATATATGTAATTAATTTTGAAAAAAACTGAAGTGATAACTGACTTCTGTCACTGTCTTTACCTATGGTAGGTACGGTCTCTTCATTTTGGGAATATCCAACAAATTGGATTCCTAATCATGTCTGACCTTCCCGTAGGAAGTTATCATTAGGTTTCTAGGCAACAGCTCTTATAAAACCTAATACCGATGTGTATAACTTACCTATACATTATTATTGTTACCTATTATTATTACCTATACATATACAATATTGCTACCGCCTCGCTACCTATTTATTCAATTAAGTTTTTCCATGAATTCGTTCCTGGGTTCCGGTCGGTACTGGGAAACGTAACATATCTACTTTTTATCGTAAACAAAACATAACAAGGCTGTAACTATGTCTTCATACAATAAAATGTTTAGGTCTACTTACGCCGAAACCCGTCATCCAAGCGTTCGATTCAAACAGTAATATAAGTTAAACGAGTATCTCCTAAATTTTAGCGTCCGTAAAGTGAAGATGTCATTACGCTGTAGACGTAAGAAGCATCTGAATATCCGTTTTATTGTTTGAATATAAAGCCCTTTATTATTACTCCTTTTGATTGTAACACGTTTGAATCGAGTTTATGATGAAATTTTACATATTAATCATAGAGATAAAATTGAGTTAGCGGTGTTTTGGACTGGTTCATTATTTTTATTAATCACGTAGATACTTGCATCCACTAGTGAGTATTAGGGTAGGGTTTTTATTAGGTACCTACAGGTTAATTATAAAATTATAAGGTATACTACCTACTTACTCAACCACACGCTTCGCTTGTTGCCTGATAAGAAAGAACTACGCGCAAATAGAAGATGAAAGGTAGGTACCTACTATAACCTACCCATTTACCTAAGGTACCTAATTTTAAGGTTGTTCCGCGCGGGAATCGAACCCTCTACACGTCGCACAACAGCCAATCGCTCAGCCACTGCGCCAAACCGCCATACGAAAACTATAGGTACCTACCTACTGTCATTTTAAGCTAATCACTACACATAAATATTACAAGTTCTTGGTCTACTACACTCTACATATTTTTAACACAAATAAGTACCTATGTATATTATTGCGTAAGTAGGTAGGTAGGTAGGTAGGTAAGTACCTACATAAATATAAGTAGGTAAGTACTTATTAATAAAAATATTAATTTTGCGTAACTGCCTGTTCAATATCCATTTCATGCTAAACTAGGTACTATGTAGTGATGTAGGTACCTACTTGCGAGTATTTATAATAAAATTTGCACCAACCCACACTTGACCCCGAGGTGAAACAACGGCCCACCCCTCCCTTTCACAGAAAGGTGTGTCTGACTTCGAGTCCCAGCAGTGGAAAAAATTATTGGAGGATTACAGGCATCAGCCTTTAATGTACATGTTTACATAACATATAATCATGTACGTAAAACGTATAACGTATAAAGTACAGTAAAATAACATAGAGCTCAGTTTCGAAGTAGGTACTTACCTAAGCACGTTACACCGATTTTATCAAGGGGCTCGGTTTACCTATCGAGCTGTAGGTAGGTACTTATACAGGGTGGAATTTAGTAATGCCACCTGAAGGGAAAGTACTCTTAATACTGTAGATAGAAAATTTTACTCAAAGAAAACATTCCTTTATTTTTGAATAGAAAGAAAACTGCATTCAAAGATTTTCAAAAATTCGCTTGCCACACCCGGCAATCGAACCGACTAAAATCTGTAAAAATTAAAACCTGTACTTTTATTGTATCGATCCTTAGGTTCAATTAAAAGGTGAAGGAAGGAAGGAAAGGAATGTTTTCTTTGAGTAAAATTCAGGTGGCATTACCAAATTCCACCCATAGTAACGTAACGCCCGCGCCCGTTTAGATCAGTCGCCAGTAGAAGTATTAGCTACTAGCTTCCGCCCGCGGCTTCGCCCGCATTTTTGGGATAAAAAGTAGCCTATGTGTTATTCTGATGTATAAGCTATATTAGTGTAAAGTTTCATCAAAATCCGTTCAGTAGTTTTTGCGTGAAAGAGTAACAAACATCCATACATCCATCCATCTATCCATACATCCTCACAAACATTCACGTTTATAATATTAGTAGGATAGGAAAGGTTGTACCTAGTCGTCTGTTTGACAAAAGCGTCGCCTGTCACGGCTGTCACCGCCCCATCGTAGGTATTCTGATAATATATTTGGTAGTAGTGGCGGTCCAGTGGTAGCGGCCCCGACTTACAAGTCGTAGGTCGTGGGTTCGGAGTTTGAACCCCGGTAGGCGCATAACTTTGTGCAATTTGTTTCATCACCACTGCTCTAAAACGATAAAGGATAACATCGTGAGGAAACCGGGTATGTCCTAGAACCAAAAATTCGAAGACATAATATGACGTCCACCAACCCCCACGGGGCCCGCGTGGTGGACCACCCCTTCTTGTGAGAGGGGGTGAGGCTCTTGGGAGAGGATGCCTGTGTCCAGGAGTGGAAACATTATAGGCTGCTATGGATGTGAGTGTGTGACACCAGGGCCGGATTATCCATAAGGCAGTGTGGGCAAGTGCCTAGGGCTCCCGTATTAGCTAGGGGCCCTGCCGCACCATCGAGTGAAAAAGTTTGAAGATTTTGTATCCTCCATGACAATAATTATTATTACTTACCTTGTTTTTTTATATTTACTTAAGTAGGTATTTCAAATTAATAAAGAATGATATTCGATATTTTTTTACAAAGAGAAATTGCATTGCCTATGGGCCCCAACGCGGTTAATCCAGCCCTGGTGACACCCTTTGGCAAGCAAGAAGGAGGACCGGGTGTTGTTACGCAACTTGGGAGAGGCCTATGTCCAGCAGTGGACTGCGATATGTAAGTTGATTGATTATTACTTACAAACAATCTCACTAGTTTTTGTTTTTTTTGTTACATTAACACTAACACCCTTACCACAAAAAAGATAGACACGCGTTAAACGCGAATCCTACCAAAAATAATACACACTTCTTTTAGACAAGTTAGTGCTAAAACAAGTGCGTATTATTTTTGGTAGCATTCGCGTTGAACGCGTGTCTATCTTTTTTGTGGTACGTCCCCTTATGTTTTATGTAATCGATATACTTACCTACCTAGTTTAGTCCTACGAATAAACGTAACAGTCATTTGGAAAAATCGGTGCTTAGTCGGGGCCCTGGATAGAAAAATAAAAGGGTGTTTTGGCGGCAGGGAACCAGGTGGCATCCCACTACCTACAATATTCTGAAGGATCACGAAAACTCCGAGCCCCTGACAAAGATCTGCTTGCTTCTAGATTTTGTCGAAACATATCAGAATTGATCGGTCTGTGGTTTAAAAGTTATAGATAAGTAGGTATAATAGACCAGGGTCGATAATTTTTGAAACCAAAAAAAATTACAGTAGGATGAAACCCATTAGAAAAGGAGGGGAATATGATCAAAATGAAAGGAAAAATAAATTACGGTCGATCCGAGTTCGGGAAGTGGGAGGGGGTGAGTTTTTAAGGGTAAAAAATGGTTTTCCTTGATTTTCGGCAAAACTACAAGTCCTATGGAAAAAAGTTAAATGGCAAAGTTGTAGGTAATAAAAAGATCTACAACTTTTGTATTTGCAATTTTTTCACATATCCTCAAAATTTAGGTGAAAAATTCAAAAAACCAAGTTTTTGGTTTTTTATTTATATCTTTGTCAAATTTTTTTTTTTTCTACGAGATTTGGTGAAAACTTACCTTATTATGTCCCAAATACACTGTAATTTATTTGATTTAAAATATTTATTTTTTCGCCTTATTTTAACTTAATATCAAAAAAGCACCCTAATTTTCAATCGAAAATTCTGACGTCAAAATATCAGCTTTTTTCAAAAAGTTTGGGAGCTTTTTGTTCGTTGAAATATCTACTTTCTGATGGTGTAAAAAAAAATATACATTACCATAGGAAATGTTCTCAGAAAATGCAAAAAAATGAAAAAAACTCAAATTCGATAAATACACTGTAATTTATTTGATTTAAAATATTTATTTTTTCGCCTTATTTTAACTTAATATCAAAAAAGCACCCTAATTTTTAATCGAAAATTCTGACGTCAAAATATCAGCTTTTTTCAAAAAGTTTGGGAGCTTTTTGTTCGTTGAAATATCTACTTTCTGATGGTGTAAAAAAAAATATACATTACTATAGGAAATGTTCTCAGAAAATGCAAAAAAATGAAAAAAACTCAAATTCGATTTTTTTTTTAATCACTATGTACAATTTCAACAAAAAAATGTGATTGCTGCAATTTTTTTTAGTTAAAAAGTTTATTTATTTAATTCGAATTACATTCATGTCATAGAAAATCTCATACAATATAATTATACACGTAAATCGTACTATTTAATTTAGATACTTAATTCTGATTACGTTATTCATTATATTTTTTTTTTCAAAAAATAAAGTAAATTTCTCATAATTCACTTAGAGTAACTCAGTCTGCACGTGTATTTTTAAAAACGATGTTGTACACTGCTCTGGATCTCGAATACTGGCTAACGGTTTTTACAGCTGCTACGAAATAGCAGGTATGTAGTAAGGCCCAGACCCTCCTAGGTCCGTCCCCACTTCTCTATGAAATAACTTACAATGGGCTAAAATTTACCGAAGGTCACCCAGGTATATGAATTATCTTAAAACAGCAATAAATAGGCATCTAAAAATATTATTCAAAGAAGATTCTACAACTTTTTCAAAATATTGTAGATGTCTTATTAAATACTAGCTTTTGCCTGCGACTTCGTCCGCGTTTCCGTCGTTTTTCGTAAAAAAGTAGCGTATGTGCTTCCTCACGGTTCAATGGTTTTGATGTAACCGACAGATTAACTTTCGTATTTTAGTAGGGAAATATAATATGTCAATCCACAATACTGTTGAAATATCGCACTAACGAGCCGCAGAATATTATTATTAATAGCTGTGCCCGCGACTCCATCAGCGTGAAACTCTGTGTGTAATACAATCAGAAAGCTCCGAACTGCTAAGCTATTGGGAGTTGCACGTGTTATTGTGAGTCAACCATAAAAGATGTTGTGAGAAATTTTTTAGATAATTTTATGGAGAACATTTCCGTCATACATGATTTCTATGTAGCTTTAACCATTAAGGCTGCACACGCGACGGAAGCTTAAAAAATGGAGTAACTTCTCCCGTTTTCCCAACATTTCCCTTCACTGCTCTGCTCCTATTGATTGTAGCGTGATGAAAAGTATACTATAACCTGCCCAGGAGTATGAAGAATAATTGTACCAAGTTTCGTTAAAATCCGTCGACTAGTTTTTGTTTCTATAAGGAACATACAGACAGACAGACAGACAGACAGACAGACAAAAATTTTACTGATTGCATTTTTGGCATCAGTATCAATCACTAATCACCCCCTGATAGTTATTTTGAAAATATATTTTATGTACAGAATTGACCTCTCTACAGATTTATTATAAGTATAGATTAACTTTATTAACTTATTTGTTTGTTAATTATAGAAGTATATTTCAATTTGCAATTTTTTCGTTTATAAATAAAACATGAAATCGTACGTTTTTTGAGTAGATAAAGTATAAATTTTAATAAATACCTCAAAATTGTACATAAAGATTAAAAATAAATTTTCGAATTTGAGTTTTTTTCAGTTTTTTGCATTTTCTGAGAACATTTCCTATAGTAATGTATATTTTTTTTTACACCATCAGAAATTAGATATTTCAACGAATTAAAAACCCCCAAACTTTTTGAAAAAAGCTGATATTTTGACGTCAGAATTTTCGATTGAAAATTAGGGTGCTTTTTTGATATTAAGTTAAAATAAGGCGAAAAAATAAATATTTTAAATCAAATAAATTACAGTGTATTTGGGACATAATAAGGTAAGTTTTCACCAAATTTTGTAGAAAAAAAATGTTTATTGAAAAAGATATAAATAAAAAACCAAAAACTTGGTTTTTTGAATTTTTCACCGAAATTTTGAGGTTATGTGAAAAAATTGCAAATACAAAAGTTGTAGATCTTTTTATTACCTACAACTTTGCCATTTAACTTTTTTCCATAGGACTTGTAGTTTTGCCGGAAATCAAGGAAAACCATTTTTTACCCTTGAAAATTCACCCCCCCCCACTTCCCGAACTCAGATCGACCGTAATTTATTTTTCCTTTCATTTTGATCATATTCCCCTCCTTTTCTAATGGGTTTCATCCTACTGTAATTTTTTTTCATTTTTTACCATTTTTGAAGGCTTCGGCCCTGGTCTATAAGTATTAATCTTCCGTCTGACTTCCGAAGTCCATTATTGAGACCTTCACATTCTCGCTAAAATTGATGATGTAGCATCATCAATTTTAGCGAGAATGTCAATTCCGTCACGTGATGACGTGTCCCGGTCTCCGCCACCCATGGTCAAACCTGGAATTAACTTTCAACGCCACTTAAGCCGCGGATTGCGCTTCTGCTTGTTTCTGTTGGCTGTCATTCGTTTTTAGGGTTCCGTAGTAAAACTAGGAACCGTCCCTTATAGTTTCATCCCGTCCGTGTTCCGTCTGTCTGTCCGTCTGTCACACCCTCGTCAAATCTACAGTTCATAACCAATCTGTATGAAACTTCGCAGATGTCTTCTGTGAGCCGCTATAAAGGCCTGTAGTGAAATTACGAAAAATAAAATAATTAGGGGTGCCCCATATACATTAAACTGAGGGATGAAAAAAAATATTTGCGGGCACCCCTTCGTGTGGGGCATCGTTGGATAGGTCTTTGAAAATTACTTAGAGTTTCCTCAATTACTTTTTTATTTAAGTCCATATTAAGTGAACTAGGAGCTCCGAAAGTCGTTAACAATGTGTCCCCCCCTGTAATTTTCCAACCACGTAATCAAAAAATCTGAAAAAAAAATCAAGCTTATAGCATCTAATAAATACTCTCGATTAAAATTGGTTTAAACAAGATACGTCAATAACTTTTTGAAATATTCACTATTTTCAGTTTTGAGTTTGACAACCGCAAAAATAAGTTTGTATCTCATAATAATCTTATGAAATACAAGGTTGAAAGACTGAAATACTTCTTGCTACGGAACCCTAGACTGAGCGTGGTCCGGACACGCTCTTGCCCGGTTTTTTATGTCTCGAGGCACCACTATCTTTTTTCCAGCTCATAATTTTTAAAGAGTTTACTACGTTTGTGATTTCATCACATTAGTATGGGAAAAAGCGGTCAAGTGAACGAAAGTTGAAAAAACTTCGCAAAACATTGTTACCTGCGGCCGTCGCGTCGTTTTGATTTATGACGCTAATATTGCTCGTACATTTGTAATATCACTTCAAGCTTTGATGAATTTGGCAATTTTTGGGATATCTATAAGGCTATTCATCAATAAAACGCGCCTTTAACGGTTATAGCAGATTATTTCATTTACCTAATCGCCAAGTTCGGCCGCCGTTTATACTATGATGTTATCGCAGACACTTCAGACAGGACGCTGCCATGAGTGCCCATGAGCCATCTACTCTTGTTTTGTCGAGGATAATCGAGGATAGAATATCTGCAACAGTTTATGTAGATACTTAAATAATAGGAAAAAATGAGAAATAATAAAAAAAAACCACTTGTTTCTGTATAAGTATATATTTTATATTGAAAATGTTCTTACACAAGCTTGAACAAGACAAAACAAAGTCGAAATAAGTAAATTGTGCAACAGGCAATAATAACAAAGTTGACTTCAGATCTAATTAAATGTAGTTACGCATAAACGCTTCAACAAATAAACAAATTATAAAAGTTAAGAAAAATTTACATCTCGAAGCCCATGGTAAGGCTAGCGCACAACGGCGAAGCAAATATAAATATTTTTATTGTGCCCTCACGCTGAGTTGCAGAAAAGGTCATTAGTTTTAAAGGAGACTTTAATGACAGAAATTGTATGGATAAGGCGCTACTAAGTGCCAGCGACCTTGAGTGATTTGGGCGGTATAGCTTGAGTGTTCTGTGCTGAGCTCACGCAACGCGACATACGTCCACCGAGCAATCTAGGAGCGCGCTGTGCCGAATTAGACGTATTATTACTTTTTAGTAACGAATACTTATTTGATTTAAAAAAAACACTACCTTAAAGTTAGATAGTTAAATTATCTTTAAAATGGTGAAGGTTTCGTAAAAATACGCTAAATAGTTTTCGCGCGATCGTCACTTTTGCGTTAGACCTTACTTTTACTGTTACACTACATAGATAAACGTAATCTAAAATATACTCTATTCAAATTATTAAGAATGCTCTAGTTAAGCATATATTTTTTTCAAATCATTAACACTACTCGTTTAGACGTGATCTTCAGTTTAAAACCTTTAAAAGTCGTATATCTGCGCCTTAATGCCTCCATTACAATTTAACTATCTTTCTGCAACCGACCGTCAACCTAACATAACTTAGTTTTCGAATAAACACTATTTCCAGTGTAACTACAAACTTAAAGCAATCATTAATAAAGTTAAAGGGCAAAGAAAAACGTCAGCTTTCTAAACATCGATCATAAGGCACTGGTATGGAAAGCCCCAGCAATGGACGCCGTCCTGGCTTTGCTTTGCTATCATTTAACCAATAATGCAATGTATAAAAATCAACTCTTTGAACGTAATGTTTGTACTTTGGCTTCAGTAAGAAAACATAATACAGACACACTTACTTAACTGATTTTGTCTCCATAATATTAAACTTACAATAACAATATACTCTGAATAACGTTACGTAGTCTATAAGTATATAACATAAATATTCGAACATTTTGAAGTCTATGTCCAAGAGACTTGACCTGAGTATTTGGAAAATATGTAAATTATTCGAGTTGATTACATGTTAATTTTTGTCTTGATGAACATTCAATATTATATTTAATACAAACGGCATAATAAACTCAATGGCACAAGTCGATAAATAAGTAGGTATGTAGAGGAAGACTGAAATATTGTAACAACTTACAGAATATTAATCTTAAATAAGTATATAAATGCATAGCGATTCTATTTAGATATACTTGAAAACTTAATATTTGAAATTGCGGAAAACAAGAAAATCTAATGTACGTACTATAGCAACATAGTTAGGTATATTGATTTTGAACGCGCATTCACGCCATTTGTACTCTATACAGGGTGGCAGGTTAGAGCCTGTCCAGATGCTGCCGCGCGTTTCGTCACTCGCGCGTAAAACGCTTGTGATGAGCGGGACTCTCGACTCGCGCGTTCTACGCGCGAGCGCCGCGCGAGTCGAGGTACTCGGGCGCCATTGCTGCGTTCAGTACCACACGCAGGCTCGGTCAACTGTGTATGGGTGACTTTGGACACAAGGTGGGTTCCAGTTCATGATAAGAATAGCGATATCGATGACTCTGTCTAACAGGCTGATTACAATGAAATGTTAGCAAGTAAAATAAAATGAAATATCGTGTAACAAATTATGACCTAAACATGATTAATTTAATTTAAAATGTAGCTTTATAACTAACACCTATTTTTTTTTACGGTTATATAATTAAAATTATGAACTCTAAACCAAATTTGGAAAAATAATTATATCTTTAGAAATAAATTTGAATTTAAAAAATGGACTCTGGTAGTTTGCTCTGGCAACACCATATGATAAATGTCTGCTGTTATGGTTGGTCGTTTTTTCTTGTTTCATGTTTATTTGTTGTGCTTTAAAACGATAAACTGTTTCTGATTTTTCCATCATAACGTTGAGTCGGCATACTGTTACGCCGTTGCGGTGAAAAAGTGTTGTGTTGAGTGAGATAGTGATTCTTTCGAGATTTCTTTGTGAGAACGAGAATTGTTTCGCAATTAATCAAAGTAAAACATAGGAAAGTGCGTCAATTGTGGATTTCCAGCTTTTCAAGATGTATTAATTTGTAATAAATGCCCACCTTTATGAATAGATATTATTTTATTGTCTTACTGTCAATAAAATAATATCTATTCTAGGTGGGCATATAATTTTTTTCATTGGATTTACTGGGAACCCACTAGATGGCGTGCAAATTTGTCTCACATTTTTACTATGAAGTTGATATTCTTCTCGCTAGAGTAATATTGTTCTGTGACCACGCGCGAGTCCGTGGCGTGTGGACGTACACACATTAAAAAAAGTTTGCGATCACTAGCATAAGCTGATATTTTTTTTTAAATTGAACTTTATCAAGAATTGAACAGTTTTAGATATATAATAAAACAAGTTATTTCTTAATCAATTATATTTTTAAATAAAGAAACTAAAAAGAAGAAGAAATCATAATATAATCTACCGTAACAATAAAGAGTTCTATTTTTCAAAGTGATCGCAAACATTTTTTGATGTGTGTACATTTTTATAACTGGCAGGGAATCCCTCCTAGCGTATAAACGCGCGTAAAACGCGGCATCCGGACGCAACATAAATTGAAGCGCGCGATACGCGCGCGAGTGGTGTCGCGCGCAAAACTCCTCATCTGGACAGGCTCTGAGACAGTGGAAATATTTTAAGGGGTCATTGTACTCATCATTATGAACAACTTTTACTATGGGACCAACCCTGAAATCGCAAAAAAAGTGAGCTGTTCCATACATTTATGTTCACATAACTCATCAAAATGTCACAAGAGTAACAAAGTTTTGTAACATACTGTTTTAGGGTAGTTTATAATAAGGTCTCTCTAATATTTTACAAAGATGGTACAACTAGGTGGTAAAAATATGTAAAATCAATCAAAACTCTAACTACATACATGAAATGTCATAACCACGATATTCAATTCCATAATAAAATTGTACTAAGCATTATATACTCAGTTGCATTGACATCATCACGTAAAAAGGTATTATAAAAATATAACAAGCACACAATTCTCAAAACAGGTAAACATCGATACACTAAACAGAATACATAGTCCATATGAAGCACTGCTCATGCGAAGTAGAGTTCAGCGGAAGCCTTTCGGGCCGAGGTGGTGCAAGTTGAAGTGATAGGCGAAAGTAAGCATTGCGGTGCGATAATCAAAAATAAGTAGAAAGAATTGTTCCAACCACTCGGTGGGTGTCATTCTTTCTACTGCCTCATGTCAACGATTTTGCATCAACCGCTGGCACTGTGCGAGCAAGTACTTCTTTTGTTGTTCGTCGTAGAGGAATATCACCTTGCCGGAGCCGGAGGTCGGGAACATTCCTAGTACCTTCCTCTTGGCAGTGGGTATGTAGACGCCTTTGTTGACGGCTGTTGGCACTTCGGGGATCTCCGTCCAGAGGTATGTCCATACGATCTATTGATTAATTATGAACACTTAATTTATTTCGAAAATTCCAACAGTTACACTCAGGTATTCCCAGGCGCGTGCATTGCATATAGGCAAGTAGGCAGTGACTACCTCTTAAGGTTCAATAAAATCATTTTAACTATTACTACATCAATATACATCATTATATATCAATAATTAGTCATTATTGATATATTTTATTTATGTGTAAGTTAAAATAGTTTTATTGAATCATATGAGGTAGGCACTGCCTACTTGCCTATATGCACTGCACGCCACTGGGTATTCCTTAAATACCTAATATAGAATTTCTGCAAGTTGCCTATATGATAGTATGTATAAGATATCTTTTCAATTTAAGTTACCTACCCACTGAATTTTGGGTAACATATTTGATTGTACGAAATGAATAATTAAGTTCCCAAAAAATATTCAGAATCTCCAGATTCATCGTTAATGGTGCCGATTATGGTGTTTACGAACTCTAATTTAGTCTCATTAGGTATCTTTCTAATATAAAACATGAGAAAGGGATAGAAGATATTTAATCCTGTCAAATTAGTCCACTTGAATAGTTTTGTTGTCAATTTAGCCGTCATCGCAAAAGGTCATGACTATTTTCCCGTAAATGACAAGGGCGTAGACTAATTTGACAGTTCTTAATATTTTCTGTCCTTTTCCAATTATATTTGTAAGAAAGAGATACAGTGTGATTAAAATTAGTTTAGTGCGATGTACAACAGAATCAGCACCAATATCTGACGCAATCAAAATCGCGTGCGAATGTCTCAGTGAGCCAACTTCAGAGTTCGAGCCAACTTCACTTCGAGTTAGAGCGTACACGATAAAACATGTTTTGAAAAGTACGTAGCCGAGTGTATTCATGAAATATTTACTAGTTATAGGAACGACCGACGGGATGAGAGACGAGCTTCCTATAAATTAAACATGACCCCCTCGCCTTTCGATAAACAATTTCAGTGAAAAGGGTAACCTATTATTTTTTGTATTACTTTTACTGACACGTCATAAAAGAAAGAACATACATTATTGTAGTAACGCTACAGTAAGTAAAACATGGTTTTAAGTCACCAACAACTAACAACCTATTCAGTCGGAAGTATTGTTTATTAATGGCTATTAATGGTTAACGGTTCAAATGTATTATTTTGATATCAGTTCGTCATCTATTTCAAAGCTAAAGATACGAAACATATAGATTCCATACCTGCCATCCGCCGAATACATTATTCTTCTCAATGTACAGCATTCGCTTGTCGGTGCACATGACCACTTCTTTGCCGGGAATTACCCATACGTGAGCTTCGTACCTGTCCGTGCTGACATACTTGCCCTGTTTAGGAATAAAATTAATTGTCAACATCTCAAGTTTCATTGAATTTATAAATAATATTTTAGAATTAATCGCAATATTTTCAAGATAGTGTGGTTTCACTTTTTACGGTAGCTTGACCGGATTTATTAACGAATATCGTTTTTTTGACATTTATACCGATGCTTAAGCCAAAAATACAACATTCTGAAGATGCCCACCACCTTTTACATAATTTGTAATATTTATTTATAGATAGATATCATTGTCTATTGTCTAGTAGTCCAAAAAAAGCCTCCACGTGTGATACTCGAGTACCTACCTAATTAGAGCTACTGTATTAGGATTCCTAATACAGTAGTTCTAATTAGGTAGGTACGTACCTTCTCCAACTCAGACAGCATTTTGTATCCCTCGGCGTGTAGCCTCGAGTAAGGCCTGACGCCGCAGTCGGGCGCCATGTACCGAGCCGGACGACGCTTCGTCACTTCTTCAGACATATCAGCGGCTCTATGTCGACATACGCCCAAATAGAGTATTAGTATGGTGGTGCTTGTATAAAAAGAAAAATGCTAAAAAAGGTAGAAATCCAAAAAAGTATTGGGAGTTCATTAGGAGTTTTTAACTGACACAAGTTTCGTAAGGGCAGAGATGAAATTATTAATCTTGTCTTTTTATTTATTGCACGCATTTTCGGAAAGTTCTCGATGTTATTGTTATCGAAATAACCACCAATTAGTTAAACACGCAAGCATACGTTATGTTATGAATGAAGTAAAAATAAAGCTAAAGCAATAGAAAGAAAGCGTTAGTGACAGAAACACAAAAAAATACTTCAAAAGTTAGAATGCAAACTAGGAAATAAAATTAATGAATAGTTAAATAATACAAATTGCCCCTTTTCCAGCACCTACATGTCAGTACCTAAATCTCTCTATGTGAGACACAGCACCTACATTCTAACGCCAACATTACATCTATACATTCGTCAAACCTACGTCTATCGAAGTTCTAATTCAACTCCGGTAACCTCACCACCTCTTAACAGAAGTGAGTAGTCCGGAGGTGAAGTCGACGACGCCGCCGACGGGCCGCACCACGAGGCCGACGGCGCCGCGGCCCAGGCCCTTCACGAACCCCCCCGCTCCCCCCTCGTGGGCTCCTTGTATCGGACGCATTAACACGCCGCGAACGCCGTCCACTACGCCCTGATATTCAAATAAATATGTGGAAGAGAAGTGTTCCCGAAGGAAATTCAATACGAATTTATGAATACTAGTCGTCGTTTGGTCATTGGGGATTTTTTAAAAAGTCTTTTGCGAGTACCCATGTAGGTTTCCTCTTGAAATACCACTAGTATGTCTAGTATCTATAGATGACAATATAAAAATATATCATTTTTTTATTTTGGTAGTTAGATTCTATGTCAGATTGTCTATTTAAACATAATATATATTTAAACATAATAAACATAATGAATAAAATTCTTTTGGCTCTAACACACTGGTCTACAAGATCATAGCAAGCTGTTAACATAAAAAATCTAGTTTTATTATATCACGTAACTTTAAAATGTTGAGTGTTAAAGCATGAACACTAAAGCCCAAAGTTCCTCATGCAAGTATTATATTGTGATCAAGCGCTTTGTGCGACGTAATACGAGTGAACAGGCAGACAGCATAAACGGCAACCAAAATTGCATTCCTGCTACGTGATAAAAAACCAAAACTGCATAGCTTTATGAACAAACATGCAACACACAAGTATGGATATGCAACGCTCGCACCGACCGCAGTGTTACATGCATCACCTCTTGACGGCGTCAAGTGAGCCGGATGCGAAGTCCACGACGCCGGCGGTGGGGCGTGCCACCAGCACCACGACGATGTAATACGAGTGAACAGATAGACAAAATAAAGGTAACCCAAAATTGCATTGCTGCGTGATAAAAAACTAAAACTGCATAGCATAAAGAACAAACATGCAACAAGCAAGCATGGACATGCAACGCTCGCACCGATCGCAATGTTACATGCATCACCTCTTGACGGCGTCAAGTGAGCCGGATGCGAAGTCTACGACGCCGGCGGTGGGGCGAGCCACCAGCCCCACGGCGCCCTTGCCGAGCCCCTTGAAGAACCCTTCCACGCCCGTCTCGCGCGCGCCCTCTATCGGTTTCGTGAACACTCCCGTCACGCCGTCTACCACGCCCTGTTCGTTTCAAATGCACTTCAGTATCATACACTGATGTGTTAAGGGTGTGTTTACAAAATAGACCGCACCACTATATTGACACGGCTCAAATGCATAATAAATACGCAATTATAGTTGCGGGAATAATAAGTAAGTAAACTAATTTGCGAGCTGCTGCTTACAAGCGACACAGGGTCCACTCACAACACTCACAATGTAGACTTTCATTTTATTAGAATTTTTTGGACAATAAATCAAGACAAGTAAAATAAACCTTAATGCCCATTAAGGTTCATGTCTATTAGCAAAATACGTGAAAAAGTAGACGGGACTTTTTATTTTTTTTTTGAGATTATTTGTAACATTTTCGTAATTATTTTCTGTATAGTTTTGAGATGACTATATCTGCTTATCTAGGCAATTTTTAAAGAAACAAGATTATGTCAATAAATCAAGCAAAATTATCCTAAACTCAAGCTCGTATCGTCAATTTTGTGTGAAGAGGCAATGGGAAAACGTTTTTACAATATCAAAAACCAACATTTAAAAAATAAAAATCTGTATAAATTGGAAATAAAGGAGTAATCTATCCGTGGCAATAGTTACGTTTGATTTAGTTTCATTCGGTTGGAAATTCCACCGAAAAACGGCCTATTTTTGTCAGATTTGTAAACGCGTCCTTAAAAGGAATGCTATCATTTTGTAAAAGTAAGGTTCGTAAATCATTTGATTCGTTAATTGAATCGTACTTAGCAATGATTACGGTCTTATATGTAGAATATTTTGCAACATTGATTATTTCATAAAATTAAATCGATTCAACCCTCTATGCAGCTGCAAAGACACACATAATCTTATATGACAGTATTCTCATTGTACAGGAAGTGTTTCAGATTAACAAAAAATGTACGTACCATAACTAGTCCTTTGCCGCTTCTCGCAAGACCCTCTTGAAGATTCGCTGGCGGCTTATTGATATTGTCGCGACGACGTCGCTGGTAGTCCTTCAAAAATAAAACAGCTGTAACGTATCACAACGAGTTTTCACACGTTGTGATAGGAAGAAGCGAACAAGGAATAGCTTCTTAAATATCAACCTCACCTCCTCCATGTGATCCATGTCTATCTGTCATGGGCCAAGTGATTAATGTGAGCAATATAAATTTCGATAAACAGCCCGCCTTCAAAATACTCAATTTAAATGTCCCGATAAGATTAAAGCACTTTGAGCACTTGAAAGTTGTAATGCGTCGTTCAGACAGACGCGGTCTGCGGTGGCGGCCATCGCCACTTGATTGACCGCCATCGCCACTGCAGATCGCGTCTGTCTGAACGAGCGACGCATAACACTTATTTTTCCCTTTCCTTGGTAGGTGCAACCCACCGATATACAGGGATGCGTCGTTCAGACAGACGCGGTCTGCGGTGGCGGCCATCGCCACTTGATTGACCGCCATCGCCACTGCAGATCGCGTCTGTCTGAACGAGCGACGCATAACACTTATTTTTCCCTTTCCTTGGTAGGTGCAACCCACCGATATACAGGGTGAGTTTGAATGAACACGGATCACTATGGCAACTATGCCAAAAAATATATTTTAATGTTAGGAAATTAGAAATCCATCTAGTTAGTCAAGCATTAAAGAATTAAAAAAAAAAAACGGTCTTCAATAAATATGGTATACGGGGGTCGGGGAAATTGACATACAAGTAGGTATAATCTAATTAAATATTTTTGTAGGAGACCTGTAACGGAATGATTTCTATTTTGGGATGGGATGGGCTTTTTTCCATCCATCTCTATAAACAGATCAGTTTTTTCTTTCTACTTTCGCACACCTCATTTTACTCAAAAAAATATGTTCTCGAAACTTCGTCCTTATTTCTCCGCGTCACTACTTCGGCCGGCCGTGTGAGTACGCACCTTGTCGAGCGAGAGCGCGGCGAGCCCGTGGCCCATGGCGCCGGTGATGCGCGACACGGCGCCGGCCGCGCCGCCCACCGTGTGGCCCACCAGCGACCGCACGCCCAGGAACAGACCCTCTGCGAACTCGCCCGGACCTTGGATAGCACCCTGAACAAAACATTAGCATTATAAGTTCGTCTGTCGCACTTGGCAGACACAATTAATTTCGACCTGAATGAGGCGGATTTTTCAAATGCGACAGATGGAGGGTTAATACGTAAAGCAAAAACTTTTTAAAACGTAAACAAACGCCTTTTTACGAAAATTGCGCGGACGGAGTATGGGCACATGCTGGAATTATTCAGTTCACAATTTTACCAATATCACGTCTACAATGATAGAAAAAAATATGAAATCAAACAAGGCAAAACATTTTACGGTGTACCTAAATCAAAAGGAAAAAAATATCAAATAGGTCATTTTTTTTTTCAACATCTATTTTAAAATAGAACTCAATTTATGGCAAACTAAATCATGATTTCTTTGACGGTCAGCACACTAGTGATAACTCACCTGGAACGGCTCGTAGAACAGATCTTCCACACCCTTCTTCAAGCCGACGACCAGTCCGTAAGGGTTGCCTATCACATCTAGCCCGAGCACCAGCACATACAGTTGTTTCAGGGCCTGCCCCGTGTAGTGGCTCTGTACTTGACCGATCAACTCCTTCTGAGATAAGAACTCGTAGGTCCTCTCATAGTAAGACAATCTGGTGAAAAGTCGGAGTCATTACTAATTGGATCTGAGTTAAATATTTAGAGCAAATTAGAATATGGGATTGTAGAAATTCAAAAGCTTTTTCGTAGTAATCATGAAGTTTTATCCCAGCTAATCTCAATAGGAGACGAGAAAATGGAGCCTTGCACGTTGCGTAAGCGCCTAGGAAACTTTGATCTATTAACTTGGTCTTGGACTGGAATGTACCCATTCCAGTGAACTGGCATTCCAGTGCCGGTTCACATTATTCTAGCGCCGCTGGACTGGAATGCTACTGGAATAATGTGAACTGGGCATTAAACCAGTAACTGGAAAGAATTTATGAATTTATAAGTTGCTCTCAATAGTCAATCACACAATCTTGTCGTCATCATAAAAACATAATTTTTTTTATCTGTTATACAATATTAACCAAACGATCTTACTTGAATACTACGTCGTTCATGTCCGTCAACGTAACACCGATGCTCTGAAGTATGGTGCCAACGAACGATGGCAGTTGAGTCGCCCCACCTAGGGAGAATGAAACATGAACCTAAAAGGAAAGAAAACAAGGTTGAAAATTTAGTAACTATGGCCGAAATGTGAATCAAAATAATGTTTAATTTTGTTATTTATTTACCTTGAGCGGTGACAAATGAAGATTGTCGTAGAAATTCTTGAGATCTGACGCCATTCCTATAGCTGCTAACGCTTCCAATGGCTGTCCTGCCCTTTCTAAATCGAGTTGGAATGCGTCCAGCTGCAATACAAAGCATTGAAATTAATTCATTTCTGTTAAATTTATTTAACACCTCTATAATAAAATTGTCGATATCAAGCCAAATATTTTGTCAAATATCTTTCTTGTGCCAACATTTTTTATGATTAATTTCATAGGAAAAATAATATTTTGAAATGCTTAGTTACCGCTTCTTGTTCATTGAGCAGTCGTTGAGGGAACATGCCCATGAGTGCGTTGATCAGTCCCATGTCAACCTTCACATGGAACTCTTGAATCAACATCTTGTAGTACTTGTACTGGCGAACCTTACTGTGTTCCATCAAACGCTCTACTATCGACACTTCGATAAACGGCTTCATGCCTAAAATATACAAAATTATTTAGTTTCTATCTTTTGTTATCGCATACTAAACAAGCAAGTAAATAGCCTCGTACATCCAGCGATAGCAAGCGTTTCTGCATACCTCTAGGCACTATGTCCGAATCCCCAGTCATGCAAAAGAGATTAGGTTTCATTTAGAAAAAGTGCTACATATAAGGGTATAACAAAAAATCTACTAATATCTCTACGTGTTATTGAGATACCTACCTCAAGTTTTATTTATAATAATATATATACATCTATTATTATAATTATGTAAAATACCTGGCTTATTAGACATATTTTTGAACGAAATATGTAGGTAATATACTTAGTAAAAAAAAATTACTAACTGAACGAATTTATTAAATGTACATACTATTACTTTGAAAAAAAAAATGCTACTCATATTACAAACGACAAACAAATCTTTTGAGTCAAGTTATTTGTAATTAAACATTGTTCAGTAGTTATGATTTCAGCGATTATAGGCTGCGATTTTAGAGGTAAACTAAATAATACACCGTATCGCGTTTCTATGAACTCAAATGTTACTAGGTACAAACTCTTTGGTAATTTATTATCCTGATTTTCTTGAAAAAATCCTGTGTGATTTATCATTACATTAAAAAGGTGAAGGTATCTATATAAAAAGCACAGGTGTCGTATTATGACGTGTAAGATCATAGTAGGTACCAGTGCGAGAAAGTATTGCTCCATCAGGAACAATAGCGTCATCCCTTCTTCGCAACAGAACAATAATGGCTTTAGTATTTCATAATACGACCCCTGAGCATAGGAAAGATGAAAGAAATAAATATTGATTTTTTGTTTAGGGAGTGCAAATACTACGGTACTGGGAACATGCAATATACGGGAGTAATCTCGCTCGTAAATTGAGCGGGATCCTGCAGCGGGCTTTGCGGGGTTGAGGAGCAAAGTACATGCGTGTTACTCTGCGCGGGGACACGCCCGAATTAATGAAAGCAAAACAAAAATGTAATTTGACTTGACGAATATGTGAAGGCGTGGGGGAGAATTTTCTCGCCCGAAGTTTTTTAATATTTTTTACCAGTTTCAACTTGTAATTATGACCCTGCGGGATCCCGCAAATACCTGCATCCTGCGGGATTGAGAATGTTCAGTCCCGTAAATACCGGGATTGAAATGATCTTATGGGATTGCATTCCCTAGTGTTGTTGAAAACGTGGAGACGTGGAAACGTCGAAAACGGTGGAGGGCATGGAGTATAGATATACCTAAGGAGTACTATCTCAATATGGAGTCAAGTTGAAAAAGTGTCCAGCTATACGCTATATATATAGCTAGTAAATAATAGTTCAAAAACCGTTACAATGACGCTGGAATAGGCAGAAGGTAGCACAGTAGCGCCACTCTAATTTAACGCATTTTGACGTAACTTTTTACACAATTTTTTGATTGGATAGAATTTTTGGCCCTTTATTTGAAATTTACCCTCTAGCTTCCAGTAACGCCACCCTAATTTAATACATTGTGACGGACACTTTTTATACACAGAGATGTTCGTCCTTATATCCATGGTATAGCCAGTGGCGTGCATTGCATATACGCAAGTAGGCAGTGCTTACCTCATAAGATTGTAAGTATAAAATTATTTTTACTATTACTACATAAAATATACTATCATCATTATCAAAATCAGTGATGATTGATATATTTTATAGTAGTACTAGTTTAAAATAGTTTTATCGAATCTAAGAGGTAGGCACTGCCTACTTGTCTATATGTAATGCACGGTACTGGGTGTAGTGTGTAGTGACTGACCGCTGGGGTCGTCGTTGGCGATGGAGCGCGGCGGCGGCACGGGCGCCAGCACCACGGGGAAGGTGGGCAGCGGCAGCTGCTGGTCCACCTGCAGGCGGTGCAGGCGCGCGTGCAGGCGGCGCGAGTGCGCCGACAGCCCGTACGACGCCCACAGCCCCGCCTGCAGCGTGCGCCGCAGCAGCCGAGCACTAGGCTTCAGCTGACGCATCTCCTCGAAGTCCACCTGCACGCCCATCCACCCATTACAGATACTTCAACGCAGCTGTGCGCGCGGCGCTATGTGTGCGTGAGCTTGTAAGGCCTACCCCACATTGGGCGTGCGCGTGCCTCAAGCGTGTGAACGACACGCTGGTCAAACGCGACGCTCGCGTCGTTCACACGCTCATTTGTTACTCACTAGTATTGGTTACAACTAAACTTTTCTTCGCTTGAACGGACTGAGAGACAACGAGGGTTAGACTAGTCTTTCTTTATTTGTGATTATGACGAATATTTTATAATATACCTCGAGTTTATCATCTATTTGGATCTTTGATTCCACAGGCTCGTCGCTGACCATCTTTTCAGACAAATACCGTTGATAGTGTTCTTCTAATTGCAGCAGTTTCTGTCCGTCAATCTTTTTGTAACGGCGTGCACCTACTTTACACTGTTCCCATATTATACCAGAGCTGGAAGTAAAATGAGTTTAATAGGTACACTTATTATGCTGCTGGCTTTGAAAAATAAAAAAAAAGTCAACTTATTCCTTGAAAGGAGTTACATAAGAGCTCTCCTTTCTTCCTTACGAACTTTTAAACATCAAGATTACGCATTTAAAAGCTCTGAATTGCAACAATTCGAATTTCAAATCCATATCTCGAACATTCCCGACCAGTCGGCTTTACATTTCCAGAATAGCTCAACCCTTACACTGGACAAAAGTTCAAATATGACCTGTTTTTGTTCATATAAAAAACTTTACTATCAAGTGCTATCAAAACACCAGCAAAACAATAACTATTAAAGCAACCCCGTATTGACCTCAAGTTTACGGGTCCAAAGTTGTAAATGAACTTTAGCATGACTTTTTTTAAGGAATAAGTCGAAATTCTATAACACAATTAAAAAAAAAAAAATAGAAAACTTACTTGGATATACTGATGTATACAATCTCCAGTTGCTCGGGATCGTTAACCAGGGACAGTCCGATGCCCTGCATGGACAGTACTAACTCCGTGTCAATTAATTCAGCTTCACCAATAGTGTGGGCACCGCTAGCTAATATGGGATCATCCGTGAACAATATCACTCGCTGCAACCCGTCCAGGAATGATACCCAATACACTTTTGTAGTTTCGTTGATCCTTGAAATTTAATAATGTTTTGTTTTGATGAAGTTTTTTATTAAGTACTTTTAATTCAAGATATTAAAGATCTTTACTATAAACATAATATTATACGTACGAAAAATCTCCAATGTCATCTTTTCTTAGGTCATTTTCGATCTCTTTCCTTTTATAACCTTCGAATATTAGAACGCGCGGTCCTGCGGGGTTGTCCCACGTGTACAGCATTCTATGCATTGATTTTAATACCCTGAAAACATCATGATAAATTGTAGTGCTATAGAGTCATCTAGTCATCGTCTTAAGGACGCAAAGCGTTTAATTAAAGAATAGGATTAGAATTAATGGTTCCAATAACTTTAATTTTTATTAAACGTATCGGAACCATTTCTAATCATATTCTTTTTTAAATAATGATTGTAAATGCTGATATTTTTACAATATTTAAATTTTTTCATATTCATGAGTGGATTCATGAAAGGAAAACACTGAATTAAAAATCACAGATTATAATTATATAGTAGCTAAATAAAGTAAGCATTCAGAACATCTCACCTAGTATTAACATTCTCTTTTTCATAGATGGTAACGCTGTGTGGTGAGAAGTTGACGAGCAACGCGGGTGCGTGCCCGTCGCGGTACTGCCGCACTGTGATGTACGTGCCGCCTTCACTCAGTTGTACTTCCACGTGTAGACCGCCATACTGAGGGAATATGCGGTGAATATCAACACTTATTAAACTGCTTTGGAAAAATACTGAGGTCACACTGCAGGCGTCTAGTTCTGTGGCTAGTCGTCTAGGGAAATGTTAATATGTACAACGTTATTTTTACTTTATGCTACGGTAATTGTACTCATAATTATGATTTTTTTTTTACTATTTTGTCAATTAAGTGAACACAAATGTATGGAACACCAGATTTTTTTTTTCGCGTTTTGGGGTTGTTCTCATAGCAAACCAGTCGCACTGTGCGCTTAACAGTCTCGATCATGGTCTCGATACACAACATGCCCGCAGATGGATGACGCTAACACTGGGCGGTAAGCTGGTGCCCACAGTGCGTATAAGGTCTAACTATTAGTCTATTTTTGTTTAATTACTGTAGTCGTCGCGTTCCTATATAAAAAAAAAACAATTTAAAAATCTCTTACTTGGTTGTCGAGCTTCAAACAAACCGAATGTTGTTCGGTGTATAAGAACGGGGCGGCGTGCACAGGGGAGCAAGCGACTCGTAGTAGCAGTAACTTGTCCTCCTTTTCTACGACGGGCCACAGTGGTGCGCTAGAGTTCTGGGCCACCTGGGAAACAACAACATTTAATAAAATAATTTTATCGCCAAATAAGATTCGATCACATTATTCAAAGTTATAATAGTTTTTTTTTTTTAAATTCTATGATAGGCTAGCGCTTGACCGCAATCTCGCCTGATGTTAAGCGATGATGCAGTCTACGGTCTAGTTTTATTCATTCATGCCTTTTACTTCATACATATCCGCTTATAAGGACATGCATGAGACTAGCATATTATAGCGCAATTTAAAATTTGTTTATTGCACATAGTACAAACAGAAACTATTTAATATTTAATAACTAGCTTCCGCCCGCGGCTTCGCCCGCGTTTTTGGGATAAAAAGTAGCCTATGTGTTATTCTGATGTATAAGCTACATTACTGAAAGTTTCATCAAAATCCATTCAATAGTTTTTGCGTGAAAGAGTAACAAACATCCATACATACATAGACATACATCCTCACAAACTTTCGCATTTATAATATTAGTAGGATAGGATATTAGTAAAATTATGTTACCGTGATCCAAGGGTCGGCTGATCTGTGCAGCTCCTGATATTGGATATCAAAAGGCGCTTCGTTGATGATCAGGAAGTATGGCGTGAATATCACCATCTTGGTTAAGCTGTTGAACGTCAGCTGATTTGTAACTGCCACCTACAATTAAAATGTCGTTTTTAAATGCTGAACGCTGAACTAAAAAGGGGATTTAAATTTTTATATCAGTTTCTTGCCCCCCTTTCGTGATATGTTTCACATTTGTTTCCTCTTGTAGTTATCTCACAAACTTCTTACGACGAAAATTACCTGATAAGTCCTTCCTTCATGTTTGCAGATAATTACACCTGAGCTGCCGGGAACGTCCAGCGAGAACTTATCAGACCATTCGCCGAACTCCACTCTTATTGCCGCCTTCTTCTTACCAAAGAAATTCTTAGCGCGGAACGAAAACAGAATCGGCTCCTTATATTCTTTAGGATGGAATATCACGTTGCCGGTTTCATCCACATTCTAAAAAACAAATTATGTAATAAATATTTCCTCAGATATTTTTTTTCTTGCGATTTGCCAATGCTGCATAAAGTGTCATTTTGCATTATCCCGTACCATAAGCTCGCTTACCGTACCCACGAAATTAAACAAGAAAATGTTACAGTAATCTCAAACTGGATGATATAATGGAATTTAGATTAATGTGTGATCATGCAATACATTATCGCTCATGCTACGAATTGTAACGACGAATAATTACGACACTGGTTTATCAAGTTTAAACTATATTTATATTTATAAAAATAAAATACATGCCGCTAAAAAGCAAATAAATACAGTAGGGTCATGGTAATCCACAAAATCTATAGTTACGATGTGTGCATTTCTTTATATAAAATAACACTTAAAATGACAAACTGGACCCAACCTTCGAAGCGTCGTTGACTTATCTGTGTAAAAAAAATCAGTGATCCTGTTTTACCCAATAATTGCACCACACAGAACGTTAAAACTTATAACAATTACAACCAAAACCTCTTTAGAAGTGCCCAATGTAGTAGCAAAATAATATAACTATGTATTTCATAGAAGTGCTAAAGTAATGTTTGCACTTACCGGCAAACAGCGAGTATGGCGTCTAATAAATTTACTGCAACGTGAATGTTTAATCTGTAATTTACATAAAATGGATAACCCATACAGTATTTGTTTTATTAGTTTACGGCATTACATATCTAAAAATAAATATATATTTACTGTCTTAAACATCACACCAAATCTATTGTGTCAAATAATGGTAAATATACCTACATAAAGTTTCGGATTAGGCTATGACCCCACTGAAAAACGCATGCTATAGGTAATCAACAATTATTACAAGGCAATGATCATAAATATCGAAACCAAAAAATCCTAAAACTATCGCTTTGAGATGAAGTTTGTTAGACTTAGCAAGCAGTAACGGATCGAATTAAGGATTAAATAAAATGATGAAGGAAAAAAAAACTATTAAAAAAAAAATTATCCACAGTTAGATCATCTCAAAGATACCTTGTTGGGTGAGCTGGAGTCTTTTTCTGGTTTCTTTGATTTCTGTAACCACGGAATGTGTTTATGGCCAATCTGATTTAAAGTTCTACTCCAAGTAGTACGAATGAAGTCAACTTTACGTGGTATGCCAATGACTTATTAAAATTAAAATGATAAGACAAACACAGTTAGTATAGCCTAATAGAATGTCTACTTACTGTACCGCTGATACTTGATACCTTCGATAAATTACTAAAGATAGAAGATACAAAGATGGTTAGGTTAAGTGACCATTTACTGTCTAGCTTTCAAACGTCAATATTACCTGTACTTGTCACATGAAACATCTGGCTAATGTTATAGTAAAATATTTATGATGAGTGCAAAATATTCAAAAAATATACATAATACTTGAATAAAATGTTTGCGCTCAGCACATACCAAACTTAACGTGTTCTGTGGCGATTTATGTGTTCGAATCAATTTTGAATATCCCACTCATATTAGTTATATAACCTTTAAAACCAATAATGTTCTATGCCAAACCCATCACACGTACAAATAACACACATTGTCAGAACACTTTAAGGAACTAAATAAAAGAACAATATTAAAATCTGTACTCACCCTATAGCACAAAGTGAAGCCGGTTTTGTTGAGCATCCAGAAGGGACAATAGAGCGACAAGACTTGCGTGCCCTCCATGTCCACGCTATGCATACCCAGGTCTAACGTCATCACGGAAGGACTGTCGTGAGATTCGAACGACCATACTGACAGCTCCGACTCGTATTCAGGCAGATTCTTTGTGCATACCCAACATTTGTCGAGGTAGTTTTGAATCTGAAAGGTCGTATGAACGTTGTATGTATTATTGTTTTAGGGTTCCGCCCCCGAATGGTGCCAACGAGATACTATTACTAGGCCTACGCCATCTGTCCGTCTGTCACAGGATTGTATCTTATGAACCGTAATAGCTAACCTATTGAAATGTTCACAGAATATGTGTAAGTATGACTGCTATCATGGCAAATTAATAACAATAAGAAGTAAAACCCATACAACCGAAACGGAACCCTCTGTATGTCCAACTCGCACTTGGCCGGTTTTTATCTATTTTTGAACTTTGCCACTACTTCTATTATTTCTATTGCCATTACTTCAAGTTTTAATATAAGTGTCAGTGTTGGGGTTATGTTTTAGATACACCACTTGAATCCTCCAGAATCGTTGATTTATTTGTTAGTCCTATTGTAAGCTTATAACAGGATACGGTGATCTTCATTTCTTATATTGTACGATTTATTGACTTCTACTATAAAGTGATATCCCTATTTTTTTATGTAGGTTTTTTTTTTTATTTGAATACATTTGATAATAGCACTTACCATGATAACAATAGAGGCCTTATTAGGCGACAGATGTGACAGGTGGAACATCTCTCCGGGGCGTAGGACCTGCGTCCTCTTCAAGCCTAACTGAGAGACTACTATTTCAACGGGCAGGCAGTTCTGTAGCTTGACGGCCGGCTTCAGTACGATGTCGTAGCAAGACGACGCGAACGTGTGGCGGGTCGTGTGCTCGTAGAACACTTGTTCCATTGTACCAATAGCCTGTATTTTAATAATAAATCGAAATTTAAAAACCCTAAAAACAGTATTTCTCATCCTATCTTTCCATCGGAAACTTTCAACAAAACGCTATCCAACTTTGTAAGACTCCCTACATCAATAGATGCGGAAAGAATATCGCATCGTCAGAATGCAACATTCAGCGTCAGAATTTCGCAATTTTAGTTCCTAAAAAGCTTTGGTAAGACTAAAAAATTTTGAGTTGAACGATCAGAACAATCATCATACCTTCAGGTAGAACTTCTCTCCAGTGTTCTTATCTTTAGAATCGCACTGCAATAGTTTGGATATCTTCACTTCTTGTTGAAGTTCACGCCAAATGAACGGTGATACAGATACTGTAAAACCTGCCAAGGATTTTAAACAATGTAAATACTATAAGTATTAAAATCATTAGTAGACTTAGGGCCAATTTCACCATGCTCCGTTGGTTGCTAAACGTCCCGTTAAGCATTTTGACTGTTTTGTTATTTTGTATAGAGACAGTACGTATGTTTAGAGACAACAGAACTTGGTGAAATTGACCCTTACAGCGTCAGGATAAACGGCCTTAAGTTTTTATTCTTCAGTATTTTATTCGAATTTGTTGAAGTCACCAAATTACAGTAATTCGGAGCGAGTAAACAATTCGACTATCAGGGGAATTATCACTAAAACGGATGTTTAAGCAGTCGTGTCACTTTGTATTCCCAAAGAATCAAGACTAGAAATTAAATAATAACTGATTTCTGTTTGAGTGACCCGTAACGTACCTTCAACGGAGAAGAACAGCTCCGCAGTAGGAGTGTGCACGGCTTGTAGCGGCAGTCGCATGATATCACCGGGCTTCACTTCGCCCAACAGTCGCACCTCGTTGCCGCTCAGTGTCATGTAGTACACCGACACGTTCACTGACAACGTGTTTGTTACCTGACAACGAAAATATTACACTGTAGACCGACGAAATGTGAATGTACTCTTGGCTGCTGAACTCAGTAACAAGTGACACAGTAAAACCAAGATTAAAAGACGCTACAGAGACCGGCAAACATCTTGAGCAAAAGCAGTGAAGTGAGGGAATACGTAAAACACGTGTGTTTTGGCTAAAATATTGCTTGGCGTGCTAAGCAATGTATAATAATTATAATAGCGTCTAATGTAAAACAGACAGAGGCGTGTTGCTAACGAATTTGTTCAGCCACTTCTTCCCAGCTTAAATATTAGGAAGTAGTGAATTGTGTGCGTTTTGTGGGCCGTCTATTGTAACTATAGACATGCAAAAAATACAGATTCTCGAGAATCAGTATTTTTTTTGCAATCACCGTTTATTTTGATTTTTATACAGCTAGGAATAGCATGGTTTAACTGCAGCAGCAACCGATTAAGGGCTAAGTTCAAAACAAGATAACAGTCCGTAAAATTGAAAACGGCCGTTAAACATATCTTTTTCTTTACAAAAAGTCATGTTAAACGGCCGTTTTCAATTTATCGGACTGTTATCTTGTCGGTGAACTTGGACCTGAAATGTAACGTTACCCATACCTGTAGTTTTTTTTTAATGGCCTCTCGCAGTTGGCTTCTAACAGCCGTCACTGCTTAACCCGGACTTCTAGTGAGGACTTAGAAATGCCTCCAGCCAGGCTTAAAACTAAAGTAAACTACAAACTAAGCGACCACACGCTAAGGGCACCCCCTACTGGGGTACGGGCGTCGGCTTAGGGCGTCGCTGGGGGGATGACAACTAGAGGGAGGGGCTACTTAACTAGCTGGAACGGTTCAATATGTTTTAGGGACATAATTAAATCTACTGGCTCTGCGCGGGCTGGCTCGAGCAAGGGTCGGTTAGGGGACTGAGTCATACTCGGCGGCGGACTCGGGTCACGACGGGGAAGCCATACCTGTACAACACTTCTCAGGTATATGTGCAGCGCGGCGTCCTGCATGACGACGTCGGAGATGAGGCCGCGCGGCTCGACGGCGGCCGCGTGCGGCGCGTTCTTCTCGGCGGCCTGCCCCGCCTTGCGGCCCAGCGGGAAGTATCGCTTGTCCGCGCGGTCCACCGGGATCTGGACGTCGTCGTCGATTTCTACTATCTGTAGGTTAAATATTCAATGCGTGAGTGGATTTATGTGTCTATTAAATTGGTGAAGAAGTGGCATTAAGGGCCGAGTTCGCCGACAAGATAACAGTCCGATAAATTGAAAACGTTTATCATATCCTTTTCTATAGAAAAAGTCATGTTAAACGGCCGTTTTCAATACAACCGAACTGTTATCTTGTCGCTGAACATGGCCCTAATTGATTTAAAAAAACTATAAGTTTGAGCGAAAAGTATCGTCCTGGACTGTTGAAAAGTTTTGTGACGTACGTGACAACAAGTACAAAGAAAAAGACACAATACTAGTATACATATACTTTAAATGGGAAAACTAAAAAAATAAGTTCTCAATCTTTCAATTACCGAGAGCTGTCATTATTCCATTGACTTTACAGTTAGCTAAATACTTTACCTTGACATTTAATTTGAGTGGTGGAGGCGGTTCATTCAGCTTCAACAAGTTGAGTCCACCATGTTTCAGTTGTAGTGGAACACATGCACCAGGTTCCAGAACCACTTCCCTAAAACAAAATTCACAAATCTTGTTAATAGTCGGAAAATGAGGTTAATGCTTCAAAGTATTCATAATTTGTCTCATTCCAATGTTGCGGCTAGCAGCTAGCTGCACAATAAAAAATAAATAAAAAAATATGATTTAGGTAAATTACTCCTTCTACTCCCAACGAATACTTGTCATTACCTGTAGTCAGAGGAAACATGTTCTTCAGTGAGGCAGACAGAGAAGTCGTGGTTATCATCAAACATTAACTTCGCAGTCAGACCAGTGCAGTTGTGAAGAACGTAAGGCGCTCCGTGGAATGTCTTTTCGAATGGCTAAAAAAAAAATATAGGCACATTGTTATTATATAAGGTGTAACCAAAATACCTAAACAAACTTTTAAAGAACACAGTACTCATAAATAATTATGAACAACTTTTACTATGAGACCAACTCTGAAATATTAAATAAAAAAACAGCTGTTCCATTTGCATTTGCTGTTTTCATTATTGGAAAAATATACTTACATCAACTTTAGATTTAGAAAGGATAGCCCCTTCAGTAGCGCTTTCGGCGATGGCGGATGAAAACGAATTTCCTAGTAGAGTTAGCACCTGAAATATTATAAGAATCGTAATTTACATCTCCAAAAAAAATGTTCCGAGAATATAACCAAGGTATATATTTAACTACACGATATGTAAAGTTGAAAAAAAAGACCATGTTGTAAAGAATAATCGTAACGTCGTCTACTTTTAAGGCGGTAGAATGTTAACTGCAGATCCGCCAGTTCCCTACTAAGATAGTGCTGTAGATATCTTAGCTATTGGTGACAATTCTGTTGTTTACGAACCAAACTAATTTAGTGTCATTACGTCTATTTCTAATAAAAAAACATGAGAAAGGGATAGAAGATATTTAATCCTGTCAAATTAGTTCATTTGAATAGTTGTGTTGTCAATTTAGTCGTCATCGCAAAAGTTGACGACTATTTTCCCGATAAAGACAAGGGCGTAGAAAGACAAGGGCGTACTAATTTGACAGTTCTTATTATTTTCTGTCCTTTTTAAATGATATTTGTAAGAAACAGCTAGTGTGATTAAAATTAGTATTACAACTTTGTCTCACCTGCATGCCCGTCCTAGTGATGGTGATCTCGAGCAGCTCGCTGCTCGACAAGGTGATGGTCTTGCTGGCGTGTCTCTGAGCTACCGTCTGCAGGTTGACCGCTTCGTCCGCCGTGTCGATAGGTGCCTGGGCCTCTTGCGCCTGCATCACTACCTGTTTGATGAGTTAGAATGTTGCTGTTAGAATTTATTTTATAACAACCAAGCTTCATAAAACGATTTAATTGATTTAATGTGTGGTTGAATATGACTATGGTGTTGATATTTTATAGATTAGTTAAGGAATCAGGCGGAAACCGGAGAGTTTTAACGACAAACTGCAAAATATTTTGCATTTTTGTCGTTAAAATGAAACCTTAACTAAAATCTTATTTTAATGATTAAGTTTTGACAGTAGGACTTGATCAGGCTTCAAAAACAGGGGTGACATATTTTCTTAATTGTGACTTTTTTAGATCATGGTGTCAACGATTTATAACAATATACCCCCGACTCCATACTATTGTTTCTTAGTAAAGAAGAAGTAGAACTATTGTATCAGCTAAGCGTTTTAACAGTCTAACAGTTGTGTAATGTTCTTTTCTGTAAGTAGATTAAAGAGGTTAAATTAAAATATGATGCACATTACCTCCATCTTGAGTTCCCATGGCACATGTTTATACTGGTAGTCTTTGAGCACTTCCACGGGTTCTATGAGCGGCTCCCAAACGGCACGCTCAATATTGTAGTACGACACTTGCATCGCCCACGTCGATTCCGCGTAGAACTAAAGAAAAAGACAAGCGTTACTTTCATACAGTACACAAAATCAAAAGGTCTCCGGTAGCATTCGCGTGTAATGTAATAAATAATAATGTAAAATTCGATGTAGAGCATTATAGGTCAACGTCCAGTGCGTTGACCTATAATGCTCTACATCGAATTTTATCTTAGGCGGATTCATTTTTGTAAACGCGCGAATAGGGCTGCCATCCGTCCCTGTATACCGGGACATGTCCCGGTTTGAAGCCTGGTGTCCCGGTGTCCCGGTCAGTAAGACAATTGTCCCAGTTTGGTAGTTAGACATGCATAGTATTGGCTATATTGCAAACAAAAGAAAAGCAAATCTCCTCAAAATGTGCTAATCTCTCTTTTAAATCCCATGCCACAATGTTGTTACGGAACAGGTGTTTTCGTTGACCGCATCGCAGTGGAGGAAAAAACGAAAATGGTGAAATGGTATTACTTAAAAAAATCAGATTAAAAAAAAGGTTGCACTGAGAACGTAGAATTAAAAAAGCCTCAGAAAGTTAGGATGCCGTTAGATCATCGTTGATTTTTCGGATTTTATTTTGTTTTAATAAATATCTATCAAAAATGAAACATAAAAGTTCCTAACCTAGGTGTGAAATCGATTCTTATTTCACTTTTTTTTTTTCTATTTCACATGTCCCGGTCGGCGTTTCAGCATTAAGGCAGCCCTACGCGCGAAGCATCGCACAAACTGCGGACGTTACAAACTGCGAACATTCATGTTACAAGTGTGCGCACTGTAATGCTCGCCTGAACGCATTCACTGACGTAATGCTCGAATCTGAACTGTACATCACACGCGAATGCGTATAGTAGAAGCCCGCCATGCCCAGACAGGGGTAGTATCCACACTATTTAAGGCGTGAAAGACAAATTGGTGATCATTATTAACAGATCAGCTACAGATATGCTACAACCTATGTATTCTCGTGACAAAATTCCAGAGTAGTATTTATTTATTAATACGAATAATTACGTACAAATGGCTGCATTAATATATTACCACTTTGTTAAATTTTTGTATATGGGTACGCAAGTAATGAATTGGCGGCAGCTGTTACGTCGATGATATAAAATGGCTGAAAACTATGTTATAATTAGCACATAATACTTACGTCCGAACTCCAATCTTTGACTTGTCCAGTAAGCGACGCTTGCATGACTAGCACGGGTATGGTCTCGTTACCGATCTCCATTTCAAAGGACACGACGATCGATGGACATGACAACAAACAAATCTCGCCGTTAGGAGGATTTGCTGTCATCACTTCTGATGTGTCCTCAGCGTCGATAGCCTCTGTGGCCTCCTCTGTTGGCAAAATTGTTCCTAAACATCTAGAATTGCTTCATATACCTAGCTAGTATTATATACTGCGTTATGTGAGTCTTTTAACATAATAATTTAATTGAAATGTAAGTCATACATTGTATGTGACTCAAGGTCGTCGTCCATCTAAGGTCTCAACACCAGACTAAATCCGACGATTGTTTTCACTTTAAAAAAAAATATAATGTGTGCCTCCAAGTCCGTTTTGCAATACTCTAGTGTAAGGCAAGGCACCACTGGACGAAAACATTGTTTATTCTGTACACTTATGCATAAATCAATAAAAATATCTTCGTTTAAAGAGACATTTACATACCAGCTTTTAGGAACCAATAAGAGTTCGCCTGGAATGGTTGAATAGCCCACAGCTGATCATAGAATATCGCCTTGTGCTCTTCTACTTGGTTATCCTCTTCGCGACTCGTCATCGTGGCCATCACTCGATTCAGTAGAGCTATGATATCTGTATTATAAAATGGTATTTTATATTTAACGCGACGTGAATATTACAATAATTAAAAATTATTTCAAAAAAAAAATATAAAAATAAAATTATCACGGGTGTCATACGGATAAGTATCTCTGACTGAAGGGTAGTCAGAAGCCTGAAAGTCTGACAACTGGTCTAACTTTCGAATATCGGTATTACCCAGCAATAGTTGGGTTCAGGTCAGATGGCAATCCATCCAGGTAAAATATTGATATTGGACTAGAAGCTGACCCCAACTGAAGCCCTGTTTCCACCGCGAGTGGAACGGACCCATTACGAACTCTGTTTAACTAGCAAGAGTAAATTGCTTACTTGTATTCCCAACAAATAGTCGGACTGCTGTCTGTTTACTAAAAGGCCGTTATGTGAATAAAAATTATATAGAAAAAGTAACTCTAATACGTAGTACCTACGTATTATTATAACACTGAAAAAAAATTCACATAACGGCCTTTTAGTAAACGGACGGCACTATGCAGTTTACTCTTGCGAGTTATATGGAGTCCTTGATGGATCCGTTCCTCTCGCGGTGGAATCCGGGCTTTAGTTTGGTAAAAGGCTAGGCGGAAGAAAGTTGTTAAACGAACCAGGCGACACGGTGATTTTGATATCGGTGATAGCGATGTCGACGTGCATGCCGCTCGCGGGCGGCTGCGACAGCGCCAGCGACAGGTGCGTGGGTGCGAGTAGCACCCGCGAGGGCGCGCCGGCCGCGCCCTCGCCCAGCGCGCGCACCACCATCTGCAGCCCCGAGATGCCGCCCTCCGCCACCATGCGCTCGGCGCTGCGACGCAGCTTGAAGCGCGCCTCCATCTGCGCACACGCACAGTATAGGTATTACGCGGCAAATAACTTCAACATTTGCAGCGTAGGGAAAGTCTGCGCACGTATGCTCTCAAGCATTAAGGTACGAGTTCGTACCTTAATGCACGTACAGAAAGCAGCAGCAGGCGACGTGTAGCCGCGATACTACTGGTTCCTATGTATTTAGCGCGTATGTAGCGCGGGAGTGCGTGATCTTCCGTTGTTTGCAAGTACCTGTATTTGTATAGAAATCACGCGTAGTGCAACACACTGAAAACGCATATCCACGCGCGGGGCTTTTGTTCCGTCGCCACGCACCCCGCAGCGTAGCGCGAGGCGGTGTGTGATTCACCTTATAGTTAAAATAGTTTTATTGAATCTTATGAGGTAGGCACTGCCTACGTGCCTACTTGCCTATAATTATGCAATGCACGCCACTGCTTAGCACGTGCTTTCGCTAAGCAGTATCGTTGTCACTGTCGCGCAACTTGCAATTACAAGTGCAAGACAGAGACGGGAACACAAAGTACTAATGTTTATTTATCTCGGCCTTAGAATAGCGAAGAGACTATAGCGTCCCTCTGAAATGTAAAAAGGTAACGAATGTTTATGATTATAAAATTCACGACCTATTTCTGCTTTGGAGGGAAATACTTGTATAAAAACGCTACGTGTAAATACATACGTTCAACACCAAAGCGTCGCAGTGCTTCTGTTCGAGGGACTCCACTAGGATGATATCTGGCTGCTCAATCTTAATGTTAACTGTCATCATCGCTAGCTTGGTTTGTTCTGTTCCAACGGTCGCAAATGCTGCCGATTTTTTCTTCTGTTGAATTAACAAAAATAATTTAACGATTTTACTCTCACTTTTATTTACGTAGTTCGTAAATGGAGGTCGTTTAGACAAAATGTGTATTAAAGATTACCGCTAATGCGTCAATGGATTTTTCTGGTATCTTCAAGGTTGGTACGTCTTCTTTCACTTTGGACCCGTCATCCGCTAATCCTGTCGTCATGAACTCCGCTATCTTGTTAAGAAAATCCATCGCCAGGATTAGGTTGAAGCTGAATATCCTCATGTCGACTGGAATTTGAATTATAGGCATTATTTATGATTATAATAATAAGTAAGATTATTCACAAAGCACTTTCCAATATACTTGGTACTGTTCATCTGCTTGTTGTCCTAACACTTTGCTAGACAGGCTGTGATCCATTCTAACAATAGACACAGTCGATCACAGGCGCTCTAAAATACTATGTTGACATTTTTTACATTAGCACCAAATGTAGACAATCAAAACATGTATGAAATGCAACAGTAAAACTTAATGAATGTGTCCCCACCCGTGTCAGTTGTTGTCGAAATCTCTAAAATATTTAATAACGACTTACTGAATGTGTCGGAATTCTTCATGGTGTACGTGATGTCGATCATGCTTCGTATTTTATCCGTACCTTCCATGGCAGAGTCAGTCGGACTACTACCTTCAGCTTTACTAGTGCGACGTCTCTCCAGGTACCTAACAATAGATTTTTTATTAATTTATACGAAGTACCAAAAATATCAGGCGGCTGCTGCGAGCGACTTTGCAGGGCAATATACGTGGCGTGCTTACTTATTTCATAGATAAGTTGTGGGGTCTAGAATCTGGGTTCCAAACCTCGGGGTAATTACCCCTTCGGGGGTAAAACCGTTATTCTGCGGGGGTAATAAGTCTGGTAATAGAAAAAAATATATAATCAATTTTTAAAAACTTTACCTACTTAACATTAAAAAGCTTGCAAATGCAAAACAATACCAACCTTCACACTGCATTATCTTTTATTATTCATCAACTTTTTGTGCAATTTATTATGATTATTAAATTAGGCTCTCGTATTTTCACGTGATAACATTTTAAGGGGGGTAAAATGGGTTTCTCTAATAGGTCGTAGGGGTAACAAGATCGAAAAGGTTAGAAACCGCTGGTCTAGAAAATAGGAACTACTGACCTCGTCACCTTAGTGCCTCTGCCAGGCCGGGTATCGTCAAGCGTGCAGTCCACAAGCAGTACCGACGTCTGCATAGAGTCGTCTGATAGCATTCTCCCCTTTACAGAGAGCAGCGCCATACAAAAACGTGCCAACTCCACGTCTTGCGCGAACATCGTGTATTCTGCCGTCTGCAAGTGTTACATAATAAATTCATTTTATACGCCACACTATACTGAAAAAGTTTGTTTGCGAAAACATTTATGTGAAAGCGTTTTATCTTAATCCAAAACTAGGTGTAGAATTATTTTGGGGCATTTACCGCGTTTCTTAAAGCCTGTTCAATTTAATCAGTTGTAAAATCTCGTGTCAAGTGATATGAATGGCCCAAGAACTGCGTGTGTAAAAAAAGATAAACACTGCAATATAATGATATGCCCCATTTTTTCTTACGGAACATCGAGCGAACAATGAGTTAGAAAGAATGCTCTATTGATTTTCCTTCTTGCTTTTCACCACTCAAATATCATTAGTTGCCACGCTGCGTAACTTTTGTTCAATAGGTAGCACCGTAACATATTTTATATTACTAAATAGAAATGTCGTTACGCCTCATTATTTTAATAATTTATCATGAAATTTCTATTTATCTGTATATTGTTGGTGAACGCTATAACCTTCTGAGTTTTAGGTATTGACAACTGCATGACTGCTTCTTTCTGTCACGCTAGATGTATCTTAAGTGTGAGGAGATTCGAGTAATGACAAAGTTATTCTATTTTTACACTCCCTCTATGTTAGTTCTTTCTTTAAGGAATCGCCAATGTTATTTTGATAAACCAATAAAAATAGGTGACATGAGATTTGATAGCAGATTTACTAATCAATTGCTTGATCAGTTGCTTGACCAGGATTTCAGAAACTACTACTATTAAATCAGTAAGTTAATGAAAATAAGCTAAAAAAAATATTTTTAAACTATCAATCTACTTACAGGCGCATTGGTATTCAAGAGATCGATGACGAGGCTGTCCATTGTGAAAGAGAACTTTATAGTCGTCCTTGGCTTACTTATATCTTTGGCCGATAGTACGGCTGCCACTGACTTACTCTGAGTCCTGCTCGATTGACCTTTAACAGTGGTTTTTGAAGTTGTTCTGGGCATACCCGGAGCGGGTTTCTCTTCAACCTTCACCTGACCTTCTTGTAAATTCTGATTAAGAATTTTCATAATACTTTTATAGTCACTATGACCTATTGTTATCTGGAATATAATATAAGTAATTAATTATTAACCAAGCCATTAAAACATTAATTCATAAAATTAACACAGCATTTACCGCTAGGTAATTTGACTTCTGCCAGTAATCCGCCAACCATAATAAAAGTATGAAAAATATAATAATTTCACTGCACACTTACAGCAATAGTTTTCATTCGGCCAGATATGTCCAAGTCGGGTACCGATTCGTACCAAAGTGAGAGGCTACGTTTTACGAGCAGTTTGAAGCTGGTAGGCCGTAACAACTTCCTTTCGTGAATCGCCTCCTTGTAATCATCTTCCAGCTTCACACACGAAACTTTCATGTTCTCTAGCTCAAGGGTTAACTCGTCAACCGTCACCTTGTTGCTTACATCCTAGAGCATAAAAAGTAAAAACACATTCAAGTAAAAGGAGAAGTCTAGTAAGGAGAAAAGACGATGATCGGTTTATATCTGAAGCATGGGGAAGTAATATCGTAACCTTCAAATGCTACAAAATATAATTACGTCTTATATTATAAGACGAAGTTCCATAATAAGATGTGATTATTTCAAGGGGGCATCCCATTTATCAAGGTTTTTCTTTAAATAACTTTGCTCCACACTAGGTATTATTCCTGTATCGTGAGTGCGTTTACAAACATAAATCTCAAATGCACAAACAGCCAGACCCGAAACAAATATTTATACCATGTGGGAATTGAACCCGCGACATGTGCAACAGCCGATCTCTCAGCCACTGCGCCAGCCGTGCTGCCAATTCTTTCTGTTCGTATCATAAAATAATAACCAATTTTATTTAATATATTCTTTGCATACTTACATGAACATTCAGGTCTATAAACTTGTTATTCAAAGTCATGCGACCCAAATCGACGAGCATAGCGTTATGACTGTTAGAGTTCTCCGGTATTATGATGATAGGCGCCGCCAGACGGATTTTAAGGGATAACTTGGTAGAGTTTGTGTATGCGCTCTGTACGTTGGCCCTGGCTGCGTCGGCGGCTTGCGATGACGCGTCTATGATCGCTTGTTGAGCTGTTTGGAAGTTGTTCAGGAATTCCTGTAGAATAGATTTCATTTTTCTTGAATTTAAGTCAATTTTAATCTAATCATATCACTTTCAAATCATCGTTTAAGAATTAAAAAAGCAAATGTCTGAATTTGAATCATTTGCAATAATCCTATCACAGCTCATTGAAGAAATAGGCTTATTTTAAAGATTCACTATTACTTACCAACATCGAAGTGACGAACCAATTAAGGAATATAATACGCAGGCAGTTGACTTGACAATCTATGGACATGTTGACATCACTAGCTGTCGGGAACTGATCTAAGTTGTACATCACTATTTGTGCGTTCATTACGTCACCGCCAAGCACTTTGAGAATCTGAAAGGATTAACTTTTGTTGTTTGTTACTAAAAGAAAAGTGAAAAGCATACTGCACTTTTTTTTTCTATTACGTTTTATAAAGACTTTACTGCTGTATTTTTTATACTGTCTTTTTTATTATAATATAATTTGATTTGTAAACAGGTTTGACACCTGTTTACAAATCAAATTATAAAAAAGAAAGATGAACGGCGAGTAAGAATGGTAGAAATGCAACAAATATTTCCGATACCGACCTCTTTATGAATAGTTGCAGGGTTGAGATCTTCCACTTTGATAGACGCAATGGCGCAGTCGACCTGTGTGTAGGAGGCCTTCAGTACCAAGCCTGCAGTGGCGCCTTGAAGTTGCACCATCGACAGCGGCCGGCTCTCCGTCGCAAAAACTATCTCTATCGCCCCGATCTTACAGTTCACTTTCATCTGTATGCTCTCCACTTGCTTCCGACGCGAGGGTTTTGATACACTCGCTACGAATTTGTACATTCAATTTACTTCATGTTTTAAACTTTGTAGTCAAATTATTTTGTTCTTAGTTTCACTGCAGGCATAAATTTGTTAGATAACTTACCTTTGGATTTAGCTGTAGTGAACTCTTCGTCTTCTACGATAGTTTCTAATGGACCGGCATTGGCTGTTCGGTCGACTGTACTCTGAATCGCTTGCAGTCGTGTCTGAAAATTGTCGTGACTATTAACCATAACTTAGGCGAAAAACCGTTTTACAGAGATACATAAAAAATAATGCAGTTGAAACCAACACCACAACACACAATATTTGAAGTATACGACAAACAGGACGACAACAACACTAGATCCTGCTTTTTATTAACTACGCTATAAAAGCACCAAAGTACCAGTAACGTATCAGAAACCAAAGTGGCAGTAAGATACAAATATTAAGGCAGTACTTATTTGTATCATTCAAGCATTAAATCTACATACCTGATATTCATTAACGATAACAAGAATCTCCCGTAAGCCTTCAAGATGAAGGAGAACCATTAAATCAGAGAAATCCAACTCAATCATTTGTTCAACTGAGCCAAAGACGCCTCTGAAATCTGGACACTTTTTATCCACCTGAAAATGATAAAATGTTTTAACATAAAAGCCTAACACCTCCGACAAAACCGGCCAACATTAGTTGGCTTTTCTTATCTGCGTTAGCGCGCGTTTAAAATTCGGACCGGGATGGCGAGCATTAGCTACAATTTTTGTAGGATCGTTTTTGTGGGTTGTTTTCGTTAAAATAATGTCTTATGTCACACATGTTCTATTTTACCGACCTTTGTCGGACCGATTTTTGTCGTTTTCCTAAAATACAATATTGTAAATATACAAAAGTTGACCAGCTGACTCGCCATGTAAGAATGCTGCTTCTTACATGGCGAGTCAGCTGGTCAACTTTTAGCTGATCAATTTGCACTAAAAAGTTGGTCGTAATATTGGAAGCGTGTTTTCATGATACGATTGTTACATAATTCGCAAACGAATTTCAAGTTGACCGATTCAAATCGCTATCGAGAATCGAGAACGCCGCTTTATAAACAGTTAATTACAAAAAAACTACTTACGTTCCTGTAAGTAACGGTGAACAAATACTGATGCTGATTGCAGTTTTTGTTTGTAACGTCTTCAATAGATTGATCATCTAATGAAGATGATTCTGGTAATATGACTTCGGGTGTTTCAATCATATCTAGGACCTTGAGTCCGTGTCCCACTCTGTGGTGCTGTAACTTCACAGCTCCTAAGCGGATGATTGCTTCTAGAGTGAAGGTCTTCTGTATAGCAGTCAGTTCTAACAGCGTTAAAGAGAACACCAAGAATTTGTCGTAGCCTTTCGATGCGTCTAATGTTTTTCGATTGATACTGAGGACTAACTCTGTAAAAGAAAACGTAAGAAATTAAAATCTGCCTGAAATGTATCTGAAACTGATATAGAAAAACTCTAATACGTAGTAGGTACCTACGTATTATTATACTAACTCTAAAAATATTCACATAACGGCCTTTTTAGTGAACGGACGGCAGAAATGGTCAGTTTAATGACTATTGTGATCTGTTGTGAATTTGTGATATTGTTTTCGATGGACAGTAGTTAAAGTCGCCTATCAGCCTGCAGTGCCAGAAGGCTGCCGCCCGTTGGTTTGTCGATTTCAATGACTAAGTTATATTCTTCCGTGCTGATAATTTCTCGTGAACCCATAGTCAGAATACGGTTTGACAGCAGAAATAGGTGATGGTAGTGCGCCCTCGGACGCCATCATAAAAATATAGTGTTTACCTTTCATTATAAAGAAAGCTTCAACTTCAGTCAACTGTACGGTGTGCTCATCTTTTTTCGTCTCTTTAGCTCGTGCATTCTCACGCCTTTGTTTTTCCATGGGATCCAAATATTTTAGTAACGATAAACTCGATCCTTTTGATTCACTTGGCTAAAATGATTACTAAACTTAATATAGTCGTCCGATTTTTATAGAGTTCGACTAAATAATCATAAATACAATAATACAAATAATTATTAACTAAGATGAAAAGTGCTAAATATTAGGTCTTTACCTATGAAATTGCCGTTCTGCAGTACTGGCCATTTCAAATCAAAATAATTTTTGTTTGGCTAAGAATTCTAATTTCAAATTAATTTTATTTTAAAAACATGGTTTTTTTTTCCAAAAGTAGTCATTTGTTTATTGATTAGTGTTACATTTTCATCGCATTTCAATCTTTTTCGTCATCATGGATACGTTAAAAATTCGAGTAATTATGGAATACGAGTACCGTCGTGGCAGCAACGCGCACAAGCGGCACGCAACATCAACGACGTTTACGGAGCTAACACTACAAACCAACGCACTACCTGTTATTGGTTTGCTCGCTTCCGTTCTGGAAATTTCGACCTGAAAAATGAACCTCGCGGTCGTCCGAAGACTTTGGTTGACAATGACGAATTAAAGGTGATTGTGGAAGCTGATGATACACAATCTACGGCTGAATTAGCAGCAGCTTTCGACGTTAGCGTCAAAACAATATTGGTCCATTTGCGTCAAATTGGCAAGGTAAAAAAGCTTGACAAATGGGTGCCCCACGAACTCAATGATCGCCAGCGCGAAGTACGCGTCGAGACGTGCCTTGCACTGCTCAACAGACACACAAATGAAGGAATTTTGAACCACATTGTTACCTGCGAAGAGAAATGGATTCTGTTTGATAACCGCAAGCGCTCAGCAAGTTGGTTGGATCCTGCTTCAGCACCTAAACAATGCCCTAAACGAAAACTTACCCCTAGAAAAGTGATGGTCACTGTTTGGTGGTCTAGCGCCGGTGTGATTCATCACAGCTTCTTACCAAACGGGGTGAGCATTACTGCAGATGTGTACTGTGAAGAACTGAACACAATGATGAAGAAGCTGGCACATCTCCAACCAGCATTGGTCAATCGCTCGTCTCCACTGCTCCTGCACGACAACGCGCGACCTGATACTGCACAGCAGACGGTCTCCAAGTTGCAAGAACTGGGGTTGGAAGCTCTCCGTCATCCGCCCTACTCACCAGACCTTGCGCCTACAGACTACTACTTTTTCCAGAATTTGGATAACTTCTTGGCGGGAAAAAAATTCAATACCCGAGAGGCAGTACAAAATGCCTTTGAAGCTTTTGTTGCCTCCCGTCCAGCTGATTTCCTTAAGAAGGGCATCAATAAACTGCCACTGCATTGGCAAAGATGCATTGATTGCATGGGTGATTACTTCGATTAATACAAATAAAAAATACATGAAAAAAATTAGTTTAAATTTTTTCATACAAAACGGCAATTTCATAGGTAAAGACCTATTATAATTCTGTGAAACATTACAATCTTATTCTAAACTAAAACTTTAGTCTATATTTAATGCTTGTACTTGTGTAGTGAAGTCTAAAGTAAAGTAGTGAAGTGAAATTATTCACATCTACTGTCTGTTGGCAAAAGAAGTTACCACCAGCTGCTGATGTTGTTGTGCACTCTTAATAGAATAAGTTGTCTCTAGCACAGAACCAGTTATAGTGTACGCAAATTTGTAGCAAAATATCTTTAAATTAAAAATAAAAGGATACAATTAATCTCAAATAATAAAATCATAGCAATGGGAATGTGATCATTTGTTTCATACAAACCTTGAGTTGGGTTATTTCATCAGATTTCGGTAGAGGCATGCTTACTAATATTTCGCATAACGTTAATAATCTGCAAAAAGTATACATATATTATTTTATTACATTTCATTTTGTTGCAAACCACTCAATACCTATAGATCAGATGTCAACAATGCATTTTGCTTAATTTACAGACAGCCGCCGCAGTGATCCATTGAGTTAACAATAATTAATAATTTATACTGTTTAACGTCGTCGAGTAATGCTGTAGTCCGTCTTCTCAGAAGCTTTTAAACGCCTTTTACAACGATGCCCATAAGAAAAGTTGTTACCATTTCTTTGCCAGAAACCATATAAGTATTCCAAAGCACGTCAATACAATTTTGATTTAACCGTCATCTATCGCATCAGCGCTGATCAGTGAGAGGATGGCTACTTAGGTACCTGCCCAATTTATAAAGATAACTGTAAAGACAAATACGAACCTATCTTCCGAAGCACTGATGGCAATTTTCTGCAATTCCCCTTTCACCCTAATTTTAGGCATGCGTGGGTCGTCGGTGATCAAACACTTATGTATCTGTATAACTAAGTTGGTGGGCTGCAGTAAATGCAGCGGCGTCCCATCGTCGTTGTTCGACGCTATTGCCGACTGCCAATCTTCATTGGGATGTGCGATTACAATCTGTATAAGAAATATTACATCACGGAATTATTTAGCAGTGGACATAGAGGAGTGGCTAAATAACAGCCGCACTGATCGATCGATCGCCAATAAATGTATTGGTTTCATTCAAGTGACTCATCCCTTCCGCCGTGGTTTTATTAAGCCGGATTTATTAGAGTAACTGCTAGTAACAATTATTTTCTGTTTTAGGGATTCATGTTTTTAAAAATAAAATGTTTACTGTTAGAAGACATATGTTCTAATATTTCGATTAGACTACGGAAACCGAATAAACCTGAATATTATTATATTACAAACAGGCGCGGTCCCAGCCGACGATTTTGGGGGGGGTCATACCGTAACTGAAGACTTTAGGGGGGGGGGGGTCATACCGATTAGTGCCGACGTGATATACCGTGAATTACCGTATTTGGCGCATTTTTATACGATTTTGGGGGGGGTCATGACCCCCCTGACCCCCCCCCCTGGCACCGCACCTGATTACAAAACATTGAATCACCAATACCTGTATCTCAGTTAGTTCGAGAGCCATCTTATCATAGCTGTGGCGCGTGATCTCCTTCAATATGTCTTCATCGGCGAGCCCCTCTTTATACAGCTTGTGAACGTCGAGCGCATGAGAGCGTGGCTCTGATTTCATCTTTATGGCACCAAGTTTTACTACCACGCATGCTCCGCCGCTGTAAACGTTTATTGTTTAAAAAAAGAGATAATTTTTCAGTATCCTTAAATCTCAACACAATTTATTGAGACACTCTATTTAGCTAGACCAAATCACTGTCAAAGTTGGCTTGATTCGGTCTATGACATGAATTTATTTCATTTTTGTCGCGTATTAAGAACCAGATTAATAGTATTGAAGAGATATTTCTCCGAACGAATAGCAACCAAACAAGGGGCTATTTTATTTAGGAGGTTTTCGCATTATATCGTGCTAGCCGTATCCAATGGATTACATTAAAAAAAAAGGCTATGCAAAAAAATTTTAGGAGGTGTTAGAAATACACGAACGATTCGTAGTTGCAAAGACACAAAGAAATACTCACTCAGTATACATGCCAGTCTTCGGCACTATAATGTATGAGGCAGCGATGTCAATGTCGAGGTCTATAAACGTGTGATGATGCACGGCGTACTGCATGCCCAACGCAGACTTCTCTTTGAGGTCCGACAGTTTGTTTTCTGCTGCCGCTTGTAAACTAGAAAAGATGAGATTTGATTATATTTATATTATTAACTTCCTCGAAATTTTATAGTCTATTGCCGTCAATTTGTAAATGTAAATTGTGACCAATTTATTGTTCTTAAACTGATGTCTAGTAGTATTAATAGAGTCTTATTTTATAGATAGATCGATTGATCGAGTGAATTATGCCAGCCTTGCTGCCTAGCATAAGCGAACGTTCGGAGAGAAAAGGCAATCGCGTAAGCAGTACCTTTTCACTCAAAGGATTGTTTTGGTAACAACTTAAAAGATAATCACCTTTAAAAAACCTGGCACTTCAATATAATTATATACTTAACACAGAAATAATAAGGATAGGTACATACGTGGATAAAGCTGTGGAGTCTGAAGGTGGTTTAAATACGTTAACTATTTCTATGACAGTTTGTGCGTCGTAAATCATTTGTAGGGGACGAGCTAAAACTTTCACTCTTTGGTTGCACAAGCCATCTGAAAATAAAACGGGTATTTGATTATTGTTTTTTTTAACAGTTTTTGTTGCACGTATTGAAAGATGCGTAGTGAAGTTCACTCAATTGACATATACATATAGCGAGACTTATTCAATGTTTCTATGTGCGAATGGCCTGGCTCCAATAATTTTTTTTTTGTTTGTTTTGGTTGTTATGTGGTATAACCTCGACTTTTATAGCAACACTTACATACATACGTTCATCTTGGATATCCACTACTCTAGAAAAAGTTGAACAGTTTCAACATAATATGTTGAAACTTTGTCAATATAATTACCATTGATTCGTAGCCATCCGTTATTTCAGAAAAAAACGCCACCAAACTATTCGGGTGTCATAAGAAAATGAGCTCCTTGAAAAGGTCCAACATCTATCAGTTCATAGCACTAGTATATCGAATAAGATTCATAGAAGTAATGTAAATGTTTCTTACCCAGTGGATTAGTCTCAAAGACAACATTCAATAAATTGACATTGTTTGTAACTTCTTTGGAGGTCACCAGTTGCGGTTCAAACGCGCCTTGCTGCACGCCGGTTACACTGAAAGCCTTCATCTGTACGTCCACTCTAAAAATACATGAATCGATATGTTAGACATCTATTAGATACCAAATTATAAAGCTGAAGAGTTTGTTTGTTTCTCAATGATTAGCACATAACTATTTATAACAGCATAACTTACCGTAACGCGTTAGCACTGGGTCGCTGCTTCATATCAACCTCAACATGGTCAACAGAAGCCTTCAAAACTTCCACTTCATCGGTCACGCTGAGTTGAAGTCGGTCCAGTTGGAAGTAGCTCTCTATGGCCACATACTCGACCGGCAAGTGTAGTGGCGCCGAGTTCTCTTGGTAGTCTATGGCGCGGAATAACTTCTCTTTCTCCTCAGGCGTCATTGCCTTTTCGAATTGTTTCACTTAAAAATAATTAAAATATTAAATATTACCAAGAAATCAATACAGTGTACTTTTCATGAGGTTTGAGGATGGGTTAACAAGCTTAAAGTCAATGTTGCTTTATCTCAACTTATTAAAGCGTTAGACTTCATTATCATACTTACTGATAGCTGTGCCTTCAGCCAAGTCGTCTTCTTTAGAGCCAGCTCCATACCACCACCCACTGAACCAGCCCTTTGTTTTTTTAGCTTCCTCCTCGATTTTACCCAGTCTTTCAACCTAAACAATACTTTCATATTTAAAATTGATCGGTTTAAAGTATAATCAATCAAAATCCCGACGAGAATAGTTAAGTAAATTAGAGTAACGAGAGTAATGTAATAGATACATAAAATCTAAATACCTCCATTTCAATCTTTTGTCTGATGACGACTAAATTGAACAAGTCGAGTGTTTTCTCAGCCTTGTTCAGCACACATGCCTGTTCCGTGCTCACTTTACCCTTATTATTCAGTTTACATTGATACACGTTAGCATAGTCTTTACAAAGCTGTCTATGTTCTAGCATATGCGTCCAATCCCAGTTATTTCGACGTCTGCGCACTTCTTCCTCTAATATGCACCGATATGCAAACTGCCACCACTCCTTGTAGTGGCGTTTGTATGAAGTAAGGTCTGGACGGTACTTTCTGCAACCAGAATATATTTTAGTAAAACTAAAACATTTAGAATATAATATAGTCGGTGTTGTAATGCATTAAACTCCAATATGCATCACCAAACAGAGAACATAGTAATGGAATTCGTCCAATATAACCTGACCTACTTAAACAGCTACAAAAAAAGTAATTCACGGGTCATAGAGCAATGGATGTACAATTAACATCAATCAAGGTACCTGTAAGGCGCTTGCTTGTTCATTCTATCCATAGAGTCCGCTAATAACATCATGTCCTGATACTGGGCTTTGGTTAGGCTGACTGATAGCTGTTCCATGTGTAGACTTAGTATCACCTTTGGCGAACTAAACTTTGGTATGTCGCCTTCCGGTTTCGGGTTTAATTTTAATTTCGCTGTTGCGTTTATAGGACCCAGAGCTAAAAGTAGATTAAAAAGTTAAGTATTTTTAGTTTCGTTGTTTTTTTTGCAAGGTTTCTTCTTCAGATGTATTTATAACTATTTGATTCATTCCACCATTTGGCAGTTGACGTAAAAAATGACTAGCAGTTAAAGTTAACTACCCAATTGATGTCATACTTGTAATTAAGTGAATAAATATCGATGAAAGTTATTTTATTTATGATATAAACTAAATTAAGCCGTGAATGCACGAACGAACACGAATATCGTGAACACCAAAATTTGGTTCGTACGTATGGACGTAAATAAGCAAAGCGAACACGAACACAGTTTGACTTGTGTTCATTGGGTCGTCACAAACATTTTTTACAAACACTGTGTTCGTTGTATGTTATATTATTATGTTCATGTTCACCATGTTCGTGATCGATCATGCGTTCACGTCCTTAGGCAGTAAACTAACCATAGCTGTAAAACTCCGGTTTAGATGATTTTGTGGCTATCTCTCCTTCCAATTTCACCTTTATCTCTTGAGAATTCGACTTCGAATACAATTCTGTTGCAGGGTTCCAGTACATTGCTAAACCTTCAAGATCTAAAATCTAGTAAAAATAAACAAAATATTTTTTATTTTCTGAAAAAATATCTTCTAAGTCTACTTAAGTGATAAATTATTCCATGAAATATCTAGGGATATTCCATTCCAATTTCACAGCTATAGAGGGGCCTCGCCCACGGCGACTTTTTGTAGCGATGCTGTCGCGCGTCCGCATCGATACAGTCGCGAAGTGGTCGCTAGCTGTATGCCCTCGCCCACGGGCCCAAATTTAGATGCAAACGCGATTCAGTAACGGCACAAAAATTCTTGCGATCGCTACATTTGCAAGATGGACTCCGTTGAGACAACATTAGTCAAGCACTCTCGACTTGTCTGCGTTGCACTGATGCTCAGTTCTCCACTCACGCGCCACCCTCCCTCCTTTCTCTCCCCGTTGTCGTCCGACACGGTTGCGCGTTTGTATCGATACAGTCGCGATGCAGTATCGCGCTGCAAATTGCTATTGTAGCGCGTTGCAAATGCGACAAACACGTTAGTAGCGGTAGCGATGCTGTCACGCGTTTACAGTTTACTAAACGCACGACAGCATCGCTACAAATAGTCGCCGTGGGCGAGGGGCCTAAAACTGTGTTTGAATCATAAATATCAATCTTTGGTAACAAAGTGTTGCTTCAAAACATTTGTAACGCTAAATCAAACTCTTTTTCTTCTTTACGATTCTTTACAAGAAAAAAAAATACAACAAATATCTTCAACGAAGATAGCTAGAAAATCCAAAAGTAGGTATGTACTTAGATAGCTAACATAAGCTACACTAAAAGACAACCTTTGAACTTTAACAAACAGTTTAAAATTCCATTGAATATTACCTTGAAAATCTTAGTGACAGCATCAGTAATGACTGCCTTTTGCCAGTTTTCATCAGTGGTTTGGACGGATAAGTTGTGCAGGGTGATGCCAAAGGAGAAGGGCGCTTTAGGATTCGTAATGCTGTCTTCATATCTTATGTGTATATCTGTGATCTTTAGCTGTACATTCTTGATTATCTGGGTCACCAACTTCTCGACAAATGTCTCGTCGAGCTTATTTTCATCTGTAAATAAGATAGATTAATCCTGGCTTATGCCTATGTACTTAAAAGGCACTTAATAACTTCTTGCCTATTTCACTTTACAAGGAAAACAGTGATAGATAAACGAATGTGAGACGTAATTGATAATCGTGGTTTGCGATTGAGATTCCGTGTATTCATATATCGCGCGCAATCCATATCAAACTAACAATCCAGGCATAATGAAGGCATTATTATATCTATTGACGTTGATGTTTTTGATAATGCGAAAATGCAACTATTAAAAAAACCGGCCAAGTGCGAGTCGTACTCGCGCTCCAAGGGTATCATATTTGGACGTATAAAGTGAAAAAAACCGGACCGCATTACTAAGTTTGTTTGTCAAGGAAGTTTGATGATTTTGAAAAAACTGTAATAGTTCGGAACATTGTTTTTGGTGCAATATTTGGGTCAATTCCTATCAACTCTAATTATTTCAGATTTTTCGCTCCGCAAACTTCGGAGATAAGGGGGGGGAATGGTATTTTTTCAGACATTTTTCATCATAATTATGTCGAAAACTGAGACAAAAAAAATGAAAATACCTATGTTTTGAAATGTGCAAATCAAGCCCTTTCATATGATATGTCACTTGACCTAGTAACCCCACTTTGAAATTTCGGACCCCCACTCCGGCCGGAGTGGGGGTCCGAAATTTCAAAGTGGGGTTTCCTTTTACAATGAAAATAAAAATATTTATTTACTTTTTTCATTTGCAATAAAGTTGAGTAAGCATTATTTATAACTGTTTCTTCAAGTCGATAGCATTAGTAGTTGCTGAAATAATCAGGTGTGACAGACAGACAGACAGACAGACGAAGTCGCACCATAAGGGTTCCTTTTTTACCATTTTGGTACGGAACCCTAAAAACATATAAAATATAATACCAGCCATTTAACACTCGTATTTCGCGTTATTAGGTCGTTATATTTCTATCCCGCTACTATTTATAGGTACAATACGACGCGATAACAACATTAAATAGGATGCTAGTGTCAGAGTGGTGATAAAGCTGCAGAAAATAAAATAATACCTTTTTGCGCCTCTCTCTTCTTGGCTTCTTCAACCCTCGCCAGTTCAGCCTGTTTAGCAGCCAGCTCCATCTTCTCTTCCTTTTCAGCGTCATACTTAACTTCAGCAGTAGGGTTGACGATCAAAAAGAGACGGTCGACTGTAGCTTCAACTGATGCACCATAGAGATTTTTCCAGGGAATTTTAAGTACAAGCTTTCCTGTATATACAAATAAATTACATATTAAAATATTGCATAGCTAAGTATTCATAAAAAAAAAACTTTAATAATAATAATTATCATAACAATGATTTATGTTCTGTGCTCATACTACAAATACAAATGTCAACCACCTCGTGAGAATGGCGGCGCGGCGTAGGAAACTGAAAAACATTAGCATATTATAGTATTACGTACGTCAGCAGACACATAAACCGGTATCATGATAAGTTAACATACAATAAATTAGGAAAAAATAAAGACTAAAGTAGGATTATTTGTTCGATAGTATAGCAGATATTTGGGCTAAGTAGGTTATAAAAGATACGCAGATTACGCAGAGTTTTGACCTAGAAGACCCAAGCCAGTTTATACATAAATAATGCTATATTTATGAAAAATTTAAAGATAGCTTATGAGTAGACATCGGATTATATGCAATTACATGTTTGCATTATGTAAATGCATAAAACGCTATTTTCGTGGCGTTATTGCATAATTATTTTAGTACTTTTTCATTGATAGTGCTTATTTCAATAGTTAAATAAATATGTGTTCGGCGTGTGGAAAAAATGATTGAACAAAGTAACACCCTTCGGAGTTCACTATCAGAAAGTGTCCTTAATTAAAGGCTGTTCAGTAAAAAACCCAGGTTTTGAAAGAATAAAGACAGTTAACGCATTTATCGTTATCGCGAAAAAAAATCTGCTGTTCCATACATTTATGTTCACAAAACTCAACAAAATGTATGGAACAGCTGATTTTTTTTTCGCAATTTCAGGGTTGGTCCCATAGTAAAAGTTGTTCATAATGATGAGTACAATGACCCCTTAAAATATTTCCACTGTTTAATCTGCCACCCTGTATATTGTGAATATAAACGTAAATTGTAATAATAAAGAGTATTTTGATAGTGCATATTTTGCCGATTTTTCGTGCATATTTGCATGCATATTTTGGCATTTTGATAGTCCATATAATCCGATGTCTACTTATGAGGCACCGCGAGGGTCCTAGGCATCGTTAGAAAGCAGCAGGAGTTAGATCCGGTATTTTCTTACTAATATTACTTATATTTAATGTCGACGCGAGTTACCACACAGCACACTGAAAACAACAGGGGTACAAAGGTATTCTCTATAAATATTTATGTATACTATAGCTATACCACTACCACTACCTAAAGTATGTTTATAGGGCAGGCGAAAAACGGACAATGACACTAAGGCCGAGATAAACAGACGTTACTTAGCACGTACTTTGGCTAAGCTATGTTCCCGTCTCTGTCTTGCTTGCAAGTTGCGCGACAGTGACAACGATACTGCTTAGCCAAAGTACGTGCTAAGTAACGTATATTTACCTCGGCCTAAGTATTATGTTAGCGTCTAGAAAAAACAATAAGTATCGGTCTTCATACACTTCTCTATCGCTTACGCTTCGTACCAGTACCTACCACGTTTTATAATACATGGAAAAAATGTAATTCAATCTACCTACTGCTTTTATTTTCTAAACAAGTTCTTTGTATGTTAGGTACTCTATTTATAAATGTCTTCTATTTTTTACCCGACTGCCAAGGAAACGTTATGTTTTTCATAAGATTAGATAGAAAGTAAAACCGAGATCTAAAATAAAACTGGGTAAATGGCAAAATCCCTACGGTACGCTCAAAGGTCATTGTCCGTTTTTCTGCCTGCCGTTGAAACAGACTATAGGTAGTACCCAAAAAACTCCCATAAAAGTTTGAAGGGAGTGGAGCATAATGTAATTACTCAATTTAAAATGGCTACACGTGGTAAAATTTTTATCGGGTCAAATACCTACACTAACCTGTGAGGCTGTGACCTTTTTAACCGACTTCCAAAAAGGAGGAGGTTCTGCATTCGGTTGTTTTTTTTTTTTTTTTTTTTTTTTTTTTTTTTTTTTTTTTTAATGTATGTACACCGATTACTCTGTGATCTGTGAGCCGATTTACGTGATTTTTTTTTCATATGGTAGAAGAAGCTCGCGAGGTGGTCCCATATAAATTGTATTAACTTAGGTTGAATAGTTTTGTAACCAGCTTCAATAAACGGAATTTTTCGTGTATATCGATGACATCATGACGATCGATGACGCAATCGATCTCGATATTATACATGCATAACATCACGCTAGTATTTTCCGCAAGGTTAGGCAGAGGTGTATAGTACACACAGTTTTTTTTATGTTCAAGTCTTATTTGATAGAAAGTTAGGGAAAGACCTATTGCTGAAAAAACATTGTTTTCGATTACTGAAACGTACTTATCCATAAATATTTTAGAAGGTACCTATTTAATTTAAACCTATTTAAATGAGTGGAAGTAATCGATCTCGGTAAAAGTACATACCAAATGTGTGTCAAAGGTAGTATATTAGTCGCTCTATGCATGATTTTATGGTACTTTTATATACGTAAGGTATTATTATTAAAAAAAACATGACATGTTACACTACACTAAAAAGTTAAAAATAAAAAACAGGTTTTAAAAAAACCGACTTCCAAAAACTACACTAAAAACTATGAAATAAAAAGTTTAAACTTCCATAATTAAAAATCTAAATGTATATTGAAGTCGGCGGGGCCTAGCATGAAAATAAGCAAAATTGCAGATGAACAAGGAATAAAAGGAAATCTTAATTTCCACGTGCACACACTGCGCACACCCTTCCTGTTTAAAGACTGAGAGGCAAAAACCTGACAAGGCCCCGCCGGGTTCAATATACATTTAGATTTTTAATTATGGAAGTTTAAACTTTTTATTTCATAGTTTTTAGTGTAGTTTTTGGAAGTCGGTTTTTTTAAAACCTGTTTTTTATTTGGGTAGGTACTCAGAGTCAGAAGCGTCGAAAAATACTTTATAATGACGTTCATTACCCACGCTTTTTGATAAGGTAGTCATAATAGCAATGTGGGTAATGAATCACATGGATTCATTATTTTTTTAACATTACCTAGTGATTAGCAAACCTCGTGTTGAGGAAAGCAACTATATTCTATATCAATATTTAAAAATAATCTACATTTTGCAATTCATTTGGTGTACTTATTAAAATAACAATAGCTTAGTTTCCTACACTTGTTTTTCAGATCATAGTTAGGTACCTAGGTAACTACTATATTTACAATTCTCTTAGTTGGTGCCCGCCGTACTAAATGTGCTAATTGTAGGTAGTGAGTTCTTGAGGCCAGCATACCATTTAAATTTCTTGGATTAATACTAGCTTTACACATGGACTAGATTTTATATGTAGGTAGGTACCTTAATGGACTAAGGCATAAACTGTGCTAAGGCTGTGTCCCCAATAGGCAAACTGTGAGCGGCCGACTGAGTTTGCGGCGTATCGGTTTAGTACGCCCTTCGATATATTTGAAATGGAGTGTCCACAGTTTGCTAGTTTGCGCTAACAGTTTGCAGTAGCAAACTGTTAGCGCAAACTCAGTCAGCCGCTCACAGTTTGCCTATTGGGGACACAGCCTAACGCATCATAATATTATAGTATACAGGTTGTCCCACGGCAATGCCACATGGAGGGAAAGTACTTTAAATATTTGATATAGGAAGTTTTGCTTCATGGAAACTTCACTTTATTTTTAAAATTAAGTAGGTAATACTACATTCAAAAAAAATTAAAACGTTGCTTGCTTCAGCTGGGAATCGAACCGACCAAATGTGAAAAAATTAACATCCTGTATTTTTATAATGCCGATTGAAAGGGTTAATTGTAAGCATTAATTCCTTCTAAGAAACATAGGATCTCAAATTAAAATAACATAGTGAAATTTTATATTTAAGTTTAGGAAAATAATTAATTAGAATTACTTTTCGTGTCGATTCTCATAGATAACTTTGATTATTTAGTAATAAGTACTTTTTTACATCTTAAGGACCCAACCCAACTTACCTATTAGAGGTGCACCCTGCTGTCCAACGGACGAGGCTCTGGTGAACCCTGGTTTTCCTCTCGTAGGGTTGTGGGGGTCAGACGGCAGGTCGCCCCACGTAAAACCAACTTCAGTAAAATAATAATATAGACAGAGACAAGCTAAGAAAGGATACTCGGGCTAGGGCGTCGCCGCACAACGACGCGCAGGCACATCGCCCTAAACCTGCGACAAGTGGGCTAGCGCTACCGTGTCAAGTACGGGCACGGCTAAAGAAGTTAGTACCCAAAAGGATGCCAGACCCTGGCAAGAGCCGGGATTAACGCCAGGTGGAAGAAGAAGAAGACTTTTTTACACTGTTTTCCTTAAAAGTGCATGATAAATGCAACAAAATACTATTTGAATGCATCTTTGCTATGAGCTACACAGTAGGCGAATTTGAGAAATAATAAAATATTACGGTGTTCCTTTAATTCAGGATACCATGTTACTTAGAAGGAATTAATGGTTACAATTAAAACTTTCAATCGGCATTATAAAAACACAGAATGTTCATCTTTTCACATTTGGTCGGTTCAATTCCCAGCTGAAGCAAGCAACTTTGTAATATTTTTGAATGCAATATTACTTAATTTTAAAAATAAAGTGAAGTTTCTATGAAACATAACTTCCTATCTCAAATATTTAAAGTACTTTCCCTGCATGTGGCATAGCCGTAGGACAGCCTGTATAAGGTCGGTTGCAGAAAGATAATAAAATTTTAAAGGAGACTTTAACCATACAATTTATATGGTTAAAGTCTCCTTTAAAACTTAATGACCTTTCCTGCAACTGACTGATAGTATGATAAATATAGTTTTATGATACCCTAACAATTATAAAGAAGTAATAAAACCGGGCAAGAGCGTGTCGGACCACGCAGTGTAGGGTTCCGTAGCAAGAAGTATTTCAGTGTTTCAACCGCAAATATAAGAATATTATGAAAGACAAAGTTTTTTTTGCGGTTATTAAACTCAAAATTGAAAATAGTGAATATTTCAAAAAGTTAGTGACGTATCTTATTCAAACTAATTTTAATCGAAAATATTTATTAGATGCTATAAGCTTGATTATTTTCAGATTTTTCGATAGCGCGGTTGGAAAATTACAGGGGGGACACATTGTTAACGACTTTCAGAGCTCCTAGTTCACTCAATATGCACTTAAATAAAAAAGTCTTTAAGAAACCTTTATGATATTTTTAAAGACCTATCCAACGATATCCCACATGATGGGGTGCGCGAAAATATTTTTTTTCATCCCTCAGTTTCATGTATGGGAGCCCCCCCTAATAATTTTATTTTTCGTAATTTTACTACAGGCCTTTATGGCGGCTTATAAAAGACACCTACCTACGAAGTTTCATACAAATTGGTTATGAACTGTAGATTTGACAAGGCTGTGACAGACGGACAGACAGACGGACATGACGAAACTATAAGGGTTCCTAGTTTTACTACGGAATCCTAAAAAGTAGGAAACTGACACACTGTGACATAGATGGATTCGACGACCTCGCATCTTATTTTCTATCTGATAAAATTGGTTATTTATTTGATGATATTAAACAACAGGAGATAATAAGGCGTGTTTTTCTAGTAGGAAGGCCAAATGATAACGCCTACCCTTTTTTTTTTCGAGGTGGAACATCCTCATGGATGTCCCCCGCCCTGGGCAGGGAGGAGGGGGCTGTCGGACTCTTACTGACTAAAACCACCCCGGTGTTCCTCCAACTACCTTACGCCGGGGGCACGGGAGTCACTCACGCATTCGTCCGCACCCCCGGCAGGTATTGGCCCGCCAGATGAAAAAGGCGGGCCCCGTCACCCTATGCGGCCGTCATGTACGGCCGCAATTCCTCTTGAGAGGCGCGCGCGGAACACATCGCGCCCCGTCTCGAGCCTGTTTCCGCCACCCGCAGCACCGACCGCCGCGAACCCTACGCCTACCCTACATCTACTCTACATCTACTAAAGCCGGGTCTCTTGCGCCCTGTTTTTGTGTTCGACGAACATTGAACGAACGATAAAGTGAACGATAGAGTGAACGATAAACGATTTTGTTCGTTTATCGTTCACAAACATGTTTGCCGAGCCTAGCGGAAAACATCACCGCGTTCGCCTGCGGGGGAATGAATGGAATGAATGAATGACCTCACATTCTTCGGAACTCATTTTGAAATGGCATACCTAGGGTTGCCAACTATTTTTGAGAAAAATAACTTATTTGGAAGAAAAAAAAGGATTTCTCGTATTTAAGTATGTTTTTATTAACATAAAAAAAAAAAAATGTGTTGGTACAGTGGGCCAAGAAAGTGCTGTACCAGTTTTGATTTAGTTTCCTGGTCATCGAAAATTACAACACGGTTCGTTATAAAAAGATATTACTGAAAGAGAAGAATAATGACGTAAACCTAATTGTTAAGTATTCATACGTCATAGGTCACATATAAGTACATGACATTTTAACCTTTATTATAAATGGAAAGGACATTAATTTCTACAAAGAAATTGAAATGTTTCCAAACAAAAGTAATAAAAACTATTTAAATAGACAACCAAATTCCATTTGATAAAGAAAACTGACAATTGACATTTTGTCAAATATATTTAAGTAATTTTTTCCATTATTATTTTCCTCTAAAATCGATATATTTTCAGTGTTATTTTTCACTCAACTGCATATAAATATCATCTTTAATGCCTGCCAACATGAATTTGCCAATTTAATGAGGGATGCAGTATCAGTGCGACATTGCGGAATTTGAATATATGGAGACGTTGTGTCCGGTTTTGGATTCGTCGTTAGGAAGAGGGAAGTTTGTTGGATCACAGAAGAAGTGGTCGCTGGCCTGCACTCTCCAATAACGATAGAGAATTCATGAGACGGGAATATGAAATCAATGGTTTTAAACCTACAAAACATTTTGCGGAGATGTTTGATGTGAGTGCCCAAATCATAAGGAATCATCTACATTACATGGGATTGCACCACAAGCATTACGCCAAGAAAATATATTTGACGGATGCGCACAGACTTGCTCGTCTGAACTTCGCCAGAGAGCACTAGAGTTTGATTGGTCTAATACAGTGTTTTGTGATGAAGAAACGTTTAAATCCAGTCAGCATGGACGTCTTCACCTTTGGCGATATAATTCAACATGGTATAGAGATGATCATGTAATCCCAAATAGAGAATCATGTCGAATTTCCGTAAATATTTGGGGCTGGATGAGTGCGGATGGCGTAGGAGAATTATGGTGCTCTCTACCTCCTCGAGCGACGCCGACGGCTGTAAATTATATCGACGTGCTTCAGAATGCAATGCTACCGACAGTCCGTAATGTTTACCCAGGGAACAAAGTGGCGATGGTCGCATCAAAATGAAAGAACCAAACAAGCTCTTATTAGTCACTGTAATTCTATTTGGGAGGAAATGCGGGAACCGATATTTGCTCACGGCTTGTTGGTTCAATGAGGTCTCGTCTTTTAGAGGTTATAGAGGCCAATGGCGGTTACACACGCTCTAACTATGACTACGTTTATGTTTTTTATATTATTTTAACAGCGATTGTGGAAATTTAATAAATGGATAAATATATTTTTAGCTTTTCTTTCTGACAATATAATAAAAACTTATCCCGAAATAAACTGTTTTATTGAACGCATATTGTAATTACAAGTTTACAGAAATTGTAGGTATATTTGTGGACTCGCCATGTGCCTTTTGTTGTTGTTTACAATTCTGAATTTGTAGATACAATTTTGTCATCGAAATTTACAGGCCCCCCGCCGTTGATTTTACGACGTCATTGGTTCCATCAAGTTCAAACTAAGAACAGCTGTCACGTCACAAACAGTAATCATTGTTATCAATAATCAGATAAAAACGGCAATTATAGAAGTTGTCAGATCGATCTGCAAGCGAAACTAATCTTTATCACCTATAAATCTGCAAGCGATATTCAACCTTAGGGTGGTACAGGACTTTCTTGGGCGACTGTACTTTTAGCACACGTAATATTTTTTATGTTGTCTTTGAAAGTATCAAGTTTGACAACCGAAATTTATATTTATATAAATAATTAATAACTCGTTTTTTATTTTTATGGACCATTTGTTTCTCTCTTCTCGCCATGTCAGATTCGATACCGAAAAAACTCTTTTAGTAAAAGCTGAAGTGGCGGGAACAGAGAGTAAATCAGAAATATATTTTTTTTAAATTTGGTAAGCTATCAGATGTATTTGCACATGTATAGTAAAATTGAAAATAAAGTATTTTCGCATACTTTATTTTTATGCAAAATTATAAATATCCCACTCCCACTAATCCCACTAATATTATAAATGCGAAAGTTTGTGTGTGTGTGTGTGTGTGTATGTTTGTTACTTCTTCACGCTGAAACGGCTGGACGGATTTGGATGAAATTTGGCAAGGAGGTAGCCTGGGACCTAGAATAACACATAGGCTACTTTTTACTCCCGGAAAACGCGGGCGAAGCCGCGGGCGGAAGCTAGTAGAAAATAAAGTAGGATACGTTATTATAAAGTACTAGCTTCCGCCCGCGGCTTCGCTCGCGTTTTTTGGGATAAAAAGTAGCCTATTCTGATTCTATTATGATGTATAAGCTATATTACTGTAAAGTTTCATCAAAATTCGTTCAGTAGTTTTTGCGTGAATGAGTAACAAATATCCATCCATACATCCATACATCCTCACAAACTTTCACATTTATAATATTAGTAGGATTAGTAGGAAGTAGGATAGGATAGTTGGCAACCCTAGGCATACCTGTCATACATTGTTCGATGTTCTTGTTTAGCAAAACAAAAACATCGAACATCGCAGGAGACGCGTGAATGAATGATTTAAATTCGTGAACATGTTCGTAAAACAATGTTTTGTTCAAAATTTGGTGCAGGAGACACGCCTTAAGGCTCGACCGAGATGGGTTTTTCGGTGAGGGTAGATGTCATCTACCCTACACCTAACCTACACCTACCCTACACCCCAAATCTCAAAAATAAGTTTCAAGCTTCTAGCTTTAAAAATGACGTAATTTCCATACAAACTTTCATGCCCTATTTCAACCCTTTACAGCCCTTTTTTCGCATTAAAAAGTAGCCTAATGTCCTTTCTCAGGCTCCAGACTATCTCTGTACCCTGTACCGAATTTCATTTGAATCGGTTCAGTAGTTTAGGCGTGATTGCGTAACACACAGGCAGACAGACAGACAGAGTTACTTTCACAGTTATAAGGATATAATTGATCAATTGATTTGTTTATTTGAGATTACCTACCTACTTACTCACAATCCAAAAATAATCCGACTATCGAGCGATATATTATCAGATAACTGCGAGTTTCTGATAGATACATCTTTGTTTTCATAATATTGTTGTTTGTTTTGACTAAGTAGGTACCACTGAAATGTATCACCGCAGACCGGTGATAGCAGAGTCATAGATTTTTTAGTAAACAATCTGTCTTTGTTTCATTTTCCATCAAATAAATGTTTATCATGCAAAGGATAAAAATATTAACTAAGTAATAGAAAATTAAATAGAGACTGAGGCCGAGATAAATAGACGTTACTTAGCACGTACTTTGGCTAAGCAGTATTTATGTAGTTGTCACTGTGGCGCAACCTGCAAGCAAGACAGAGACAGGAACATAGCTTAGCCAAAGCACGTGCTAAGTAACGTCTATTTATCTCGGCCTGACTGTTTATTATTTTATTTACAACTCTTCGGAGCTACACGAAAGCTAAGTTAGGGTTGCCATAAATGCTGAAACGCCGACCGGGACATTTGGAATAGAAAATAAATGGAACTAGACTCTTTTACGCCTAGGTTAGGAACTTTTAAGTTAAATTTTTGGTAGAACTAAATAAAATGCGAAAAATGACATCCTAATTTTCTTAGGCTAAAATGTTCTCAGTGCAACTTTCCTTTGCCCATTCATATTTTTTTGAAGTTCTAACTTTTTTGAGTACATAACCCTTTCACCCTTTTCATTTTTTTGCGACGAGATCAACGAAAACAAACGTTTCACATGAGCATTGTGGCCTGGGATTGCAAAGAGAGATTGGCATATTTTAAGACGATTTGCTTTTCTTTCGTGTATGCAACTATGCATAATAATAAATTATTATCTAACTACCAAACCGGGACAATTGACTTACTGACCGGGACACCGGGACATAACGTCTCAAACCGGGACTTGTCCCGGTGTACCGGGACGTATGGCAGCCCTAAGCTAAGTGGATGTTTAGAATTTATACAAATAAACATGAATCAAAGAAAGTTCGATATTTATTATCCCTTATTATGTTGTAGACTTTTTCAGGCTGCCTCATCCTTCAGAACTACACTTAAGCTAAGACCATCGTCTTAGCATAAGTGAATTGAAGAGCTAAGTGGACAAAGGTGTTATCTGACAGAATTAAAAAAATCCGACTTTTTTGCATGAACATAGGTTTTAACTGATGATAGAGTTTAAATTGTTTTTTTTTTCAATTTTGTCAGATAACGCCTTTGTCCACTTAACCCTTCAATTCTGAAGGATGTATTTAGAATGTGAATGTGTAATAAATACAAATAAATACTGTGTAAATAAATACAAATCAAATAAAATTTGTAATTATTATCCCATAATATTCTAGAACAGGATAAAAATGAAATTGTCCTGCTCAATGCTAGCCAATGTTATATTAATAAAAAAATAAATAAAAATATTTTTCCTCTTTAGGAAATTGGGTGCTCATTTAATAATACATTTGGAGGTCAGAATATTGGCCTTCAGACTGGATGTTTTACAAATGGAATAGTACTGATTTGATGGGATGATGTCACCCAGGCAGTGGTTTAGGTTTATGACTGTGTAACAATTACAAACAGGGATGCCAGTATCTTTGTTGCATGATAAGTGGTGACTGGTGTGATAATGTTGCCTAATTGGGTAGGTTGGCCAGTAGTCCATCTATTAATAGAATAGATTTCAATGTTTATTTATTTGCTTTGGATATATAGGATGAATTCTCCGTTCTTTTATTAGACTTTATTAAAAATAATACTGATCACAGACTGCCCCTTTGGTCTAGTGGTCACAAGCGTGACTGCTAAGTGTGGGTTCCTAGGTACGATTCTCGGAATAGGCAGTGTTTTTGGTTTTCATAAATGGCTTACCACCTGTTACATGGGACTTTTATCATAGTGAATGGTGACTGATTAGAATTACATTTATTGAGAAAACTAAGGGTTTATGATCACTCCATGCATTCTGAATAATACTGCAAAAAAATATATTATTATTCAGGGTTCAGTAAAACCTAGCGTTGAATAGAAATAGTTTAGATTTGACTGATTTGGCTCTGACAGGTTAGAATGTTAGATGAATAAAATTAAAGGGGGAGCACACAGAATAGTTTTAGCTACATTCACATTTTGGATAATGACCTTTACCTGAGTCATTACCCAAAACGTGAATGTGGCTAACTGTTATGTAGGCTCTAATTTTAGTCTAAGTAAGACATTTTTAGACATCCACTTTGTCTAAAATTAGATAACAGCTGATGTCCAACTATGGATTTATGCTGAAGTATTTTCCAAAAGATTTTCACATAAAGAATTATAAAGTAGCACATAGTAGGTATTTGTTCGGGTGCCAAGGAACTAACAAAGTTGTGACAATTTTTTAAAGTGCAAAACCTTTCACAACATAAATTATTGAAGTGCTTTGTGCTTGTATTGTTTATAGATTAGATAAAAAAACATTAAAATGTCATTGTTAAAAAATGAAACAGTCTTAATTATGTATCCTATCATATCATAAATAACACTGTTTTACTGGAAAAAAAACGAAAACATAAGTAACATACCTTGTAGATTAAAAATGTAGGTATACTAACATAGGTATAAGAGTGCGTTCCCACTGACGCGGAGCTTGGGGGAGTGGAGAGGAGCGGATCGTGAATTGGCCAATCACACTGTTTCCACTGATGCGGAGTGGAGATTTCGAGCACTGTGGTGGACCAATTCATGGTCCGCTCCACTCCACTCTGCCCAGCTCCACGTCAGTGGAAACGCACCCTTATGATATCAACATGTTCCAGCCATATCTATACTAATAATATAATATTATAAAGCTGAAGAGTTTATTTGTTTGACTGTTTGAATGCGCTAATCTCTGGAACTACCTACTGGTCATCTTTGATTTTGACATTGACATTTAGTATAAAGCGACGTTCACATAAGATGTCCCTTTGATGCTATGTTGTCTCCCCTGTCTGTCACTCCTGTTTAGGTAGGTAGGTACAAAAAACATAAAAGGTTAAGGTTTTATGATTTTTGTAGATTTATTGTGCGTTAAAGTAATGCCTAGGACACAAAAAAGTGTCCTAGTCCTAGGCATTACTGTGGTGAATGAGAATTGGTACTGAAAAGAAACTTCCAACACCATTAAAAACATTGTAACATATTGTCATTCAGGGCAGCCAACATAGCATTGAAAGTACTTCTTACGTGAAACACTCTCTGCATTAGAATACCATTTGTGACATCTAAGGCATTGAGATTATATCTAAACCAAATCGGAATTATATTTTGAACATTTATATTCAAGAGAATTATTATTGGCCTCCAGATTAAATTGAACAGGCACTCGGAAACTAGGGATTAATATTTAATATTCTCCCTGCTTTATATTTAATTTGAGATAAATATTTTACAACTTATTAAGTCTTAAAATTCTTGTTTCTTATCACTCAATAAAATAAGATGAATTAATTATTATTCATACTCATATTTAACAGATTTCTCACACTTTAAGAATATTAAAAATTGCAAGAATAATAATACTAAACTATTTATAAATACATACATATAATGTCACAGTTCATTAGAAGTTTTGTCTCACACTGATGACCCATATTGACACACAATACATGGCAAAAGTCCATGACCAGCTTGTAATCACTTAAAATTATTACTAAATATATTACACAAGGTTAGCTAACACTTTGTAAAGAAAACAATGCTAGTAGAAGCAACTACCTACTTGAGCTAGATTAATGCAAAGCTTTTATAGCTTCTCGTTTATAACTTTTTGGAAGGTACCTAATCTAAATTAGTTTTCCCAGGTGTTTATTTTTATGATCAATAAAACTGCTATAAACATGGCTCACCCAGGTGTCCATAAACCGTCTGAACAGGAATATTGAGTTCTTCCAAGGCATTCTGTTTGAGTATTAGATTTTCCAGCACGACGTCTCCTGTAAAACATTTATCGAAGACTTAAATAACCCAATAAAAAGTACTTAGTGCGGCAACTATGACATCACCCTGGTGCAAAAACTCACCGCCCCAAATTCCTAGTTTTAGCTGAGACCTGTTCAGATTCTCCACATAGCTCCCTAGGAATCTGTTCAACACGTCCACGACAATCGATTCGAACACCATCGTGAATTAAGAATTTGTTATTTACACAGAAAACGGAAATTTTCGTCACTCATGTCATGGTCCGGTGTAACACATTATTGCTTTAATTTTAATCAATACACCTCAACCGTTTAGTATAATTTATAGAATCATAAATTATAAATAAGTGAATTTCGATATCATTACCCGCCCGCGATAGATAGACCTGATTTGAATAATTAAAAAGTATTTTCAGAGTTCAACTCCGACCGCTACGCAAAATATCAGTGTTCCAATGTTCCAATACTAAACTAAACCTACGGTTATCGCTTACCACTTCTCCACTCATTTTTTATAGAACAACGATTATTGCATAGTGTCGTTGGTGTGATGGGTCATATCGATTTCGTATAAATCGTAATAATCGTGCCTACGTATTAAAAATCAATAAATTATTTCTGTTTTCAAACTTTATTACATTCATAATAAAAGGTTTCGTAAAATATCTGTTAATTTTGGTAAATGATTACCCTATAATTTGGGAAAATTAAGTACTAGCAACATCATATTCAACTGTCAATGATGTCAAAATCACCTTGTCTGCACAAAGACCATGGGCGATTGTGCACTACAGGTTTCCAGCACGTTTTTCACGGATCGTTTTGCAGGCCTAATAACTAAAAATCCGTTTATAACCGAATACAAATTGAAAACGTCTGTAGTGCACAAACACCCTATGGGGCGTTTGTGCACCACATATGTAATAAAAACGGATCAATAATTTCCGAATGACGTCTTGTGCACTACATTAGGTTTTTACTGTTTATAGGCCAGGAATGGCAAACCGTTTTGCAATTACTCATATTATTATAGGTAATCTTATTCAAATCGTAGGGCGTTTATGCACTTATAATCCGTTTCCAACACGTATTCGTATTTCCCGTCCCGTCCGTTTGTATGTCGAATGTATTTGATACCTACCAGTTTTTAAAATGTATGAAAAAACGGTTCGTAAAAAACGTGTTGGAAATGGATGGAAATCGCTCGTACATATTCGTGTTTTTTTAATTTTCACTAAAACGTTTTACATAGTACCTACCTAAGTAGGTATATTATAGAATATTGTAAAAGTAGGTAAGTACCTACTTTTACAATATTCTATAATAGTTTTTGAATAACAACCATAGAATTTGATCTCTGCCTTCCTTCCGCACACGGTTGTTGCAAATATTCGCATCCGCATCCGCAATTGCGGAGCTTCCGCATTGATTTAGACATCTGCATCCGCATCCGCAATAATCATTGCGGATGTTCATGCGGATGCAGATGTAGCACAGGTCGTGTCAAGAAAGAAATAGGTGGGGCCCGGCAACTGGCGCGTGCCGTGCATGTGCTCATTAACCAATACGAGCGAAGTTGTCACCAATAGCACGCAGGTTTTTATTGACACCACCAGCCAGTGTTCCTAGCGAATAATTGTTCAGTAGCGTGGGTTTAATTTACGAACCTCTGCGTAACAGACTTGACGCCGAAAAGGCGGCAAATATTACTTTTTATTAATGATAAATGATAAATGATATTTATTTTGTAAATAGGTTAAAAATAACACTTTTACACGTCAAAACATTTTTTTAAGCTAGATGAGTTCGGTGTTTCCTATATGACTACCTTTGAGAAGAAACACCGAAACAAACTCAAAGGTTGATGTCTCTTTTAAAGTCCAGACAATTAAGATAAATTGTGTAAGAACCATGCAGGTTAGTCTGAAATGGCCTTTAGAGGAAAGAGCCATACAGATTTGAGTGGACCTGACCTGACTGTGCACGCATGTGCCGGGTATCGTGGTAGCTCAACCCAGACTTAGGGAGCTCAACGACCCGACGAACATTACCATCAGAGAGGACATTTGGGTAGGCCCCCTAAAGTACTCAAACTGTCAGACTGAACTTGAGATCTATAACAGTAACATAATAACCCACATAGTACTCACATTTACAATAATTATAATCAATATATTATCATTATTATCAAATTCAATGTCATTTTGTATATAAATTGTTTCAAAAGGAAACATTCAATGTCAAAGTGTATATAGAAAAAAATATAAAATCAAATAAAAGAGCAATAATTTAGTGGTTATGTCAATAGTAGTATTGGCCCATGTATGTATTGGAACAGCTCAATCCCAAGCCTTTTTGTCCTCCATATAATCTTTAACACTATAAAAAGCTTTATGACAAAGTTTTCGCTTTATTAAGTAAAATCACCATTGGGACCATCACAGTCGATGAACGATGATGAGCCACATCGCCAGGAGATTGAAGCTAGAATTACCGCTAAAGATGTTAAAAAAGCTATTAAAGCTATGTCGCGAGGGAAGTCTCCTGGCCATGATGGAATCAGCATCGAACATCTCAAACACGCAGGGCCGCACCTGCCTAGAGTGCTCGCGATGTTCTATACGCTGTGCATAGGACATTCGTACCTACCTGCTGCACTTATGAAAACTGTGGTGGTGCCAATCGTGAAGAATAAAACTGGTGATATATCAGATAAATCCAACTACAGGCCAATTTCACTGGCCACTACTGTAGCGAAAGTGCTTGATAGTTTGCTTAGTGATCGACTGGATGAGTACCTAAATTTAAGCGATAACCAGTTCGGCTTCAGACCGGGACTCTCCACAGATACAGCAATACTTTGTGTGAAGCAGACTATCAAGTACTACACAGAAAGGCGAACGCCTGTTTATGCATGTTTTCTCGACCTATCCAGGGCATTTGACCTGGTTAACTATGATATCTTGTGGAAAAAATTAAAAGATATCGCCCTGCCAACAGAACTTAGCAGGATATTTAAATTTTGGTATCATAACCAGGTCAATGTCGTGCGATGGTCGAATGCGTACTCTGAGCCATACAGGTTGGAATGTGGGGTGAGGCAAGGGGGACTAACCTCACCAAAGCTTTTTAACCTGTATGTGAACGCGTTGATAGAGGAGCTCAGCAGCACTCGTGTCGGTTGCCACATTGATGATGTGTGTGTCAACAACATCAGTTACGCAGACGACATGGTGCTGCTGAGTGCATCTGTATGTGGTCTAACGAAACTGCTGGGTATCTGTGAAAAGTACGCTCACAACCATGGCTTGATATATAATGTCAAAAAAAGTGAATGCATGGTCTTTCAGGCTAGAGGAAAATGTCCACCCACAATACCTGCCATTAAATTATATGGAACACCGCTCAAGAGGGTAGAACAGTTTAAATATCTGGGACATATGATGTCCTTTGATCTGAAAGATGATGCAGACATAGAGCGAGAACGCAGGGCGTTGTCTGTGAGAGCGAATATGCTGGCTCGCAGGTTTGCTCGTTGTACCACACAAGTGAAAACAACATTGTTCAGAGCATATTGTACATCCTTCTACACGAGCAGCCTGTGGGTCTCATACCCGCGCAAACAGTACGACGCCCTTCGTGTGCAATATAATAATGCATTCAGGATGCTGATGGGACTGCCCCGATTCTGTAGCGCATCGGGGATGTTTGCCGAGTCGCAAGTAGATTGTTTTTACACAACTATGCGAAAACGGTGCACATCCCTGGTGCGCAGGGTTCGGGCCGGCTCCACCGGCATCCTGAGGGTATTTGCGCAGCGATTCGATTGCCAGTACTTGAACCATTGCTGTATGGTTCATATGCTGAGCAATCGAAGCATGTAAAAATGTTTGGAGTCTGGTGTTGTTTTATAATTATTATTTACTTTATTTTCAATGTCATTAATCTATTTTATTATAATTGTAACTATGATCCCTGTGTTGGTCGAAATAAATGATTTTATTATTATTATTCCATTTATTCATTTTTTTAAACATATATTTTACATTTTTAAATATTTCTCTAATTAAAAATAAAAATAATAATTAAAAAACATTATTATTATTATTAATGATTTGAATTTATTTAGGCTTAATTTTTTAATATGGCTAGGGATTTTATTGTAAAAGCGTATACTTTGGCATTTAAATGTGCCACTTATTTTCTGGAGCCTCGTGGCAGGAACAACAAGTCTATGTTTGTTTCTAGTATTTTATGAATATCACTATATTTAGTGAAGAGATTGATATTTTTAAGATTAATATTTTAATTAAATGTAATACTCAATTTTTTTACTTTCTTTACTAAATATTTATTAAAAATTACTCTCTTATTATTTTATTTCTCCACAAATATAGTTTCTTAAAAAATATCTTAAGATCCGCATCCGCATCCACATCCGCGGATGTGAGCCTTCATACATCCGCCTCCGCATCCGCATCCGCGGATGTAAAAAAATCGGGATCCGCAACATCCCTGCTTCCGCACTCCTCCCCGGCACACACGTGTGACGTCACACGATCCGTAAAAACTGTTCGGAAAAACACGGAAACGTATGTAGTGCACAAGGCACCATACATTTACTATGGAGGCCGAAACGGAACGTATATTTTCACGGTTCATGAAAACGTGCTGGAAACGGAGTAGTGCACAAAAGCCCTATAGATCCATAGACGGAGTAATAAAAGGAGAGAAAGTCGTTGCACGTTTCTTGTTAGGGCCTGTTCACAACACGTTTTTTAAGGGCGCCGTCGACGCGCGTTTCTAAAACGCGCGTCTACGGCGCGCTTTTATCTTACAGAGGTCTACAGGCTGCGTCTGACTTGCGTGCGTATCGCGTCTGTATCGCTACAAACGCGCGTCGACGGCGCGTTTAAAAAACGTGTTGTGCACAGGCCCTTAGTGTGCAGTTCTAGTTAGTGTGCATTTTAGAGACATTTTATGGGATGAAAAGTGACACAGGATCGTATTACGGAGCCTGCTCGGGCATTGCTTAATAGTCTTTAGTTAGGTTTTGTTATACGACTCTTATGCTACTTTTTTATCGGAAAATGCACAGGAACGAAACCACATACAAAAGCTAATACTATAAAATGGAAGCCTTGTGAAATGAAAATTATAGACACATATAAATATTGGGGTTAATACCCCAATATTTATATGTGTTACGTTGATAATTGTTACGTTTTACTTAATTGTAAAACGTAACAATTTTTACCAATGAAGATTACGATCTACTTAAAGACAGACGCATTTGACTTTTTTATTTACTGTAGGAAAATTTCGATATTATAGCAGGATTTCTCAGTATTTGGGACAAAGTTTAGAATTTTCATTGGTTTTAGTTTGCAGTTTTGACGTCTTACAGCTTTGATTCACTCACTTCTTCTTTCAGAATATTTTGAGAACCTATAAAAGTAAAAGTTCAAAAAAAAGTAGGCAACAATAACAAACATTGATAGACTACAATAAAACGATAATTTGTGCATATCACTGCAGTTCGAGCCTAAAACAATGCCTGGTGGATCCGTCAAGGTTGCGCGCGAAATTCAAAATATTTTGAGTTTTTTGCAAATTGCAGTGCTATTTTACGTTGTATGTTGATCCTAATTCGATTCGCGACAATAATGATAAATATAGTTACTAAATAATAATCATCAAAATAGCCCTCGAAATTATATGTGAGGAAAATCGATTTTTTTTCACGAAATTATCGTACTTTCCTCAAATATAATATCGATTGTATTGATGATTTTAATGATTATTATCTAATAACCATACTATCATAATTGTCGCGAATCGAATTTGGATCAATCTGTAACGTAAAATAGCGCTGCAATTTGCAAAAAACCCAAAATATTTTTAATTTCGCGCGCAACCTTGACGGATCCACCATAAACATTAATTTTTACTTTACATGTAGTTTAAAAACATGGTTTTATTTTTATAGCAATTTATGATGTAAGACAATCTTAAGCCGCGTCTCCTGCGCCCTGTTTACGTGCTCGACGAACATCGAACAGTGAACAGTGAACGAACGATAAAGGGGCGTGGTCTACGTGTTTTGAGTGTTTTTATTCGTCAAAACACGTAGACCACGCCCCTTTCTCGTTCACTGTTCGTCGAACACGAAAACATGTCGCAGGAGACGCGGCTTTAGTCACAATGTATAAATCTTCATTGTTTATCGATATTCTAAATAAAAATCTCAGTAATCAACGATAAAATCGTTGTCAGAGTTAAGCCGTGTCTCCTGCGCCCTGTTTTCGTGTTCGACGAACATCGAACAGTGAACAGTGAACGAGAAAGGGGCGTGGTCTACGTGTTTTGACGAATAAAAACACTCAAAACACGTAGACCACGCCCCTTTATCGTTCACTGTTCGATGTTCGTCGAACACGAAAACAGGTCGCAAGAGACGCGCCTTTACGACGTGTAAAATGATAATTCTGGTACTCCTAAATCCCCTTTCGTTGATCTTGATGTTGATGTTTCGTTGATGTTGATGTTCACAGCCACACACATGTTTTAATTTTATGAACTTAAGTCTAGCCAAAGCACTGCACCCACAGAACATTACTTTCTGTGACTGCACCGCAATGTTTTGATACACTAAGTGTATCAGTATCAACAAGAAATGGCCAACCTTCACACAGTATACGGACACGGATACACAAACTCCAATAACTTCCTCTATGTGTCTGCAGCTGTGTTCACTGTTCGGTTAATTGCTTGGAGGAATAATATCAATAGTGTTCTGTGAATAATATTTTGAATTGAAAATACAACAGTCCTAGAACATTTAGATAAAATTATATACAATTTGCACATTTTAAAAAATACAGAGAAATTAATTCAGTATTTAATTTATATAAATGGTAGCAAACGTATATTTTCAATTCAACGTGGTACTGGAGTTAGTACGTCCGAATTGCCAAAATTCCATAGCATCGATGTTCCACAATTTCGAATAGCCATTAGATCGAGCGTTCGTTTCACCGAAAAGCCATTGCAACGATAGTCCTATCCATCGAATGTTTGGCGGCGAAATACCTGGCAGCCAGATGATATTTTCGACCTAAACTCCCTTTCAAAATGCCTAGGATAGCAACCACCCCTCCTCCCAAACGCAACGGCACTCAGTAAGGTATTCAAGAAGCATGCCGAACGAAACACAACTATTGGTTTTACTCTGCCAGCTGTCTATGAGTGAACTAAGGGCGTTTGTGCACTACTCCGTTTCCAGCACATTTTTTTAGCCAATAGGACTACAGAACGATCCCCACCACTTTTTGAAATGTATGAAACAAAACGGTCCGTGAACGAACGTGCTGGAAACGGAGTAGTGCACAAACGCCCTAAAGGACAACTTGAATTATTTTGCCATTCAATTACAAAGCGCTTCCAAACATGAGAGTCAAAATGGCGGGTGTATCATTCCGAATCCAATCAAAATTATTACCAAATAAATGTACTTAAAATGTACTATTTAGTACCTATACTCATGAAAAATGTACCTCCTTTAGAACAAAATTATAACCAAATTAAGATACACCCGCCATTCTGATGTCAATATGGCGGGTGTATCCTAATTTCTCCCTAATTATCCATTGGTGATTGAATATTATTATTCCAAAAAAATCTACCTAAAAAGTACCTACAGTAAAAAGAAACACTCACTCGATCTGTTCATTAGTTCCTGAGAAATAAAACTACAAATGTTTGGTACCATATCGTGGCGTCGCTCTAACTACTGAGCTACCGAGTCAGTGATTAAAGCGACGCCACGGTACGGCAGGGGTCGCGGGTTCAAGTCCCGCCCGTGTAGTTGTTTTTAAATCTCATATATTATTATAAGTATATTATAATTATTATGTTGTTAGTTACATTTTTAGGGTTCCGTACCCAAAGGGTAAAACGAGACCCTATTACTAAGACTCCGCTGTCCGTTCGTCCGTCTGTCACCAGGCTGTAATGAACTCATGAGCCGTGATAGTTAGACAGTTGAAATTTTCACAGACGATGTATTTCTGTTGCCGCTTTAACAAAAATACTAAAAACAGAATAAAATAAATATTTAACGGGAGTTCCCATACAATAAACGTGTTTTTTTTTGCTAATTTGCTAATAAAGGGTGTCTAATGTTGTATAGATAATGGTACGGAACCCTTCGTGCGCAAGTCCGACTCGCACTTGGCCGGTTTTAATATTTTGACAACACTCTTATTTTATGGTTTCCTAGACAACGTATAAAAATGTCAAGCCCGAGTCGACCGGCGAAGGAGGTCGACACCATAAAACCTTAACTATATGACTTGGAAAGCCAAAATTAATTAGGTATGTACGAACATTGACCTATATGTCCCTAGACAAGCAGTTCCGAACAAAAATCATGCCCCACACGCGGGTACTTGTCTGTTGCTCACTGCATCAAACATCAAAGTGAATGTGAGGCTTGTGTTGTGCCCGCACAACACTAAACAAAAATTATAACTGAAAATCTATTCACGAGTCTTTTGGATGTGCCTTTTGCCAAATTAACGGTTATAAATAGATTACATAGCTTTGTATTGATCGTCAAATAACGAGGCTTAATAAGCGCGAATATCCAAATAACGAAACAGGTATAACCGTTTTTTGTTTAAGCTTAAAATTTTCGGTTTCGGCTAAAACTAGAGGAGGACATGTAAAAAAATATTCAATAAATAAAAGTTTACGAAGTTGAAAAACGAGATTGGCTATTTTCCAATAATTTTCTTCATTTAAATCCTTAAAATTTTTAATAAAATACATATTTATGTTATCTTATATTTTTGTTTAGTGTTGTGCGGGCACAATACAAGCCTCGCATTCACTTTGACGCTTGATGCAGTGAGCAACAGACAAGTACCCGCGTGTGGGGCATGATTTTTGTTCGGAACTGCTTGTCTAGAGACATATAGGTCAATGTTCGTACATACCTATTTAATTTTGGCTTTCCAAGTCATAGTTAAGGTTTTATGGTGTCGACCTCCTTCGCTGGTCGACTCGGGCTTGACATTTTTATTCGTTGTCTAGGAAACCATATTATAACAGTGTTGTCAAAATATTAAAACCGGCCAAGTGCGAGTCGGACTCGCGCACGAAGGGTTCCGTACCATTATCTATACAACATTAGACACACTATATTATTATAACCTTTATTAGCAAATTAGCAAAAAAATCACGTTAACGTACGTAACGTATGGGAACTCCCCTTAAATATTTATTTTATTCTGTTTTTAGTATTTTTTGTTATAGCGGCAACAGAAATACATCGTTTGTGAAAATTTCAACTGTCTATCACGGTTCATGAGTTCATTACAGCCTGGTGACAGACGAACGAACGGACAGCGGAGTCTTAGTAATAGGGTCCCGTTTTACCCTTGGGTACGGAACCCTAAAAATGTAACTAACAACATAATCATTATAATATACTTATATGAGATTTAAGAACAACTACACGGGCGGGACTTGAACCCGCGACCCCTGCCGTACCGTGGCGTCGCTTTAATCACTGACTCGGTAGCTCAGTAGTTAGAGCGACGCCACGATATGGTACCAAACATTTGTAGTTTTATTTCTCAGGAACTAATGAACAGATCGAGTGAGTGTTTCTTTTTACTGTAGGTACTTTTTAGGTAGATTTTTTTGGAATAATAATATTCAATCACCAATGGATAATTAGGGAGAAATTAGGATACACCCGCCATATTGACATCAGAATGGCGGGTGTATCTTAATTTGGTTATAACTTTTTTCTAAAGGAGGTACATTTTTCATGAGTATAGGTACTAAATAGTACATTTTAAGTACATTTATTTGGTAATAATTTTGATTAGATTCGTAATGATACACCCGCCATTTTGACTCTCATCTTCCAAACGTGTAGGTAATTCAGTTCGCTAGAACACACAGAAGGGCAAGTAGCATTAATACCTAACTTACTAGGTCGGATAAAAAGGGTTAATTCAAAGGCAATAACAGACAGGGGAAAACTTTATTGGCTTATATTTTAACAATAACAGACGTACTACAGTAGAGAAAGTTAACAACTGCAAGAAATGTGTAATGGAATGCATCAATTTAATATGAATATTATTGTTGCCTGCGTATTTTAAAAAGCTGAGACTAGATGCGTAGAAAGTCTATTGAAACTATAAGAGAGAAAGAGAAAATTTATATAAATTTACGATTACATTGTAAATAGGCTTTGAAACATACAGACTTGTCCTTATTAAAATATACACTTTACTTGTTATACAACAGCCATATCATCACCTCTGTGTTATTTTATTTAACATCACAATATAAAATATTTGGGGCTATAAACGGAGATAATATTCAAATATTAAGTCCTCCTAAGACCAAACCTCATCCATAATATTATCATATTGTACAGATATTGTAAAAGGGCTTTTACATTTTCTCACCTGTCTCGCTCGCACAAAACATATATTTTTTAAGAATGTTGAATGAAAAGATGCATTTTTGAAATGTATTCATATAATGTTTAGATAATAATATTAATTTAACAGGTAAATAATAAAAACATTTCTACTGTGTCATCTAATCAAGTTAGGAGCAGTCATATAGGATAGTATATCTTTTCATTTAACATTCTTAAAAAATATATGGTTTTGTGCGAGCGAGACAGGTGAGAAAATGTAATAGCCCTCTTAAGATTTTGCGAGAGCTAAGAGTTCAAAATCAAAACACTAAATCACATAAGTAAGCTAAAATCTGTAAGAACTAGTGATGTGCCGGATCACTAAAAATGTAGATCCGCAGATACGGATCCGGATACGGATCACGGGCGTCAAGATACGGATCATAACTTTTTTACTCAATCAGTGTCTGTGCGCGTGACATTGAAACGATAGTTGACGCCACTTGACGCTTTGCGTGACAGAATTGACAGACAGAACATGAATTTGATTGAAAGGAGATGTTTCATTCTGGAACTGGTCTAAGTACGCTACATAGAAAAACAGGAAAAAAATAAGAGATTTACATAAAAATATTATTAAATTCATTTGAAGAAGATGACGTGACGTTTGAGTCGTTGTGTGCACGCGTGGTGGATTGGATGTTGGTAGAACCTTCATTGGTAATAATTGTAACGTTTTACATAATACCTCAATATTTATGTATCTATAGTTTTCATTTCGCAAGTCTCTTATTTATTATAGTAGGTATTAGCTTTTGTATGTGGTTTCGTTCCTATGCATTTTCCGATATAAAAGTAGCCTATGAGTTGTATTACAAAATCTAACTAAAGACTTTACTTGAGACCAGTTTCAAGCCATTTGATTGGTTAAAATTAGTCTCAAGTAATACGAGTAAGTTAAATACGAGGTCACATAATACATTTTAGGTAAGCGAAATTTCGTCTACAGACTCCTAGGTAGGTATTAGATAATAAAAAAAAAAAAATACATATAAAAAAATTATTTACTTTGTTGTGGCTTTTTGAAGACGGTTATTTTTTTGTAAAAATGTTTTTATATTTTTCTTTTAGTATTTTATACCGAGTTACTAGACTACTTTCACGAATTCATTCATCAGTACATCTACATAGTGTGTACATTTATGCATATACTTATAACTTCGTACATAGGAATGATTACAGTCTATTATATACTAAGACCTTCCTGAAAGTATGTAGATCACGTTAATGAAAACCCCACACAAATTGGATCAGTAGTTCTTGAGAAAATCGCGCACATACAAACATACATACGGGTTGAATACAGAACCTCCTTTTTTGAAGTCGGTTAAAAATGCATTAAATGTAATGCACGGACATACACTAGTCTTACATAACACTAGTGAATATACAGGGTAAAATTAAAACCAGTGCAGATATTTTAGGACCAACACTGAAATATGAAAAAAAAAATCTGCTGTTCCCTATAAAAATGCACTACAACACGATCAAAATGTATGGAACAGCAGATTTTTTTTTTTTCATATTTCAGTGTTGGACCCATAATAAAAGTTGATCATATTCATGAGTACTTTCACCTCCTAAAATATTCGCAATGGTTTTAATTTTAACCTGTATGTAATGCACGGACGTATCAAGCAAGGTTTTCAGTGCATTACATGTAATGCATGGACAGTTAAAGTAAAGACTGTAAGAGCGTGGCCGATCAAAGAGGGAAACTACTGGACAACCCTGACACCATACGAGACGCACTCGTAAACCTACGGGACCTCCTGGACTTCTGGCAGGAGCTGAGCTGGTACGCGTGACCACGATCTCGTTCCTGCGGTCACACACGCACAATGGCCCAATCAAGAGGCTAAGTGCGGAAAACAGGTGGTATAACTAACTAACTAACTAACTATGGACAGTTAAAGTGTTAAATAAAATAAACATTAGGAACCGGTTACTATCATGTATAGCTATAATACTTATTGCGCACGTAGACCACTCCCAGGTTCCATACATTTCTGAAACATCTCCTTTAATAGTATTTTATTGCTACCTAATCACTTATTTGTCAAAAATGTAATGGATACGGATACAATCTTTTTTCTCCCGCGGATACGGATACGGATATCCGGAACATCACTAGTAAGAACTTAAGATTTTGGGGGGCCCCAGCCCCCTAGCCCCGCATGGATCCACTACTGCATCTATTGTAATAATTTACCATACACTTTTGTATGTTATTTATCTAGTTTTCAAACAATATTATTATACAAAAATACAATACAATTATAAATATACAGGGCATTCCACGGCTGTGTCACACAGGGAAAGAATGTCTTAATGTCTCTTTTTTAAAAAAGTATGTCGATTGATGACGATATTTCTATAAGTACGAAAATCGACAAGAAAAGTCATTACAATTAATCATTTACTCTTTTGATCGGCATGGTAAATAATAACAATACAGTGTTATTATTTCACATTTGGTCAGTTCGATTCCCAGATGAAGGAAGCAACTTTTAAAATATCATTGAATGCATACTTACTTTTAAAAATAAAATAAAGTCTCCATGAAGCTTTTCCTATCTCATATATTTTAAGTACTTTCTCTCCATATGGCATAGCCGTGGGACACGGCACATTGGACACATTTTAATTAATTTTATGTCATTTTGTAGTATAATCCGCGCGCGATCAGAATGTGATGTTACCTTTTAGAACTGAAACACGCGCGGTCCGCCCGGTAGCGGTAGCGTCAGCAAATTCGCATCAACGCTCGCGATATTTATTACTTTAATTATTATAATTACGATTATTTTAATGATTTGATTAATAATGAGTGGAATGGAAAGAGAGGTAAACTTTTGAAAAGTCAATCACGCGAAATACTTCTGGCTGTTGATAAATTTTTCGAACAAGAATTCACTTCGAGTAGGTATCTTAACGCATTAAATATGATGACACATTTATATAGGTACCTCATTCATACAAACAAACAAATATACATACCACTATATGGGTAAAACCGTGAAAAATTGTACATTTGTAATTTTTTGCTTGTCCCCATTTTATTTACCGGATAACATCAACATTATTGGATAAATGAGATTTGTTGTATATTGTACTGAATAGTATGCTTGTTGTTTTAGATAATTCCACCAAATATAAGCTGTATCTCTTACAAAATTGCTTTATTTTTATTTTTTTTCACTGGTACTATTTTCGCTTCTATACAAAAATTATTTGTCCAATTACCACTTTTGTAACAAAAACTGACAACGCTTCCGAAGTAGCATGGCTATCCCGTATTATTAAGTTAAGTTGAAGTTTTGTGATACTTATCCAATTTTTTTATGGAGAGCTTTCACTAAACAACGTAAGAATTATTTTTTTATTAATTTTTACAAACATGTCCAAAATTTTAGTATGTGTGTTACGTCATGAAAGTAACATCGATTACTGCCACACTTGAAAAGTAATCCGGCCACTTCTGGTATTTTCTTGAGTGGTAACACCATTGAACCTGATGGCAGCATTTAAAAAATAAAAGCTGTCAATATTTTTCGAGAAAAATGGTATTTTGTGTCGACAACGGATTTGTGGCTAAAAAAAGGTGTGTTTAAAGTGTTTGATTACAAGGTAAGTATGTACATTCTGCCTCACTAATATACGTGTTTACTGAGGTTAACTATTACACAAAATAATAAAACTACTACGCAAACCATGGCTTTCCGCGTTAGGTTAGAATTTGAATTTTAGGTAATGTACCACGCGTTTTTTCGTCATGAATGTAACAGTGTGTTACAAAATGTGTTACGTTACAGTCATGACCGATTGTTAAGCTGAGAATACACTAGTGCATATTTTTATTCGACTGCTCCAAAACGAGGGTAATGTTTTTCGAGTAGGTATATTTGTATGTATTTATGTATGCATGCATGTCTATGCTATAATATTAAACGAACAATATTTGTATACAGGGTGGCAGGGGAACGCTTCCGAAGCCAGAACGTAGATTATATACAACCTAAATGCAAACGGATACCAATAACCTTTCGCTTTAAATTGATTATTTTCAAGACTTCTGATTTCGTAAACACGCAATGGAAACCGTACAAAGCGTGAGGTCACTGACACGCTAGCAACAAAGCGCGCGCGGAGCTGGGGTCGTCGGCCGCGCGGCTGTCGGCGAGCGCGTGTACTTTGAACTCGAGGTTATGCGCGAGCGTCAGCTGATATTATTTACGAGTACATGGCGTGTTAATGTTGCAAAGAAAAAAAAATGTATTTAATCGCAATTATTGGTTTTAGTTACCTGTTCTCACAGCATAGTGTACGAAAAATGCAAAAAAAAATTGGTAAAATTGTAATTTTTTTTCCCGATTTTTTTATGGTATCGTATCGAGAATCACTAGCTCTATCACCTGTCTTCGTTTTCGGAAGCGTTTCCCTTACACCCGGTATAATATACACGCTGAAATTTTAGTGGTTGTTTTTCCGTAGCAGAACGATTTGCCATCAGTAGTATTATCGAAACAGAGTTAAATTTAAAAAATGTCAAGTCAAAACAAGGGAATCGGCACCAATGACACTTAATTTAATTTTTGTTTCTAATTTCTGTTCCATTACAAAAACTGTTGTTTTTTATTTAACTTTACAATACAATTTTGACAAATAAACGTTGACTTTTATTTCTATACTGTAATGATGTGAGCTAAGCTTTATAATGGTCATGTATGTAACATTCGAGTCATGCACGTTACGTGTGTTATGATGTCATGAATGTTACTGTACAATTTTTCGCGGTCATACCCATATAGACATAATCTGCTCAAATTATTTTACCCCCGTTTTGGATTTGCCAGAGTCAGATAAAATTAACTGTTCAGAAGTTTCAGAACTTCCTTGCTAATGCTACTTTGCTCGAGAACTGTCCTTTTCGATTTACTTTGACAAGGTTCCATCCCATTCTGATAGCGCGCGATTATACACAGTTAGTTGCTTAAAATTGTTTGCGTTACATCGGTATGACATCATATACCCACATTTTCTGCCAAAGATTGTGGTAGATTTTTTGAGACAATCATTATGATGGTAAGCAGATTGGAAAATATCCTAACAATCATACTGTATGTGAGCATAGTCATTTACTTTTCTTAAATTATCTAGTCAGTGCCTAAAAGGGGTCATTTGATTATCTTCGTTACGAACGCTTATGCGACAGATTGATCGTACAAAATGCACTGTCGAATTATAACCATTCAGAATATTCGTTCACACACTTAAATACATATACATATAATGTATTTGTAATTGTAAATGTTGGAAAAAATATTAAAGTAAATGGTTACAGCAGTTTGAAACTATTCGAGTAAAAACTTTACCTTCACATACAAGTTATCACTTTTAAATAAAAAATAAAACCTACGAACAATTATTATGCTTAGCTATTAATTGAAACAAACAATCCTTACGTTATCAATATTTAATAACTAAATTCTAGGAAAACTGAAACTATGTCATGTGTGTATAAAGGATTAGTAAAAAAACCATGGATTTTTAATCAAAACGCTGCAATAACTTGCATGCTATGTTTAATGAAAACATTAATATCAAACTTTATTCAAAGGTTCTTTTTTCTTTACTGCATCTTCATTAATTATACTTCTATTTAAAATAGATACATAGTTTTTATTATGCTTATATCATTTACAGACTAGTGGAAAGGTATAGTGAAGCCACTAGACGTTCTAAAAGAAAATAATAAACATAAGTATAAAACAATGGTATGTTGAACTTATTATATACATATTTTTCACTGGTTTTATTTTAATATACCTTTCTTTATACAAAAATATTCTTTCCTTTCAATTAAACTTCCAATAAATCAGCATACATTTGATTATAATTTTAGATGTTTAGGTAGTATCACTTAAAAATGATAATATTGAATTATTTTAGTCTAACAAACAATATTTCTTATTTCATTTTTTACTTACGCCATTAACGGTGATGCCATTTTCAATTACTGTCTTATCATCAGCTATACTTAAAGAAGAAACAGATATATCTTCTTCATCTGAAAACGAAACAGTATTATGTTTATTTACAGTTAGTTGTTTTCTTATATGAAAAGGAAAGGGTTTAATGGGTTTTTCATAGTTTTTCATTTACTAACCTGAACTGACATCTGACTGATTCCGTGGACTCAACCGACAGCCCTTCGACAAGTAGTTTTTGAGTTTTCCAAGGGATGCCAATATTAGTCTAAAATAAAATAAAAAATGGTGTGATTTGAAGCAAGATATTATCGTGATTTTAAACATTCAATTCAATCAGGGGTTATACACGACTGCAAATCAAAGTAATAAATGGACTACTACGATTTCTTTTGACTTGCCCTTTATTACATGGGACTTAGCAACTGGCGAAATGTGGATTATCTGTCTAGGTATATAGCTGCTTTCAGACTACGCTATACTATATAGCAATGGTATTATAGCTACACAGTGCAGTGCACAACAATATCGCGCACCATACATTGTTATGGACACGTTCACACTGTACTGTACTATATATTATTGGCTTATATCTCTGCATCAGTGGCGTGCATTGCATAATATAGGCAAGTAGGCAGTGCCTACCTCATAAAATTCAATAAAACTATTTTATCTATTAGGTACCACATAAATAAAAAATTTCAATCATCACTGATATTGATATTGATGTATGATCATGAATTCATGATACATTTATGTAGTAATAGTTAAAATAGTTTAATTAAATCTTACGAGGTAGGCACTGCCTACTTGCCTATATGCAGTGCACGCCACTGCTCTTCATGCCGCTTCAGAGAACACAAGCGTGATATTGTTATGAACTTACCCTAAGAAAGGTGGGCTAGGCGACAGTGGCCGTGATAAATATTCCGGGTGGAATTGAACTGTGACGTAGTAAGGGTGACTGTCTACCACGGCGACTTCCATTCTTGTCTTAGACTCGTCTTTGCCTACGAAGCGGAGACCAGCCGCTTCCAGACGATCTATGTATTCCGGGTTCACTTCATATCGGTGCCTATGACGCTCTTCTATTTCATCTTTCTTGTATAATTGAGCTGTAAAATTGTTTGTTTGTTTTAGCATAGCAATATAATAGAATTGTTTTTGGGGCTGTCAGGATGCAGAAGTCATGGAAATCCTACTAATATTATAAACGTGAAAGTTTGTGAGGATGTAAAGATGTATGGATAGGTGTATGGATGGATGTATGGATGTTTGTTACTCTTTCACGCAAAAACTACTGAACGGATTTTGATGAAACTTTACAGTAATATAGCTTATACATCAGAATAACACATAGGCTACTTTTTATCCCAAAAACGCGGGCGAAGCCGCGGGCGGAAGCTAGTAACAACATAATTTAGTTTCTTGGGATATGATATAAGTGCTATTAAAATGTTGAATCCCATAATACAGGGTTTCTCAAATTTAAACTTATGGCTCCACGTACCCCTGTTAGTTTGCAGACAACTGCGACCGCGCGCGCACGCGCCATCGTGCGTTTCGCAGGCCGCTAGCCGCTATAACGTAAATCTTGTCGAACTCGACTTTGACAAACCATGCTATAAATACCTTGCTAATTTCGTCGGCCTTTATGATGTGATTCAATAAAGTTAAAGTTATAATTATGTTAACAATGACATCAGTGATGATAATATACTTACTTATTACGCTGGATTCCAAATACGTCTTCCTCTTTCCTAGCCGCATGGTTCCACCTAGGTTCCCAGGATGGTGTTCAGGCATGTCAATCACAAGTTTATCTTCACAGTTGGGATCAACTTCTGTAGTGTTAGCACCTTTTAGTCCTAGAACATTTCTAGCAAATTCTATGACGGAGGCTTGTAGACCGAGACAGATTCCGAGCATCGGTTTTTGTGTTTCGCGGCACCACTGACATGCTTCGATTTTCCCTTCCATTCCTCTTTGACCGAAACCACCAGGGACTATGACACCGCTGGAATTAGAAAGAAAATACAGTTAACTCGCTGCTGGACGGCTATAACCATTCAGTGGTGCTGATTCTGTTTTACATCGCACTAAACTAATTTTAATCACACTATATCTCTTTCTTACAAATATCATTGAAAAAGGACAGAACAAATAAAAAACTGTCAAATTAGTCTATGCCCTTGTCATTTACGGGAAAATAGTCATGACCTTTTGCAAAACCGACTAAATTCACATTGAAATGAAGCAAGTGGACTAATTTGACAGGATTAAATATCTTCTATCCCTTTCTTATGTTTTTCGTTAGAAAGAGACAAAATGAGACTAAATTAGTTTAGTTTGTAAACAACAGAATCGGCACCAGTGTCTTATTAAGTAATAAGGAGAAAATCATGGCCTTAACTATCAAGGAACTTCCAGGAGTGGCGATAGGTACTTCAGCACTCCCTGGATAGCCAGTCTTGCTACTCCTTGCTGACTGGCTAAGTGGCTAATATTTTTAAAGCTTGAACTTTCTTTCTTTTCTACTCTTTTTACTTGTGTAGTGCTGACACGAAACAAAAAGAACTATGAGAACATTTTAAATTAGGATTAGACCTTGATTCAATACCTGCGTGTCTATGGCGACCTTGACGGAACCCAGAACTAATTATAACGAGTACAAAATTATGTAAAATAGCTGTTGTTAATTGTTGCTATTCTTGAAAAAGCAACTAATAAGAAAATACTTACTCGCTTTTGCAAAGATTTTGCCATGCTTTATGGTAATTGACTGGATCATCGATTTTCATCTGACGCTCCAAGTTCACGGCTTCAATGTATGTCAGGTTGAGTTTGCTGCCCGAAGCAATGCACGCATGCTGCAAAGCTTTTGTGACACTGGCATAACTGTCCTCCAATTTTGTGTATTTTCCAACAAGAGCGATATTTACTTCTTTACGAAGATTGTCAACCCGTTTGGCAAGATTGTGCCACTTTCGCATAAACCTGTAATTTAATACATACGTATTTGAATCTATATTACTGGTTTTAGTGTTTCTATTAAATATAATCATCTAACATCTAATACATGGACAAGTTGCGAATTTTTGAATGTTTGGCACCATTGGACATAATTATCACACACCTGATAAATACAAAATTATAAACACACTTCCTAAAGTTCTGTACAGGTACTTCCTGCTTAATAGGAATTTAAGATAAGGCGCAATAATCAACTCAATTAAATACCTTCTAGGAAAATTAGTAAACCAGGTCAAAACCAATATTAAAATTATTATAATAAATAGATAACAAAACCGCGTAATAATTTATTATAGACGACTAGACATATTTAATATTATATCACAAAAAATAAAAGGAGAATTTAATTTTGATATAGGTTGCTCTAGAAGTCTATACAGAGAATCGCATCCTTATCTTAGAGGCCAATCAATAGTGCATTAAAAAATTCATTATGGAATTTTAAAACACAGGAAATACATACGTATACTTACTTTCCTGGACGTGGCATGGACATATTCAGCTGCAGCCTCTCATTTAGGTATTGTACCACTCCTTGTTCTTCCATCAGCAGAGGTACATGATATACAGAGGTCAAATCGTGAATGCATATTACCTGTAAATAAATCAAATGCAAAATTTCGATCTAAACTGGAAAGTGATAAGCCAATGGTTACTGGTACTCGCCGGCCGCTGCCGTGGCACCGCTCGCTCGGCTCGTGCACTGTGTGGTCGCCGTTCTAACCTAACGCAATAGCTTTTGGCAAAATTATCGGCAATTTTAAACAAAACCACTGTGCAACACAGAACTGCCGGGGCTCTGTACCACGTAATGGTTACAGGAAAATTTAATTATAAAGCATTGCGTAGTGCAGATCATCCCGGTTCAGGGTACCACAATGCACTGAATATGCGCGCTTCGGGCTCGGCGCACTCTGAGCAGTTAGCCGCGCTACCAACCTGTCGACTACCTAATCTTGTTAGGTACTATGGCATGAGCTAATATTCTCGTATAATAGTTCATGCCGATGCGAGAGAAGAACCCACTCTCCAATACATTAGCGCAGTATCAAGTACCTAATTAATAGGAACACTAACTTACATAGAAATCTTTAGACATCAAAACTTTCAATTTCATATAGCCTCATTTGAAAACTGGTTTTATTGATTTCAACAGGCTATTCACTGTTACCAGGTTCAATTGTAATCTACTGTCGGTGGATAACGATATAGAAATAGGTACTACTGCACTAGAAATTATATGCCGTAAATCCTAATCCTACTAATCCTACTTCCTACTAATATTATAATCGTGAAAGTTTGCGAGATGTAAAGATGTATGGATGTTTGTTACTCTTTCACGCAAAAACTACTGCACGGATTTTGATGAAACTTTACAGTAAGCTTATACATCAGAATAACACATAGGCTACTTTTTATCCCAAAAACGCGGGCGAAGCCGCGGGCGGAAGTTAGTATAATATTATAAATGCGAAAGTTTGTGAGGATGTATGTAAGGATGTTTGTTACTCTTTCACGCCAAAACTACTGAACAGATTTTGATGAAACTTTACAGTAATATAGCTTATACATCAGAATAACACATAGGCTTCTTTTTATCCCGAAAAACGCGGGCCAAGCCGCGGGCGGAAGCTTTTCATAAAAGCGAATTCATAAAATACATTAGTAAGCTTAACTTAACTGAAGGTTTGGCGTTACATACCTACAAAAAGTACCTACTAACTTTTTTTTTGGGCTAACAAGAATATATTATTTGACTTTAACCATGTGTATTTTTCGAAGTACAAAACTCCGAAACTAATGTCCAACGCCAATTTTAGGTCGATCCATTAAAATGTCGAAGTACCTACCTATTATTAGGTTAGAATGTCGTAAATTAAATTGCAAATGGTCTACAGCTCAATAAAACAATACATCAAAACGTCGAAGTAATACTAGATTAGTTAAGTGGTCGAAGAATGTCAACGTTCGACACTGTTTAATTGAACTGAGAGGCTTATCTCGTAGATCAGGGGTGGCCAACTAGATTCGACCCAAGATCTAGTGTTTACTGACTAGACTCTGTGCGATCTACCAATTACAGTACCTCTTCATTCAATTCAATCGTAAGGTAGGTATTTTAACTTATATACAGGTTGTCCCACGGCTATGCCACATGGAGGGAAAGTACTTAAAATATTGTAGATAGGGAGTTTTGCTTCATGGAGACTTCACTTTATTTTTAAAATTAAGTAATACTCCATACCATTTTTTTTAAAAGTTGCTTGCTTCGAACATAGTATCTTAAATTAAAATAACATGGTGAAATTTACATTTAAGTTTAGGAAAAGAATTGATTAGAATAACTTTTCGTGTCGATTTTCATAGATAGGTTGCTTTGATTATTTAGTAATAAGTACTATTTTTATTTTTTACATTGCTTTCCATAAAAGTGTATCATAAATACAATAAAATACCATTTGAATGCATCTTTGCTGTGAGCTAGACAATAGCCGAATTTGAAAAAAGTTAAAATGTTACGGTGTTCCTTTATTTAGGATACGATACCATGTTACTTAGAAGGAATTAATGCTTATAATTAACCCTTTCAATCGGCATCATAAAAATACAGGATGTTCATTTTTTTACATTTGGTCGGTTCGATTCCCAGAGGAAGCAAGCAACTTTTTAAAAATCTTTGAATGCAGTATTACTTAGTTTCAAAAATAAAGTGAAGTCTCCATGAAGCAAAACTTTTTAGCTCAAATATTTAAAGTACTTTCCCTCCATGTGGCATAGCCGTGGGACATCCTGTATAATATATTGTTATGTATGTTTCTTTGCGTTGCCACGATTAACCGGTTGGCTATCCCTGTCTTAGATCAATTAAATGTGTGAAAAACTTTTTTAACAAAAAATAACCGACTTCAAAAATCCACTACAAAGAAAATAATAATTTTGGTTTCGGAAGTCGGTGGCTTTGGTTTTTGTTTGCTTTTTTTTGCCACCGACTTCCGAAACCAAAATTATTATTTTCTTTGTAGTGGATTTTTGAAGTCGGTTATTTTTTGTTAAAAAAGTTTTTTATTTTTCCCTTTTTAGTTCTTTATCCCGTGTTAGATTACTTTCACGAATTCGTTCAACAGTAAATCTTCTACGGAGTGTGTACATTTATGCCTATAACTTTGTACATAGGAATGATTACATAATGTATTATATACTAAAACCTTCCTGAAAGTATGTAGATTACGTTAGTGAAAACCCCATCCAAATCGAATCAGTAGTTTTTGAGAAAATCGCGCACATACAAACATACATACATACATACAAACATACAAACATACATACATACATACATACATACGGGACGAATACAGAACCTCCTTTTTTGAAGTCGGTTAAAAATAGGTACATTACATACAATCTCTGATTATATTAGTTTGTACCTGGTGGTTGTAATTACATTTATTATACTGCCAACAATGCTCTAGCTTGCAGCTTATCTCTTATGAAAGCCTCATGAAGTGAAACAGGGCATGTTATTTAAAACATTATATTGCAAATAATCAAATCCCACTTTTTTACAAATAAATAAAATTGAAGTGTCTATTTGTAATGACAAAATAACAGCATTTTACTAAATGTATATGAAATTAATACCTATACGGTACTTACCTAATAAGCACCAAAAAATCAATGTTTAATGTTTGTCTGTCTGTGTCTGTTTGTTCCGGCTAATCTCCGAAGCGACTGGACCGATTTTAACAGGACTTTCACTGGCCGATAGCTGATGTAATAAGGAGTAACATCTAGGCTACTTTTATTTTAGAAAAAGAATTCGGGCTCCGCGCAAAACAATTTAAACTCGTAAAATCCAATATACGACGAAGTATAATTTTTATAAAATGCAACAGCTGAAATGCTGGAAAGTGCACTGTGGACAATTTATTGATTGTCATTGTAGTTATTAATTTAGAGCACATGTTTGAGGAGTCCCGTTTATAATGTAGTTCATGGACTTGTTTAAAAGCATCATCATGAACGACGGGCTTGCTATATAATGAAAATAACCTTTATAATCGGCGCATACGCATAAATATGATGTATTGTAAAAAAATATGGATGGGTTATACTGAAGTACCTACCAATAAATAAGCATAAAGCGCTATTCGTGGCAACTCAGCTTTTCATAAAAGTACCAGATATAAATAAATCAAATATTAACCAAGTTTTTATCTTTTCTGAAACAAAGTGGATATTGTTATCGGTGCGTCACTTTATCCCTGCTTCCGTGTGTCGGAATAGGGTCACAAAGCACTGACCTGTTCTTACAATAGGTATTTCCAGTTACTAAGCTGTAACACTTATTTTTTTTATAAACAATGTTAGGTAGATTTGTGTAATGAATAGAACTAATGTAACAATGGAGATTGTTCAAATTAATCATCTTTTTAAAACTGTGACTTAAGTATACAGATTACGCAATGTCTTTTTTTTCATTAACTATGATAAAACCAAGCCATGAAGCCTAAACGGCTTCACGGCTTTTAAAGAGACATATCATCCAATTTATTTTTATCTTGTAGTGTCACAGCCTACATTTTATAGTAACAGTATGTTGCTTGCAAAATTAAAATAATAATCAAAAAAACCGAGGGCTCCGTATCATTTGTGGACGTCTAAAGTGAAAAAAACCGGACCACATAACTAAGTTTGCTTGTGAAGGAATTTTGATGATTTTGAAAAAACTGGACTAGTTAGGAACATCGTTTCATTTTTGTGCAATATTTGGGTCAATTCCTATCAACTCTAATTATTTCAGATTTTTCGCTCCGTAAACTTCGGAGATAAGGGGGGGGAATGGTATTTTTTCAGACATTTTTACATATTATTTATATATATTTTTACATATATATTATTTTAAGAATTAATTATATTTTTACTTTTAACTAAACAGCTTGTCCACGTTTTAGCCGAGAATGGACGATTCCCTTTCAAGTCGATAGCATTAGTAGTTGCTGAAATAAGCAGCTGTGACAGACAGACAGACAGGCAGACAGACAGACAGTCGAAGTCGCACCATAAGGGTTCCTTTTATACCATTTTGGTACGGAACCCTAAAAACTTAGAAAAAATATTTGTGTGTAAAGAGAACAGAAAATATGTACCCAAATAAAACGTAATAATCAAATCTAGGGCTACAAATATTTCTGGTCAGTTTGTGAAAAGCAGAGCATTATATTTTTTTTGCTTTAATATTCCTATTTCTAAAGGCTGACATAGCTGTCATAGTGATTCCCGTTGAAAAAGTAAACCTGTATACATAGTTAAGTACATCTTACTAGTTTGTTTTGCACGCAGTCACGGTTTTTATTTTATTTTTTAGCTTTTTTTGAAAAAAATTATAAAACCTTAAAATATTTTAACTCGCGCTCTCAGTGTGTTTAAATAACCAATTAACATAAAAGGAATATAAACATATGTTTTTTTTTGTAATAATCGTAATCGACGATTATTACGGGCAATAATCGTAATCGCTAAGTGATAATCGTTTCATCACTAATGATAAGGTAAGATGAGACATACATTCTATCTTTTAATTAAATATTAATAAACTCAAAAAATAATGTGTGTTTAATCTACAATTAAATAAATATTATTGATGATATAAAAAAAACATTACCTGTTCAGGGCCAACATGGCAGAAGTTGGAAATCTTCTCTTTGACAGGCTGATTTATTGGTTTCTCTGACCGGCACAGTATCAAGTCTGGTGACAAGCCCAAACCACGTAATTCTCTGACAGATGATTGTGTAGGTTTTGTCTTTGGCTCTCCTGTAGATTTTGGCTAAAATTTAAAAGAAAATATTTTGTTATTATAAAAAGTCATTCATAAGCTGATATCGGCATTTTATTAATGTCAAACTGTGGTGTTCACCGAATAAGATGTTGCAGGTTCTTACTGTTTTAAGCATAACAACAAACTTGTTGCTGTATAATGAAAGCTAAAGTACTGTTGATAATTTATAACAATATGTCTCCTCATTTTAATAGTAAAAGAGATATTTCCTTGAATGTCTAAGGCCCCTAACAGACAATATTCTTTTGCACAAATGAGCTTGCAGCACCTGAACAATAATATGTGAAGTTAATTGTACAGATTGTTTGAGTGTTGCAGTCAGTAGTGCGAAAAAAATGTTGTCTGTTAGAGGCCTAATTACTGAATACATACATTGTTTTGTTATTTTGAGAGCAGGAACAGGCAAATTTGGTTTACGGGTGACATAATACAAATTTTTTTTTACAAAAATATAGGTAATAATATAGTAAAGTTCAGCTTACCATCGGTATTAAGGACACATGTGCACAAATGAAGTTTTCCCTCTTTACTCTAAACTGAAACTGTCTAAATGCTTCCACAAATGACATTCCTTCAATATCACCTATTGTCCCACCAAGTTCCACTATGCACACTCTTGGAGGAGCATTGTCTGGTGTTACAGGTATATGGGCCACTCTTTGAACCCATTCTTGTATAGCGTCCGTTATGTGTGGAATGACTAGAAGTTAAAATACAAAATATATTATTATTACTTTCACTTGTTATGAATAAAAATACAATTGCAATCTAATGTGACTACAATGAAGCAATGTAACTTAATGTTCAACAAAAAATTCAACAGATCAAATTAATAGTTGGCTCAATATTATTAAATTATTTTTCAACACACTTGCTCATAAAAGGGCTCTTATTTCACCGCAATTAGGCACGTAATGCCACCTGTAATCAAACTGTGACTTTTTACTCACCATTACTCACTAGTGAGTTATACGCCTCCCCCACTCCGAGAGCGTGTGCTCCTCCGGCACGCGCCAGTATTATTTTAATCGCAAGTGTGTTGAAAAACGTCGTATGATACACATGTGTATTGGTGATTACCGTCTTCGGCCTTCTCAATCGCGCCTCAGCAGTAATCACCAACTTTACACACTTGTACCATAATGTACTATTTCCTACATAGTAACAGCCCTTACATTAATTATACAATTATTATTAAACAACAGAGAGCAGGCCTATGCAGCCGGCCTAGCATGACCACGATAGAAACGGGTTTTGTCTACATAGAAATAGACAAAGTGACAGATTTCATTCATAAAACGTAGAAATGTTTCTACAATCTGTCACTTTGTCTATTTCTATGTAGACAAAACCCGTTTCTATCGTGGTCATGCTAGGCCGGCAGGAGTAGACCTTTATGCATGGGCCTGCTCATAAAATCTTGCTTTATTAAATTTGATGCTAACCAATGAAACATTTTGCTAGCATATAAGTAAATGTTAGGAATTTTTATTATTTACCCTGAACAGTTTTGCCCAAATAGTCTCCTCGTCTCTCTCGCTCAATAACCTGCTGATATATCTTGCCAGTTGTTATATTGTTGTCTCTATGCAGTGTGATATCCAAGAAGCGCTCATAGTTGCCAAGATCAAGGTCAACTTCGCCACCGTCATCGAGCACGTAAACTTCACCTACAAAATAAAAATAGACGCATGCAAATGCAATAAATAAACGCAACACGCGGGCAAAAGACAAAAAGCTATGGTTAATATACCTAAGAATTTGTTCCACCTACCATGCTCGTAAGGAGAGAAAGTTCCTGCGTCGATATTTATGTACGGATCAATTTTTATGGAAGTTACATCGATGCCACAGCTTTTTAAAATTGTACCAAATGAACTTGCGATCACACCTTTTCCAACACCACTTATAACTCCACCGGTAACTAAAATATATTTCATATCCGGCATAGTGATTTTTTTTAGGTATTGAACTCTTATTTAATTAGACCTCGTACATTCAGTATTTTTTGATATATCTATAGACGATACAGCAATTTTTTTGAAACGTCAATCACACGTGCTCCTTCCGCAAATGCTGTGCGCCATTTGCAATTTTTGGCAACATCCCACAGACTACTTAGAGATATGCAACATCCAGAGAATGCCAGAGATGTGACACCTTGGAGGAAGAATAGTATTCTATGTCTATTCTATTCTATTTTTCTTAATGGCAAGCAATGCCGATGTCGACAATTCTGCCAATGTCAGATGTGAAATGGAAATTCGTGTGTGAAAAGATCAAAAAGTTTAAGATTAAATGTAAAATAAGAAGAGATGATAAAAGAGAGAATTGTAAACGGCGTGAGTATTCTATGTCTATGTGTGACACCACTGCTACCATGCGGATAAAATGGGTTATGTATGGCCATATGGGATATCTGTTAGTAGGCACCTCTCGTGAAGGTTTTCACGATCCCACTAACTCAGACTAGTGTCAGAATAGTATTGAGCTGATAAATAAAAAGATCACATTGATGTGATGCCTTGACAAGATTTATTTTCCAAGTAGACAGTTACCAAGTAAACAATGAGCATTCCAAAAACAAAAATACAAAAGTAGAAAAATAAAACTTGTTGAATAAAAAGATCTTATACCTATAAATAAAATCTCTTTTATTCTAACACTCCTCCTCAAGTTCATTTCTCTACTTTCATCCACCACGCTCACACTCACATCACACCCATATTTCGTGCACACCATTCATACTTCCCTTTCAACAAAGGCTTCGTCAGAGCATCTGCAACCATACGAGTTGTCTCTACATACTCAAGTATAATATGCCCATGCTCGACCGCTTCCCTTATAAAATGGTGCCGCACGTCAATGTGCTTCGTGCGTTGATGGTGCACAGGGTTCCGCGCAATAGCCATAGCAGATTGGCTATCACTAAAGATCTTCATAGGTGCCTCAGCTTGACCAGTGATCTCTGAATACAACCTCTTCAGGAAGATTGCTTCTCTAGCCGCCTCAGACATTGCTACGTACTCCGCCTCCGCTGTAGATAGAGCAACCGTCCTCTGCTTCCTACTCTCCCATGAGATTGCAGCGCCCATATGCAGAAACACCATACCCGAGTATGACCTCCTGTCATAACATGAGGCATGACTCGCATCTGCGTAACCCTGCACTTTGCTCATTCCAGCTGTACTCTTGTACTGTAGTCCAAAGCTCTTAGTACCCTTCAAGTACCTCAGTACTCGTTTAGTCGCTGTCCAATGCTCTTCAGCATAACAGGTATTAAATTGACTAAGATAGTTAACTGCATGTGCAATATCCGGCCTCGTGCAAACAGATAGGTACATGAGTGAGCCTATTATGTTTTGGTATGGAATCGCCGGATCAGGTTTATGTTCCGCCCCAGGCTTCTCTAGCTTTTGACCTGCGACTGATGGTGTCGATGCAACCCTGCAGTCTGCCATCCCGAAAACCTTCAATATTTTGTTGATATACTTCTGTTGGTCAACTTTGATTCCAGTACCATCCTGTGTAATGTGCATTCCCAGAATATCCTCTGCCTTGCCGAGATCTTTCATCTCGAATTTTGTCATGAGTTCCTTTTTGACTTTACGCAGTTCGTCCGCGTCATTCCAAAATAAGAGCATGTCATCAACGTAGACCGCTAAAATTATGATCTTATTACCCTGGGATCTCATGTATATGCACGGCTCGTTTTTACTTCGTCTAAACTTCAACTGTAACAACTCATTGTTCAGTTTGTGATTCTATGCTCGTGGGGCTTGTTTTAATCCGTAAAGTGACCGCTTAAGTAGACATACGTAGTCTTCTTTCCCCTTTTCATGGAAACCTTCGGGTTGTTTCATATAGACCTCTTCAGCCAAATCTCCATTTAGAAACGCAGTCTTTACGTCCATCTGGTCAACATTTAACCCTCTCTGTGCTGCTATTGCGAGGAGAACTCTTAAAGAACTGTGCCTTACAACTGGGGAAAACGTCTCGTCATAGTCGATGCCCCATCTCTGGCTAAACCCTCTGGCAACAAGTCGAGCTTTGTACCTGCGTCTATTTCCCGCCTCTTCTTTGATTTTAAATATCCATTTAGAATCAACAACATTGCTCGCTTGTTCTGGTTTTACCAAGATCCAGGTGTTGTTCTTCTTCAACGCATCAATCTCCTCCTGAATTGCTGCTCTCCATTTGCTACTGTCAGGTCTTGATAGTGCATCTCGAACTGTAGTAGGGTCTTCTGATTCTGCAGCTTGATAGAGCACATAATCAGGAAACTCCCTCGTTTTTCTCACTCTGGGTGGATACCTCCGCTCCACCTCTTGAGGTTGGTTGTCTGCAGTTGTGTCAGACTCGCAATCAAGAAACTCTTCTTGAGAATGATCATCCGCCGTCCGCGTTGACTCAGTTTCAGAAACTGGGGGAGTACTAGCTTGTTCCACTTCTGAAATTTGTACATCCACGCTCGTATAAGAAGGCTCGAAAACACTAAGCTGTTGTTCCTCAACAACTGCTTTAGTCTGCTGTTTCTCCTTAATTTCCTGTTTCTTCTCTCTCTCTGTTTCTGTTTCAACAAATATGACATCCCTAGCCTTATACAATCTGTGTGTTTTAGTATCAATAAGCCTTTGGAGTCTTCACAATATCCAATAAAAGTTAACTCCATACTCTTCGCATCTAACTTCTTCCTCTTTTGATCTGGGATGTGCATAAACGCCTTGCTGCCAAAAATTTTAACAAAACTGAGATCAACTTTCTTTCCTGTCCACGCTTCCTCTGGCGTCTTTCCTTTTACGGCAATGGTCGGCGATCTATTCTTCAAGAAAACCGATGTCTGGACTGCTTCCGCCCAATAAGCCTTCGGCAAATTACTATCTTCGAGCATGCTTCTCACCTTCTCTATAATAGTCCTATTTGCTCTCTCGGCAACTCCATTTTGCTCTGGCGTATAGTCTATCGTGACTTGATGTTGGATCCCATTTTTCTTCAGGAAATCATCCATCTGTTTATTCACGAACTCGGTTCCGTTATCAGTGCGCAGAATCTTAATTTTCTTGCCGCATTGATTCTCTGAAAATGTCTTAAAATTTGTAAATTTTTCAAAAACTTCGCTCTTCAGTTTCAAAAAATATACAAATGTCTTACGTGTTGAGTCGTCAATAAATGTCAAAAAATATCTATACCCGCTAACAGAAGCAATTTGTATAGGTCCGCATACATCCGAATGTACCAAACCTAATGGTTCCGTAGCTCTCGTCGCACCACTCTTGCGAAACGGTTGTTTGGTTTGTTTCCCCATAATGCAAGATACGCACTCTAGATTAGAAGAGTTGTCAGGGAAACTCACCCCTGTCGCCATCTTATCCCTAAGAAGCTTGAGGTTGTTTATACCAAGATGCCCCATCCTCCGATGCCACAGCCTCTGCTGCTCGTAATCTGTTGTAGCCAGTGCAGAACCCTGTGAACAGCACTTAACCTTATAAATGCCTCGTTCTTCCACACCTTTCACAACAGCCTTACCACGCACCTCACACTCATTCTTCTTGTAGATGTCGCAGCCATTCTCTGTAAACACAATCACGTGACCCTTTCTCGCAATCGCATTCACACTTAACAAATTAGAAGCTAACTTAGGTACATACGTAACATTGTCGATTGTCAATGATACTGACTAGCATTCTACCGTACCTTCACCTTCACCATACACTTCATTACCATCCGCACAGGTCACTCTCAATGCCCTAGGAGTCTTCTTCAAGCTTCCTTTGAACCAAGCCTTGCAGTTTGTCATGTGCGTCGACGCGCCAGAATCGATGATCCAGTCTCCTGGTTCTGGTGTCGTCGTCATACCCATGGCGTAGGCCTGCAAAGCTTCTTTCTTCACTTTAGGATTATCTGGACATTTGTTCGCCTTGTGGGGTCCATCACAAATAAAGCATTTGATCTTTCCCTTGACCTTCTTGGCTTTGTTCTTACCTATATGCTTATTTGTTAGTAATGCTGATGTCGGTTGGCTTGCACTCGAACTCGCCATGTAGTTATCTTCCATTTGAAAAAGTTTTGTCTTGACATAGTCAGTCGTAAGCGCCATGTTGCTGTTCTCTAATCCCAATCTCATAGGTTGGAACTCCACTGAACTCGGAACTCGTTGGAACTCCTTCTGGTCTCTCCGCACACCTTTCGTGTCGGTAGCTTCAGGCGTAACACTTGTATACTCCCACAAGTCGGCGTCTATCAGAAGTAGCTCCATCTGGAACTTCCACGTTGAATAGTTGCTACTACCATCCAACTTCTCCATTGATATACCATAATTACACTTTGTGCCACCATATATGCCCTCACTATGTGCCATCGTTGAGCTCTGCCCTCCTGGCGAACTCCTGTTACCAGCTGCTATTTTTCTGAACTTCGTCTGGGCCCATAACCTGTTAGTAGGCACCTCTCGTGAAGGTTTTCACGATCCCACTAACTCAGACTAGTGTCAGAATAGTATTGAGCTGATAAATAAAAAGATCACATTGATGTGATGCCTTGACAAGATTTATTTTCCAAGTAGACAGTTACCAAGTAAACAATGAGCATTCCAAAAACAAAAATACAAAAGTAGAAAAATAAAACTTGTTGAATAAAAAGATCTTATACCTATAAATAAAATCTCTTTTATTCTAACAATATCGGATAAACAATAATCGACTCAAGTCCCGGCGTCGGTCTTGATCACAAACGTCACCTGCGCACTAGCTGATTTTCGGTCTCTTTGGCGGAATGAAGAAGACGGGGGGCGCCGAGGCTGCAGGCGATTGGTTTGTCAGTCGATGCTCATTGTCTAATAATTGGACCATTCTCTATTACGTATTGTCAACTGTCTATTGGACGGAAAATGTACATGCGCGATCTGTGATCATCTTTAATGCCAGTACACCTATAACTGCTCTAAGCTTTTATTTATGCCGGTTCTACACGATCGTCCAACAGTCCAAAACTTTTTGTCCAACCTTCCACGTATAGAGAGATAGTTCGTGCATGTTTGACGGTGTTTTAATTAGGCCATGTTGTTTCAACTTACAGTTACGTATCTGTAACCGTCAAATATGGCGGCTTGTACGACAATTTCATACTGACTTAACGATTACGTACTGACTTACGAATACAGATGGTTTGAAGCAACCCGCCCTTAGAGTCTTTTTGTATCGATAGGGCGCTTGTGCACCACATACGGTTCCAGTTCGTATCCAGTTTTATACGGAAATGGATCAAAACTTCCGAATGACGCCTTGTGCACTACATTCGGTTTTTACTGTTTATAGGCCAGGAATGGCGAACCTTTTTTTACAATTGCGTGCCGAATCTTACTTCTTACTAATATTATAAATGTAAAAGTTTGTGAGGATGGATATACCTATGTATGTATGGATGTTTGTTACTCTTTCACGCAAAAACTACTGAACGGATTTTGATGAAACTTTACAGTAATATAGCTTATACATCAGAATAACACAAGACATAGGCTACTTTTTGTCCCAAAAACGCGAGCGAAGCCGCAGGCAGAAGCTAGATATTCAAATCGTAGCGCGTTTATGCACTTATAATCCGTTTCCAACAGGTATTCCCGTCCCGTCCGTTTGTATGTCGAATGTATTCGATACCTACCAAATCGATACCTACCAGTTTTTAAAATGTTGTATGAAAAAAAAACAGTTCGAAAAAACGTGTTGGAAACGGATGGAAAACGCTCGTATCCGTGTTTTTTAATTTTCACTAAAACGTTTCACAAGTACCTACGTACACCTACCTACCTACTTTTACAATTCTATATTAGTTTTTGAATGACAACCATAGAATTCGATCTCTGCCTTCCTTCCCCACTCCTCCCCGCACGTATTAAACGTGTGACGTCACACGATTCTTAAAGGCGTGTCTCCTGCAAGAAATTTTGAACAAAACATTGTTTTACGAACATGTTCGCGAATTTAAATCATTCATTCACGCGTCTCCTGCGATGTTCGATGTTTTTGTTTTGCTAAACAAGAACATCGAACAATGTATGACAGGTATGCCTAGGGTTGCCAACTATCCTATCCTACTTCCTACTAATCCTACTATTATAAATGTGAAAGTTTGTGAGGATGTATGGATGGATATTTGTTACTCTTTCACGCAAAAACTACTGAACGAATTTTGATGAAACTTTACAGTAATATAGCTTATACATCATAATAGAATCAGAATAGGCTACTTTTTATCCCAAAAAACGCGGGCGAAGCCGCGGGCGGAAGCTAGTACTTTATAATAACGTATCCTACTTTATTTTCTACTAGCTTCCGCCCGCGGCTTCGCCCGCGTTTTCCGGGAGTAAAAAGTAGCCTATGTATTATTCTAGGTCCCAGGCTACCTCCTTGCCAAATTTCATCCAAATCCGTCCAGCCGTTTCAGCGTGAAGAAGTAACAAACATACACACACACACACTAACTTTTGCATTTATAATATTAGTGGGATTAGTGGGAGTGGGATATTTATAATTTTGCATAAAAATAAAGTATGCGAAAATACTTTATTTTCAATTTTACTATACTTGTGCAAATACATCTGATAGCTTACCAAATTTAAAAAATATATATTTCTGATTTACTCTCTGTTCCCGCCACTTCAGCTTTTACTAAAAGAGTTTTTTCGGTATCGAATCTGACATGGCGAGAAGAGAGAAACAAATGGTCCATAAAAATAAAAAACGAGTTATTAATTATTTATTTAAATATAAATTTCGGTTGTCAAACTAGCCTTGATACTTTCAAAGACAACATAAAAAATATTACGTGTGCTAAAAGTACCAACACATTTTTTTTTATGTGAATAAAAATAAATACTTACTTATAAATACTTAAATACGAGAAATCCTTTTTTTTTCTTCCAAATAAGTTATTTTTCTCAAAAAAAGTTGGCAACCCTAGGTATGCCATTTCAAAATGAGTTCCGAAGAATGTGAGGTCATTCATTCATTCCATTCATTCCCCCGCAGGCGAACGCGGTGATGTTTTCCGCTAGGCTCGGCAAACATGTTTGTGAACGATAAACGAACAAAATCGTTTATCGTTCACTCTATCATTCACTTTATCGTTCGTTCAATGTTCGTCGAACACAAAAACAGGGCGCAAGAGACCCGGCTTAAGGCGTGTCTCCTGCACCAAATTTTGAACAAAACATTGTTTTACGAACATGTTCACGAATTTAAATCATTCATTCACGCGTCTCCTGCGATGTTCGATGTTTTTGTTTTGCTAAACAAGAACATCGAACAATGTATGACAGGTATGCCTAGGGTTGCCAACTATCCTATCCTACTTCCTACTAATCCTACTAATATTATAAATGTGAAAGTTTGTGAGGATGTATGGATGTATGGATGGATATTTGTTACTCTTTCACGCAAAAACTACTGAACGAATTTTGATGAAACTTTACAGTAATATAGCTTATACATCATAATAGAATCAGAATAGGCTACTTTTTATCCCAAAAAACGCGGGCGAAGCCGCGGGCGGAAGCTAGTACTTTATAATAACGTATCCTACTTTATTTTCTACTAGCTTCCGCCCGCGGCTTCGCCCGCGTTTTCCGGGAGTAAAAAGTAGCCTATGTGTTATTCTAGGTCCCAGGCTACCTCCTTGCCTTTCATCCAAATCCGTCCAGCCGTTTCAGCGGGAAGAAGTAACAAACATACACACACACACACACACAAACTTTCGCATTTATAATATTAGTGGGATTAGTGGGAGTGGGATATTTATAATTTTGCATAAAAATAAAGTATGCGAAAATACTTTATTTTCAATTTTACTATACATGTGCAAATACATCTGATAGCTTACCAAATTTAAAAAAAATATATTTCTGATTTACTCTCTGTTCCCGCCACTTCAGCTTTCACTAAAAGAGTTTTTTCGGTATCGAATCTGACATGGCGAGAAGAGAGAAACAAATGGTCCATAAAAACGCGGGCGAAGCCGCGGGCGGAAGCTAGTAGAAAATAAAGTAGGATATGTTATTATAAAGTACTAGCTTCCCCCCGCGGCTTCGCGCGCGTTTTTTGGGATAAAAAGTAGCCTATTCTGATTCTATTATGATGTATAAGCTATATTACTGTAAAGTTTCATCAAAATTCGTTCAGTAGTTTTTGCGTGAAAGAGTAACAAATATCCATCCATACATCCATACATCCTCACAAACTTTCACATTTGGCAACCCTAGGTATGCCATTTCAAAATGAGTTCCGAAGAATGTGAGGTCATTCATTCACTCCATTCATTCCCCCGCAGGCGAACGCGGTGATGTTTTCCGCTAGGCTTGGCAAACATGTTTGTGAACGATAAACGAACAAAATCGTTTATCGTTCACTCTATTGTTCACTTTATCGTTCGTTCAATGTTCGTCGAACACAAAAACAGGGCGCAAGAGACCCGGCTTTAAAAAACTGTTTGAAAACAGACGGAACAGTATGTAGTGCACAAGGCACCATACATTTACTATGGAGGCTGAAACGCACGGTTCGAAACTGGATACGAACTGGAACCGTATGTGGTGCACAAGCACTCAAAGTGAGTTGGGACAGATTGGAGTCATGTTGGAGTGTTCCCTGTTGGATGATCGTCTAGAGTCGGCATAACATTCGGATAAAATGGGATGGCAGAATGGAATGTCCGATATACAATAAATTGACTAAAAAAGAAGGTACTGCTCTAAGCTTTTAAACTTCTGCTTTAATTTTCTATAGTCTATGCCAGCCCAGCCATAGTCAGCGAATGAAATGGAATGAAAAGTTGAATGAATGAAAGACCGAGAAGACGCCTCACGCCATTCGCCATTCGTTTCATGCACAGTGTTGCCAACTTAGTGGATTTTCCACTAATACTGGTGGTTCAGACCCCTTTTTCAGCGGAGGAATTTTGTTTTTAGTGGCTGGTGGTTTTCGCTAGTGGTTTAGTTTATAACAATATGTGGTAAGCAAAACATTATCAGCTAACACATAAACGATGTTTTTTTTATGAAAAGGGCTTTTGTCACAAGGTTTTTACATAATTATGTAGACAATACTAGATTCAGGAATCCCTGCCCCTCCCCAGAGGTATCTAGTTCAGTCAGCTTTTCATTTATCGCGCGGACTTAGGTACAAGTTTTTTTTTTTGGAGTATGTGCCCAAGTTTTTTTTTTAATGATTCTGGCTTTTAGTGGTTTCTGGTGGTTTGAACAGTTACTTTTAGCGGATATGGCAGAAAAAAGTTGGCAACACTGTTCATGCATGGCATGTTTTGGTCTGTGATTTTTTCTGTGTTGAACGTCGAACGAAAATAGTGTGAAATATTCAATTTTATTTCAAAATGCCTAAGTATTATTGTGATTATTGCGATACATATTTGACGCACGACTCACCCAGCGTCAGAAAAACACATTGTACGGGAAGAAAACATAAAGACAACGTTAAATTTTACTATCAAAAATGGATGGAGGAACAAGCTCAACATCTTATCGATGCTACAACAGCGGCATTCAAAGCGGGTAAAATAGCACAAAATCCATTTAACAAGGGAGCAGCTATTCCGCCGCCATGGGATCCTAGTGTTATGGGTCCGGGAGGGCCCAGACCTCCGGTTTCTGCACAAGGAGGGCCACCTGGAATGCTACCACCTCCTTCGATGGGTCCCGGAGGTCCAATGGCTCCACCGATGATGATGGGACCGCACGGACCAATGCCACCTATGATGGGAATGAGGCCACCTATGATGGGTCCAATAATGGGACCAATGGGCCCTATGGGACCTATGGGTCAAATGCGACCACCACTAATGAATGGACCACCTATGAACAAATAGTGTCAGTTTATATTAATTAGTGAGGACTGAGAAATGGATCCATTTTAAATAGTTGCCACAAACCATGTTACATCAAGCGTTTTCATCTTTATACTTTGAGGTTAAGAAACAGTTGTTTATTGGTGACTGTAAAATGTTTTATTTACATTTCGTTTTACTATAAGCATACAACATACCTACCTAAATGAACAAGCTATTAACTCTCTGCACTATAGCTGGGCACAGGGGTGCCCAACATGAATATGTATAGTGTCTCTATACATATTAATGTTGGCGCTCCCGCATATTATCAATCAATTTAGCCTAATTGCAGTCCATCGCTGGACATAGCAATGTTGATAGTCTCTTACCGTGGTACTAACATTGTTAAAATATATTATATATATATTGACTGTGAAACGCCAATACATCCTATCTGTAATTTTAATGGCTATCTTTTATGGTATCATAAAAATATATTATTATAGCATAATAATCAAAGCATGAGTTATTTTTATTTACAGTAAATAAACACAATAATCAATTTTAAACTTGTCAAGAAATTAAACTTTTGTCACTTTGTGTAAAATGCTGATTTTGGCAGTCAGAAGTTATTGGCACTTCACTGTTGATATGTAGGGCCAAAAAATCTAGGTAGATATCATATCAATGGGTTAGAATTTTCAACAAAGACTTGTAGATGTAAAAAGCTTGAATGTATCATTTCATAGAAGCTGTATTGTAAAAACTATATTATTTTGAGGGGTACACTACATAAATACGAAAAACTTTATTCCGTCAGTCATAAATACGAATTTCAAAATACCGATATTCATAATTCCGAATGGTTCAAAATTCCGAATATAACAACTCTGACTTATCATTACTCCTATTTTTATAATTTCTAAATTTCAATATTCCTAACGTTTATAATTACTATTCTCAAAATACCGAGTTTCAATAGATCGAATAACAAAAAGTCCGACTTAATGATTATTCGAAACATCAAAAATGCGAATTCCGATTATTAAAATACCGATTAATACAATTCCGAAATAAAAACGCCTTGTAAAACTGGAATTTGGTAGAATACAGGGGATTTGCAGCATGCAAGCAGGCATGCAGCGTGCAAGCAGACATGCAGCATGCAAGCAGGCATGCAACATGCAAGCAGGCATGCAGCAAGCAAGCAGGCATGCAACATGCAGCAAGCATTGTTTCTGTCACGGCTCCGGCGCTCCGGGGTTTGGGTGGCCCCACGCGAGCTTATCGTCGCAGATGGTTTTAATGCTCACCACCGCAGCTTCGGCTTGCTGGCCGCCCCACCCCTCCGCGCCTACACGGGCTTAAATTACACTCTAGGGTAGGGCAGAAAAGACTACGTGAAGTCGGTTTTGCAGCGATTCGTTTCTGTCACAAAATTTTGAAATTCGAACTAATAAAATTCGGAAAAGTGATTCAGAATCTTAACTTTAGTAGTTTATTCGAAGTATTGAAAATCGGAATGTCGTTTTTCGGACCGAGAACCCTTCGAGCATTTGATTCTTCGGACGTATGAAAATCGGAAAACTAACAGATCGCATTTACAACTTTCGGTAAAATAAATTTCGTGATTTTTAATAATAGATATTATAATTCTTAGGTATCATAAAATTCGGACTTTTGAAAATCGGAAAATCGAAATTAGGAATAAAATATTTCGGAGTATTTGGGTGTTCCCTATTTTGAGTTCCATAGTTAAATTGAAAACCTGCAGGTCTCATCACAATTCACAACAGATACAAATCAAACAAAAACCAAACTCCTATTAATTTTTTATGTTGCAAACTTAATTGATTTTGATGTGACCATAAATACATAATATTATCCACTGTAATAAATTCAACCTCCTAACATATAGTTGTTTAAACAAATCATAGGTATGTAGGTATGTACACATACATGACTACGATAATGTTCATTTGGGTATTTTTACCCGACTGCGCCAGAAGGAGGGTTATTATATTGACATTTATATACCACTTACCACCTAGCTATAATAGCTAGGTGGTAAGTAAACAATAATTGTTTATACTTATTGATGTCCTGGCCTGTGGCATATTATTGTAAATGTTATTGTGAAATAAATAATTATTAAGTAACTTTTGTTTCACTGCCTATTTAAGTTAACTATTTTCAGTACCTACCAGTAGTTACCTGGATAGGTAAAATTGAAACTAGTTATGCAGGGAATGCCTGAGGCCCTAGACAAGTTACTTTTCTGTTAGCGTTAGCGTCAAACGCTACGGATAAAATGTATGGAAATGACATTTTGTGAGTCACGTGACTTTTCCGCAGGTAAATTTAAATGTCATTGCCATACATTTTGTGCTTATCGTTTGGCGTGAACGCTAACAGAAAAGCAACTTGTCTAGAGCCTCTGTGGTTATTAGTATTACAGAGGCTCTAGACAAGTTGCTTTTCTGTTAGCGTTCACGCCAAACGATAATCACAAAATGTATGGCAATGACATTACCTGCGGAAAAGTCACGTGACTCACAAATGTCATTTCCATACATTTTATCCGTAGCGTTTGACGCTAACGCTAACAGAAAAGTAACTTGTCTAGGGCCTCAGATTATAACTATCCACTTATTGCTTTATTATGACTATAATATGATAATGTTATGGGCCGATTTTTCAATCGCTAGATATTTATTCCTGAATAAACTATTTGAAGCTGTTGTGATGAATAAGTAGGTAAGCATATCTTTACGGTTATTGAATCGTATTTCAAAGTAAGGATGTTATGTCCTTCAAGTACCTACCTAGGGAGTTCCAACAAATGCATTGAAACCAGAGGCGTATCTTGGACGACAAGTAGGGCACGAGCCCCGGGCGCCTATCGAAGGGGCCACACGCAAAATCGTCGACTATTTAAAAATCAAAATCACATTCGTTTCGTGATTCAGAGTTCAGTCTTAGATAAACTACCGAACAATGGCCCGAGCGCATCAGAGAATCCGTCACAAAAAAATCACGATTCGTGTTTTTTATCGAACGTGATTTTTAAAAGACGATACGTGATTTGAGACGTGTCCGTCAATTCTCACGATTAGTGACGCGTGTGAACACGGGGTCGTCAAAAAAAACATAAATCGTCCTCGTGTGAATGAGCCCTTAGATACATGAAACAGATGGCTGAAAAAACAATTTTCACTTCAGTAGCTCAAACATGTAGGTTTTGCTGCCTGAAATCAGTGAGCAAAATGCGATTTTGTTCAAACTAACTTTTTATTTTTTTTGTTCAGAAAGGCGCGAATAATCTAATTCAGCCTTGGTTCACACTCTATGGGCCCTTGTGCACCACATCCAGTTCCAGTAAAAAAACGAACGTTTGAAAAGAGAGAGAAGAAAAAAAGAAAGAGAATCTTCTTCTCTCTCTTTTCAAACGTTCGTTTTTTTACTGTGCACAAGGGCCCTATCTCTTTCCCGCCATTAGAAAGAGAGAGAGACAAAGACCAGCCCTTTGTTTGGGCCCTTGTGCACCACATGCAGTTCCAGATCGTATCCAGTTTTTAACGGAAACGGATGAAAATTTCCGAATGACGCCTTGTGCACTACAATCGGTTTTTACTGTTTATAGGCCAGGAATGGCGAACCTTTTTTTACAATTGCGTGCTGCAATCTTACTTCTTATTAATATTATAAAATAATGTGAAAGTTTGTGAGGATGGATGTACCTATGTATGTATGGATGTATGGATGTATGGATGTTTGTTACTCTTTCACGCAAAAACTACTGAACAGATTTTGATGAAACTTTACAGTAATATAGCGTTAGCTTATACATCGGAATAACACATAGGCTACTTTTTATCCCAAAAACGCGAGCGAAGCCGCGGGCAGAAGCTAGTTACTCATATTCAAATCGTTGGGCGTTTATGCACTTATAATCCGTTTCCAACACGTATTCGTATTTCCCGTCCTGTCCGTTTTACCACCAGTGTACCAGTTTTTAAAATGTACGAAAAAAACGGTTCGTAAAAAAACGTGTTAGAAACGAATGGAAAACGCTCGTATTCGTGTTTTTTAATTTTCACTAAAACATTTCACAAGTACCTACCTACCGACTTTTACAATTCTATAGTAGTTTTTGAATGCCAACCATAGAATTCGATCTCTGCCTTCCTTCCCCACTCCTCCCCGCATGTATTAAACGTGTGACGTCACACGATTCTTAAAAAACTGTTCGAAAACTCTCTCTTTCTTTTCTTCTTCTCTCTCTTTTCAAACGTTCGTTTTTACGGACTGGAACCGTACAGGTGCACAAGGGCCTTTTCGAAGTTCCGATTTTGAATTCGACCTCAAAGACAAACACGTTCGGAATTTCGTACTAACTAAAATTTTGCAAAAAGATAATAATTATGTCTTTTATTGTAATTTATTGAATTTTTAACTTAATGTTGTATTTAAACAAAAATAAGTATTTATTGCAAATAAAACTGATATTTAACCTGTAAATATTTATTTCTTGTTTCTATAATGTTACGTAATACATTTTGAGTACCCAATAAAATATAATGGAAGCTATTTCCGAACACGCCTTAATTTAAATAAAAGAGCGGGAATAAAATTTCGTGGCTGGCGTAAAGAGTTGAGATAATAGTTATTTCAATCTATTCCTGTTTAAGTACCTATATAATTTATCTCCTAAAGTGTTCTCGCTGCTGAAGTGAAAAGTTATGTGTTTTACACGAGAGCAAAGTTTTTTGCATCTCGTGCCTTTGAATCCCTCGCTCAGGATTCAACTTTAGAATCACCCGCTACGCTCGTGATTCAATCGATGAATCCTTCGCTTGCTCAGGATTCAAAATCAGGACTCGCAGCAAAAAACGACTTTGCTCTCTTGTTGCACAAATAACTATTTTCGCGCACCCCTTCCAAGTGGAGTATCGTTGGATAGGTCTTTGAAAGTAACACGAGGGTTTTTGAATTTCTTATTTAGGTGAATATTTTGCGAAACATTCAGAGCTCCGAAAGTCGTTAACGATGTGTCCCCTTCCTCTAATTTCGCAACCGCGTTATCAAAAGTATAAAAAAAAATCAAGCTTGTAGTACCTAATAAACACTTTCGATTAAAATACAGAAGAGATAAATGATACAACAACATATTTCAACACGTTTTATTTAAAAATGTATTCCGAATAACTTAAAAACTTTGAAAAAGTTCAAAACACTACTAACATAGTACCTATCAGTATGTACTCAATAAATACTTACGTACTAAGTTTTATAACCAGCTATTGTATAGTAGAAAATATCATTTAGGTACACAAAACAAAATTGGCCCCATAGAGCGTTAAAATAAAAACATTAATTTGAGCTCGAATTACGAAGTAGTTTTACACTGGTTAAGGATTATAAAAGTGCCTGCAAAAATGGCACCGTAAGCGAAAGAAAAGACTAGATTAAAGCTTCTATGAATTTCATTGCCTTATATTTACAAACTTTGAGATTGGAATTTCTTAAGCACCGCTTTCACACCTCAATATCAGCTTTATCATAATGCAGTTTCCAGGGTGGTAGGCGACACTTTTCCTCGATCTGGAGACGTTTTGCTTCGAGAGTTAACTGACGGACCAGCCGCAGTTGGGCTCTTGAAGGAGGTTAACTTGGGAGGGGATGATTCAGGGCAAGTATTGAAAAATTCTGCTCTTTTCGCTTGCATTATTTCTGTTCTTGATAGACCTTGTGATCTTATAAAGTCAGTGTTGAGAGGAAATATTCCTTGATCAGTCGATTGAGGGAAATTTCTTTCGATTTCTAAAGTGTTTTCATTTATTGGTATTAAATTTCGCCGAGCTCCAAAATGTTGGTTGGTTACAATAGGAACTGTTTTCGAAGGTGGGGTTTCAGGTAAAACATCGTGTTTTTCACCAGAACTATTGGAATTTTCATCTTCATTATAAGCTTCGGGTATGGGTGTAGATAAAACATCGGATCTTGGGCTGGCAAAACGCCATTGTGACTTAGGTGATAGCAAAATTTTAGGCGTATTTTTATGTTCTTTTATAAGTGCTCCTGTTCTCCCTGGCGAATTAGGCTGAGCATTTGGCTTTATAACTTTTCTATGTGTATACGTTTTAGGAGAGCCACTTAAATCGAGAATATTTATCTGTGATCTATTTACAACTTTTGAGGGCAAAGTCTGTGGTTTTTCTCTAGAAAGTTTTAATTGCTCTACTGCTGACAGTTTATTGGATTTATTTTGCGGTAATGTATTTAATTTGACACTGTGTTGTAACAAAAGCTTTTTGAAATCAAGTCTCGAGGTTTGTGACATTGGTCCATATCTATCTGCACAATTTGTTTCTTGCTTTTGTGCTCCATACATAAGACCAGGAGAATGAAGAATATTTTGTTTCTCGGAAGGTGACCAGCTCATTCTATTTCTTGGGTCTCCTAAATAACCTGTCTCAGGGTAGCGCTGTGAACCTTTAGTATATAACGATGTTTCTGAACTTACTGGAGATAAACTAATAGTAGACAATGCAGGCGATTCTGATCTCTCGGTGGTATCTTTAATGTTGAGTTTCTTCTTACTTTTATGTATAACAGCATAAAGTTCCTCGTTTGTCATAGTCGATTTGACAGGAGATAGTAATTTAGAGTTAAGATCAATAACATTTTCTTTATTAGATGGAGTTGACGATTTGAAAGGTCCCGATGTTCGAGGATCGATTGGCGAAATTCTGATAGATTCGTCATTCGTGTTTGTGGAACTCGGTACCCTCTTGTCAGGTGCGGTTTGATTTCCTGATACAGTTTTAATGCTATAGTTATAGGCAGACCTTGGAGGTGGAGGTGCGTTAGATTCTAAGTTGCTTCTTTTAGGAAGTGTCCAGAATTTGGGTTGCTCCCTTTGCGCTTCATTTATGGAATTTTCGTAGTTGACAATGCCGTGCTTACCACGTAGATGGGCAGTATGATATCGATGTAAAGTGGGGTTTATCGCATTCATATCTACAGTTGGTCCCTTGTCTTGGACTAGACTTGGCGGTATGTTCAAGTAGGGCTTGTCAGCACAGGAATGTCGATAGTCTGAAAATATAACATAATTATTATATTACACAAAAGCCTAAATATATTTTGCGAGTTTTTTTTATTATTTAGAATTACCGCCAACATTGCTCTATACCTACGCGCGTTTGATATTTCATGGCATATTTCTACCTACTTGTATTTAAAATAAAACCTTCAAGTTACCAACCCATAGTCATTCTATAAACATTAATACAGACCAATATACCTACCTACATGAAAATAAATAGGAAGATACTTTGAAAATATAGGTTTTTTATACTGGGTGAAAATTGGGTCCCGACAGCCTTGGTGGACTTAGGTACTTTTATCTGTAGTTACTAATAATATAAATCTGAAGAGTTTGAACGCGCTAATCTCTAGAACTACCAGTCGGATTCGTCAAGTTATTTTTGTAACTACATGATAGTCAGATTCATTAGGAATAGTACTTATAGGCTATTTAATATGACGCTACGACCCTTAGGAGCCGAGCGACGAGGGTGAATCCGCGGGGAACAGCTAGTGTCTGAGATAAGGCTTATAAAACGATAAACTCGTCGTATGCAGGAACGTGGGCACCTAGATCTACAAGAGACAATACATTTTTTATTGTGTCTAATTTAAACTAAACGGTAGTGTTATGTCGTTTAAGAACGGCCCACGGTTGATTATAATTTTATTTCGTCTCGTTTTAAAATGATAAAACAAATATTTTCGTAAAGAACCAAGGCATTATGCTTAATTTTATAATCAATTTGCATTGTTTAAAAGTGTTTACTTTAGGGGTTCAATTTTTTCACCCAGTATTAAAGTACCTACCTTCTTTTATACCTACACCTTGAGTATTTAAGATATATCTACTAAACTAATTCTTTAAAAAAAGTGGAACCTCGATTATTATACAAGATGATTTTTTAATCACCATCCAAATATTTTCTAGGCATTAGGTATTAATCAAGACACCATTTTTGCAACAAAATAAGTAAAGTTATCATAAGAAAATATTTTTCTCAAAATTTCCTGAATGCTGCATGGTTGCAATCGCGCACGCACTGAAGTAGGTGGATACATAGTGGGTGCGTGTGCGTACTTTTTAGACAACTTTATGATGCCATTCTTAAAATTTTAGTAGGTACCTACTGTTTGAGTGATACTAAAACAAGAAACATGTATTTCAAGATTTTTATCTATCTAATATATCTTTGGATAGTGATTAAAAAGTCGCGCGATATGACACAGTACATGCTAGTTAAAAAAAAGGGTAAATATAAACATAAAATCAAAACGTCAACATAACTACAAATTACTAAAATAATAATTGAATAACTGTAAAATAGAGGTCCAACCCAAAAGCATAACTAAGGCTAAAACAACACTAAAATCATATACCTACTACTTAGTAACAGTAGTAATGAATACATAGATAACTCAACAATTACATAATAATATATTTCGACGCTCACATAATTATTAATTACGTATTTAAATCCATACTGGGTATGTGAGTCTGTATATAAAGTGCATGGTATTTTATTCTTAACCTATCATCATTCGACCAATTTTATTTTTAGTATATTATTACAATTTTGTTTAGTGTGGGCCACTAAGTGCTCTTGTTTTATTTTTTTAGTTGTGTTAGTAATTTGGAGTCCCCATGCATCATGCCAAATAAGCAACACAAAACTTTACCTTTTAAGGAGGTGTCGCTAAAGACGAAACATTGGAAGCAATCTCCTTCACTGTGCAAAGCGATGTAAGATGAGTGCAAAGTACTGTACACCTATGTTCTAATCTTCGAACATTGTTAAACATTTTAACATTATGTTACTTTTCGTGGTCACATGTTATCCACAAATTAGTCATGTTATATTGAGTCTCAGATTTAGTATTGTTCAATTGGTTATTATCGCCCATAGGTGTTGTGAAAAAAGATCCAGTGGATTATTTACAAAATTTCATTTTGTATACTTATTTTGTTAAACAAGTTCTGTTCATCATTATTTATACAATAGGAAATTAGCAAAATTAAAAAATGATGTTTATCATGAATATAAAAAAATAATTTACAGTCATAAACAGAATTTGTTGGTTTCATAGCCCAGTGCTATAATGAGTAGAGTGAGGGTGATAGCTGAAGGTGTGACATAAAATGAAATAAGTGCGTTAATTCACAATAATTCTATAATAATATTATTTACAATAAAAACACAAGGACACAGAATAACACACCATGCACTTACATACGAAGAATATGAACCACTCGTAAGCTGTGCACACTGCGGTGAGAAAAGCCACCATGCATAATTTAACACTTATTAATAAAACATCATATTATTATTATGTAAAATAAAATACTGATACATGGGTGTACTCGTAGAATACAGAATTTAAAATTCAATCAAATATCATTAAAATTCACATTCGCCTACATAAAATAAAAACTATCACAGAATTCACAAATTTATAAAATTCAGGGAAGGAAGACCGATTTTAGTACTACATACCTAATTGTACGTTGGACGGATTAGTTCCTAATATAATATTTTTATTATTAATAATGATTTCTACTAAATGTAGATACATTTAAAAACGAAAAACGAATTGTATAAACATTTCGAAAGAGTTAAGCGTAATATAATAACATTATTCTAAGTAGGTACCTATGTGTAATACGGTAACAAGAAATATGTGTAATACTTATTTTGAAGAAAGAAATGTAAATTGAGCGAAAGAAAAAAGTTTTAAGATTATTTTCTAGGTTACCAGATTTCAGTGCCATATTCGGACTCAGATATTGATAAGATTCTAGCGCGGTGCATAGAACTATCAGAAGGTACAGTGACTTTGCTTGGAGTGAGAGGGCAAGAGGGTGGCGAGTGAAGAATACATACATCGTCTGGGTCAGCATCTAAAATTGCCGATAAGATATCTAAAGAAGTATTTCTTGTATCAGGAATACTCGCAACTGTGTGCCTTTTGGGCATTGGCGTGGTGAACGGACTTAACGTCAAAGCAGTTAGTTTAGTCTCAAAATTATCGTCAATAAAAGATGTGTTATTGGTCATACATTCACACTTTTCCAATTCGTCAATAGCAATTCTATGATTTAGTTTAGGGGACACAGTTGGTGGGTAGTTAATCTGATCGCGTAATAAATCCGCCGCTATTTCAGCCTGAATCATTTCTAACGAGTCTACTTTTTTGGTGTTTGTGCCAAAACTTTCGAGTTTCAGTAGCTTTTTGATGGGCATCAACGGAGAGTTTGCCAACTTATAGCTATCGCTTCGTTTTATTTTGTTGAGATTTGATTTATCGGAAGCATCGTCGTTAGTGTTATTGGGATTTAATAATTCTCCATTACTATTAGCATTGTTTCTATTAGTAAACATTCTTAAAACTTCGGCTACTTTACTACCCGACTTGTTAAATTCTTGTTTAACAAATTTATTTTGCAACATTATGGGAGTTTGGAAGTTTGGAACGAATGGAGTTATTTGTTCATTTACTTGGGATGCTAGGTCAACGACATCTACATTTTGAAATTTTATTTCGAAAAGTTGTCTTGAAATAGACTTTGAGCAAATATTCTTACCTGCTAAATCATCTTTCGTCGGAGATAAGCTGACACCCTCCGCATCGTGTATATTTACATAAGCCCCGGTCCTAGTGATTGCTTCTACTACTCGCGGTATGTCTTGCGGTTTTTTAATTGTTTTCGAGTGTTGTTGGTTGCTAAGTACAGGTGTTTCGGTGATAGGTGTAGCCGTAATAATTGTACTAGGTTTAGGTGTCGGTAAAGTAACGAATTCTGTGATCATAGGCCCATCGGGAGCGATTGGTGCTTTGATAATCATTTTTCCTAGTTGTGGCGACGTTGGCTTACTTGAAGGTGGTGGTGGTTCATAAGGGAAATCAGTCTCGTCAATAACTTGCACAATATCAGCAGTTTCGCGTTGGATGACCGTTGTTGTAGGCTTAATTTCTTGAACAAACGGTCCCGGTTCGAAAGTGGTGTGCGCTCCTTTTCTTCGTTTAAGAGTGTCAGATGAGTAAATAACTTGCCCTTGAGAGTCAAGAGTAACTTTTGCACCTTTTATTTGAACTTCATCTAACGCTGGTGAAGACTTGTCTTCTAAGCCATGTTCTAAATAGTCTTTACTTCCACTAAGGCAGTTTGGCAATTCGTTGAGTGAAACATACTCTGTTTCAGGCAATTTTCCTGAGAGTACTGTTTGCAAGTTTTTCTTTACTACATCACTGTTACCATAAATGCCTCTGTTGAGACTTAATTTCTGATTATTATTCTTTACATCAGCTATTGTTACGTAATCACCGGTATCGTAAAAGTCTTCATTTAATTCGGGTTCTTTAGATACTGGAGATTTTTTAGTGGACAGTTTATGAGGGAGAACACCTTTTAATTTGCACATTAGACTATTAAATGGTTGTAATGAAGATTTAATTTGACTCGTTTTATTACTTTGTTTCGTTAAGTCTGTAGGTGGTTTTACTTCTTTAGGCTTTTCTTCAACTGGTAGGTCTAATTTGGGCCGACTAGCTACTTTCGAAAATTCAATCTGAGATTTAATGTCGATTTCCGAATCTTTATTACTAATTTCACTTTCGTCATCAGAGTTCGATGGTGTAATTACACACATTGAAGGAATTCTAGAACTGTTAATTGTTGTTTTGTATCTTATCCTCTCTATTCTTTCTGTGCCTTCGAGGTCAGATGATTCTGAATAGTCTTGTTCAGACAAGCTATTCTTCCCGTGCGCACTTGACACTGAGTCTTCGATAGGTGAACTAGATGTGTTATGTCCCGAGTCTGGAGAACTTGTGCCTGTACTCTTCTTTGCACTTTCAAGTTCAGTTTCTGTATGGATTTCAGCTACTGCTGTTATCTCTTTATGATTACCCACATTTCTTGTTATGGTGATTGTTGGCGGAGGTGTTTCATTTATTTCTGGTGAAGAATGATCATAACCTTGTTTATCAGTGTAAGATCTAACTGGATTATACCTAAGGCTTCCGAACGGAGACTTTGAAAACGAGGAATTTATGCTCCTGTCTAAACTAGCATTTGCACTGTGTGCATTGGAACTTCTATTCCTGCTTATTTTAGCTAAGGAACTCTTTCGTTCTGGGACAGTAGGACCGATTACTAGTGATCTATCGCTTCCTGCGGCCATCAGCGTTGTACAAACGGTTCCCGCAGAGCTTGTAGTAGTACTAGTGGAACCTTTTCCGAATAGTTCGTACTCATTTTCCGCAGTCATTGTTTGACTGTTGGAAGAGTTTGATAGAGCGTTGCTTGTGTGCATTGGAGTGCTAGGAGTAATTTCTTCTTCCTTCAAAGTTTTTAGGCCAGAGTCCATATGAAATGATGTGTAGTAGCCTTCAGTATCACATGAGAATTCCGAACTCGTTTCCAAATCCTCGTGCAAATCGTGAATAATATCTGGCGTAAGAGTGCCTTCACTTGTAACGCTTCCTGAGCCAGAAGTATTCAGGAACCTTCGTCTACTAATTATAGAACTTGGTGGTCCGTGGTGTGCATTCAAAGAATTATTAGACGTTGCGGCCGAAGTTGTACTTTTAGGAGGTACTGTTGTGGTAGTTATTTCGGAACCAATACTTGTGCGACCAGACTCGGAACTTGCCGACCAATTACCACTTGACGAATGAGGTTCATCTTTGGCAGTTCCTGATCGTCTCAGTCTTCTTTGAACTGACGTCCCTCGTAGTTTTACACCGGTATTAATAGTCGCAATATTTGGTTGAACGGTAGTAGGAACACCTATACTCTTCTCAGAAGAGGAATATGATGCACATCTTTGATGTGTTCTCCTGTCTTCATCTCCCGGGCGTTTCTTGCGCAACGTCACAGAATCTTGAACCAATTCTATTTGTCTAGGTGGTGATTTTGAATCTTTACCTTTCTCACATTTGGACGTGTCTTTAAAGTTATCCCTACTGGCACTAGGAGATCTACCGATTAATCTTAATCTGTTTTTGCCCCATTGTTTTAGAGAGTTGAAGTGTCCTTTCTTGGTCACCGGATCGATAGGACTTTTCTTAAGTAAATCACTAGACTTCGACCTGATGACTGTATTGCTATCTTCGATTTCTTCAGAAGCTGCAGCGTTTGATGTATCGCTACGATAGAACAAACCAAGCAAAGCATTAGTCACACGCTAAATGCATACCTAAGTTTGAAAAATCTTTAAAAAGTGCCGCTTAGTCTTGTTACAGCGGAACATTTTAGAGATGAAATTAATTATGAAGCTAATGAACAAATGGCACTATTAGTGATCAAGTGCACAAATGATTGGATGTCTTTGTTTCCGAGTTATAAGAGCGTTGAGCCAAACAATGACACCCAATGTTAAACATAATGTATTCACAGAAGCACGATAGTATTATCATTATCAACGAGTTGTTAAAAATGTGTGCTTAAGATTTGAATCGTATATCTTCAAAGCTGTCCACACGTTTTGTGCTGAACGGTTACTGTCGTTAATAAGACGCTTTGAGATTACATTATCTACGAAAAAAAATTAGAACATTGAACGAAAAACATAAAGTGTTGATAAGTGATAGATAATGTAATCTGTGTGAGTGTATACAGTGCATACTAGAAGCTTACCCAGCTATAGCCTCTCTAAGCTCTTTTTGATCAGTGCCCGAAATGGTGTTTCGTCTTTTACCCCGAGGTTTTCTTGTGCGGGTCCTTCGTTTCACCGTGTCCGTCTCACCGGCCGCACTTTCTATGTGGAGAGATTTTCGGGAGCTGCACATTCTGTCGAAGAATTTCCCTGACGTGTCGATAGCTATGAGCTCCGGGGGAAATCTGTTTTATGAAAAATATCACATTAATAAGGAACTAATTTGCTCTGTAGGAAATTAAGTAAACAATTGCAGTGCAGAAAAATACTTGAAAAGCCAAGTGAAATACAAATCACATTCTACATAGTATACATACATGTCCGTGTTATCTCCGTCAATATAATTAATTAGTGACCTTATTTATTGATCATTCCTTTGCTCATATTGAGTGTTTTGATGGTAATTTTCTTGATAATATGTATGCACGATAAAAACGACATGTCGCTACATTATTACCTACTCTGTATAAAAAATATGTACCTAAAGCTTTTAAAACATTATTTTATGAAGCAGCTGCATTAAATAGCGATGAACAATAAAAATGGATTAACGAGGCACTTATTTGGACGATGAACCGCGAAATTGGCTTTTAAGATGCATTATAATCTTTCGTTGCCCGTGGTCTTGTTTTTGTGGGCGTAAAACGAAAATATAGCTTATTTTCTTCATACAACAAGTGATGGTAGGTACTTGTCTGATTCCGACGGACAAACAAACATAAACATTCATTTCGAATGTTGTTAGATCATATCTCTACAGATTGTGATGTGTGACTCTGACTCTGTCAATAAAGCAGCTGTATAAATTGGATATCAATCGTCCAAGCGGATAGACAGACGTTGCATTTAAAACAGATATTAACAAATAAGGGTTGTTAAAAAAAAAATTACTTTGAAGCAATGATCCTGAGTTGTTCATCCGGGCTGGGCAGCCTGTGGTCGATAGGTTCGTCGTCTCCCGACCCGCATTCTGAAAGTTCGTCTGGCGTCAAAGTGACGCTACTTGCTATCCTCATGGACGCGTCCGGCAGGGCTGTCACGTCACCAACTGCCTCTTTCGACGTCCATTTCCGAAGCTGCTCAACGACTGACGGCTGGAAATGAGTAGCGTTTCAATGCTTAATAAAGCGAATGTTGGAAATTTTCACCATTATTATTCTGAATATCGGGATTATGCTGATTTTTTACTTCACTGGAGCTCAATTCGAACGGGCTGACATAATTTTCGCCAGATTATTTAAATCTGTTATTTTTTTTATACGTAAGTACCTACTTGTTAAATATTTTAATCGTATCAACGTTTTTGAGCGGATTTTGAAGCAATTACCCTTCAGTTCTAAGACTTCTTAATTGTGAAATTAGACTAAGTCTCCAGGTAGGTATTTCAAAATGAAGCCTCAACGTCTAGGTTAATTAGAGTAATTTACTTACAATGTGGGTTTCGATTTCCACATCGACCTTCTGGTAGATTCGTCTTCGTTTAGTGCTAAGGACTGGGGTACACAATAAGTATGGGGAGTGTTGAGAATCCTTTCGCAGTTGGTCGAGGATCGATGCGGATAGACGATCTGTCGTCGCTTTTTCATACAGCTTGCGAATATTTGACGGTCTGGAAAGACGATATTATGCTAAAGTAAAATGCATGTTTAAAGTACTTTTGTTAGTTTAGTGTTAAAAGAAACTGATTTTGAGCATGCGGTACAGCCATTCACAGGGCATCAGGGAATGGCGGGTATTACAGTTAATAAATCAATCGCCTAACCCGACGGGACTATAGACGTGACTGTTATGTTAATGATACGCATTGTAAAACCTTATTAGCCATTGCGAAACCAATGCTTTGAAATACTAATTGGTAATAAAGGTTCGAATGTAGGCTAATCAATCGTTACGAAAGGAATCGTGCAAAAGGTACAATTTGGTAACTTTTGATAATACCCAAAAGTATAGATGCAATATAAGTTGTTTCATTCATTGGCGTAGGTACATTAATGTTCGTTAGTGATAATTAAGAAAGTTAGCGTTTACCTTGTATCTGGTGTAAACAGGCCCTTTTTGAGGGGTTGACTTGCCGTGTATTGGACTTTGCGAGCTGCAAAGTCGGACAGGCTTCCCTCCGCTGCAACAAAAAGATACCAAACATTAAAATCTCGCAGACGTGGTTCGAAATCCTACTGCCACAATAAGGTAATCAATAAGTTCTAAAACATAAATTTCACTATCACACAAAACGCTTGATGCCTTAAATGAAGAGGTCGATCCCCTTGGGTGCAATTTTATCCAGCTTAAGTATTTTTATTTGAAAAGACCTCTAGGATGCTGGAATTCTGATTATCATTCCTAGAATCATATTTTCGCAAGTTGTGACACTCGGGGAAGCGAGTAATAGCCAATAGGTATAGGTAGAGGTACATTCACGCGAAGTCGCATGGAACGTTAGTTAGTTCTCTATTTCTTTCTACTCTACGATGATTAGTGAGAAGCACACTAATTTTCTAATATTTCTCACATCATTAGTGTAAAGCATTATATTATAGAGTGTCATCATCCTGTGCCTAGTACTCAATCAAGTGAATCTCCATGCGTCGGACGACAGTAGTTTATGCTCATAAATGTTGCCATATATCTGGGCAATATACTGCCTAGTTAAGCATGCTAATATCCTACGAGTAGGTACGACCGTATTTATTTTAGTCAGATCTTAACAACACACAGTAAGGTTAAGCATGGGATTAATTTATTAATAATTGTACACCTACCTACCTAAAGTAAAAAAATAAGACTTTTCTGCACTTAATGATAAAAAGGCAAATCACCAGATGGAAAAACATGTTAAAAAGAAAAACGAGACCTTAGTACCTATAACTTATCATTAAAAGATAGTTAGCTAACAAACTGATAAATGGCCGCTCGAGTCCCAACACTACATGAAACAGACAAATAATCCGCCATTAGTCAAGAGCCCGCCCCCCAGGTTATCGGGATTAATGTTGCCGGTCCTCACGATACCTCATTTTACCTTTTCTTGATTGCCTCACACCTATCTCGCATTTGTACCTTTATCAGAACATTACCAACATGTTCTATGGCCTACCATGACCTTTCGCAGTCTCTCTTCTATTCTATTATATTTAACAAATCATTGTCAGTTACAGTTAATATATTTCACGTCAAATTAATCACGACGACAAACTGCTGTTCAGTAGTTTTGTTACATTCATTGCGAATATAAGTACCAGTATGTTGTTTTGATAATGAAGAATGCTGATTAACTGTGATGCAGTCTAGATTATAGAGTGGTTTATTACAGAAGGAGGAAGCGATGCCAGAGTGGATACAGTGAGAGACAAGTGAGTTATTGCCCTTGCATAGAATCGTGTTCCGAGATCGTGACATGACCATACCTATTTTAGTTTCTAATTATCGATAGGAGAAAACGGATGGTATTATTTATCGGCATCAGGATGAATTGTCGGAGTACAAAGCTGTACCGCGATACAATGGGAACAAATCAAGTAATCAATATATTATAGACAGTAGAAGAAAATGTGCGTAATTCTAATTTGTAATAATATAAATCCAATGGGGATGAATATTTTAACATTAAAGAAGTAAAGAAGCTTTTCGTTGCGAATCACTTGATATAAAGGATTTTGTGCCGATCGCTATAAATAAAATCAGGAATCTACTTCTTTAATTCAAAGCTTCTTTGCATACCGATGTGTCATTTACAATAATATATAATACCTACTTAAATGTACAGCAATGCAATTAAACTTTACCTACTACTGTTACGATAATAGCAAAGCTTAATTGCATTTAAAGGTACAAAACTACAAACCTATTATAGCCAATGTGAACTTTGACACAAAATATCTGAATGTACAGGTATAGGTACAATAATTAATGACAACTTTAGAGAAATAGTAGGTAAACAAATATAAAAGCTTAACGAAGCTTAGCTTATGAATCTAAACGTGAAATTGAAATTATTTAATGTTGGGTCGGGGGATCTAGGTAACTGTTAAACAGCAGTTTTATCAGCATGCAATCAAATTTGTATCGAGATGTTTATTTGTTTTTAATCGACCTTTCAATCGATGTTATGGTATTCATTGAAAATGCATTATTGAAAGTACTAACAACCGTCGAAAACGAGGAAAAATTCACATGAAACCCGTTTGTCTTATACCATGGAATTGGAGCTCGTATTTTAAGTAGGTACCTATGTAGAAACGTTGGTAGAGGTATTCACATGTACGGTCAAAGACAGCAATGTCGCACATTCCGTTGCACTCCCAGTGGACTGGAGAGAATAAATTTCCAGCTGTGGTGGATCCGTGGACATACGACCGCGTTTGCATACTGCCTGACATTGGTTATTGTAGTCTGATAATGTATGCCGCATGTAAAGGTGAAGTCTGAACTCTTACATTACTTTGATACAGTACCTACCTAAAGTCTGCTTGCAAAAAGAACTAAAGCCAATAATATATTCTAGTACTAGTACTGGGAAAAACATAATTTATTACCTTTAGTAGTATTGTTAAAGCTTCAAGTTATTCATAACACAACCCCATGGAAACGTCTGTTCATTCTTGCATCCTCACTTGACATCTTGATTCAATAAATAAGAATTATTGAAGTGAAAGTCAAGATCTTATTGCAAATTCAATACCCCTGTGAGCAGCAAAGTCTATGGGGGAAATGCCCTCAGGAAACTAGTTCCATATAAAATAGATAGTGAGATTGAATAGTATTGGATCGCAATAAGTACTGCAAAAGTGGGCCCATTGTAAGCCGGCCTTGGCTCCCTGCGGGACGGCGCGCGCGCAGGGACTACGTGGGTGGCGGGGGTACCGGTGCCTACATATTTACGATTGCCGGTAAAAGAAACGTAATTTTATCCTAAAACATGATATTAGTTCATATTTATTACAAATTAGAGCCGCATATTTCAATGCCGGGCCAAAGATCGTAATTTTAATCTTTATCGATTACAGTTGTATGGATTATTTAAATTAAGAGTTTCCAATATCGGGAATAGAGCTTGATGAATGAAACGAAAATTATAATCTGACTTCATGAGAAATAATTTCACAACATGAAATTAGATTTAAATCCAAGTGAGTTTATTGTCCCGAGAATGGGCTGAATAGGTAGGTACTACTAATAAAGAAAACCCGGGAGTAAGATAGTTTAGACACTTCAAAATTTTAGTATATGACCACCGAACAGACTTATCAGGCAACAAAGCAAAGCATTGCTACTATTGCTGGATGCATCATAATAATATGTAATACTATTACAGTGTGTATAGAAACTGCGCTGAAGGCAAGGTCCTATGAGGTCACGACTTTGAGAAGGTCTGGCAAGGGCGCTTTATCAGTGTATAGAAGCAACCTGTTGTGTGAAACTGGTTTCGTAAAATGGAATATGATGAGTACGGAATGTGCAACCAGGGCGTAGTATACTCTGACGAAAGGAAAGTATCTTTCAGCCTAGGTATTTAATAGTAGACGACACTACATTTACAATCACGCAAACAGTTTGTTAATCTAAAAAAATATTCATTATTTTCCGATAGAAAACTGTGGATCAAGTTCAAGTCAGATAAAATGTCGATGAACTTGGTTGAAGTAATTCGCACGCAACCGTCCGTAACAATTTATTGGGTAAAACTCGCAAAATGGCGGGATTCGCTGCAAACGAACTTCTTTCATCCGTAACTCTTCATATAAAGGCGGATGTGATGTAAAGAACCCCTTTTTTGTTTTTGGCATATAACGATTCCGTCGCCCTGTTTATTGATTTATTGCTTGTTTAATATTCATGGGTGCAAGGAGTAATTTAGTTATTATAATTGTACGGGAAGAGAGTTTTAAGGTCAAGTTGACTCAGTTTGTACCTACTGTTCATGAATTTAGTTTGCACTTCGATAGTTTTCGTATTATTTTTAAAGTTTTTCAAGTTAACACTCTCGTCATGGCTTTCTACGGCTTGAATATTAAAATCACAGGGCACGTAGGACGTGTGGGGCTAAAGAGCTATAATCTGACAAGGCTTCTTTAGAAGCATTTAATTTTCATGGGCAAGCTATTGCAACCTTTTTCATTTAAATTGAAGCCTACTTGCTTTTATACAACATATCCAATTACGTACAGGCAGTGTGCATTTTGTGTTCTGGAACGTGGTAAAGTTATTTACTTTTTTATTACTGTAGAAGCACAAGATTTCACAAGACTACGCTTTATTAGGGTTCCGTACCAAAATGGTAAAAAAGGAACCCTTATGGTGCGACTTCGTCTGTCTGTCTGTCTGTCTGTCACACCTGCTTATTTCAGCAACTACTTATGCTATCGACTTGTAATTTGGAACAGTTATAAAGAATGCTTGTTCAACTTTATTGCAAATGAAAAAAGTCCAAAAATATTTTTATTTTCATTGCAAAAGGGGCCGGAGTGGGGGTCCAAAATTTTAAAGTGGGGTTACTAGGTCAAATGACATATCATATGAAAGGGCTTGATCTGCACATTTCAAAATATATTTTCATTTTATTTTATGTCTCACAGTTTTCGACATATGATGAAAAATGTCCATAATATACCATTCCCCCCCCCTTATCTCCGAAGTTTGCGGAGCGAAAAATCTGAAATAATTAGAGTTGATAGGAATTGATCCAAATATGGCACCAAAAATAAAACGATGTTCCTAACTAGTACAATTTTTTCAAAATCATCAAAATTCCTTCACAAACAAACTTAGTTATGCGGTCCAGTTTTTTTCACTTTATACGTACAAAACTGATACGGAACCCTCGGTGCGCGAGTACGACTCGCACTTGGCCGGTTTTTTTTTCATCTTTACGGCATAGCTCGTCTTCCTCGTGGGGACCTTCCGTCTAGCTCTGGGCGTTAATATTAAGCTTTATTACATCTTAAAGCAGGTAGAAGTAATATCCTAATAATTTCACAAACGAGAATGCGTATAGCTACATATTGTGAATCTGTTTGAAAAACACGCACATGGTCGAGGCAACTTTTCTTCTAATTCAATTTACAAACGTCCCATATTAGTATGAATGAATGTTAAACATTTGTCTACAGAATTTCAATTATCTGTTGGGTATAGCATTTCCCAACCAAACACATAACGCATGAGTCATTCAGAGTAATTGATGTATACCTATTTCGGGATTGTCTGGGAATCACAACAAATGCGCATCGTCTCAAGTAGTCTCAACTCATTTGTCTCATTGTAAACCAAGTATATAAGTCAAGAGTACGTATAACACCGCCAACATTTAGCGGCAAGACTGTTTAGATGGCCGACCATCAGTTATTTGACTTTTATTAGTACCTACTTTAATAAGTCGTTGCAATTCAAAAAGCATCAATCGTCAATTCATCATCATCTTGATTTCAAAATAAGAAATCTGCAAGAAACTTTGTTTTTGATATCCGGCTCGGCAATAAATACTCGTAATATGTAATATCACATTCCAAATAAACAAATATTCACATCTTTATCGAAGAAGGGGAGAGCTTCATGAATTGCTGATGTCAGCTGTAGTCTATAGCGTTTCTTTTGCAAATAAGGACGTTGCATAAATTTATAAGCTACCATTCAGCGCAGTTTCCTTAAGAAAAACTGTTTATCGGTTTATATCTGGTCATAATCTTGGGGGCAAAGCAAGGGTCTTGAATAAGGGAACGGGTTTTGCTACAAATGCAAGACGTAGGTACCACACTTAAGAAAGCCGGAGGTTGGTGCCTGCAAAAAAGTGCTTGTGACACTGTGTTGTCTCCAAACGATAAATTTTGAGTGTACTTACTTATCTTGACCCGCCATAAACCCCGACCCGAGTATGGTAATACGGACATGAAACACATTTGTTAAAAACTCCTAATAGGTATCAATTCAATATGAATAAGCTATATAGTATTCGGTAAGGCAGCATATCTTGACCGATATTGGGTTTTTATTTTATTTTAAAGTCAAAGAAGTTTTTTGGTTTCCCAGGTTTCCCTACTAAACTTATTGCTAAAGATTCCTAAGCTATTGTCCTCTATCCCTAATTCTAATTTTTGGTTTCAAAATGCGACTAAAACTTAGTTATAACTTTCTTCGGAGAGGACGTAGGGTCGTAGGTAAACGGTGTATGTATCAGTATGTGGACTGTGGAGCAAACAATGCCTTACGTACATAAAGTTTAAGCTCCCTAAAGTTGACCGCATATTATTATACGTTATTATGATGGGAAGGAGGGTCGGGTTTTATACCAATATTACTTGTCAAATGTGAGAGTTATAATAGCCACAAATGTAGGCTTTCCTTTACAATGCCGGGCCTACAAAACTTTTACATCAATATACCAATTTTCCTTATATTGCTCACTTTCCATACACCCAAGGGCTGCAAAACTTTAGCATCATACATACCTAATGATTCCCCCCAATTTAGAGCAAATCGTTCAAGAAACCTATAAAAGTTTACGATCAAGAAAGTTTTACGGTTGATGTTTCACAGTTGGAATACGTGAAAAATGTTTTACTATTGTTTGTGAAATAAGTACAAATTACTAGCAAGCAATAAATGCGACATTTTTACCGCCGCAACGATTTAGTGCAGGATTGGGGATACTATTGGCACGTTCGAGAACATTAAACCTGGTCCCAACTGTTTCTCGCCATCAACAGTCGGACATTCTTTCTTTACTTGAACGGTAGCCAGTAAAATGTAATGGTGGACTACGGAAATACAATAGTATCTTGAAGAAAATATTTTTAACAAGACAGATAGATTCGTTTTCATTTTATTGGAAATTCAGATGTTTCCGGCTGAAAAGGTTGTCTTGGAAGAAAAGGTAAATCTCAGTTTTAGCGTATTTTTTTACAATTTCGACGTTAAACTTTTACTTCAAAGACTCCTTTGTCAAGAAATATCTAGACCAAATCCTATTCCTTATTCTTTTTCTTTAATGTAGCTCATCATTTTACCACGTTTTTACTTGTCTGTCTGTCTGTTCGGTACAAATTTTGCAATTCATTTTTCAAGCACTTGCTGAAAAAACTATGAACAATACAATAGGTACCTATAGGTTTTCAGTTTCAGATGCGAAATTACAATGAAGATTAAAATAGTTGCATTTTTCACGATAATTAGGTGATTTGTATTTTTATCCCTGTAGGCATCGAATCCACATGCCATTTAATGGAATGAAGGTGTACTCGTGTTAAAACCGAGTTTGTAAACACTGCACGTATCTCTGGTCGGCATCACCCCTGTTCGCCGGTACTGTGCATCGGCCGGGGCATGGACCCAGACATTTTTTCGTTACACCAGCATGGTACGAGGGTAATGGCTCTGAAAATTTCAATATTGTATTTTTATACACTTCGTTGGTGCGAACAATTTTGGTTGTCATTGATGGACAGCCGAAGGAAGTGTTTAATAATGGATGAAAGTGTTCGAGACAGTTTATAAAGCCAATAGGTAAGCTGTTTAAGAAATTACTGATTCGTAATAGGGGAAAACGTAATACCTATGGGGAGACTTAATTTGCTTAGCAGTGGGACAGTATGGGTTCAATAAAAAAAAAGTTAACTTACAGGCTGAACATTAAGCATTGTTCATATTCATAGTGTAGAACCAACACAAACATACATAATACCGCACATGTAACTTGAGGAAGCAATATTCTCTGCCGGGTACTAAACAGACAGTAGCCTCACAATACAGGTAATATTCAGCCTCCGTTTTACGGCTCGCGGCGGCTACGTTAAAATATGTTTTAATTATTAGATACGAAGTGTGAGTGCACAATAAATATTACATAGTGCGTACGCGGCGATCTCTGTAAGGATTTATTGTGCAGTAGTACTAGTGCTTCATGCGGCCTTCGATTGGTGCATTACCCCGCGAGCCGGCTCTAGAACATTTAAAGTATTATTGTCGATAAACTCGTAATTAGGTATTTCGCGATACGAGTGTTACAAAACAAGTAGGTATTGATAAACTAATTGCAGCAATAATTATCGATGAGTTTAATCACAGGATAAATATCTACCTACATTTGTCGCACTGCGATTAATAACTACAGTTAATTGCTTAATATAACTTTAAGAGCAAGAAGAGGTAATGTTTATTAACCCAAGATCATGTTTATGTAAATATTGCGTTTACATGTGTACCTATTATGAATTAACAGTATATCCCCGCAAATCATCGTCTGATATAGATTTTATTTGTGTTAAAAGTTAGATATAATCCTACAACTGATAATCGAATCGCTTGAATATCGGAAATCAAATAGACTGTAGTACGAGTTAAAGATTGTAGAATCAAATCGATTTTAGAGATACCGATGCTGTAAAACTTTGAAGTTAATAATAAAAGTTTCTCGGAATGAAGCAGTACCTACCTACGTTTATTAAATATGTTATTGCTTGGCCACTCGCGTAATCTAACTCCCATGCTAGAGAATCGTAGGTACAAAGATCATGATTGAAATGAAATGGCGTAATAAAATACCGGTATTGAAAGAATAATGCACGCTGGATTTGACGATCATGATGACAATACGCGCTTATCAAGATCATTTCAATATACATTCAAAATTATTATCTTAAAACCTTTTAATTGATTACAAACATTATTTTATTGAGTTGAATATTGAATTACAGGGTATACCTACATAAATCAAATTATCAATTCAAATAAGTTGTAATAAAAAACTGTCATTGAAAAGGATTAAGTTAGTGTTCATTTTTGGCACGGAAATCCAATCACAGCTCGATCCATGTGTAATGGCTGTGATTTTTAACGGTTTGCACAAAACGCCACGGGGAATAGATTTCCAGTGTGTCCCAAGTATAAATCACGGCGCCAGATGACGCCCCATTCCTGAATTCTGAATGAGCTAGCCGAGAGTTACTTTAAATTAAGGATTCTCATGCTACCTCCTGCATTTTATGAAGCTGTTAATACTTCTTTTATGTATTCCAATTTTTCTAACTTAACATTTTAGAGAAAAGTTATGAAATTTACATTAGGTTTCATTATTTCTCTGTAACAAATGAGATAGGTATCCCTTTTCCCCTGCGGTTCAAAAAAGACAAGAATACAATTCGATATTTAGCTGCGGGTTTCCTAGGTATTACATCAATTTTGAGAGATTATTCTTTCACTAAAAGCGAAAATGTTTTATAAAATTTGAATGAATGCCGAAATGTTACACCCCATATTTTACAAGAATGTCATGTAATGTGCTACGGATATTTACTAAAAAATTCATGCACCATGTAAGTGAGCTGTGTAACTGTGTAAATTACAAATATGTATTGGAGACGCATAAGCAAATATTGCTTGCAACATGAAGAAAAGCGTTGTTTAGATTTAAGATAAGTTTATAAAATAAGTCAAAGCGAGACAGTGTTATCTAGAACACAACACAGTAGGTAATGGCTCAATGGACTTAACAATGACAATGTTAAGTTCGCTGACCAGTCGACGATAAAGATTAGCCGCTTCTTACTTGTGACAGTTGTGGTGACCATTCAAAGTATTCGCAAAAAGTATTGTACGGAGAAAATTACACGCGTTGAATGACGAATAGTGCCATTTAAGGGTCATAGCAGGAAGCATAGCAACCGGTTCCAGATGGCACCGCGGGATAGGAACGCTGGGGAAAAAAACTAATCACTTCAGATAACTGAACATTCTCACAAGACTCGGATAAAGTACCACTTCGACAAATATGGTTTTGTTTTTAATACCGCTACATTGGCTGCACTCTACATGATACAGAGATCTAAGAAATCTTAGGAGATTTCTTAGGTCTTTGACAGGATAGCACCGTAGTAGCCTAGCTTTGCAGTAGAGAACGAGAGAGAAGCGATTTATAGGCATTCCTAAGGATTCATTATATGTACATTGTATAGCCAGCATTGCACACATAGACATGATGACGCCTTATAATAGATGAAAATAAAAGACAAACCCTTTGAGCAAAATATTCCGAAAGTTTGCGGTTTTTATGTGAGCTAGCAGCGCTCGCTCTCTTATAAATCGCATCATCAACACGGTCAAAGTCCGGCGCACATAATATTATAGGTATTACCTTTATTTCGTCACATCCAAAGAGCAATACTGTATTCACGACCGATTTTATACGAGGAGCTATAAAACGTGATTTTGGTGATGTATGAAAAAGGAAAAATACGTTGGAAAATCCAGAGATACATCGTACGTTTTGGGTAAAACTGATAAAACGTACCATTTGTTTTTATACAAAAATATTTTCTAAGCAAATTGAACCTTCTGTTTTCGTTATAAAATTTATGCAATACAGGAAGATGTCAGTGACCGCATGTAATGTGATTCGTTGCGGTATCCGCCAGCGTGTATAAAATTGATTTATTCACGTAACTATGTGGTATACACAACACAACCCATAGAAGGCGAATGACAAACTACTGTAGCTTGCTAAGCTTCGTTCTCCGTTTCATATATCTATGGTCTAAAAGCTTATCTACCTTTAACACGCAGATGTTCAAGGCCCGTGAAATTTACTTATCCACGCCTTTGCCTTGTGAAGAGCAAGTGCCTAGTAATTAGTACACAAACTTGCGTAATTTAATCTGCACATACGAGGGAAATAATGTTCCCGTCACCGGTGATACACATTCAATAAATTAAATTTTAATAACGACGTTAAACGCGTTAAAACAAGGAATAAGGCAATGAATTATAATTATGCGCGGAGAGGCCCGACCCACGCGTTCTAATGACTATGGTACAACATTAGCCAAACACAAATTACCAAGAAATGTGTAAACAGGTATTAAAGGGATCGCCGAGTTTTACGCAGCCGAATTAGGGGAGAGTAATGTTCCCTTGTTGTGTTTTATCATTCTTCCCTAATTTATTTTTTGCGTTATTTTTCTGATGACGCGGAATTAATACGTCGCCGACGCTCGCTTTAATTATATTTCCATTAAAAAGTTCTTAAAGCTTTAATGCCGTTTAATACAGAATTGAAACTCAAGAAGCTATTGTCGGTTTAGAGGATTATTGTTGGCATTTAACTGGTCAGGAGCCAGCAGTGCGATAATATCGACGGCTCGTTAACGTTTAAGTAATAAATTTTAGAGACCTGCACCACAATGGAGGGCGTGTTTGAAACTCGTAATATTTTCTACTTGCGCTGAAGTTGGAACCGCTTCTGCAATAAACGACTGTTATAATAACATAATATAGCTATAATATTTACAACCAGTAAAATTTCATGTTAAAACGTATTCTGGTTCTTTTTTGATTCTATTCAGAAATAACAGTTAAAAGTAAAACCAGACCTGTTTACCAGCGGTGCATTTGAATTTCCAGTCGGCGTAAATGTCCGGCTTCCTCCTAAAGAATATTGGTTTGCATAATAGCAATCACGATCACAGTAGCTACAAACTTATTTTGCTGTGGTCTACTTCGTATTGTCTTAAGAATAAAGTTGAGAATAGATAAGGGTGACAGTACTCTGCAGGCTGCTTTACATTGCTCTGTGGTATGGTATTGAATGACGTGTCCTTATTCAGTGCGCCGCATTCACGTCATCGGAGAATAGATTGAAATGAATAGGAAATGTATGGAGTAGACAGCGCATGTACCGTTGCGGTGTGGTGTCGAGCTAAACCACTCCTCGTTAACGTTCCGAACATCAAAATATACCTGCCTCCACAACTTCATTTCATGATACATTAGGATATCATGTCATAAAAATACATAAGTGTATGTATGCATTGCATTTATTGTCTTGGAACCGTTGAGGCACAGAAACACAAAAGGAAAGTAAAACATTTTGCATCAGTGAGTGAGTTGTCGTTTCGCGGTTGATGTAAAAGTGACAACTTGCAAGTTGGTCGCAACAACTCATTATTTTCTATGTGGATTCTTGTTTCTTTCAAAATCAAAAACACAACGTAGTGAACGGGGGGTTGATTGACATTGGAACCCTCCATGAATATTTCTTTTGGCTTCACCGCAGTCTGGTCGATTTTATTGAACGTGAATGTGTGCTGTTCAATCAAAAACTCAATACAAGCCAGGCAATATCTACTCATTATTCAATCAACTCTGTTCTGAAAAATATCATGTCTGATTTATGCAACCTTTAGCTGAGCAGAAATGACTTGCCATCTAGAGACGAACGGTAAGAACATTTAAGACAAACAGCTCAATGTGTCATTTAAGGAAAGCAAATGTTACAAAATCGTGATAGTACCGATAAGTATGTAGTAGGTAGAAGTTACGAAGATGTCTGTTCTTCGACATTTTAGTATGTCGCAAGTCGTAACTCAAGTTAAATGTTGCTGGTTATTTCGAAGAGAGAGAACAATAGAAGATCAAAGAAAGGCTGTGTATTACGTAACAAAATAAACATAAACGGTAAGGTAACCAAACTCCTGATCATAGCTAATTCAGGCAAACAGAACATTAAGTTCCAAATTGCTTTGTAAAAAAACTACCAGGTTTATAAGGAAAAGTATTAAAATATCATCATTTTGCAATTAAAATAGCATTATCTGCAAAGGAAAATGGAGTCGACAATTTGAGATGAATTAAGTAATCCTGTTGTTGTTCTGATAAAAGAAAATTGGGCACATGTTCTACCGAAGATCAAGCTGAGAGGCACAGAAAAGCTGTTTGGCAAAACAGGGACAAATAAAATGTGGACAACTTCCAAGCTTATGGATAACTCAAATAAATGCTCAAAGTCTGCACAAAACTAAGCTTTTGTAAAGCTGCTAAAATTTTTGTAGTTCGCTATCTTCTATTTGCCATACATTTGTTTATTTCTATCACAGAACAGAAAAAATATTGTTCTGTGGTTTCTATTTTGTTTTGAGCTAAATTGAATGAGCTTTCTCACGATTGAAAGTTGTATATCAACGTGAAACACATACTCATAGGTACCCCCTTACTTAAGGATGATGAATAAATTAAACTGCAGATCTATGTCAATTGTCATCTCTATTCATTGTCATACAAATGACAAGGATATATTTAATTACAAAAAGACAGTGGTTAAAGTTAAGAGGCGTCTTCAGTAAGGGAGGGAGATAATGTTTTGTTTTTAGCTATTCATTATTCAATTACTTTGTGCGCTATAGATACTGAACTTTGTCCTCAACTTCCATTAGTTTAGGTTCAAAATTAGTCTTATACGTCTCGTAAGTCTTACTTATGCCTTTTGCCTTTCAGAACACGTAAGATATAAAGTTAATGAAATTAACAACAGTAATGTTTTATTCTGTTTTGTTTATTAATTTATCGTCCATGCGTGTTTCCAGTGTTTGTATTTCGTATCTCCGTGGTCGTCCGGGAACTACGGTATGGTGCGGCTAGTTACTTGCCAACATCCCACGAGGTGTGCCGAGTCGATGACCTTTCGTTCTCCAGGAAGTCTATACCTCAAATTAATAGCTCACTCCATCTCAGAAAGCCGTTAATAGTAATAGAGTTAAGTTTAAGTAATGTTTTACAAAGAGATACAGTTTTGAAGAAGGAAATCGGTTATTGGTTGGTGTACCTAATGCTAATTGAATTACAGTTTGAAGATCAGTTGATAACTATAATTTCTCTCATTTGTTTTTGATACTAAATGCGATTTATGGAGATGCTAATAGAATACCGTTTAGTCTGATCTTTTGTTCTGTAGTAGTATAGACTTAGAATTCATCCGCCAGCATGCAGTAAAACATTTCAGTGTGACACGTGACACGTATGATATCGCCAACGACGACGGCTGCCTCAAGGGTTTACTGGTACTGACAACTTTCATAGAACCAATAAAGTTGTAATAGGTACATACATAAATCCTGCCAATTTGTTACAAGTTTAATGGGACATTTTATACCTACAACTAAATAGGTTGACATGTTGTTCCAAGGTATCAGATTAAATTATATCTACAACGAAACAGCGTGGTTTCTTTTTTACGACAACTCAAACCGTTTGTTTCCTTTGATATTACTAGTCTATTATTTAGAAACAGTAAACAAACGGTAAATTGTAGCAGTACATTTTTGATAGATAATTTATGTTGTTCGTGGAAAAATCAAAGAAAGAGATTGTACAAAGCTATTAGAATGGGGCCATAGGTTGCGGTAAACACCGAGGGCCAGATATCTGAGGCATTAAAGGAGACAGCCTCGTGCAGATAACCGCAACATAAACGAACCGTAAAGCTGTTGTTGTTCACTGCTTTTACGATTATTTGTTGGCACTTTAGTGCGACGAAAATTCTCAAGGAACCGTGCAAAGAAAAATATCACGGAAGCGAAATAGGACTGGGAAAAGATAACATCTTTGTATTGTTCTGTTGCCTTCTTCAAGCGATAGTAAAAGTGTTTCTGCAACCCACAATGCGATAACAACGACTACTAGCATTATAGAAAATGTAGTGCGATGTCTAATTTACAGAGTCCGCTATCCAGGCAGTAAATTCCGTGCTGGACATAGAACCGCGAACACTGCATTAGCGGTATCGCCTGTTCAAACACAGTCCAAACACTAGGCGCTTTGAAGTGCCGATGGCAGACGTTGTTTGACACAGGGCCAAACAATGAACCTTCATATACTCAACACCTCCGCTTTTTAACGTCTTCGACGGTGTCTGGCGGGTTTACTGTTTGGGTTTGGAAACAAATTGAGAAATTGTTATCGTGTATTTACTGTTCCGAAGGGAAAGTCCAAGGAAAACATTTACTTTTTAGGTTTTGTTAAGTACATTGTTTGAGAAGTTTTAATAGTTACGACAAAATACCGGGAAAATTAAGAAATTATTGTTTAGCCTCTATTTTCAAGAATTTACTTTCTTCTTTCTCTGCTCATAACATTCCTGTCGTAACATTTACTACATGTCCATCTGTTTGAATGCATTTGTCAAACCACATGTAACACGAGCACGAACAAGAAGCATACATCAAAAGCATAACAGGAACTCTTAAAATAAACCACATGAAAAATGTTTGATCGCCATCGATTGACCTAATCATGTCGGCACCGTTTACTTTGTGGACTAATTAAAACGCAGAACAAGATGCATGTTTCTCATAAACATGGGTGAAAGAGTGCAATGTATGGTCATCGTCAATGTGGGCTGTACAAAGTGAAATAGCTTCATTGCCCAACCATTCGTGAAGAAACATTAAATCAGCGTCGATTACCTACGGAAGATTACACCAGGATATCGAAAAACGTAACATTATCAAACGATTGCTTCTTCAAACGTTTCTACAATCAATATAATATTGAGTTTCCGACATACGATTTCAAAATGTAATAGGCAATTCCGATACGAATTTTAGTATCGTTCAGGAGGCTTGTTATAGGTATATGGAGAACAAAAACATAAACGATATTATACCTACATAATATGATTGTGAAGTTTCCAAGAAGGTAAAATCAACAGCGCTTTCTGGGTAAAAGGTATTCAAGCACTTCTCTTTTGTTTTTGTCACCCCTTGAATTCGGTTAAAAGTTTCTGCATTGCGTATTGAACAGTGAATGTCATTTTTGTTCACATACTCGTAATTCGAATAATACACAATAAGTACGTCCTTTATTTATATATAGTTTAGCAATAAAGTAAACAGGAGCTACACATGGTAAAACCGAGCTACAGACGGTGAGTCTATACAGTGGATTGAGTGTCATATAATCTATCATAGGTAGGTACAGGCAATATTTCACAAGCGTGTGGTTACAGCAAGTTTGTGCAACAAGCTCATAGTCATTCAACAAGTACACAAATCAAGGTTGTTAACCCATTTGCGTTACGGTCTGATACCGACTCTGTGTAGCTTCCTCGTATTCATTACGTTTTGCTGGTATTCATTCACAAAAGCATTTTGATCGAAATTATGCAGCCCATTTTACCCTTTCATATATTTTAAGTCTCGGCAGTGATGAGTTAAAACATAATTTATGTTGATGCTCTTCAAGACAGTGTGAATTTTCAGAGATCTATGCATGAAAAGTTATAGCCGCGGGCGTCTAGCCAATGTTTTGCTCCGTGTCGGTTTGCTTCATGCAATAGATACATTTGGGAATTAGTTTTATTATTGAACAGAAACATTAAATCTTATTAGGTAAATAGGTAATGCAAAATACGTTAAATTCGTTTATAATAAAAATTACGAAAATCTGCTGCAAAATTTTAAAGATAAGTAAACACCTGAATGCTTTGTACAGTAATAACCTAATAACAGAGAGACCGAAATCTACAAGTTTATAATAAAAAAAAACTTATAATTTATTTGTCATAATGTATCTACTCGTAAATCATTTGATGTCTAAAAAAGTCATAGCATTATTTTAATTGAATTTGTAAATATAATATTTAAATCACCGCTCGTTGAAAATATTGAATGAACGAAAGGATAAACTTTACAGGGATCACAAAATCACAAGTAGGTAATTTAATTTCATTAGCAAATGGCTAACTGGAAATTAATTATAAAAACAAAATTAATTTTGTATCCAAACACGAAGCTTCAAAATTAAATACTTACCAACATAAGCATCGGTGCTTTAGTGTCACTCAGGATTACAATTAATTTTAAACGTGACATGATTTCAAACCATACATTCATTTTTAATATTTAGTTCGCACTAGATAGGAACTAGGTAACGGTGAAATCTCTGCAGTCGAATACCTAGATGTTCAATTGTTATCTTCGTAACAATCACGGACCAAAGAATAGTCTAAAAATAGGTACCTACTATACAAGTTGTTCCAAAAAGTTCCAAATAAAGTCTCGAGCTCGTTTTCATAGACATTACATTCAGTAACAGAGCAATCTCTTTCAACTTTTATTTCGAATATATTACGGGTAACTGGGCACAGCGTGCAACGGTGCATTCACATTCATACAGCCCGTAGCTTCGAGTACAATGTTTTAATAAATCACCAAGTAACGAGCCTGTTACAGTAGCCGTTTCGCCAAATCAGGATGCTACCGCTGGTATGAAGAGCGATTTATTTCACTGGAAAACTTTGTGGTTCATTGACGAAAGATAGCGATGTAGCCGATGTAGGTGAGCAATAAGCATTTGCATCTATACTTGAAACTGTGAGATACAGCAACTAAAATAATGTTACTGCTGAATATAAATAGAATGTTATTGAATGTCCAGTCAAGTTTAGAATTATGTTGGTACTTGCGGATATTCCAACTAAATCTATTTCAACGTTGTTCGCTCGTTCGCTGAAGTTATATCCAAGTGCAAAATCGTAAAAGCTGAATACCTTATACTCGCGAATACCTTATAGCTTGGTCCTATTAAGTCCTATCGTAAAAGAGAAAACAGTATACACATCATAGTCAAATGTAGAAAAGTGTTTTTTACTATTTTTATATCGGAGTTCAGAGGTAGTTCACTTCATAGGTTGAGCACCAGAGCAACCTTATTCTGATTTAACAGGCATCGATAACGAGCGATCCTAAACATTAACAACAAAGCAAATGTGGAACTGTAAAAACCGCATAAATTATTTATGATACTCTTAAAGCACTTACTGAAAACACATTACCAGACTAATCTGCGTTAAAGGAAGAAATTAAATCAGGCTGCAGTAATAACATCGAGTCGATGACAGCCTGTTTCTTTTGAGAACTAAGAAGAATAGCTTTGTTCTCCCGTTAAGCCTTTCTATACTTAATGTTAACAAACATTGAATATACGTATTTAGTTTGCATTTTATATCCACACTATCCACAAACTAACTGTAAGCTTTGGTTCGATTAGCGGGACTGACTCCGAGGCTAGGGTCCACCTCATTAAAATTTTACAGCAGCTTCGCTATGATAAGATAAACAGGAGTCGCCTCTCGGACACGTATTTGCACCGAGGCATTATGTTATCAGCACCTTGATTTTTCGCAAAACTTTAGAACTTTCGAAAAATCTAACATAAATGCAACAACAGGTGTGGGTTTAAGTACTTTAACCAAGAAGATTAAAGCAATTCCATGATTTATTTAGGTGTCATCGCATTGCCTCTCTCATTTACATATTTGTCGCTTAGAAAACGTAATGTAGGCACAATGGGCAGAGCTTTATGCTAAATACGTGTGTACACCCGCATACAATGACAAGAAACATTAGAGAAGTGTGGTATTTCACAAGGAAGTGGCACTCAGGCTGCGGTCGAGCATTCGCTAAGCCCGCCTTTAGCTAGGGCTGTCAATCTCGTGACCACGACACAGACAAGGTGCAAGCTTCCGGCAACTAGCGGTCAGGCCCTGTATATATATAGCAGCTACAGGTTTCCCGAAAGCGATACACCTAAGAACGGTAACGTGATATATTGCATCCGTCATATCGATATACAGTTACTCATACGAACGTATGTGGGAATCGTGAAAAATGTCTATCAGATGTTCATTCCTCTTGATTTATTTATTAAAAATATTAAAATGTTACAATTTATAAGATTTGCTTTACACAAAGGATTTGTAACGTTTTTCGTGGGACCTCAATAAGACAAGCAATTTCTTAACCCTGCTCAATCTGACCGGGAAAAAAGCGACACGGGTTCAAGACTAATAAATTAATAATAAGTATATGCATGTATTTTTCTTTCTCGTTTTACAAACGCCTATTACTATATAAATAGAAACGGAATAACGAACGGTTTTGCGATAATTGAGCAGTATAAGCGATTCGAGAAACAAATAAAATCAGTTTATAGTTTCATGGTGCGACTGGAAGTGGAAGTCTTTATTGTAGTGCAGGCGGTCGCGACTTATAGTTCACGACTAGCTTGGGGCACTGGGAGTCACCTGTGTGGTCCGCCGCCGCGTTTGTACAGGTTAATACTTAATTATGTGCCTTACCTCTGTTCTACATATTCAAATACATACATTTACACAGACCACCGCATATGATAAATGAAATATTTAATCAATATCGTCGGTTGAATGAAGCCATCGGTGAAGAAAATCGTTCGCTATCACGAATGTAAAACAGCACGTGAACATGACAGTTTTATGGAACAGTAATTTGAGGTCGGTTTGATTTATGTGTATGAAACTTTAGTCTGCAAAATTAACATAACATTTTTAAACGGTACACTAATTGCGTAGCTCAATTTCTATCACCATGGCTTTCATTTTGACAGTTCAATAACACCCATTGCGGCGTTGAGCTTGTTAGACTAAGCACGGACTAAGAAACATACGGTGTAATGGATGTTAAAATCAATGCCATGGTGATAGCAACTGAGTTGCGCAATTAGGGTGTGAGATAAATAAGCCATGAGGTCAACGAAATTGTGGCAGCTGAAATGATACGGATCACAGAAAATTTAAATAAGAGTTTCCTAAATTATATTACGCTTGAAGAATTCGCCATCCAGTCGGTACTACTTTAGCAAATAGAATTTTCACGCGTCTAAGTACCTACCTACACGACGCCGACGGGCGATTGCAATTTGTCAGCCGCCTCAAGCAAGCCCCTTCAAAATACACAGCTGTTGTAAAATTGTGTCAGAGATCCTTCATTTAAAAGTTCCTATAGAAACGTTGACAGTACCTAATTTTAATTTACAGCCAATGTCTCTGAATATGAAGAATATTTATTACCTGCAAGTAATTTTAAAAAAGTTGAGTAAAAAATAAAAAACCGGCCAAGTGCGAGTCGTACTCGCGCACCGAGGGTTCCGTATCATTTTTGGACGTATAAAGTGAAAAAAAACCGGACCGCATAACTACGTTTGTTTGTGAAGGAATTTTGATGATTTTGAAAAAACTGTACTAGTTAGGAACATCGTTTTATTTTTGGTGCCATATTTGCCATATTAAATGAAAATATATTTTGAAATGTGCAGATCGAGCCCTTTCATATGATATGTCACTTGACCTAGTAACCCCACTTTAAAATTTCGGACTCCCACTCCGGCCCCTTTTGCAATGAAAATAAAAATATTATTGGACTTTTTTCATTTGCAATAAAGTTGAACAAGCATTCTTTATAATTGTTCTAAATTTCAAGTCGATAGCATAAGTAGTTGCTGAAATAAGCAGGTGTGACAGAGACAGACAGACGAAGTCGCACCATAAGGGTTCCTTTTTTACCATTTTGGTACGGAACCCTAATAGATGGTGAGGATTCGTAGCAATCGTAGCTGCACGCCAAGAAAAATGTATAATACTGATTGCCAATAGCAACTTAAATGGGCACTTTACTAAATTATACTAATAATGGGATGATGCTATTGCTACCAATAAAAACTATAACGAGGGATCTAATGCATGAAACCAGTTTTAAACTATAGAATGCGATATTAAATCTAGACCATACATTTATTTAACAAAACTTAAGCACAATGGCCATAAACTGAGGTATCGTAAAATACAGCATTCCGACTTTCTAATACATCGAGATGATTGTAAACACACAAACTTGCGCGTTTTAAAACCCTCTGCATTCGCTAGGATAAAGTATGTTAATAATAGGCGTCAGTCGATGAAAATGCTTTTAAGGAACAAAATGTGTTGGGGCACTAGCAGTCAATCTTTGCGATATCGGGCTCTCGGTAACTGTTCCTTATCGCGAATAGCAAAAAAGCCTTTCCATGTCAAGAGCCGTCGGTGGAAAAGCCCCTTTGTTCCTAGTACGACACTTATGGATGGAACTGTGCAAACGAATACGGTTTTTGCAGTTTTAGGGTTTGACACCTGCGTAAAATGTAGCGTAGCTATCGTAACAAAGCTTTTATAAACTATTATTGACAGATGGCAGAGGCACCTAATTTTTATGCGTTCGGTACTTCAGTCTAATACTCTTAGGCACGGGTACAGGATTTCGTTCAGGGCGTTCAATTTTTGTATGATTTTACATATCTGCCAGAAAATTCGTTCTAAATTAATTAATTTATGAAACTTTAGTTATCCATGATTCAGGGAGGGAGGCAATTGCATCCATTCCTCCCCTCCTGTATCCGCGTCTCAATAGTATCACCGGCTGTGTGTTACATTACAATGTGAATTAAACATACAACATTGTGAACGTACGACCTTGGTAGGTGGTAGTAAAGGGTGCCTTGGTAGGTGGTAGGTACTAGTACCTACCACCTACCAAGGCACCCTTTTAATAAAATAACTTCTTTATGTGTGCGAGGAAAGTAAACAAACAACAACAATATTCTAAAAAAAAATGTTTACTTCGGTCTGAAGAATATGCAACGATAGCCAAGTCCTATAGCTGTCATTGTCACCCCTTTGTTGTTTGGTACATATTTTTCGCTACCGTAATATTTTTCTCTTCCAATAGCTCTTTTTCAATTCTCCACGGAGTTACGAGATGAAAACCAACCGATAGTAGTACTCTCACAATCAGCTATTATTGGACTATCGTATTCAAAGTCCCATTGTGTGCCCCAGAGGCGTTTTACAATCACCTTGAAATTTTCTTTTTACTGCACATTGGAATGTGTTTGTATTGTTACTTAATACTGCTTTTTTCCTACAGCTTAAGTGAATGCGTTTAGTTCCACGTCTAGTTTTCTATATGGCTGAGGTGCGCCATATTTCTAGAAGTTAAATAAGAATGTGAAAAACATTATACGAACATGAAATCCATCTGCGGCACTTAATTAACTATGAAATTTTACATAAAGGGTAACTTTCTATCATGCAAATATTATACGTGGTGGAAACAGAATGTCTGTGTCTGTCATTTACAAAATATACAGTGTACTTATTTAGGTATGTATTCAGGTTCAATAGGTAGGTCGGGAGGGGCATGCAGTTAATTTGTAGTCGTGATTGAATTAACGAAGCCGACCGCTTGGCAGAGCTCATTTCGAAAGCTGTTAGATACTATCATCTTATGCCTTTATACTGTTCAGCTGTAATAACGAAAGCATTTCTCAACTTAATAACAAGCCTACGACTTTATTGCTGCCAGGAATTGGCGAACCGTGGAATCTCACGGGCAAGGTACCACTCTTGTAATCTAGCTCAAAATTGAAAATTCATTCACTGTGACGATTTGCCATTGTGTGCCCATGCAAATGAAACGAAAACAGAAACCGAATAGCGAAATATTAGTTTGCAACAGTACTGTCGACGGAATTGAACTCAGATGAGAAATTAATCTAGTTTGCTGTGGTGTTGGCGACTGCGCAGATTCTTTTTGCATGTCAACTCGCTTATCTATATAAGTCGTATGAGAAGCGATGTTGTGTACGATTTATTTCACGGCAGGGTTCTAGCCTTGAGGTTGTCGGCTACATTGCATCTGTCCGTTTGAGAATATTACGCATATGTCAAAGTAGTGTCTGGGTACGCACAAGTTTAGTCGATCTTAAACTGTGAACTTTAAGATCAGATGGTTTGAGATTAAATCAGTCTGATTTAATATAAAATTATGCCTGCGAGAAGTTCCAGTCGACTGGACGCTTGTCTAACGAGCAGTGACGGCTCTAGGACACAATACTTGGTGGTTCAGGTGTGTAAATTCTGACAGCAAAGAATGCTGTGCTCACACGAGTCACACGTAAGCCTATCATAAGTACAACGAAATTATTAAAGTGGAAATAACTTACGTCAATCAGTATTAATGCTTGACAAGGCATAACAGTAGGTACATACATAAATGTATTTATGCAGCTAAATATGTTCTTGTTAATTGTTACATTAGGTACGGTTATGAAAAAATGTGTCTTTAGGCAAATTATAAACAATAACAAAGAAATGTTAATGAATCACCATCACATAGGAAACAAACGGGAAGTTACGTAATTAGTCTTTGTACTCGTAAAGAAAGCGGTCAAATGTTAAAGAGATAATTGTTAGTACAGGAAATTAAAGGCATTTAGTAATGTAGGACAATCCTCGGCGGGCTCGCTTGATGGCAATCTTGAACAAACTCAGCTAACTTGTTCTTATTACTGGCAGTAACGCTTACTCTAATCTTGTTTATCTCACGATTTTACAGGCTTTCCAGTTGACATGCAGACTACGGTTTTTGACTAAACATTTCGACGAGATTAAAATCATGAATTAGGTACCTACCTACAACTTGTTAAAGTTTCTTGTAGTATTATTTGATGGCCTCAGTTCCCAGTGATTAGATAATATTGTTTGTTGTGTCTGTGTCTCCCACACTTGATTATACAATTTATCCATATCCATTCTCATTTATTTGCAAACTTAAGTTTGCTTGTTTGTTCGTCTGTGAACCGTCTAAGTGCGTGAGTCATACGCGTGGGATTGAACTAGTGTACTGAGTTAGTACTTTGCCAGTTCAACTGATCATGATTCAAGGCTTCGCATCGTAGAATAGACCTAAGTGTTCTGTGGGAAGTGGTTCATAAACTAATTTTGGTCGTTAGTTAAAATAGGAACAGTTTTATGCGAAAGCAACTAGCTGTGTGGTCTATGAGGATATCTTAATTGACTATAATATTATACAATGTATTATACCTTATTTCATGCGTGTTTTGAACAAGACGCCTAAAATGACGGATACATGACTGTGAAACTGCTTAGAGCAAATGAGCTATATATAATATTATTCCAAAGATCAAAGCTGATTTGTACATAAACTTGTCCAAGCTTAGAGCGCGGGTTTTGTTTTTAAATTGAGTCTTAGCAGACTAACTTATGATGTGAGTATGCAAGATGGTTATGTAGTCGGCTAGATTATCGATTCATTTACTTTTACGAGCCGCTGGATGATTACATGAAACTATATTGGAGATGTTCACCCTGCACTCGTCGTTACCATAAAATCATACAACTCAGACCATGATTAATAACCCCGACTACAAATTATACTTTAATGTACCCTTTAGTAAGCCTATAAATAAGTCGTACTTAGATTCTATGGCATAGTGTATATTTACCAATCAATTAAGTGGGATTCCAGTATCGCGTGGCTCACGCTTATCTGTCGAGTATTTTTTTATTTACGGCTCCATCCAGGGGCGTGGGTTTGCAGATAAGTCGAACGCAGGATTTGTCCCAAAATGTTTTTAGTGCCATTTTGTGAAATAAAATCTTTATGTTCACGCAATCATTAACGTACAGCCTACATTTCCAACAATTCTTTTCATTATTTTGGTCTCACGGTAACACATTGTGAATAAAAAAATTTACTATAAACAATATGTGTAGGTAAGTATCACGTCAATTACCTTCAAGAAACTTTTTCTTAAAGTAATTTATTTTTGTAAGATTGCAAAAGAAATTGGTAATTGTGAATTCGAGACCATTTAAAATTCTCTTCGGACTATTTTCTTGTGATGACAACATTCCATAAACGGACAACTTTCCATGTCGTTCACGTCTACAACAAACGTTGCGGACTGACATTTTTATCGAAAGTTAACATAATAATGCTTTATACTTACCCCTTTACTTATAGACGCCTCTTAACTTTCACCACTGATTAAATATACAACTATCCTTGTCATTTGTATGACAATGAATAGAGATGATAGTTGACATAAGAGTTGTTTCATTTAATTATCGTCTGCTATGTTTTTCATTTAATTTGAAGATAGGTATTTCGCGTTAATGATTTTCTCAAACTTTTATGATTAAGTATAGAGTACTTACCTAGTTCTCTACATATAATAACACTCTAAATAAGGTAATATTATAATTCATGATTTTATTGAGACAATTATTGTGATTGATATTGTCGTTTACCAAAGGATTAATATTATTGTTCTATACAACTAATCTAAATTCATAAGTAGGTATACTTAATGAGTTTTCTTCATATGCTTTATATATTTTATTAAAATTAACATATTTTGACATAGATAAGTACCTATTTAGGGGTACAGCAGCAGTGTCTTCGCCAAATTAAATATTTTATTGTCTGCGTCAAAATCTACACGACAATTTTTTTTCAACAATATTATTCGAATTAGAAAACCCGACGTGCCATTGGTTCAGCTTTAACAACAAGTGGCACAAACAATTACGTATCTAGGGACCATAACAAAATGATTGTGAGTCCGACTTCCTTAGTCTATCTATACCTACCTACCTATACCTACTACAAGTTGGTATTGTTGGCTGTCACGAGTGGCGTGACTAAAGATCATCGTGGCTTGATCCATGCGAGGTCATTCGGCCAACATTTGGCGTAGCGATGCCAAGGTCAACACAAGCTCAGTATTTCCATCCATAAGTGAACTTGTAACTCACAAACTGTTTCATTATAATTCTGATTTTTTTTAAGATTAAGGCTGACATATCCTTCTCCAAGCAGTCTTAATTTTAGCATTTATGGTTGCAGTCATTTAAATATTATCAGATTTTGCTGATACCGACCGGAATTTTTGTCCAATGTTCGAGGTTATGTAAGTTATGTTACATCTCAAATGTGCAAAATAATAATAATGTGTTAAAAATCATATAACGGTGTATTAACAAATAATCACATTTAAAAAAATCAAAATGGGCATGATCTACTTAAAATAAGAGTATACCTGCAATTAAGTAAATCGACCTTGTAATGTTTTAATATGAGTTTTATTGGCACTACGCCAATTATTATTGTATGTATTTACATTCGTACAACCGGTTTGTGTTAATGGCTCCGTGTCGTTTTTTCTGCTTATCAATCTAAACGTAACAATGTATCCTTTTACGTTTAGATTGATTCATTTTAACCGCGACAAGCAGGTTATTCACCTGACGTATGTAGTCATATAACTTATCACGGACGTGGTTTGTAAAATGAATAGCTAATTTAATAGAATACAAATAAAAATCGATGAATGAACATTAATTAACAAGTGCTTGCAAAGGAAGTAATAAACTTTGCTATACGGAGCGTACCTACACATAGACCTAATTTTAGAAAATCGCCAAGTGTGCTTAAACCGAACTCTTAACTCATAAAATAGGAAAGGGAAACTTGCGTCATAACTGTGTAAGGCCTTTTCGTAAGTTAGTACAATTTGCATAATAGGGTCACTTTTTCCTTGAATTTTTTGTAAAGATGAGATAAGATCTATGAGAAATAAGAATACCTAGGTGTTTCAATTGTTACGATAGCTTAGGATTGCGCTTTGAAATAGGTAAATGAAATGAATTGAAACACCTTTTCTGTACTTGCGTACATACTAAATTAATGAAAATGAGTTAGATCCTGTGATTAAAGTCATATTTATCTGATAAATAGTTTCTGCGAATAGTGGGTGAATGACATGACAAGCGTTTAGTTGTGTAATTAAAGCTACGCTGCACTGAGGGTAATATCACCTTTATAGGTGTTTGCACCCAAGGTCTGACGTAGCATTATTTGCATCTGTCACATTTGTGTTCTCGTGTTAAAACAACGGTGGACTTAATGCTGCACAGTGTGCGTACATGGAAATTGTTTCTTTAGTTCATAGCTGTGCTGCACTGCAGCAAAGCACATTAGCTTCTGTCAGTTATCTCACTATTCTGAGATTTACATACTTCCAGGAATAGTCCGTAATTCAAAGCCGCGCTATATCATGTCACACCAGGAAACGGCGCACCTTATTTTGTTCTATGTATGCAAGCCATAAACACTAGTTAAATCTTCTTAATGTAGCTTGTATGTACATTTACATTGGTCATAAACCTTTATAAAATGGATAAATTATCAGGTTTGCAAAACAGCTAGGTAATCTTCTACGTACATATTGCACGCCCGCATAACGCGAATGCATATGGTGCGCTTATTTTCAGTTTTATATTCGGTAAGTTAAAATTGGTCTTGAAATTTTATATCGCATTATTTACATAACCAGTATAAACATTCCCTAATGTTTGTATGTAATAGAGCGGAGAACGTGACTCCCGGTTTTAGTAAACAAACAATGTTTGTATTGTAATTTCAGCAGGTGGACTTTCTAGGCACGTTTCTGTGCTTGAATAACTTGAGAAAAATGTACTTGCTTATAACCTAACGACAAAACTTAGATACCTAGTCTTGTTACGGCTGCAGAGTAGGTGGAAAATTAAACCATTACAGTAAGTCCAAAGTTAGCTAATTTAATTTCTGTTTGTAAACTCATCCACGATACCTATAGGAGAAATTCTTATTGCCCAATGAAATGAAATAATATTTATTTATTTATTCTGTAATTAAAAATATATGGCAGGATATAATTGTATATTGATTTTACTTTTTTTAAAAACGGCAATGGGTATGGTCTATGCAGTTCATAGGTAACATGAAAAATATGTAATTTCAGAATATTCATTCATAAACAAAAAAATTGGTAGCTACGTGAAGTACCTACCTATTTAAGATTTTTTGTTTTATTAAAATATAATCTCAGATAAGTGGCGTAATCGTCAGATCTTAGAGGCCAAATTATCTGGCAGAGACGTCTAAAATTCTTCCACGTGCTGTCGCTAGTCACGGTTGTAATGATTTGTGGTAGGTATTTACCCGACAAAAATGTTTATTCCGAGTTCCGGGACTGTTTTTGTTACTCTTCGTTCACATTAATTTATAGACGCATGAACATTTAAACTGATTTAAATGGGCAATTCAATAAGATGACACCGACAAATTCTTGGCACGTGTACAAAACTTATTGCTAAAGAACTCGTTAAGCGTTTTACTAGAGATCTAATAAAGGTTTTATTAGAATGGCTACCTAATAAAGTTTTATGTTTGATTTTGCCGAAGTTTAAGGCAGATTCAGTAGTTAAGGAATAATTTAAATCCAAGAACCAAAACAGACATTTAAATTAGATTTGTAGGTACGGTCACTTTTATTAAGATTAGGCTAACTTCAACGAAAAAGATTTCTGACAAACGTCTTGTTCCGTATTATTCAAATACAATAAAACTGATGGTTTCATCATGTGAATGTTACCATAAATGCTACTTTTCGCTCTTGTGAAGCAGATAAAGGCAAACACAAATAGCTTCAGGACGTTACCCTTGTCAACGCTAGCTTTTCACTTACCTAAGTTATGGTCCTATTGTTCTAAATGCCGAGCGAGTGCCGTCTTGGCGCATGGCGGGGTGTCTATTTTGCTCAAACTCCTTTGCACTAGCTTATAGAAAATCATTTTAACATTCTATCAAATTAATTCTACTGTTTAATATCTCCCCCGCTTCATATTAACCAGCTCGATGTCCTGTATTTCATTCTAATCGCATTTGTACGCAAAACATTGGCCATATATCTCTGCAATATGTTGGAAATGTTTGAGAAGCTTCGCGTTCATTACCCTTTGTCATATGGATACGCCAAAACAATGCTGTGATTTATGTGTCCATGGTTTGCAAGTTTGCTCGCCTGCACACCTATTTGTATACAGACAGAGGTATGAATGTACAATAAATTATGTTTGGGACAAACTGTCAGCTTTGCGGTTTAGCCCGATATGATCAAATAACTTTGCAAACAAAGTGTGACTACGAATTTATTGATAAAGCAGCTTAAAGGAAAAAGTTCGTTTATCCCGGTGAAGATGAAATGCCGGAAAAAGGAAATGTTCTATCAGTGTTAGGCTGGCCATTAATTCACGAGAGCCCCTAATTGGAAAATCCTTTTCAACAAGAGCCGTTGTAGACTAATGTGCATAATTGGACCCTCGACCGAGGACAATCGCTAGCGAAATGAGGCTATCCCAAGTTTTTGTGTAAGTGAAGAGTGGATAGGCGTCGTTTTATAGACATTAAAGACGTTATATTAATACCTACTGCAGTATGAACATGGATTGATTAGTATCATCTTATCTTATGCTTAACGCATACAAGCATTTAAAAACAGTGGTATCGAAAGTCTGGCTAGGACTTATTAGGTAAAGGTATGTATATGTAAGAATAAGTTTTTCTTCTTTAATATGAGAAAATCCCTAAACTATCTTAACAAGTAGGCAATCATCAAGTTTCATTATGACAGGAAGTTACGTGTAGCTGGTGATTCAACTTTATCCGGCTCGGCAACATCCTCCTGTTAAGGGCACTTTGCGTTCCGGAAGAGACCATGTCGGACAAAGAGTGTCGAGGAAGCAGAACAATCAAACTTAGGTCATGGATGCTCCTCGGATATCAAATTACGAAGTAAATTTTGAACCGCCCTGTAAGGATGCCATCACAAAAATATGGAAATTGAAATCGGTGTCGTTTTACGATGATCTACGAACCTTTGCATTTATCAAATTCCTTTCATAATTTTTTTTGCATTATATAGCTCGAATTAATTAAAAACTCTAATTAAGTAACGATGACTGGATAAACAAGTGTGGATGACGGAATAAAACCATTAATTAATTTCGTATTATAGTGTCAGTTCGCATATAAATTACAGTTAGTGATCGTTAATAACGATAATTGGGCTGAAATTGCAATTCTACACGTATTCTCTTTTTTAAGCGAAATGAATCTTTGATTAATGTTGGAGGCCAATATTTTTGTTTTCGGATGTTATAAGATTGTATGCAAAGCCACAGTATAATAGGGCTTTGACATGTTAGGTATGCTTATTTGTACTGATTGAATAAATCTATAGCTAAAAATAATTATATAAGTAGTTATGGCTGTCTTATGAGATTTTAAGAGCCTTGCACAAGTATGGGTATTATTGTCAAAGTCATATATTTTAATAGGTCTTGTTCATTAAGGTCTTGGGAACAAAATTGAGATTTTAATGATACACGTTATATCTCGTCAAGGCCGTGCCAGATCATTTTATTAAGAGGCCGACTCCGTATAATGTTTGCGGAGCGGTTTTGCCATAATGAGCTGTTACACAGATTCAAAGATCATGGGTACGCAATCTCGGTAAGATTCGTCATCTTCAAGTAAAATTACATAGCGAATAACTGTATCTACGAACAAATTAATATTAAAAATCCGTTACATTTCTAAATAATTATTTACAGTTGCACAAGGAAGGAATATTACATTTAAATGTTTCGCAGTTTATGCGATGGCTCTTAATTAAATTCGTCAAATTTGATCATCGAGGGGCACAGCTCACAAGAGAATTCATAAAGTAAGCCCGAGGTCAGAATGAACAATGGCTTTTTAATTAAAATTTAACGTTACTTGACTTTTTTGTAAGCTCAAGAGGTTCTAAATCTAATCCGCTTTGTGTACTTTTTATGTTATTAAGTTTTTTATAACTCTTTAATTTAGTATTAGTGCTTGCAGAATCTTGTTTACATTGTACTTCAGTATCCAGTAACAGATAACCAGGCGCTTCGACCGAGCCCTTTCAGTCACGCCGCCATTCGTGACTAACATTGATGTGGCTTTTAGATAAGTCTACAATATTATTTACACGCAGAATTTATTCTTTGGACTGTTTGGCCCACGATAAAATAAAATAAAGCTGAGATTGTAAGACTCTTGTAAGATATAGTGATATTTTATGGTATTTATTTCAAGTTCAAGAGTGAAATATTCTTGTCCGACTCTGATCTGTGGAGCAGCAAAGCGCAGCCTTAAATCTTGGATAAATATGACTAGGTACAGACAGCCCCGGATCTTGAATTATTTCGAGGCGGGGCAAAAACCGAAAAATGCCGCCCCCGCCCGACAGTATTTTTACCTTTATCATCATCATTTCAGCCATAAGACGCCCATTGATGCTGATGGACATAGGCCTCCTCCAATGAACGCCACAACGACCAGTCTAGCGATGCTCTTTTCGATTACTACGCTTCGTAGACGAATACACTACTCAGTGTATTCGTCTACCAAGCTTGAATTTGCCGCCCTCTAAATTTGCCGCCCGGGGCACGGGCCCTGGCTAGCCCCCCCCTAGATCCGGGGCTGGGTACAGAGGATTCCGTTCGTATGAGTTTTTACATTACTCTAACTAAACAATTAGTTAGTAAAAGTCATCTAATATCGCTTTGGGGGATAAATAAGCATTGGGGAAAAACACTTGCACTAACCAGCCAACAAGGATCGGCAAGGGGCAATTTGTTTCGCAATAAAGTCGTCTTGCCCCATCTGCACAAATGAAAGGTCAGTAGATGGCCAGACCTTAATTAAACTCAACGAATTCGTAATCCAGTCAGCTCGTTCTTATTAAGAAAATATCAAGAACTTCTGCTAAGTAACCATACTGTAACGTAGTAAAAATGCTACAAAACTTTGCCTGTTCATTATTAGTTTACTGGAGTCTTCAAGTTGTAGTAAGAAAACTTCATGAAGTCACATTTGTATAAGTACATACTTGGAAAGACTGTAGACTTGCTTCGCCTGAATAAATTATGAGAATAGATGGAAGCATTTATGAGCGAGGCATGATGAATGAGTCGGGATACAAAAAGAAAACAATATTTTAAGGAAAAAGGTTGACGCTCTGATGATGATGAAGATCTACATGCGTTACGCTGCATATTATATATTCGTATCATAACAAATAAAATCAATGACTTTCGTCTTACCTTAACTTAGTAGATAAATAATGTATCAGCGGAGTGTACTTACCTGAAAAAAAAAAACAAAATATTTACGTCAGCTACATAGGTAAAAATTTTTTATTACAAAAAAATAACCGACTTCAAAAAGCCACTGTTCTTCCTGTTTAGTAACTACTTTATACCAAGTTTAGATTACTTTCACGAATTCATTCATCAGTACATCTTCGACGTCGTGTGTACCATTTTGCATATATCTTCGTATATAGGAATGATTATTTAATGTGTTATATACTAAAACCTTTCCGAAAGTATGTAAATTACGGTAGTGAAAACCCCATTCAGTTCGGATCAGTAGTTTTTGAAAAAATCGCGCACATATAAACATACATACATAACATTATGAACCTCCTTTTTTGAAATCGGTTAAAAATAAAAAAGCATCAGCATTAAAAAATACAAAAGGAAGCTTTAAAATATAAACTTTTATTGTTTTAGCGGTTGCACGAATTGTTCCAGTATGCAGGCGGCAACAATCGAAATGTTCAAGTAGGTTGACCTCACTACATGCAAAAGGGCTGCGGTATCGTTTTCGCTATTACCTCTGTGTTACTTATCCCATAGACATTGGGCATAATTTCGCTTGAAAAATTATACGTTACATCCCGGTACAAATTGTTAACGACAACGAAAAGGCCAATAAGATCGACCATTGTGGTCAATAACGGATAATTGAAAATCGCTTACAAATTCGATTGTGAAGTCATGCGAGAATATTTCTTATGATTTATGATTGGGCGAGGTTAAAATACCGCGGTAGGTTATTTTTATATTGGGAGTTAAATGTTGCTTTTTGTTTTTTGGCAATAAAAGTGATGAAGCAATTCACGATCCGTATTTCGCAACGTAGAGAATGTGTAATTACAATGAGGAACTTTTTGATTACGTAATTGGAATGTTTTACAACTATTCGTTAAAAATGCGGGCGCAGAATACAATTAAATTTAATTCTAATCATCTGTCAATGGCGCATTGTGGCGCCCGCGCAGTCGGGCGTGAAAATGTAAACCGATCGGAATAGGAATGCAACGATAAGTGAATAGGGCCTAATTAAACGAGGGCCGTTGTTAGATAATAATGGCCGCCGCACTGTAGGTCACGAAGCTAAGGGCCCGTGATGCGATCGCGCTTTTGTTCAACAGATGTTCGCTCACACATTGGATGCAGATGCTTGCGAACTGTGACAGATTTGGACATTGATACTGATTTGGCTTTGTACTGTACACCTGCTCTTTCACTATAATATATTCAAATTCAAAATAGACCGTATCGAGCCAAAAAAAGGACTGCCTAATGGATTTTACATAAAAAAATCATGTACGCCTCTAAAAAAATAACGTAGGTAGTTGAATGTTGTTGTACGCTTTTGTAGAATGACGTCAGTGGTGCATGGGGGAGGTGAAACGACATCTGGCTTATATCAAAAATGATAAGCATGATAACATCCATGCCACTAATGCACCGCCCCGTACGTTAAATTACAATTACATTAAAGTCATTATGCTGTGATTATTGTTATAAATATAATACAGTCGAGGGGGATTATTGGATGAAAGGACCATTATTACATCCTAAACGATTTATTTTTGCGGTTGCAACAGCACGTGTTCCAAGCAAATTGTCGTCGAAATAAAAGAATCGTAATTGCGACCACATGCATTTTATTTGTGGTCGGGTGAAATTGAAGTGATAACTTTCGTAAGAAAGACTTATATGGTCAAATACACGAAAAAAGTAGCCATTCACTGACGATACAATCTTGTTACGAAAACCCGCCAGGACAGTCAAGTGAGGTAAAATGTGGATACTAAGTGCCCCAGTGAAGTCATCGGTAATTTCAACCGTGCTCAACTGCCCGAAACGGAGGAGCGTGAATAAGGATGAGCCCGCACATCACGAATACATTAAATTAAATTTAAAAACTCCGCATTAATGTCTTTTTAAACTACACTAATAGCATTAACGAAATATAGAGTGTTTTTGTAATTAACTTCTAATGTTTGAAACGAGCTGATTAACGTATACTTATTCAAAGTCGGTTAAATGTTTTGACGTCCTACGTCCTACGTATTTGAATTTATTAAGCGCCGAATGCCAACCATATTCAATTAATTAATGCAGAGTCCTGCGTTCACATTTTATGTTGTTACACTAAAATCATAGCACGTGTTTGGGGCAGCTGTTGTAATAAAAAGAGACAAAATATAAACGTTATTGTGCCGACTGATCTGTGTATTATTCGCTAAACACAACACTTTATCATCTGTTGGTAAAGCACGATTTGGATTATATTTTATCTCACATTTCATGTCGACACATGGTCATCATTTTGAATGGACACAACTTTTACCACATAAAAAAACCGGACAAGTGCGTGTCGGGTCACCACAGTGTAGGGTTCCGTAGTAGCAACAAACAAGCAACTACTTCATCTTAGTCACTTTAAGGATGCTAAGGATTTTGTATTTGGTACAAAATTATCCAACACCCAAGTTCAACGACTATTACTGCTAAACTAATAAAGTTATCTTCGCTATAATTTTCCTTTAAAGTTCATAAAATGCACTATCATCGTGAATTTTTTAGATTTTTCAAGCCAGCCGTTTAGCTATTAGAGGGGGGGGGGGATGCCCTACTGGAACAAAAATTTGCATTTTAAAGTTTAATATTTCGTAAATGGAGCATTAAATCGAAAAATAATTTTAGCAACCCCCAGTCAATTTAGAAGACTTAGGGCCAAGTTCACCGACAAGATAACAGTCCGTTATATAGAAAACGGCCGTTTAACATTACTTTTTCTATAGAAAAAAATGTTAAACGGCCGTTTTCAGTTTATCGGACTGTTAAAAATTTATCCCCACTTTACATGTAGGGGAGCTATAGCTAAAAAAAAAATATTTTCCAAAATTTTATTTTACCACTTTGTCGGCGTAATTGATATACACACTGTTACAGAATTACAGCTTTCTAGTACTAACGGTCTCTTAGAAAAACCTCGGACAGACAGACAGACGGACATGACGAAACTATAAGGGTTCCTAAGTCAGAACTACGGAACCCTTAAAATACCCCAAATTGTGTAAGTGATTATTTTAATAATGGGATGACCGCATTAATCTAAATAAAAAAGATACCTAGTTAAAAACTAAAACGTCGATTTAATAAATTTTTCACAACACTGAATTTTTGAACTATAGAGAAGAATTTCAGGCTATCAGACAGGGAACATTTTCCTATTTCGTGGTGTTCTGTTCGATTTTTGTCGTAGTCAGGTTTTAGTTTTTAAGTAACTATATTTTATTTACAATATTTTAGTGGTTTTATTAACAAGACGCAGTGCAAACCGCAGTTAGTTTTATTTTACTTTTTAGTTTTTAATATACATATAATATAATATATATTTTCCGAATCGCCTTCTTAAGTTCTTTATATACATACATTGACACCCCACATGACAATAAAAAAAAAATTACCTACGACTTCACAATCACCTATGTAATGGTGACTAAAATTCACCATGTTGGTTTTTTCATATAAGCCCCCCGTCCATAAAATATGTCACCCGGACCAATTGATTGACACCGCATTCGTCAAAATCGGATGAATAGTTTAGACGCTACGGGGGAACATAGGTACGCAAATACAAACAAACATTCATGTAGGTACCTACTTACATACCTACATAGACTGCTAAAATCATAACCCCTCCTTTTGGCTTTGCTTAGTCGGGTAAAAAGAAATTCATTAAGTATATACCTATGATACATAAAATATGAAAAAAATATATAGGTACCTAATAGTAAGCTAGCACGGTCGCCGTAGCAGCGGTCTACGAACTACGCTGCTACGAAAAAAAAACGTTGACCAATTAGACTACGTTCGCATTTATAATTAATTTATATGATCGACTTAATCTAAATAAAATATTTACAGTTTAAATTAAGCTGTCAAACAATGCAATTTTATCGCAATCGTAAATGCTATCTCATTATTATCTTCTATTTTACGAGGGGCCGATAATAGTAACGATGAATTACAATCCATATGGGTAAGCGTATTGCATTTATGAATAAAACTGGCATATGTTTGAGTGATCTTTTTGAACGGTAATAAAAACGTTACGTTACGTTTTATCCCAATTTGGTCTATCCATCTGTCATGTTTTATAACGCAAGCACTCGTAAGCGACAAAATATACTTGCAATCACTGTAACAACTAAATTAATTCAGTTTATTGTTAGAGAACGCCAATCAAATGTTTAACCACTTCAATTATCATTGAAATCGAGAAATCTGAACATAAAATGAACGGGAAAATTAAAACAAATAGAACCTACTGTAATTTGACCGGTTCGGTAAAGTTTCCAAATAACGGCAGACGACGTCACGTAGACATCGAGCTGTTAAACGTAATACTGTACTTATTTATTGAAGAAACGGGGCAGAAACTTTCCTAATCATAACTTGAATTCAATATAGCAGATCCCGGGACAAGTCAGTGCCTCTGGCTCTGAATCTCCCCACCTCCTAAATGCGATTTCCTCGAATCATAAAGGAGCTTGTTTATTTTCCGGGTGGTTACTTCTGTCAGTTATATTAGAAGATATTTAAGTTTGAAATGTTTTCGTACCGGATTTAGCCCAATATACCAACGTAGGATGTCAGTCTTAAGTAATGGTCGCGGTACTACGGTAAAAAGCAATAGTTATGGTCCAATAATTATGCAGTCTAGGTTTCTCATTTCTAATCAATTTTCTGTATCGACAACCGGCATTCTTAAAGGTGTTCTGTTGGAGAAAGGGAAATGCTCACTTTTTTCGGAGCTCAGGCTAAAATGTGAACAAGTTGTTCAGTTAAAAGTGTTTTTACCAAAAAATATAATTAATTCTGAAAACAATATTTTCACTTCTGTAGCTCAAACATGTATGTTTATACCATTCCCCCTCTAAAAAGCTTATTTTATTCACTGAAAACAGTGAACAAAAAGCACTTTTACTCACTGTTTTGATGTTTGAAAATGGAACACACCAATGTATTCGACCACAGATTTAAAGAACCTATGCTAGATGCGGCACGTTATTAGATTGTATGAAAACCGAACGTGTCATCTTTTTTATACCTACGATAACTTCACCCCAGCCATTTAGTGATGTGCTCAGAGTAAACAGAATTGTTTCAATCACTAAGCGTCACTGAGCTAACAGACTTTTTTTAGTACGAACAGTCGAACATGCAGGGCACGCTTGGTCGTGGCTTGCCGTATCTAGTGTAAGTGTAATCTGTGTATTTGACCTATATTGATGTGTTCTAAATTCAATTTGATTGGTCGACATTTTCGCCAAAGAGTTTAGCATTAGAATAAAAACTGTTTTGTGTTCTTTGCTGTCCTTAGTAAATTGGCGCTATTTTGAATACTGTAAGTTGTACGAACACAAAGTTTAGTGTTACTTTAATCTTTAATTTTGTGTTTGTTTAGTGTTGTTCTAATCGATTAAAAATGCATTCTAGTAATGAAGATGTGTTAACACCTGAGTTTGTGAAAGAGAGGGCGGCCGATATAGTGGAAAGGTGGAAAGCTTGCTACCCAAAAAATCACGGCTGGTTTACATCAAAGCCAATTTAACTTTACTTTTTCTTCATTATATGTATATTTTCACTTAAATCTTTCTTTTTCTCGTAGTCATGGTATAAAGTATAGTATGCAACTCTTGAATAAAACGGATTTATATCGAGGGCCATGAATCGCTCGCGTCGCTCAGGATTCTAACACTTGAATCACTCGCTACGCTCGTGATTCAATCATCAATCGTTAGAATCCTTCACTAGCTCGTGATTCATCTATGGCCCTCGCTTTAAATCCGTCCTTTATTCACTAATTGCATAATATACTATTTGCTGCCTGAAATCAGTGAGTAAAATGCGATTTTGCTCACTGAGTGAGACAAAGTAACTTTTTAATATTTTTTTTCAGAAAGCCGCGAATAATTTGTTCAGCCTTGGGTTAATCATACAATTCGAAACATTTACACTCTATCTCTTTCCCGCCATTAGAAAGAGTGAGAGAGATCAGCCCTTTCGAAGTTCCGATTTTGAATTCGACCTCAAAGACAAACACGTTCGGAATTTCGTACTAACTAAAGAAATTTTGCAAAAAGATAATTATGTCTTTTAATGTAATTTATTGAATTTTTAACTTATTGTTGTATTTAAACGAAAATAAGTATTTACTGCAAATAAAACTGATATTTAACCTGTAAATATTTAGGTATTATCTCCTAAAATGTTCTCGCTGCCGAAGTAAAAAGTTGTGTGTTACACAAGAGCAAAGTTTTTTGCATCTCGTGTCTTTGAATCCCTCGCTACACTCAGGATTCAAAATCATAACTCGCAGCAAAAAACGACTTTGCTCTCTTGTTGCACAAATAACTATTTTCAAACCCTCGTGGTAGGAAATTCTATGTAAAAATTATCTAAATAATAATTTAAAGCGTTTACATCCCACAAAGCAGCGCCATTTTTGGGTTAGAGACCGTGTTATTTATGATTCATAATCACTAATGAGGTTTTAGTAATTATAATTAAACAATCATTATCTTAGGGCGGGTTGCTTCAAACCATCTGTATTCGTAAGTCAGTACGTAATCGTTAAGTCAGTATGAAATTGTCATACAAGCCGCCATATTTGACGGTTACAGATACGTAACTGTAAGTTGAAACAACATGGCCTTAGTGTACAAAAGTTTTTGTTGGTTTTGAATCCAATAAAATAAGGGTGCATTATAAGGTCATATTATTATAATAAAAACAAAACAATTTTATTCATTATTTTTATTATAAAAACTAAAACCTCATTGTTGATTAACCTCTTTCGTCATAAATCACACGGGTCTGTAACCAATCAATGGCGCGCTTTTTGGGATGTAAATGGCTTAAATACTTATTAATACAACTTTTTTTTAATAGAATTTCCTGCAACGAGGGTTACATAAATATTATTTTAAGAATTAATTATATTTTTAGATAATAATACTTTTAACTACTTAAACAGCTTGTCCACGTTTTAGCCGAGAATGGACGATTCCCTTTAATTAAGACACTGATAATACTTTTGCCCCCAGCATTCCGTCGATTGAGTTTTACTATGCCATTAACCGTGGCGAACAACGCATAAAACTTTGCAATGGAAAAACAAATAAATTAACTAAAGGAGGTACTTGAAGAACAATTTATCTCAAGTTCTCGTCTCTAATAATTCACTATTATGGTTATGTTGGCAAAGAAGAGCAAATGCGGAAGAGTTGTAAAGTTAATATTGTTTCCTTGTACCGTACTCCGTAGTCGCGTAGGGCAAGCGAAAGCTTAAGTTTACCTTATTCACTCAAAGCACGAAACGCGAGTTAACTGAGCACTTTGTCTTCGTGTTCAAGTAACGCGGACTAATGTGTCTCAACGTCCCCGTTACCTTAGCGTCTGTGAGCTTTGTAGGCAATGTGTACGCGGTTGGATCATATTTGACGCAAGATGAACATTCCGTGTTATTTAATATAATAAGGCGTGATTTAGTATACGCCATTGTTTTAGTGTACCTATTTATTTTATTGTTCCGGCTTTGAATTATGAGTTAAACTGGCACGACACTGTACACTGTACGTGTAAGTGTATACAGCTTTCCTTTTATACTATGTATTCGTTTTCAAGTAGTATTTATAAAAATAACTTAAACATGTTGTTAAACATGACAATGGGTAGCAGATGAAAACATCGTAAAGTAGTAATGGTCCAGCTTTTTTTTAGTATTACAAGTAGGAACGACTGTTTGAAGGTGTATCACATATCGGGTCTCCCCGAAATGCGGAGACAATTCCTCTAAAAATAAAAACTTTTTTAACAAAAAATAACCGACTTCAAAAATCCACAACAAAGAAAATAATAATTTTGGTTTCGGAAGTCGGTGGCTTTGGTTTTTGTTTGCTTTTTTTTGCCACCGACTTCCGAAACCAAAATTATTATTTTCTTTGTTGTGGATTTTTGAAGTCGGTTATTTTTTGTTAAAAAAGTTTTTTATTTTTCCCTTTTTAGTTCTTTATCCCGTGTTATAATTTCACGAATTCGTTCAACAGTAAATCTTCTACGGAGTGTGTACATTTATGCCTATAACTTTGTACATAGGAATGATTACATAATGTATTATATGCTAAAACCTTCCTGAAAGTATGTAGATTACGTTAGTGAAAACCCCATCCAAATCGAATCAGTAGTTTTTGAGAAAATCGCGCACATACAAACATACATACATACATACATACTTACATACATACTTACATACATACTTACATACATACTTACATACATACTTACATACATACTTACATACATACATACATACGGGACGAATACAGAACCTCCTTTTTTGAAGTCGGTTAAAAAGTAAAAGTGTGCATGAAAACAAAAGTTTTATAGTCGGTTAGATAGTACGTGACAGGATAATGTGTTGCAATGTGAATGCGGCGTGTAGCCTTAAATGGTTAAGTGAACCATTGGGTTCAAGTTCGTTTGGACGATAGGATCGCGGTGGGTGTTTGTTTTGTTGTGACGTGAGAGCCGCAGGCGCCGGCTGCGTCTATGCTTCTAGAGGTGCCTATTATAAACGTGGAAATATTGTTACTGAAAACGGCATCACCGATTTTTTATATTAGCTGCAAATTGGCAATACTGATTTCAGTATTATGGAAGACGTACTGAACATGCATTATTTAAGTAGGTAGAAACGTGTGTTCCATGTTAATTACTTCATTCTAATAATTGTTTTTTTTCGAAAGATTTTAACACATAACGAAATTAGTAACAAATGTAAAATATGGAATTATTTAATAAGTAATAGCATAGCATTAGCATAATTTGACGTTGTAGCAGTTTTGGCGCAAAATAGGTAATTTACTGATGCATACTTTGCATATAAAAATACCTTGAGTGATCGGCACACAAAAGCATATTCCAAATTTCCAACATGCAATCAAGCCAACAATAAAAAGGCCGTCACGAGTAGTCACCATAAACCTTCCTTTAATTGATAGCGTACGACCACACCTCAATAATTAATAAGATGAGACGACTAAAGAGGCGAGCTGTTTCGAATGGTATTAAAATTCAAATCACGCCCAATCCCTTCCAGGTACTCTAATTCACTTATTAAGTCCTCAATAGCGCCGCACCGTATCTGGTTTCTATATCGGAGTCGTTCAAGAGGCAGCATGGTACAAAAATTCGACAGAAAGTCGAAGTAATGCCATACCGGTTTGGCCCGTGTAGGCGTGTGTACTCTAGATTACTGTGAGCAGACTTGTTCAGCGTCGTCAGTGGAATCGCTCTAAAATATTTTTGTGTTATCGAATTTGATTTATGAACGCTGCGAGCGTCTTTAGGACAAGGATACGGAGATACTTATCGCCGAAGTTCTTATTCTGAATAAAGCTTCTATTTTCGTAATATGCAAACAGACATGGCGTTTATTTTAACTTCATTCTAGAACCGTGGATTTATATGACTGTTTATTATATTTTAAACTTGCAAGATGATTACATTTGCTAATTATTGTGTGGAAATATCATTGAGTACCTACCTAAGGATTGTTTTAAGTGCTTCAAATAGAAATCTGCATTTTTTTAAAAATGTGTAACGATATAACGATAATTCTTAATAACATAATCTAAGTAGTATATTCACTTGTAATAACAACCCTTAAGTGCACCTTGAAAAAGCATTTTAACAGAAGCACATGTATTTTTTTGTAACGCTCTTATTAGAACGTAAAGACGTATTTATTGTTATGTTTAGTTTTTAAGCTAAAAATAAAAGTAGTCTTAATGAAGGGCGTGAAGGTATGCTTTACTTCAGTTCACACCTTCCACGTGTAATGTCATGAGGTTTGATTACCTTAAGGAGCGTGTTTCGGCTATTTTTGTTTAAATTTAGGGTGCCACACACGAAAAATGTACTTTTACAAAGAAATTACACTTTTCACTATGTTGAAAAGATATAAATGAACACTGAGAATTGGTTTCTGTAACAATCTGTTCTGTTTTTTGGTTTTAACTAATTGAAAGTTTGGACGGGAATGATGACAGGTTTAATTAGATGTATGTAAGAAAGTCGGAAATCTTTATATTGTTAGCAGAATATTGAAAATTGAAATACATACAAATAGATTTCTATTTTAAAATCCTATAGTATCTAAATCTAACCTTGCCTTGTAAGAACACGGTTAGGTTCCGTAAAACTTTAAAATCTCACGGATGACCAAGGGGTCTACCGTGAGTGCTGGGTGCCGTTACTTTGACACGGTTCATGGGTGTCTTAGGGCCTCTAGGAATCACTAGCATCACCTAGTCTTTATAAATAATCAGTCCTTCAGTTATATTTAATTCACAGTTGTAGTTCAAGGGGCTATATTTTATAACGCGAGCGTAAGCGTGTCGATCTCATATCATAGAAACAAGGAGATATGCCATCATAGCATAGCAAATTAGTACAGGAACAACTGATGCCACTTTTACTACATTTTTCAACAAAATTACGCGCATAATTAAGCGCTCCTTGTGAATAAAAAGATCTCCCACGCATTGAAAATTCCGCACACCCTTAATCTTATAACACTGTTAATCATCACTCAACACTAGCACTAAACTAAAACATTGTATTTATACCATCGATCGTGTTCGGTTCGTTGCCAGCGCGTACGTTTTTAATATGAGCAATTTGCTCAAGATCAGGCATCAAGCTCGATAGCGCCTTGGCACATCTCCCTTGTTTCTATGATCTGAGGTGTCGATAGAGGGATATCGTCAACATGCGTCTGACCTCACAGTGCCCACGCACATAACTGTACGCAAACGGCACACTAAAACTAAAAATACCCATGTAATTGTACACACGAACCCTATGAACGTTTTTTTAATGGGTACCTGAGTCAAGAACATCCCAATAAACCTTCCCATAAACTATCATACATCAATTTAGAATCCTAAAGTCATTTTAAACTGCTTCATTATTCATAAGGGCGGTTCTACATTAACGAAGGACAAAGTAATGACCCAATATAATCCACCTGTGATTAAAATCGATGCAACGATCAGTTTTAGCTTTTACTTACAATATTATGATAAGTAGCAATATAAAAGTAATGAAGGACTTAAATGTAGAACTGAAAAGTTGAATAACAAGCTCTGAAACGATGCAACTATTACGAGCATACCTATAATGTAAAAGCATTTTAAGACCAACGAGTAGTGGTGAACTGTTAAAAAAACAATGAAATGCTGCCTCACCTCGTAAAAATGTTGTCTTACATCATTGGTGTTTTATTTTCTCAGTTGTGTCACATACGTGAGCTCATACAAGGATAATGCTTGTAAGTGAAAAGACGGCGTGAATTTCTTTTGAAGAAAAAAATAACATATTAACTGATATTATAATATATTTCTTAATAAAGAACTTATCTAATCGTGTCAGTTACATACTTGAACAAACACATTTTCGTGATAAGATATCCATTCTAATCTTTCACCTACATTTTTGTTACAAAATATTGACGCTAAATTAAATATTTGACTTTTTCTTTCATTGCATCGGTGCAATTGATAGGTACCTACGAGCAATAAGTCTGCGCATAAAGGGTCAATTTGTCCATCATGACGACGTTCAGCAAGGGTCACTGAACTTGACCATGATTTCGAATCGACCGACACCGACTACATTTCCATTGATTTATTATTCACGTATTGCATTCAAAGAGATGCATACTTTGAAAGGCGAATACAAATCAAAAGCGATCAGACTTATTCACCCATAATGTAAGTACAGTTATCAATTTATTACAAGACAAGATACAAATTGAATAAACAGAGTCTCAAATTTTATTTTTTTGTTGTCTATTGTGTCCAGTTCAAGATGAATTAGGTCTTGTTTCCTGCGGTAATTTTTAAATCTTTTCTATACATTATTATCTTCTATAAGAGACGTCAAGTGTAAGTACAACTACGTAAGTAACAAAACTCACACATGTAATGTAATGATTACTATAATATTTTTCTTGTTCGAGTCTGACGGCTACATCGTATGAGTCAAGATCTGTAATGAAGGCCAAGGTGTCAAGTGTCGCTCCCTACAGATGCATTATGTGGAACGCTGACTGAATGTTTGCTTTCACTAGCTGTATGCATGCTCGTAACATTACACCGACCACCTTAGCGAGAGCCGAGATAGCTAGACCGGTGGATTAGGAAGATAATAACAAAGTTACTGTGGAAATTGTAAGAAATAGGGCAAATGAATGTAAAACAGAAATCTGGAAAATTGTACTACCGTTCGTGCCCCTGATCTACCTAAGCCATTTAATACTAGTAGACGAATTTATACATCTAAGTAAATTGGTACGGAGTATTTGTATAAACGAGGCGTGAACAGCGGTAGACCAAGATACGGGGTGCTGTTCTGTTTATTCGAGCTAAGGGCCGGTCTGCCCACACCCTCACTCCCACGCCCCATTGTATGATGACGATCAAACTTATTTACATCACAATAAGTCGGCTTGGTCGGCTTAGTTTAATGCCGTGTCATCTTCGTAGAATATGCCTTCAGTAAATACTGAAAACTAACAATAGTCAAATGAATAATATATTATAGTTTTCATTCAATCAAAATACCTATGTAGCAACGCGGAATTCAGTGCAGATAAAATCAAGAATTTAATTACTTTATACCATTTGATTGTATTCAGAGAGGGATTATTTACGATAGATAGACTATTGTGATAGAACTAACCATAATATTATCACAGCCATTAGAACGTGCTTCGTGTGCCAGCTATCGCACTGAAACAGGAAAAACTTGTAAGAAAATATGCAGTAATAATTTTCTTTTTATTACGATTCGGAGATAATAATGAAATCAGAATCATTACATCCGTAATTTAGTATGCGGTAGGTAATACATTATTACGAAATATGAGGTAAGCAAAAAATAACAATGTTATAATGAAACAGAAACAACACACCTTAACTGAAATTCGATTCGTCAGAACGATTGTTTGTTCTTGCAATAAAATGTTCCTGCAAATTGTATGTTGACTAAAAAGTTGTAATATGCATCGCCATTTTCGAGTAGGTACTAATACTGGTAATTTTGTATGAATACGACGAGTTCATGACAATTAAGTTGCCAGTTGTAGCACGTTGTAGATCGAATCAGAAAAAAACTAGCTTGAGTTTTTGTGTTGAATAAAATGCTTTTTATAAATCTAAACCTAGATGAACACCGAAATGTTTCCGGGTCTTTGAACCCCAGAATTTATGTTCGGAAACATTTATAAACAAAAACTGTCGTCGAAATCGTTCCTTCACATTTACAGGACAAGATAAGGGGCGCAGGCAGCGAGAGGAAAACATTACCGTGGAATGGGGTTACTTTGATTCCTGGGGTAACTTTGATAAAAACTTCGTTTCGTAATAAAACTCAAATTGTACGAAATCTGACCGCATTCTTCCGATTATTTTTTTACAATTAGCGGCATTGAACGTCACTGTTAACGTATGATTAGTCCCAGTGGGTTGATCCTTGCTGGTTGACGAAAAAATAATGCAAAATATGTAAGTAAAGTTTTATGTAATTTTAATAGCCTGTCTAACTTATAAGCTACAAATTTGAGTTTCACAAAGACATAAATTGTATGTACTTCATCAGATCAGAAATTTATTGACCTATAACATCAATGTTTATTGCTAATCATAACCTTGATGATCATTGGTTTTTTGGCGGCATATTCTGCACGGGGTGTCATTGATCACCCATGTGGGGTTACTTTGATCATTGATCAGTCATCGATTTTTAGTCTTCTTATTAACCAACATGTTTTTTTTTTATTTTAGTATCATGTCAAGAATATGTAAAAAGCGTTTAGGTTCCCAAAAATACTGGAACTACACTGGAGAGATTTTAAATCAGGCGGTAACAGAAGTGGTTGAAAACCGATTGACGTTACATGGAGCATCTGAACAGTATAATTAAATTACATTTTCCGAATATTCCTATTATTAAATACTGCGAAATTATGTCCAAAGATACAAAAACTTAATTATTACTGTTTTTCCAAGGTCAAAGTAACCCCATAAACATAAAAAACATTGTAAATCCTAAACCTACGAACGAATTTCATTTTTTTTTTTTGTATTTTGTTTCTTGTTAGGGTTACTTACGATTTTCGTAGAAAAAAAGGGAGGTATCAAAGTAACCCCAATCATAGTTTAAGATTGATCACTGACATTTTATTTTTTTTCTCCAAAAATAATAAGAAAAATATAATTTTTATTCAAGAAATAGACAGAATAAACAAAACCGATACTTGCATTTTTATTTTATTTTTTTTGCCCTCATATTTCAGGAGAAGAATGCTTTTTAATTTTAAAGTTGATCAAAGTCACCCCATTCCACGGTATATTTATGTTTTGGAAAATACTGGGAAAGTAAGCAAAGTAATGATGGGAGCGAGCGGTGGAAGTCTAACGAAACCCGAAGGTACCAAATATTTAAAAGCAATTGTTTATTTCCTTTAAAGTTTTAGAACAGCTGACAGTTAATAGTCTTGCCCTGGGCCGGATTTAAAGGTGTGGAAGCACCGAAAAGTTGTTTTTGTTTTTACATTGTGAATGAAAACTTTTTTCTCTTTCACAATTTTTATTTTCATATTAATAAAAAAAAAAACAATTTGTTGAGGCCCCTGTTTTGTAGAGGCTCCAAGGTTAGATGAAAATTAAATAGTTGTTGCGCGTGGTCCGACATGCACTTGGCCGTTTTTTTAAGTTTCTTCAAAAGACTAACAACCATTTTACAAGATAGTGAGCAATATCTATAGAAAAATCAGCTTGAAGCACTGGGATGTTTAACAAAACAATATTTTATTTTATTTCCAATTTAGCCCAAGGGTTACATGGCATTTAAAACAAAGACCCTTGCCATTCGTCAGTCACACGACAAGATCATTTAAACGATATTTTGTTTGTATATCGGCAATAGTTCAAACGATTCAGTTATCGGTTGTTTAATATCGAGTCATCACTACTAGGAACTGGGTCAAACCGAGACAGAGTTTAGAAGATAATCGTTAAACAAACAATCGCAGCCGGTGGCTAGGTGTCAAAGTATCGAGTGTCTGTGTCGTAATGCGATCGGTCACGAATCGATATCGGTTATCTCACATGCTGTTTGACTTACGATAAATAGAGGATGCATCGCGATGCATTGGCGTGTTCTATAAATATTTAATTAAAAGTGACATTAAGTAATCTCAAATTATGAAATATATTGCCCGTGTATAAACATTTGACTTTCACAAACGCAGCTGCTAAAAAGCTTCATAATTGCGCAAATAGTGCCGACATCTGTTGTTCTGAGATGATAAATTGGAGTAATTACGAAATTAACAGTGGTGTTAAGGGCAGAGACGTCGTAACATTCATCTTGGAGCGTATTACTGCCGCGCGGTTGAATACTGGTAATAATATAAGTCGAAATAACTAGTTATTATGCAAACGTGTGCTATTAAGGTTCAACTCCACGTGTCTGGACACACGTCGCTCTCGGTTCAGTGGGCAGCGTTCCTGCAGGTGGGCGACTAACGGTCGCTACACAATGCAACCGGTTGCAAGCGACAAAGTACGCGCCGAGGTCTCAGCAAGCGTGGACATTTGCGCGCCAACCTGCCTTTAACGGTCGGTGATGTAACTTCCAAGGGGTTGTCAAGAATCGATTTAAATGCAACTGCTAAGGATTCCTGCTCCGATTAGTATTCATGGAATATCGATTGCATCGATATAATACACTTTACGCTCCCTTATGTACAAAATTAAAAAAATAACATCTCACACATTTCGCACTGCCGGAAATTAAGGACCGTAGGGTTTATTAGGGTTCCGTACCAAAATGGTAAAAAAGGAACCCTTATGGTGCGACTTCGTCTGTCTGTCTGTCTGTCTGTCTGTCACACCTGCTTATTTCAGCAACTACTTATGCTATCGACTTGAAATTTGGAACAGTTATAAAGAATGCTTGTTCAACTTTATTGCAAATGAAAAAAGTCCAAAAATATTTTTATTTTCATTGCAAAAGGGGCCGGAGTTGAGGTCCAAAATTTTAAAGTGGGGTTACTAGGTCAAATGACATATCATATGAAAGGGCTTGATCTGCACATTTCAAAATATATTTTCATTTTATTTTATGTCTCACAGTTTTCGACATATGATGAAAAATGTCCAAAATATACCATTCCCCCCCCCCTTATCTCCGAAGTTTGCGGAGCGAAAAATCTGAAATAATTAGAGTTGATAGGAATTGATCCAAATATGGCACCAAAAATAAAACGATGTTCCTAACTAGTACAATTTTTTCAAAATCATCAAAATTCCTTCACAAACAAACTTAGTTATGCGGTCCGGATTTTTTCACTTTATACGTCCAAATATGATACGGAACCCTCGGTGCGCGAGTACGACTCGCACTTGGCCGGTTTTTTTTTTAATGTGCCATGCACAATAATGTGGTATGGTATTACCCTGTTATCATATTTATTGTGTACCTTTATGATACCTAGCTGTTTTGATTATAAATTGACGATGCACGTGATTGAAATGCATGCATGCATGCGATTTGAAAAATCGATGAAATACCTCGCCTGTCTCGAAATAATAAAACGCTCATGCGAGTTTCAAACACGACACGTAAATCGACAAATAGGGGTGGCTCACCCTTCTATAAGACTCGTTTTATGGCTTTTAATAATTTGGTGGGTAAGCCGGCACTGATTGTTGAACTAGCAGCTGCTCGTTGTTACGGGATTAACGGTATAAATAACGTTTTTTTGGTAACCAAGGTAAGTGTGGAAACGATAAGATTAGAACGTATGTGTGATATTTACATTTTACAAGGTCTATAAAAGATGAGTTTAAAATGAAGATTACAGTCACTAAAAAACTCATCAATATTCTATCTTAAGACTGAAGTCGTAAAGCAATATCACGGAGCAATTCAAACTGCAAGGCAATTCAAATAAAACATGAAAATCGAATATATAAGCGCTCTATAAATAACAATTTAATCGTCATTTACAACAGTTCATGCGTTCAAGTGTGAATTCATGATACTTCGAATTGTGGTTTAAGTAATTTATCACACAGCATTCACAGCTTATGCAATCCGTTCTTCGAATCCCATTCAATCGTACCTTTATGGGTATTACCTAGTCATTTTATCTCGGCCGGTTTGTAATGAATGAACGTGCTATGAGATTTCTTGCCCATAAACGGTCAATATGCGCGTCGGGTACAAAATCTTCTGCCGAAGTGCCGAAACCTGTAATACGACGTAGCGCGGTGACAGGGTTCGTTCACCTAACCCGGCTAGCTTCCACTGGCGCAGCAAAATAAATCATCTGTTACATGATCGCCAGTACCCAGTAACGTAACAAATTAATGAGCCGTACCTAGGACAAATATAAAAAAATCTGTCATAATTTAAACGCTTCGTAAAAACTTATTATAATACGCTTGATTGCAGTAACTGCGGGCAAAACTGTAATTGCCGCTCCAGATGCAATTACCAGACTACTTACGATGACTGTAATCACTTTCTTGATTTACTGAGTGCATACCGTAACCGTGTAACTGATAACTCTCCATAGTTTCTTATTGGGTCTAGTACTATTCCGTTTGTACTTACATAAAATGTTATCACTACTTCATTCTTTATAATAATGTAATACTAAACAATTCAAAATTTGGAACATAACTGGTAGCATTTTCATTGATATAAATGAGCCCATAATGTACCCATTAAAAGGTTAAAAGCGTTTGATAAATGACCGCGCTGAAAGAGAAATATTTTTCATCATAATGGAAATAGTCTTTGTCGGTGCATCACAGCAGGCAACAGGCAACAGCACACCTTTATAAGCGGTCATTATCGCATGGACGTGCGTACCTTATCTAAATAATACGTTGACGATCGGTTATTTTCACCATTATTTTTATGCTGTCACCCGACTGAAACACTGCTTTATCTGTATGATTCACGTCAGCCATTTGCGCTGTGGAGCGAATGCAATTAGGCGTATTTCAAATGGATTTATGTCATGCACATGCAATCGTTTCGTTTAGTAATTAGTTCCCAATCGATGATACTGACAACATAGTGTTAAGTGTTAATATAAACGTTATGTAAACGTCTCTTGTTATTGAACAATACTTTTGTTTAAGCATGCAACAGGGATTTACCCATTGTACTTCAATGTCTGTACTCTTTTATTCAATTGAAAATGACTCCCCATGGGCCTCGAATACCATGTAACACCAGATGAAACATGACATGACCGAGGCTATCCAGTTAACAGACAAGTCATGCCGTATAATAAAGGTACCAGCCCGACGGACCATTTGAAATCAATTCAATTTGTTCAACGTTCCACAGCCTTGTAGCGGCATGATTGTACGGGTGAAGTAATATTTGATGAAAGTAGAATTCATTTCAGCTTTTTGGCTGAAAATAATCTTGAAAACGGACAGCTAATGATGCAGTTCACGAAAGCTGTGAAGAACATCCGCTTGCAATATAAATGAACTGATCGAACGAGAGCCTGCAATATGGTGGAGAGCGGGCTTGTTTTGCCCATATTGGCCGTACTTGTTCTACCCGGGCAGTATGTGACACTGTGGTACGCGATGTGCGGACACACCGGCATTGCTAATGAGCTTGCAACGGAACCGTGTCGATAAGGTTAGCATGATTGATTTGAGAGTTGCTCTGAAAACGCTCTTGTTTATGGAGAACTGATTGCAGTGTTTGCGTATCGCATACGTTCGCCGTTTGAACATCAATGCGGACACCTCGCGCTTCGTGTATGAACAACGTAAGTAATTAGCTTCAACCAGACTCTTACATAATATGCATCTCTTTGAAGTGGAGTCCATTTTTATAGTTCACTTCTCCAAACAGTACTTACTAGAGTACTAAAATTATGAGTACACTACTAACCATCTTCAATAAAAACGCAGTTTTACGTCTTCCTTAAATTTTTTTCTACGTGAGCGAATAGCTAGCGGTAATTATTTACATTTTACGTCGCAATAAACGGTGTCACAGTATTTGCATCATTAAGCCAGGATTAATGCTATCACAACACGTTTATTACGACTCGCGTTAATGAAATGGTTTCAAATACCTCGTTATCATGAAGTAGTTAATGCCGATGAAAACAAATCATTGTAAAAAAATTACCTATTAGGTGTTTAATAAACCCTATTACCTACCTACACAAAAGAGCATCCTTATCATCAGCCTATAGCTGTCCACTGCTGGACGTAGGCCTGGTAAATGCCACTTGTGATTCATAGGAAGGTATTGCCCATAGTCGCCACGCTGGGCATGAGGGTTGGCGACAGCAGGGCACATCTTTTTGCCGCGGTGACGCTACTGCCCGTCACCCAGCCTGTGTAATTTAGCTAGTTACACCAATATTTCGATGGTTATACCGCAATTGGTCGATCGTCAAAGTCTCGTTCGTTGTCGTCTCAGGGCATTCGATGGTTATAGCCACCTTCATCCCATCCAAAATTATAATGCATATGTATTAAAATAAAATAAATTAGTATTAACATTAACCTAAGTAACCATTAAGTGAAGTATTTACATTCAAAGGTTAGGTTCCCATTCCTAATGCTTTATTACAAATTACAAAAGATCGTTTAACCACATCAAAGGCATGTAAATGCGGTAAAACCACGATCGTGATCTCGCAAATTTCGTCCGATTATATTATTAGCTTAGTTAACTTTTATGTTTGGGTCTACCCAATGTCTGTCTAAATTATAGTCTACAATAACATAAAGATAACTGTCTAATGTAACGTAATTAATATTTCTGACGACAATAATTGAGACAAATGCTTAGTTTAAATTAAGCGGCGGTCGCGAAGTCACTTCCTTAAATCAATGTTAGTATCTACCTATTCTGAAAGAACTGAAGTAAATAACCCTGAAGGAATCCTTGATTAGGTAAGGCGAGCACGTAGACAGGTCTGCCGAATATTTTGACTCAAAATTTGCTTTGGAACATTTCCACCTCAATTTTCTGCCAACTTTCTTAGCTCTTCAATTTCATCTCGGAACAAATCTCAAAGCTATCAATAAGCTCAACGTCTCCACCTACAGGATATTGCAAGAATAATTATGTTAATAATATCCCGTTTCCTCGTTCGATTACATCACATTCCCACGTAGCTTTACGTCATGAGCTCATTTCAATGGACCATTAACAGAAACAGTGGTTGCATTACCAACAATCAGATTTTGTCCACATGTTCGAACCAAAAGTTAATGGTCCAAAAAGTTTTATTGTAACCAGTAAGCAAAAGCTTATGTAATTCTATGATAATGTCCTTTAAAATAATACATAAATGAATCTTTATTTTTTTTGAGATCTGATTTTTATGAGCTTATTATACTACACGTTTACGCGTAGGGTTATCGTTTATTAAAATAATATGCTTAATAATATTCATATCCTTTTTAACCAGGATGTCTTGGTTTATGGTTTAGATTTGTCTGTCTCATTTCGAGGTAATAGTATACCTATCAGACAGACTCTTATAATGTCATATAAATGATTTTACAAAACCTGTTGAGCTTGTTAACGACTACAATCTTTGCGAACTTCAAACAAAAAAGGAAGCGAATGAGTCAAGGTCTCACGTGTTCAAATTTCTGATAAGCGGTCGGTAGATTGATTCTGAGAAATATTATATATATAAAATATATTTCAATATTTCCGTTTTACCAAGTTTGTGGGGAACTACATATAAACGTTATTTGCAGAAGCCGCAAAACTGCCGTGCTGTAGCTGTCGGCTCGCACTCACAGATGCTTCACGCCTTGTACTACTTCCACGCCACGACAACTCGGAGTTAATTAATTAATTAACGGCACGAGGTTTTAGGCACGTGACGAGGTTTTATATTGATTTGTTATGTGTCAGATGGAATAGTTTGCATAACAGAGAGTGGACTGTCTACGGACTTCATACAGGTTAAAGGGCGCATACTTTGAAAGTTGAAACTAATCAGAAGTTAATACATTTAGATATCGTCGGAACTCAGGTGGTACACAAATTGATGTTACAAAGATGTTCTTTAATAATACAGGTCCGGTACAGAGGATACTGTAATAAATCATTAGACAAAAAATATTTAATTAACGGAAACACTTTGGGAAGGGCAGGATGTAGTTTATAAAAGGTAAAAAATAGTCTAGGAGTGTAGTTCGTTTATATTCGCATTGTGTCTGACAAAGCCGACAATTTAAAATAACCGCCTCCCTGTATATCGCGAACAATCGATCTTGTCGGCAATGGATCACACGCTGCGCGTGCGCCATGCGCGGTCCACCATTGTATCCAAAAATATTCTGAATAATGGAAGCTTTCCCTCTTTGTCTGGATAAAAATGCGGATATTTCGTAAGGAACAATGGAGCGTAACACACAAAATTCGTGAGTAATGAGTATGCAGGGAAATAAAACGCATGAAATGTAGCTATCTACATTGATATCATTTGAAAAGTCATTTTTAATTTACCTTAAAGTTAATAAACAGATCGATTCAGTAAAATCCCCGACTTCCTTCCTTCCTTAAACTACAAAAAGTGTGGTTGAAAGTCGAACAAAGGGCAGGACTTCCGATCAGCTGCCGGCGCCCCTACGTTTTACGGGCTTCATCTAATATTAACTAGGTGCTTAGTTTGTCGAAGTCACGCCAAGAGATAAGTAAAAAATATAGGTTGTCTTTATTTAAAATGTATTAGTAAGTATAGTACCCTACCGAGCCAAATACGAATGTCTACCTATTTAGTTATTTTCTTCATAAGCATGCATTTCTTTTGTGTTGTTTTACAAATTTTTTTTCAACAGTATATTATTGGTTCACACATTGGGATATCACATAGCTCATCAACTCATCACATATTTAAGTTTAACAACCCTTAATGGAAAGTCTTAACTTTCTATTAATCGCAATTTATATCGTTTACCAATGTAGGTAAACCTACATTCGGTTTCTTTCGAGTTGGTAAATTTAGCTTAAATTTTAAAATGGTAAATCGACAAGATAGCAAAAGTCCTAAATAAACAAATATTACGTGAAAGGATTAATAAAGTAAATCCGAATAAATATTGATGGACCGTATCGTATTAACTTGAAACAAATTGCATCTAAACTTTGCGGAACACCTCGGACCCTCGTCAATAGTAACAATGTCAGAGGGGAGGAAAGAAGATCCCTGTTAAGTTGCTGTGGTTACAACCGAATCAAATTAAAATACACACTAACCAAAACTTCGTAAAACGAATGAAGGGAAACTATACGAGCCATAGTTTCATGATATTATTTCTTTGCCTTCAAGCTTCTGGTACCAGTAAAGGATTTTTAAGCATCGTCCACTTCATCCTATTTTTTTCTCCATTTTATAGTTGTGACCAATATTTATATCCCTTCGATATTAGTTTTTGTCGGTACTTTATAGAAGTTAACATGGCATCAACTCCAGCTGTTGTACAGGGACATGTTGTTGAAAGAACCCGACTTAAACAGGAAACGTTTCATATTGTAACAATCAGTTTATAGCTAGCTCAATCCGTGCATCATACATAACACAACAATCGGTAAGAACATCGAGTAAGTTTAAGTAGATTAGCGATTAGGTACACCATATGCTGGTAACAGGAGGGGTTCGTAAAATTTATAGCCGTCGAATCGGTACGCTTATTGCATCATAAGCATCGATGCGCGGTAATTCAATCTGCCTTCTCAATCTTTTTTCCGTACGTCCAATTAAACTGTATACGGCAAACAACTGCTGGCTCTAATTAATTTAATTGAATCCTCACATCGGGGAGATAATTCAATGTACTTACCTTCTTGTAATTCATTCATTGTTATTTTCTAGCTAAAATTAAGTTTCTAGTTAAATTGCCTCAGATGCTGCTAGTTGCTGCTAGTTGCATCTTAGATCACAAGTGTACGTTCAGTTAAATTAGGCACTTTATTATGTAGCATAGCTATGTTGAAACGTGGCATGCCATGAACTAGTCTGGCACCGGTTGTCGATGTGTGTATAATTAGCGTGGGTTTCTAAAGGTCATTGTCACAGCCTCACTGCATTCAGGAATCAGATTTAAAATAGACTTTACAGACACATTATACGTATACTATACAATTAATTTTATAAATCCGGTGCCATCTTCTATTACCTATAGTGTTTGGGACTATTTGACCATTAAGATCACGATCACGAACAAATACTACACAATGCACCTAAATTATGTTTAATGTTTACAGACTGATCAGATTTATAATTCTGGAGGCGTTATATTTAGAATACAACTGAAATAGGTTACGTTTCATGTATATTTTTTGAACATGTTATCATTTTGTAGACAAGTCGCAGAAATATAAGAAAATTATAATATCCATTTTATGTGGTTAATGTCTAATATCACATCTGAGAATTAATGTTTATAATAAAAGCGACCAAATATTTGCAACTTTCATGTAAATTTCGTGCCATTAATCATTGTTATAAAATTCGTCCGACATGGCAGGTAAGTTGGTACAAGGAAAGTTAAATTTGCCTTTCTGATTACAGATAATTACGATTGGCAAGAGGAAGTCTAATTTAATACAATGCAAATTATTGGCTTTGGATGATCTATGGTAGATACTTAAATAGTTTTGAAGTACATAATAGTACCTACTATAAATCCTTCATTACTTTAGGAATACGCATAGTATTTCTTCATCCAAAATACTATAATTGAAACGATGGGCTTTGCCAACTGCAAAATCTTTTGATGAGTTATGAATACAAAAGCTCGCATTAGTATTCAGCTACCTGGGACGCATTCTTAGAACATGCGACAAAAAACTCAGCTTCCCTGTTGGTTCTAAAGTTCCCACAATGACTTAAGAGAGGGGTGAATATCTCAAGTGTGGTTTTTGTAGACTCACCCATTTTTCGAGTGCGATAATACTCGTAAAACTGTAAGTCTGTAACGCAACAGCTAACGTTTCAACTAAAAAAAAAAAAATCAAGGTTGTTGTTCTTTTAAAATAATACGCGCAGCAAAATGTTGTACCTAGTTGTAGTTGTAAACGGATATCCCTACATTATCGGTACACCAGGTACAGTGTTACACTAAAGCCGCTTGGATTCCCAACCCTCCTTTCTAAAAGATATTATTTTTCGTAATTTATTCAGGCATAAAGCATTAGGTATAAAGCCGTTAGATTTAAGCTGGGGCTCAGATTACGCGACGAAGACTTGCTTAATACGGACCGACTGCAGTCATTCAATAGCCTGCAAAACAACACCAAGGAAAGGCACTATCGGGGACGAAAGGTGACACCGAAGCCTGTGGCATTAGATCTATAGGTGACTAGGTATTGCATGGAAATATTATTCAGTACGTTGTGCAGTTGGGCTTATTACTGCTAACATTCCCAGCCCAGGTGAGGCTTGCATTTATACATCAGTTTCATGAACTTGAAATTTGATATTGGGCATTTGATTCTGCCAGGTCGATTTAATTTTGAGTTAACTGATTTTGAAGAAGTCTTTGTTTGGTACGAACCTAATAAAAATTCAACAAGCTACAGTCAACAGAAACACTCCCAAGTTCTTATACTTATTATAACGAATGTCGAATTTATGTCGAAACTTGGAGCGCCCGAATAAGGTATTACAAAAGAGTATCCCAGGATGATGTCATAGCACTATCGAGACTCCCGATAGGTACTTTAGTCAAGTATGTGTGCGTCTGTTCTGTTTGGCCTGCCCGTTTATGATCTCTTGTTAAGCACGTAGGACCCCTATGTGATAACAAGATGGTATATTATGATAGACAGCTCAGACGTCCAGGCTGACTAAACATCATTACTCAAGACGAGGAATGAATATTTATCAACATAATACAGTTTTAGAATGACTAGGAGAATCTGGGACACCAAAACTGATCAAACTTTCACTGACAAGAGTAATAATGCCTGTCTGGCATTGATGAAACCATTTTGTTTAACCTCGATGGATGACGTGTGAAGAGTTGGCAGTAGTCTTGGCTCATATTAGAGTAATTGCCCAGAAATCATATTAGCTCAGTTCGAAATGTGGTGTGAGTACTAATCTAACGTTCTAGCTGCTTAATAGCCAGTCAGGTTATCGACCATGGTTATTTACAGATTAGATCGTGTCTGGTATAGAAAGCTAGGCAAATACTGCTGCATAGGTAAATATCACGTTCAATTTGTTTATTCAAGTCGGATTTTAATTACTTTCTTATATTATTTATTTATGACGGTTGTACTATTTATAATACGATATAATATGATAAAGAGGGAACCGTTACTTTTACAACGAGTATTAGATTAAAGATTAGCTGAACTGATGGTAAAAGAAAGTAGAGTAAGTTTATCTTATTTTGTTGATTGAAATATTACGGCCACTCGGAACTATTTATTCCGTCAAGTTTGAACAGTACCCCAGCTGTTTCAACTTGGTTAACATCCTTAATACAATTATCTGGTGGAACTTAAAGCACTTAAAGGAACAAATTGCCCTCTGGATCTAATAAGATTTATATGTGATCAGATCAGATGCAGTAGACGGAACGCATAAGTCCATCTGATCGTTTAACTACCTTATCAGAGATGCGGGCAACGGAAACATTCTCTATAATTTCCTCCTATTCAATATAAAAGATCAGTGATTTATGTAGACACTGTCGCGGCCCATCATTATTTCAGAAGGAATTATGTCGATCCCAGCTTTTTGAAAAATAAACCGTATTAAAATTTGATACCGATCGCATACCTATACCTACCATCAGTTATATCTAGGAGTTAACGACTTAAAAACCAGTCGAGGCCACCTTGAAATAGTTTTAAGTAAAACAAATCAATTTGGTTATTCACGACTCTCAGCATCCGTTTTTAATGAAAGTGGTTCCTAAAATTGTTTAAAATAAGGTTTGGTATTGCATAAACGGGTTCGTTTAGCCAGCATCGGCATCCATATAGTTGAATGGATGTTCCTTAGGCAGTAGATAAGTCAAGCATGGGAAAAACCGACGCCGCCGCCGTACTGCCACAGCTCTCTTTGTTTTCCAGACACCATGACATTTGATCGCTTGCAAATGCAAAATAGACTTTGTATGGCTGAATGTCGAAGGCGAATCATGATGATCTTTGCTCACTTCGCATTTCTAACATCTTTTGAATACTAGGTATAGGTATACTTGTACGCCATTCTAAAACTAGGTACTACGTATTATTTAAAAGACTTATATTGCACAGCTTATCTAAGTAATTTCGCCACTGCCTAATTAATTCTTGCGACACGACTTCGTTTCCTAGTTACAAAGAAAACTGATAAGAACTTTATCGGTCAACGAACTCTGTAACAATTGCACAAACGTCGAGTTACAGTGACCATTGTGTACCTGACTTATGTAACGTTAATGTTCTATTCATAGATGTGTCAGTACGAGTATTTCATTGGTTTTAGAATACTGCTGGAGCTAGTCTAAATAGGAAGGATTGCTGGTGGACACTATTCAGGACACTGCAGTTCAAGCTACCGATTGGGAACTGCAGACCCGATGACACTGCTACCCGTTCCAACCTCAGATCATAGAAACAAGGAGATGTGCCAAGGCGCTATCGAGCTTGATGCCTGATCTTGAGCAAATTGCTCATATTAAAAACGTACGCGCTGGCAACGAACCGAACGCGATCGATGGTATAAATACAGTGTTTTAGTTTATTGCTAGTGTTGAGTGACGATTAACAGTGTTAGATTGAGGGTGTGCGGAATGTTCAATGCGTGGGAGATCATTTTATTCACAAGGAGCGCTTAATTATGCGCGTAATTGTGTCGAAAAATGTACTAAAAGTGGCATCAGTTGTTCCCGTACTAATTCGCTGTGATGGCATATCTCCTTGTTTCTATGATCTGAGGTTCCAACCTAGAATATATTTCCTATAAAGGCGACAGACTGGACCACGAGCAGTTGATAAAGACATTCGGGAAACTGGATATTATATTCTTATGCAAGTTATGAAAATTACTTCGTAATAACACATTAGTCATCCTCGAAACATAGAAAGTTTAATGCTGTAATTGTGATTATACCCTTCACTTTACATGTTATACCGATAGCATCTGTGCAACCGGCCAGGTTGTGTTGTGCGGCTAATAAATTATGAAACACGACGTGTAACTGCACTAACTAACAATATGTACTCAGTATTAACTACCAAGCAAAGCAATCCAAGCATTACAAGAGAGTCTAAGAAATTTAATGTTGATGAACAAATCATAAATAAGTAGGTCTGTATTACTTATTATTATACTAAAATCGTAGCGAAATAATTGCCTGTCTACCTAAATGAAGTTCGGACTCTGGAGAAAGCAATTATTGTAATTAACACCTTTTACACATCTAGACTATAAAATATGCAACGTAATAGCTCCAGTACTTAATTCTGATGTTAGAAACATTTTGAAAAGCTCTCAGAACATAGATCTGAGCAAGAAAAGCAATCAAAGTAGTTAGTAAACCATACTTAGGTTCGACAACTATATACAGGGTGTCCCACAGCGATGCCACATGGAGGGAAAGTACTTTAAATATTTGAGATAGGAAGTTTGGCTTAATGGAAACTTCACTTTATTTTTAAAATGAAGTAATACTGCATTCAAAGATTTTTAAAAAGTTGCTTGCTTCATCTGGGAATCGAACAGAATAAATGTGAAAAAATGAACATTCTGTATTTTTATGATGCCGATTAAAGGGGTTAATTGTAAGCATTAATTCCTTCTAAGGAACATAGCATCTTAATCAATAACATGGTGAAATTTTACATTTAAGTTTAGGAAAATAATGAATTAGAATAACTTTTCGTGTCGATTTTCATAGATAACTTTGATATATGTAGTAATGAGTACTTTTTTAATTTTTTTTCCTTATAAGTGCATTATAAATGCAATTAAATGCATGTCTGCTATGAGCTAGACCTTAGGCGAAATTGAAAAAAAACTAAAATATTACGGTGTTCCATTAATTTAGGATACCATGTTACTTAGAAGCAATAATTAATGCTTATAATTAACCCTTTCAAGCGCATCATAAAAATACAGGATGTTCATTTATTCATATTTGATCGGTTCGATTCCCAGATGAATCAAGCAACTTTTAAAAAATCTTTGAATGCAGTATTACTTAATTTAAAAAATAAAGTGTAGTTTCCATAAAGCAAAACTTCCTATCTCAAATATTTAAAGTACGTTCCCTCCATGTGGCATAGCCGTGGGACAACCTGTATTTTCAGTTGAATACACTTACGTGATTCTACGAGTAGTACTTAAGTACATATATTAAGAGGCAAACTTGGACAGTTGAACACTGCAGTATTGAACGCACCAGACTGCCAAATGGACTTTTTATACGAAAGTGTGGACCGAATACGGACAGTGTTTAAGTAAAGGTGTTCTTTACAGCACAAATAAACGGGCCCATAAAAGGGCATACCTCCACGAGATGACACTCAAACAACACTTAGCGCTTATCGTCCAGGTGAAAGGTTGTTCAATGAATTGCAGTGTTTGCCCTCGGGCTTCGCCACAATACCACTAAGTCAACGGCTATTTTTGTTTGTCTCCTTTCCGTGTTGTTTATCTTGCTTTGTTTTCCGTAACAAATGCATTTAAAGAGATTTTCGTGTTGCTGTTGACTGTCTGGCAGACAGAGTCGTGGTGGTCGTGGCAACACAAAATAAATGCCCCCATTAGCGTGTAATACGATTTGCTTTGTAGGGAATTTAACATTTTGTGTTATCTGTTCGAATATTAATCAATGTAACAGAAATCTCGATAAAGGGCATAGGTAGGTACTATACCTACATATTTTCGGCATTGTTCCAATGCCGTTAGTAATTAGGTACAGGTCGATAGATAGTTAGATACTATCTTTACAGTCGATCGAAGTAATAGGAGCGTATATCATGAATAGTTAGATGATGTTTATAAATAAAAGAACAAGGAATTCCATCGTTCAAGTGTTAAATACTTGAGCGGTCAGAATCATCAAGCGGCGGCCAAGCATTGGATGGGTTGGAAATTATCTCGAGACGTTTTTATGGTTCGCATTGGAATCTGGGAGTTTTTTTTCCCATCGCGGGTCCGTTCGAACGCTCAAACAGGTTTTTAGATAGCGTTCAGAGTAATGCATCAACGTGGTAAGTTTTTGTAAAGGCGGCATATTCAAGGAGGACAAGGTAATGAGGTTTCGGAACGGTCCCTTCAATGAGCTTAATTTACAAATGCTTGCCTTGACGTCTTTTTACTCACTAGGTAGGTAGGTACCTAGGTACATGGTGAACGCTAGTAGCTTGCTTACCACTGGTTTATAATAAGGTAACAACTTACGGTACTTTAACTTCTAATAGACAATTTAGCTGAAAAAGGTACCTACTTAGGTACATTAAATGTTATAACCACAATATGCTTAAAAGCCGGTATATATGATACAAGCACCTGGTATCTTCCTCAAGCCATTACAGCAAAGGATGCTTGCATAAAATAAAGTGGGCTCATAAGGATTATTTTCCTTATAGGTAGGCAAGTCCTAAGAATATTTAAAAGATACTAAGGTGAGGTAGGTACCTGCCTACATGTTTTTAATTGGTCGGTAAACTCTTTATCTTTATAGATAAAATACCTAAATATGGGTGGGTAGGTCTGTTTACTTAACAACTGGACTGTAATAGAACGACTACCGTGCCTATATTAAACCAGATTGAACATAGGCATGTAACCTTTGCATTGGACAACTGACCACTTTGGTAGGTGGGTTTACATAATACCTATATTATATGCACCTATCGATACGTAACTAGATAAGCACCTAGTTTATAATATAAAGACCTCGTTCTATTTCATGTTAGACGACTAATTTTGAATTTATTACCTACCTACTTTAATAATTTTGCGATAAATAAATTAAGATATTATGCAGATTGATTAAGCAATTACCTACTTACGTTATTGAATGAAATTGTCCTAATTTCATTCAATAACGTGAATGAACTTAGTGGGTTATCAAATTCAATAAGCACAGAGTCAAATTAATTTAGTAAACAAAAACAAATGAAGTAGGTGGTACCTACTTTACCTAAGTACTTATTATGTGAAATATGGAGAAATTTAAACCATCAGTGGCCTGATTTTCCATTAGTCAACAGAGCGTGAAGGCTTAACCTTTTAATGCTAATTGCTGTGTGATTATACCTTTAGTAGGTACCTACTCAGAATAGTTACCTAGAAAGTAGGTATCGTTGCCCGATGCATATTAATTAGCAATTAGGTTGGTATCTTGGAGATATCTAAACGTTAGCGCCAGTTCAGGCCTGGGGTTTCGCGAGAACTTCTTAGACAGAAAGACATTTTACCGGAATTTTAAGAAGTAGGTAGGTAGGTAGGTATACCTACCTTTTAATAATGGCAATAAAACTTGTACTTACGGACTGGCACTTTCTTCGGATCATATTGTTCAACTAGTTCGTTTATTTTGATGATCTTCGTCTGCGCTACTTTTGATCGCTCCGTTATATCTTGGAGTTGCGCGGTCAACTCGCTGAAGATATCTTCCGCCAGCAGCACTAGCGAGGCGAGCTGTCTCAGCGCGTTGCTCAGGGTGCAGTTGGTGACCGCTTGGAGCTCCTCGTCAGACACCCTCGGCTTGCCATCGTTGTCTCGTAAGCTCGTACGCGATAAAAACTTAGGTTCTACTGCGCGCTGCACGAAAGGCATCTCGATAGTAGTCCCAAAACACCTTGAACCACTTACTCACCCATCTCCGTGCCACGAATTAAACGTAATTCCGACATCCATTCAACACACCAACACAAAAAACGTCAGGTAACCGCCACTTTGAATTAACCGACATCCTGACCAGTGAACTTTCACTTATTTGCGGTTTTTGACAGTGCAGTGCAGTTTTTGCTATGCTCTAGATATTACAAATAAGTTTTAGTTCATGAATTCAAGTTTTATAAGTTTGGCAAAACTTCATGTTGACGAAATCCCGCCATAACAAATGCCGCGCGATACACTACAATCCACACCTGCTGCCATCGGCCGAATGAAATGAATGAAGCGTTCGGTGTTGCCATAGGCACCATTGTACTATCCCATAGGTACGTTAAGTTTTTATAATGAAATCAGGAATATAATAAAGGAAAATGTTTAAAACAAGGCATATAAACATTAAATTAAATGTCCTTCTTACTCTTCCGTTTTTTGTCAAAAGTTTTATTTAGGCAGCCAAACTTCGAAAAAAGCGTTAAGATTTTTCGGCCTACCTAAGTGACGCTTTCCGTAATCAGGTACCACTGTATGGTGAGCGCCTTTCGGCGGCCTTTCAGGGTGTATTTTGTATATATACCTGCCCACTAAAACAAATTCTGCAAAAATGATTTAGTTTTTGCTCGGTTAAGGTACCCATTAACTATTACTTTCGCTTACAAGCATTATTTTCACTTTTACCTCGATATTATTTATTTTAAGTTATAGCAACACTGATTGAGGGAAAGAACGATAGCGCCATCTAGCATTAAAAATTAAAACTATTTAAGTGTCTTGTTAGTCATTGTCGAACGTAGTTTAAGGCTGTTCAATAGATGGCGGTAAAATCAGTAAATATTTTAATTTTCTACTAACACAAGAGATGGTGTTATTTCGGGAAAAAGAAGGGGAAAAATTAAAAGCACAACAATCATAAATTTGATTTAGCGGTATAAGACAGACATGGTAGATACTTACTGGAGACAAGAAAGTTAACTCATATAAGACTGATTTACAATAGGGTAGGTACTCCACGGCGCTAAAATGAAGTGGAAGACACTAGAGTCTAGTATAACATTACAAGTGCTAATCGATAGCTCCGATGTATTTCGCAGGTCATCACACTCATCACTGATCAACGTCAAATCACATTGTTAATTTAATTTTAATAGCAGATGGGGGGAGAGCGTAGATTGTATCCTGCGTTTATTTGCAGCGTTTCTTTAGCGCTGTTTTAACAGGGGATTTAAATTAAAGTCCAATTAGCACAAAAAATAATGTATTATATTTTATATAACAAAGCGTTATAGCGTGACATTCCGAATACACGTCTACATAAATCTACTTAACGTAGGTAGGTAATGCCTGGCATTCATTATTACTTTTATATAATATTATAATATGTAGCTGTGACATACATTATGTAGCTTTTTTATGGAAAAAATATTTAATACCTACTTTAAATTACTAAAACCTTAAGTTGCCGTTAGTCCATCTACTGGAGAAAATCCTCCAGACCCATATTATCGACTGTAAATAAATTAAACATAATATTTATGATTAGGGACATAATAATTTAAGGCCTGGGTTCCTAACCTGGGGTAATTACGCCCTCGGGGGTAAAACAGCTTTTTTTGCGGGGGTAATAGGACTGGTAATGGATAATAAGTTCTTGTGCAATTTATTGTGATTAATGAAGACAAAATTTATTTTCATTTGATAACATCTTAAAGGCGTGGGCAGGGTGGGTAAAATGAGTTTCTTTAATATGTCATAGGGGTGACGAGATTGAAAAGGTTAGGAACCACTTTAAGGTAAACAAGATTAACCAAAGATAGGTACTTATATAATTTATGTAGATAGCTAATTTAATACATAATACTTAAAATAATTTGGAATTGTATTGCAAATTAGTGTAAGTAGAGCGACATTCATAATTACTTACTTGTGATTAATTATTTTAAACTTCCTTTCACTCAGACTATATTTATATCTAAAACTAAAATATAGTCTGAGGGTATTTTGTTATTTTAATTTAGGGTAGGTATTATACTTATCTAAGCATTTTATAATACTTAACTGATGGTCAAAGTTTCAAAGCCATCCAATTGATAGGCATGTATTATGTAATATTGTACTAATCTATGGTAACAAAAATTTTCTATTTAAACCATTTTCTCCAGGACTGTAGGTTGTCTTTGTAGTTTGTAATTTTGTACACGGTACATGTAATTTGAACATGTAAAGTTCGTTCGCTCAATTAGTATCGGCCTTCAAAGGATTTTTTTTTTATTAATTTCGAATAGTACCTACCTACGGATTTTGTGGTTCGATTTGCTAATGAAGTCCTGTAATCTATGGGTAGGTATCACGGACCAGTGACAGATGCATTTGGATAAGTAACTGTTTGTGCTAAAACAGCTACCGTTTTTATTATCTAAACATTATTATTATAGGTATTAACATGTAACTAACTATCCATCCTAACTCAATGGCAGTATATTTATTACTTGAGTAATATTTTATAGGTAGGTACATACAGTCGCACCTCGGCCAATCGAAATTGCCATTTGATTAGTTTTTATGAAGTATAGGTATATGATAATATATTAAATATGTATAGGTACTTATATGTTAAAAGAGTATGAGATTATTATAGGAATGTTTAAAAAACACAACTTCTAGAAATCTACCTACATAATGAGTGAAACAAATCAATTTGATTATACAGTGATGGCCCTTTGTTAGGTTGTTTAATATAATGTGGTCTCTTTTTAGCACTTATCAATCTTAGAGTGTATCTCTTTCTGTCTTGTTGTTTTATGGTGCCAAACTAGATATGTAATCCCTGTATATAAGTGTAAGTATACATTGGAGAAAGTTTAGGGACTCACCAAATATAGATCTAAAACTAGAAGTATGTTTTGCATCACGTTTTTAATATAGATAACTATGTATTTTTCTAGTCTATCATTTTGACCTCACTATTTGCTTTCATATATTCAATAAATAGTACAACATACAAAGCTTACGAGTAACTAATGTGCTTACTTGGCTTATAATTAATATTCGCTTATTCGACACCGAATATTACTTATCACGTTAATTTGTAGTGATTAGGTATTTTAATATTTAGTCAACATAAAATCTAAATAAATGCTAATGGTTGTGGTTTATACATTATGTATTATAACAAACGCGAAAAATAAATATCTTAACTTGTAATCGCTAAGTTATAAAAATGTTGCACATTACCACAAAGTAAATAGATACAGAGGGCTGACTCCATTCAACGAGCGAAAAGGCACGCACACATAGACACGCGTCTTCGTACAATGAGTGCAAGCGCATGAAATTCGCGACTGGCATTTTGAGATCACCTGCCGGCCTAGCATGACCACGATAGAAACGGGTTTTGTCTACATAGAAATAGACAAAGTGACAGATTGTAGAAATATTTCTACGTTTTATGAATGAAATCTGTCACTTTGTCTATTTCTATGTAGATAAAACCCGTTTCTATCGTGGTCATGCTAGGCCGGCAGTACATACAGCGATCTCGCGTCTATGTGTGCGTGCACTTGTTATCGTTTATTGTAAGGACGGCCTTCATTGTTTCAGTGTGAAATACAGATGGATATTGGATGAATATCTCCATACCTTTTTTAGAACAAAACATTGAACAATGATTGCTTCAACACTTTATAGCCGCTGCGGATTTTCCGCTAAATGTGTGTTGCAGCGCGGCTTTGCTTTATTACTTTTAGCTAGTTGTGTTTTCTTTTAGTTTGTCAGAAACCTTTGCGGGAGCGTACTAACGACTATACAAAGTTTCAAGTCACTTGGATGAACGATACGTAATTTTTATATATTTGATTACCTATTGTATCAAAATATTTTTTGTCATTTTCTAACGTTCATCACGCATGCATGAATGACGTAGGAGCAACAAGGATTGTCGTAGGTAAATACTCGTAGCGCATTCGTACTTCGTAGCGCCACAGGTAGCGCGTAGAGTTTTGTAGCTGCCTAATTTTATTGTAAAAATGCGTATTGCTATCCAGAAATCCAAACAATTATATCTGCCTATTTATTAAGGACGCCTTTAATATAGCAACATAGCTTATTTAATCATCTTACAAAGAAGTACTTAATAAAGTATAATATATTTTTTGGCATTTGTCTCCAATTTAGCTATATTGATATAACATAATTACCCTAATTTACACATTTAGTTCATAACGTACAAGTGTTATATATTAAACAAGTACAATGCTATGCGTATAAAACATAGTTAACATTAAATAACATGAATTTTATTTTTATACTATTTAACTTATCTACTTATTTGATATTTTGTCCAAATTCACAAACACACTGAGAAGTCTAATATTGCTGTACATAAAATTTTATTGCGGTCTTTATAATACGCTAAATAATATGGCCTTCCTCCAGGACTACGACAAAAAAAGGTCCACTTATTAACTTATTAAGCTCCTAGATTCAGGGTAAGATTCTTTTTTCAAGGATATTATAGATTAAGCAATAACATAGAAGTAACTAAATAGTTTTGGTTTGGCTAAATAACATACATATTTATATACATGTTTGAAATACTACTTTAATTATAGCTATATTTGCCTAGCATTGTAGATGAATATTGTGAATTATGATATACGTAAGTTGGGTATCAGTAATTCCTAATATAACAAATGGATAGTAGCTATAGATAGTATTATAAGATATTCGAAGATGCCATAATTATGCAAATAGACAGGTGTTTTATGATGTCTCAGACGGTGTATTTACAATAGACCTATTCACCAAATAACGTATCAATGTTACAATGTTGAACACATACAATGGCATTTCTACATAATATACATACACACATTCACGGACACCCATACAATATTTGCTATCCAACTTCTAAATACTCGTTATAATTTATTTGTGTCAATCATTAAATAGTTCTATTAGTATTAAGGAAGGTACATAATCGCGATTTCAAGAAATAAGTGTTATATGAGATTTTATATTGATTTTATGAAAACATGACTGTGACGTATTAATTTACTAAATAGGTACGGTCGCAGCCGTAAGTGCTGTACCAGTTTACATACGCATAAGAATTGTTTATCATTCTACGAGCCGAGCAAGTCACCGCATAAGGCTTTTTTTGAACTAGGACTGCACTTATGAATGCGACTGTACACACTATTTCTCTAAGGAGTTACCTGACCTACGCACAAAAAAATTATCGACTAATTTCATAACATAATTGCATTAAGTTCGAAATCGCGATTTATTAGAATTTGATATGATTAGAAAAGTTACAAGGAACTACATATAAGGTGATTAGGATTAGATATGTGTTTAGTTAAGAAGAATGATTATGTTCAAAGAAGCTCTTCATTGATACAGCACAAGATATGTATAAAACTTTTTCGATGAATCTATGTAGTTATAACTAGAAGCGACAAATAAAACAGTTGAGGTACAAAGTTTGGAATATTCCAATTTAACACCAGAATCCAATTTCTGCGCAGAGGTAGGTATAGTCACATGAGTAGATAAACGGGTATAGTCAGCCGTTGATAAATGAATGTTAAAAAGGTCACACTTGTGATATTGACATTGCAATGCAAAAAATTCCGCTTCCAACTGTATAAAGAGGGTTACAGATTACAGATTTTAGTAAGTAAATAAAAGAATATTTACAACTGAAGGACACATAAGGACGAGTACAGACACACTAAAATCTAAACTTACACTAAACAAAGAGTCCAATGAACCAAGTGGCGCAAATTAAACGAGTACTCGTCACACTACTCGCCGCCAATTCCACCAACACACCTATCTTCAATCTACCATCTTACGAGGTTACGGAGCTGAACCCATGAGTATATAGCACTTTTCTTTTTTTAAGAAATGCCAATACATAATTGTTACTTTTATGCAAATTTGGAATTCATGGAACTGTAAAAATTTTAGTTTCAAATACGCTGTTTCAAATTCTAGATTTATTTTTCTTTCAATTCCTCTTTTTAAAATCCAGGTTATTTGAAATAACAATTTTAAGATTTGAAACAACTCCGAATTCAAAATGGTAGATACAAGATCATCGTTTCACTCCAACTGTTGCTCACCCCTGGCGAAACTAGCGACGGCATGACCTCTGACGGTCAGTGAAAGAGTGCCTCATTTATTTGCGCACCCCGCGCTATGGATCCACTTCGTGGCACACCTCCATGTAGTCGGGGTCGTGCATGATATCCTTGATCATGTCTTTGAGCATTGTGTAGCGAGGGAAAATCGGATACACCTTGGAACTCACGTAGTCCGACTGGAAATAGAAATAGAATCGGTTACAAATTAAGTAGTACGTATTGTTAGTGTACGTCGGCATGCAAAAAAGCTCCAGGAAAATATTTCATTTGGAATATTAGCAGGGTTAAAACAAGATCTCATGGATATAAAGCCGATTTTATACCGCGGCAACATTGTGCAACATTGCGGCGTAGATATCTAATACTGTGTCGCATGATGAAAAGAGGCAAGGATAAAATCCCCGTATCCGCGGCATATTGCCACATGGCCAAGGTGTTGCCTGTCGCATACATCTTGCAAAAATGTGCGGTTTTGCACTATAAGGCATTGTGGCACGCTAGCCTAATTTTTCACTAGGTGGTAACCAGTAAAAGAAATAAATGTTTTGAAAAATATAATGAATTATAATATCGACAATGGTAACAAAATTATGTTATAATATGTTACGGCTAAAACCCGAAATGCGGCTACACCTAGTTTTAGCCGGCTACAACTAATTGTGGCCGGTAGCAGTTGGTTAAACTTAGGTGTAACCTATTAATCCACGGCTGGAAGTAGGTGTAACCGATGGCATTCAGCTAAAACTAGGTGTAGCCTTACATACCGGCTACAACTAGCCGATCCCTTTTTGTTACCCTCTGTAGGTATAATATTAAGGAATTAATTACCTTCAATTCCCTTATTAAGTTACGTAGACCAGTATATTTCTTCAGCAGACGATACAAGTCGTTTGTCATCTGGGTATTCTCCGTTTCAATCTGAATTGTTGTCATGTCTGAGAATGTAAAAGGTGAATGTCATAAAAGCTTTATGTTAGAATGTTATATAATTCTACCTACGAATAATCGTCTCCAAACCGTACGATGGTTCCACATCCCTATTTACAAGTGCGAGTATATCCATAGAATACATGAATGCGTATTTGGTCCCAAGTGTATTTGGGTTTAAGCCCGTTTTATTGTTTGTGCTTAATTCGAGCCTAGGTCAGGTTTGCGGAACGGTCACGACGTTTAATTTGGTTTCGAGAACCCCGACACCAATTTACTTTACAACGACAATGTATGATCCGTTAATATTCATTAAAATAGACTCGTAACGCCAGCTTGTGCTAACGAGAATTTTATTAATTAGAAACGTATCGTTATGCTTTGTATACTCTGTTTGAGTTTGAAAAAAAAAACATGTTTACGCTCACACAGCTTTGTCATAAGTAAATATTCAAATCTGAAACATTGACTGCTACCGATGTGTGTGCAAATTGACTACGATTAAATCGAAGTTAATTTGCATATTGATTAACATTGATAAGTGTCAAGTATGCACGACTCGAATTGCTGCTGTTTTGCACAACCAATTAACATTAATCATGTACTTATCACTCAACGTCAACCATTAAAGTGACGTTAGAATTCAATTCCATAATATATAATTTAAATGTGTTTTGCTTTGGTTTCAAACCAATGATCTAGGAAAAGGCGGTGTTGGAAAATCCAGCAAAATGTAACGCTGTGAACGGACAAGTTGGCAAGTCGCCAATAGTCTTAGAATTTAGGAGCACGCTTTGGTTTATTTTCCTAATTTAATCGTTTGGTTGAACGAGCTCAAAGTTAAACCGACACCATGTCGTTATTTGAGGACCTATGTGATCGTCGTGAGACTCGTTTCCAATATAAACGGTTAAAGCTTTCGATTTTTTATTTTATCTACATTGATAGCACCTATGGGCATGGGTTTATTTACAGTATACGAGTAGAAATTATGAATCCATAACATATTGGGTTGCACCCGATTGATATTAAATATCAGGATCACCAAAAAAAACATGAAAACGAAAATATCTGTCCAATATTTAGAAAGTTTTTTACTACCATTCAGTCTTTCTATCCGCTCCCTCTTATCTGCAGCTTCTTCAGCCAGTTTAGCGGAAGTCTTGACTCCTTCCCCGGATTTCTGCGTCTTCTCCATGATGGCACAGGCGCGCAGCACAAACGCCGGCACTGTCTCGGCTTTCTCTTGCCGAGGAATCTCCACCAACGACCAGTATTGAGTTTCGAGTCGAATCACGTCCTGAAACATACGAAGTGTAATAAGTAATCGGTTACTGTATCTTAATTAATTATTAGATTAATCTTTTGATTTCAGACTCTCCAAAGGATTGGCCTTATGAGATCAGAAAGTAAGCCTCAACAAAGACATCGCATAGGTAAGCAGCAATCAAGCTTTAGGTACTCGGAAAACGTATACATATTTATGTCACTAAAGTTCCCTTATCGCTGCGTATGTAAACTATATCCGGTTTAGCTACCACGATACCCGGCACATGCGTGCACAGTCAGGTCAGGTCCACTCAAATCTGTATGGCTCTTTCCTCTAAAGGCCATTTCAGACTAACCTGCATGGTTCTTGCTTGCACAACTTTAAAAGAGACATCAACCTTTGAGTTTGTTTCGGTGTTTCTTCTCAAAGGTAGTCATATAGGAAACACCGAACTCATCTAGCTTAAAAAATGTTTTGACGTGTAAAAGTGTTATTTTTAACCTATTTACAAAATAAATATCATTTATCATTTATACACTAGAGTTAAACAATGAGATTTCCAGAAAGACTTAAAAGGTTAAAAATGAAAAAAAAAATTTTTTTTACAAAATTAAAGCTAAAAATTATAAAACAATTTCAATAAATAGCAAACTAAAGAAATTTGTTTGTAGGTCCGTATTATAAATCACGAACACTGAATGGCTTCGCAAAATAGGCTTATATTGAGCCTATTAAAAGGAAAACTTTTAAGCTTTAATGGAACTCGGTGGAACTACTAGCCGGTTATTATTATGAACAACTGAATTGAAAAGTGTTTTTCTTTGTCTTGAACATCGCTAGTTAGTTTGTTTTTGCTCAGGGAATACAAGAGAATACCGTCTGTAAATATTTCTATGAAAAAATATTTTCTTGCTATGAGCTACGATGTATACCTATTAATTATAAGTTTTGTACCGTTGCGTTTTTATTTTTTAGTCAAGCTTTTGTTTTAACAGACAAACTTATACAATTCTTTTCTGACTCTTTAAATACATATATGTATTTTAAAAAATATATTTAGTACAACCTAACAATTTCTTACTACTTACATACAAACTCAATAATTTAGCCCTTTTGGAATGCGGTTTCGTTGCGAACTTAATTCCAGTAACGACTTTTAGCAGACTGTGTACCATAATATTTCAAAGTGGATAACTTTTCGCTGGGCCAGAGCCAATTCCACCGATAAAGATCGTCTTCCCGCCTTGTAACGGCTCGTCTAATGAACCGACTGTATGTTCAAGTGCATCCACACCATGTACTTTGGATAACGTCCGTCTGGACGAGTGCTTATTTAAGTCGAAACTTCTAACAGTCGAAAGTACAAGATTATGAAGATAAGGAATAGAATAGACAAGAATATTTATCATGTCGAGTTCTTAAATATATCGTATGGGTTTAGAAATAAGTCAATTGCAAAAAAGTACAGGTCTGATTTGCATAATTACGCGTAGTTTCAACATTGATTATGTAAGGATCGCAGCGCGTGATGTTATTTTAGTTCCTCGCTGCCTCTTGAAAAAAAGGCGAAAGGACACATCTATAAACATGTAAAACCCATAAAGCTACGTAACGGATAGCGATAGTAGTACTACCGGGAAGGAGCTAGAACATTTTATTAGTAGGTACCTATACCCAAAAAGCTTTATAGCACCAATTACATAAAATAAAAACTTAGAGGTTGGAATATCCAGTGAGAGATATAGCAGTAAAATCTAGCAAAAGTACTTTTGTAAGACTAGAAACTCCATTGTATCCCAGATGTTTTACTTACGTAGTCTCCTGGGAAGGAAGGAGCTTCCTTTAGATAGAAGCCAAGATTGCCATGTCTATACTCTAGAACGTTTGTTGGGTTCTTCATAGGTTCAGGGCATAAGGGCACGATGACGTTATGACTATATTACGAAGACGATATCTATTGTCGCTTTGAGAAAATTGCAAAGAATATTTCAGTCTAAAAATCATAGCAAGTTTAATAGACTTAAATACTACCAAACAATAGCGTCGCAAGGGAATTGGAGAAGAAAAACATTTACGAAAAATCTGTTAAGCTCATAAGGAATTAATTTACCTGTAGTAAAATATTTTAGCTAACATTTATAAAGTATAAATGTATATTTTTGCGAATTTTAAATATGTTAAAGCCATATTATGCTAATATAATGTCTTATGTCAAATGTGACAATTAAAAAAGAATCTCATGAGAATTTTATAACGGAATTTCGGTTTCTTCTAGGCAAGCGTGCTCCATCGTAGACCGCATCATCGCTTAACATCAGGCGAGATGGCGGTCAAACGCAAGCCTATTTACAAAAAAAAAGAAATTTTTTATACATATAACCAATGCAATAGGAACTCTTTGATTTATCGACTGGAAGCAAATCAAGTGCAAGAGAACGGAAATTAAAATTCATTTTCATTTTTCTCAAAGCGTGTTGGAACGGGGTTCCTCTCTCGTTCACATTCTAGTTTTATTTATTTTATTTTAACTTCCCATTTTGCAACATGTGGAATTGCATCATACATTTATTTACTGTTTCGTTATTTCAGTTTTTCTTGCTTATTAAGTACCTATTTGCTATGTTTAAAAAGAAAACTCATCATAGGTACTTAGCGTGTAGCACCTTTCATAATGCTAACAGATAGCGACGATTTTACCAGTTCTTTTCCGTTTCAAATTTTAAACTAAATAGGTTCTTCATCGATTCGATAAATTAATTTCTTAATTTCAGAATAGTATGGAAGTATTATAAGTAGGTACTTATACTTAGTTTAAAATACTAAACAAGTATTTTAAATTATTATTACCTATGTGTTGAAAATTCTGGAGGGGAAATCTGGAGGGGCTCGTGGCTAAATGACAGCCGCGCTGATCGATCGATCTGCGAGGTTAAGCTGCGCTTGCCGCGGTCAGTCCTTGGATGGGTGACCGTTCTTTACACATCGAGACCCCTCCGTGCCTCGGAGAACACGTTAAACAGTCGGTCCCGGTTGTCATAGGAATATCTTTGACAGTCGTTACGGGTAGTCAGGAGCCCAAGTCTGACAACTGGTCTAACATTCGAATCAGTATTTCCCAATAATTGGGTTGTGGAGGTCAGATGGCAGTCGCTCCATGTAAAATATTGATATTCAGCCGCAACCAGTTAGACTGGAAGCCGACCCCAATCATGTTTGGGAAAAGGCTAGGCGGATGATGATTATGTGTTGAGAATTAAGTATAAAAGAGTTTTAGCGGCCGGTTTCGGCATCTCTGGGTAAGTTCCAATTAAAGTATTTAGAAGAAAATGTCATTCAAATATGTTACATTTTTTAATTTATCTGATAAATATTGCTAAATTGGAGACTGTAAAACTAGCTCTGAGTGTTGTACCTACATTCAAAATTGATACCTGATTTCAATTTTTTCTCTCCGCAGCAGAAATTGAATTGATGTTCAAAATAAAAGTGAGCCATTTCATTTTCAAGGTGGAGCTGTATAAAACAAAGAAATACATCGGCATCATAATTATGAATCGGAAACAAAAAGTGCCGGTGCACTTCCTGAACGCAGCGGCGCCGGAGGAACTTAGTTTAAATAATTGTATCACAATTTCACAAACTGGAACATCTGTAAGTTGGCCAACCGCCCGCTTTCAAGCACACTCATTTATGTATATTAAACTACTGTAGTGTTTCATAACGATAACAATAAAAAGGATAGCTGTTTTGACGTTTTGTTATTAAAAAATGCTGCATTTATACCTTTTCAAGCGAAAGTAGAAGTTGTAAAAAATTTAGTAAGGGAAGGATGATTCCATTGAATATATTATACTTACAGAGTATTTTGAACGAGAACAAATACCAGATTGATAAAGCAGAGAAAATGATTCGAAACAAAAATACCTACTTACCTCTAGTAGAAAATCATTGCAAAGGGAAGGCGAAAAATGTCGTAACTACATTTACCTCCATCGACCGACACGACTCGTTCGTGTTTACGTCCACACGTTCCGAGTATTCTCAGAAGGGGTAAAACTAACTTTTTCGAACCGCTAGTGGTCTAATGAAAATGGAAACTATTAGGTTTCCGTGTAAGAAACGTGTATGACATTGCAAAAAAACCGGCCAAGTGCGAGTCGTACTCGTGCACCGAGGGTTCCGTATCATTTTTGGACGTATAAAGTGAAAAAACCCGGACCGCATAACTGAGTTTGTTTGTGAAGGAATTTTGATGATTTTGAAAAAACTGTAGGTACTAGTTAGGAACATCGTTTTATTTTTGGTGTAATATTTGGGTCAATTCTTATCAACTCTAATTATTTCAGATTTTTTGCTCCGCAAACTTCGGAGATAAGGGGGGGGGGGAATGGTATTTTTTTAAGAAATTTTTCATCAAATGTCGAAAACTGTGAGACATAAAATCAAATTAAAATATATTTTGAAATGTGCAGATCAAGCTCTTTCATATGATATATCACTTGACCTAGTAACCCCACTTTGAAATTTTGGACCCCCACTCCGGCCCCTTTTACAATGAAAATTAAAATATTTTTTTACTTTTTTTATTTGCGATAAAGTTGGACAATCATTCTTTATAACTGTTCCAAATTTCAAGTTGATGGCATTAGTAGTTGCTGAAATAACCAGGTGTGACAGACAGACAGACGAAGTCGCACCATAAGGGTCCCTTTTTTACTATTTTGGTACGGAACCCTAAAAATACCTACTGTGATAGCGTTATGTAACAATAACTAACTAATTTAATTATAAAAAGTTTTAATTTTATTTTGATTTTTTAGGTTGAAATAAAGAACTACGTTCTTGAAAGCAGATAAAAATATTAGTTGGTATTTTTTTTTTTCAAATTGTAGATAATAATTGTAGTATCGTTACTTCATTACATTCTTTGACAAGTAAATACCCATACAGTACCTATTCAATATCAATAATAAACGTCTTATAATCCGCCCGTGTCAATTGATTTAAAAAAAAATCTTAGGCTCGTATTACAGAACGATATTCGAGCACAGATCTCTGCTTGAGCACAGATTGAAACTAGTTTCAACCAATCAAATGGCTTTAAATCTATGGTTGAGGCGAGATCTGTGCTCGAGCATCGTTCTATAATACGGGCCATATAATAATAACCACATTATACTTCTACAAGTCATATTTTACCATAAAACGCAATCTTTCTAACTACTCGCATCAGCAGTAAAGCAAAAAGAACAAAGTCGGGCTCACATCTAGGAACAAACTGCATATTTATGAGAGAACTCCGTGACGACGTGGTACAATATTATGATGACGGAGTTTGCTCCGCTTACGTAGCTTATGTATATTATTTCCCTGTCAACACATGAACGAGGTGTGTTGTTTGATTCAATCAAGATTATAGAAGTAATTATGCTAAGTGCACTGCAAATGAACGGCAGAATTTAACCTTAATTTAGTCGCGTGGGGTCTATTGGACCCTACGTGACTTTGTTTCGGTCGTATTTCGGCAAATATAGACATCCATCGTAGACCGCATCATCACTTAACATGAGGCGAGATGGCGGTCAAACGCGAGCCTATAATTTAATAAAAAAAAATATTATACGTACGCGACTGTTGGTTCCAGTAGCTTCCTAGCTCATTTCCCTCTCCCTGCTATGTATTCCGCTAGCCGCGGCGTTGATCACACGTGCCGTATGGAGGTGCTTGGGGTCCACCGGACCCCGCGCGACTAATAGTGTAGTACAATTCTTTTTTCAGTTTTTTTTACCATTTTTACTAAAAAAATACATTTTAATAATTCTTTGTAATACTCTATATATAACAATATCACGATGGCAGGCCAACACTTGACATGAAATGGCTCCGAAAAGGAGCCATTTGATGAAACTGACGACGAGTTGGGCATGGCTGAACAACAAAATCGTGGTTCGGACTTTGAGCAGGGAGAGAGTGAACCAGAAGATGAATTACAATTTAGAAGTTTATTTTTTGTTGTTTTTTTGAAGCTTTATATTTTTGTTGAGTTAAGATGTTGTTCTTGAAGTTTCAATATAAAATAAATAATTGCACTTATTTTATTTGTTTTTTTTTACAAGTAAACTCTGGGGTCCCCTAGACCCCACGTGACTAACAGTGTAAGTATTTTGGCGCGACTAACTAAAGGTTAAATACCTATGTTATTTTTTGATATTGAAAAACCAAACAACAAACTAATCACACCAACACATATTGTGTAGATTATCCTGAAATATAAACTTACTGTTCCTGATTTAGTACAAACGAGCAAAATTAAACGAACCCTAAAATTGCAATAAAAATAAATTGGTAGAAGAAAGTTATTACCTGAGGATTGCTTTCAGTTATTCCCTTGGCATCTTCATTCCTATTGTTAGGGTTTTCACTTTGATTTACGACTTTCTCATGCTTCAAGAGAAATTTTATATATATATATATACTGCCGGGTCTTTTTATTTATTTATTACTTGGTTCCAAAGTACATGAAGTAGTTCTACATGCAGTAGGGATGTAAAATCGTGAATTCGTGATGTCCAACCGTCGAATGATTGATGGTATCGTGAGTCGACATTCGTCGTGGATTGCGGCTTTATTATAGCCAAGAAAAGATTCTATTGTTCAGAAATTTAGGTCACGATTGCTATTGTTGGTTCTTATATCAGAAAATTAACGTTCCTGTGCGGTTCAGTTATGATAATTTGCGAGGTACCGAATAACTAATACGATTTGAATGCTAAAATGCAGAAATGAAAATATGAATTACTTACATGAGGAAAATTTAAGGCTTTTTCTCCGTTTCAGCAAAACTTGGAGCGGGACCACGTCGAATTAACAGATATTATTTTTATTTCATTGAGTTCGAACGAGATTTCGAATATTTAATTTGTTTTTAACGAAATATTCGATATCCTCGTTGGTGATATGATTCTTTTCGTCTTAAATTTAATACAGCAGTAAAACGAGACTTATTTCGTTTCCAATACCCATGGGACCTGCCACTTGGGTTTATTAAAACACTTCGTGACTTGATTGTGAAGTAGTTTTGTTATTAAGTAATTTGAGTTCTTGAGTTCTAACTTTACCTATTGAATATTTTCTTCTAATTTTCATTTTGTTAATGTAATTTAACGTTATACTTACAAACAAGCCTGATATTAATCATTCATCATGATTGAAATTCTAGGCTAACGATAATTTCCCTTCGGCAAACTATTTTTCGTATTGGTTTGGTACAAAAAATAGTTGGGTAAACCCAAACGGCCGTACCACAAAAAAATAAACATCTGTCCAACACACGTTCAACACGAATGCTACCAAAAATAATAGGCAATTGTTTTAGCACTTGTCTAAAACAAGTGTGTATTATTTCTGGTAGCATTCGTGTTTAACAGATGTTTATCTTTTTTGTGGTAAGGCCAAAAATGTTTAATGTACTGCCTTTCAACTGCTGCTCAAGTGCATAACAACATTAACAACCCCAGAGTTGCTTCTTTAGTTGTTGCTTGTATATCTAGCTTCCGCCCGCAACTTCGCCCGCGTTTTCCGGGATAAAAGGTAAAAGCCTATGTGTTATTCCAGACTATAATCTATCTGTGTGCCAAATTTCATCCAAATCCGTCCAGCCGTTTCAACGTGAAAAAGTAACAAACATACACACACACACACAAAGTTTCGCATTTATAATATTAGTAGGATTTTAGTTGCGCAGGATGTAAACTAACTGAACCCAGATTGCATTTTTCAGTTTTCCGTTTTTGTATTGGTACATTATCTTTTTTAATACAGCAATTTACGCTTAGCGTTTGTTTTTCGAGCAACTATAAAATAGGGATACCTATAAAAGCATTTTTCTGTAAACCAAGTTCTAATGGACAGATCACGTATAGTGATTGTGAGTTATGTGGACACATTAAAAACTTTGAATAGAGTCAATTATGGCAAAGTACGACAATGGAACAGATATTTAAAAAAGTCAAATCAATTTATCATTAGGATAATTTGCGTTTTGTCTACAAAAACAAATTGATCTAGGGTAGGTAGGTATACAACGAAAAACTCATCTGGAAGTATAGAATAAATACCACTTAACGTAATCTGTTGATAAGCCGCCTAACTTTCAGGTACGTCTTAGAAATAGGATTACAAACTGAATATTATACTCTTCGGGAACTATATTTTCTGTCATCTAAGTTTAGATTGGTCACCAATCTGCGATACCCTAATTAATATATCTGTTCCCAAGAAATATATTAGTCATCATTTTAATTAAAACGGTCTCTAAGTATAAATCATGAAGTTAATGTAAATATGTAACTTAAATTATAGTTTGATCACTTTTTTCTATAGCCCAAATAGAAGTTCTATGCTCAAAAAATTTGTTCTATCATCAAAATGATAGATCTGTCACCTAATAAATAGATCAGTTCCATAATTTTATGAAAAAATGCCTAATACAGATTAGTTGGATTGAGAAAATCGGTTAGCATAAAAATAACATTAGGATCCAAGAGCGAGCGAAGCGAGCTCGGGAACTTGGGCACCCCGACACGGACAGGTTAGGTTCGAAGGGGTTGACGGGGGCTTCAGTGAGCGAGCAAAGCGAGCGAACGAAGCCCCCGTCAACCCCTTCGTGTTAGGTTACTTTTAACCTTGCAGACAGAAATAGGAGCCCCGCGTAGCGGGGCTCCGTCGACCGCCTTCCTTCCTTATTGCTGTAGATTTAAATTTCAGGTGAAATATTCGGTACTAGACCTTATATCTCAGGATTTTAGGTGATTTATTGTGGAACTGATTTTGCATTGTTTGGTGACTACATTTTGGTGACAGATCTACTATTTTGAGGACACACCCTATTATTTAAGAAACACAAAACTAATTAAATTGGTGATAGCTTAAATGATACCCATACTCTTCAACTTTGTGGCATAAAAATAAATTGAAGTTTTCTATTAGTTCTGCGTATGCTGCTCGTTGGCTTTTCAATTCTTTCGCTTTGCATGTAAATTCTTCCCACATACATAGATAACCTTATAATTTGAAGTTATTTTATTTATAAAATCTATAAGTATATACAAGTAAACATAACCTTATTAATATGCCAAAAAAAGTTAAAGACAAGCTCCGCTTATAACATAACCAGAGCGATCGAATCGTTTCTTATTTTACATTCGGGGCGCACATAGTGTAATGGTGCTCTGAAATTCAAGGGGCAGCCCTACCGCGAAGGTTGGAATAGTACGTGACATGTTTACAATAAGGGTGAATTTCGAGTGGCACGTACCTACTCCGCGATATTGCTAACTCAGTTACAATGTTTTCACCCAATTATGGTTGTCCGTAATAATTATGGAACGAAAAGTTTTCGATTAGGTAGGTATGTTGTCAGAAAAAAGGAGACATCATCGGGTCGTCTATGATTATACAGTTTGGGCATCAGAATCTTGAATTCATGACATAATTACATTTTAAATAGACTAATAGGTATTAGCCCGTATAGCTGAATGCAATATCGAGCCAAGATCACAAATTCGAGATCCCGCGGGACTATAAATTTGGATTTCGCAAGATCTCAGGTATTTAAAAAAAAACTCTAATGTTTCTATTCGGAAAACTTTAATCTGTATTAACCTGTATCTTATGAAATGTGTGTAACTGTTTGTTTTCCCAAAAGAAATCAATAAACTAAAACGCGATGAAAATTGCTTAGAGCGTGATATGTGATTAGGTAAGAAAAATGTTGATTGTTTTTATTTTATTCATTTACTTATTATTATTAAGTAGGTATTTATTAATGAACACAACACTGGTTAGCACCAGCGTGAGAAAGCTATAAACAAACTGTGAAAAACCCCTTGTCCCCCCACACTCAAAGAGATTCATCTCTTTCTTTACCGCTCAATCTCGTCAATGTCACGCAATCTCGCCCAATTTATGCTTCGGAATTTATTTCGTAAATCGAAATCTCGAGAGATCAAAATCCTGCGAGATCGGGATTGCATTCCCTTCAGCAATCGTAAAAGATGTATACAAAAACAATTACACTGGAATATATACTGAATTCCTACAAACTAAGAAACTCATTTCGTATAAATCTTGACACTGCTCTAAATAATGAAGACGAACACGATAGTGGGATGGTAATTTCTAAACGCAATTATAAATGGTCCCAGTTGCGGGAGGACCGTGTAATTTAACTGGGCGTGCACACTACGACATTCTGCAGAATTCTGTTTATTCAGTCATCCACGAAAGCTAACAAATGGGAAGGTAGATAGCGTGATAAATAATTTCAGTAACGGAATAATGTACCTACCTAGTTTAATGGTTTTCATTTTTACACACTATTAAAGGTATTTTAATACGATCAATTTTTGCGTTAAATGTGGATAATTTTAAGAGATTTGACGTTTAGCTTGTTAAACATGAATAATTTGAACTCTAGTCCAATTCGGCAATTTCACATTCTGGCATGTTTAACAAGATAAACGTCAAATCTCTCAGCTTTGTTCTAAATAGTATAGTATAAAATGCATTTCATTGAGTTGGTAACAGATGCAAAAGAAATAAACTGTATTTCTTTTCAGATTGCTACACGAGCGACATCTTAGGTGCTTTACGTAACTGGTTAGGGGGTGATCCGAGTATTTTCTCAAAAATTCTGAGTAATAGACATTCACTACCAAACTGCGGAACCATGATAGCATACTTTTTAGGGTTCCGTAGTAAAACTAGGAACCCTTATAGTTTCGTCATGTCCGTCTGTCCGTCTGTCTGTCCGTCTGTCACACCCTCGTAAAATCTAGTTCATAACCAATATGTATGAAACTTCACAGGTAGATGTCTTCTGTAAGCCGCTATAAAAACTTGTAGTAATTTTCCAATCGCGTTATCATAAAATCTGAAAAAAATCAAGCTTATGGAATCTAATAAACACTCTCGATTAAAATTGGTTTGAACAAGATACGTTAATAACTTTTTGAAATATTCACTATTTTCAGTTTTGACCGCAAAAAATAATTTTGTATTTCATTATAATATTAGGAAATACAAACTTATGTTTGCAGTTGGAAGACTGAAATACTTCTTCCTACGGAACCCTACACTGTGCGTGGTTCGACTCGCTCTTGCCCGGTTTTTTCAAATTGTATTTTCAAACTGATTTTGAAATGTTGTTGCTGGCAGTTGCTGTTATCCTGTATATGCAATCCTAACTTTATCATTGTCAACAGAGTGAGACGGGCTATATTGTATAGGCGAGTGTGACTTGCAAACACGTGTGATCTTTGCCCGTGACCCATAAAGTCGAATTTGTCTTCTGACACCGTCTACACGTGTAGACAATGCACATGCATTACCTAATTTCCTTGCATGTTGCACATAGTCATAATAAATATTATTTGACACTATCGCTAATTTTGTTTATAATCGGTGTAGCACTGTAATTTTGTATGTTAATTTAATAATCTATGTTTGGATAATACAGCTTGATGAAAACGTCTAAGAACGGAACAGTGTATTTTTAGGGTTCCGTACCAAAATGGTAAAAAAGGAACCCTTCTGGTGCGACTTCGTCTGTCTGTCTGTCTGTCACACCTGCTTATTTCAGTAACTACTTATGCTATAGACTTGAAATTTGGAATCTAAGTTATAAAGAATGCTTGTTCAACTTTATCGCAAATGAAAAACGTCCAAAAATATTTTTATTTTTATTGCAAAAGGGGCCGGAGTGAGGGTCCGAAATTTCAAAGTGGGGTTACTAGGTCAAATGACATATCATATAAAAGGGCTTGGTCTGCACATTTCAAAATATATTTTTATTTTATTTTATGTCTCACAGTTTTCGACATATGATGAAAAAAAAAATACCATTCCCCCCGCCCTTATCTCCGAAGTTTGCGGGGCGAAAAATTTGAAATAATTAGAGTTGATAGGAATTGACCCAAATATGGCACCAAAAATAAAACAATGTTCCTAACTAGTACAGTTTTTTCAAAATCATCAAAATTCCTTCACAAACAAACTTAGTTATGCGGTCCGGATTTTTTCACTTTATACGTCCAAAAATGATACGGAACCCTCGGTGCGCGAGTACGACTCGCACTTGGCCGGTTTTTTTTACCTGTAAACATTCTATAACATGTTATATGTAAGTTTTACCAGAGAGCAGTGGCGAAGGGTTAAGGGGAAGTTACAATACGATTCCTACCGGCTTCCCTTTGAAAAATAGCACAGGCAGTATTGCCTGCTGTTGTCAAATATTTATAATAAGCTCTTCGTGGCCTTAGCATTTGTAGCTCCGGCTTACCTCTTACAAAAGTTGACCCTTCGCCACTGCCAGAGAGATTATTATACTACACAATTTATGCGAGGAGGTGACATGGGTTAACCTAACAATTATACAATAAATTTTTACCTAAGATGTAACGACCTAAGTACGACAACTACAGCTGATCTAGCCTGTTTTATATCCGACGGGCATACACTCACATACAGTGAGCGCCTGCTGCAAGTTTGAACAAGCGACGGTGACAAATAGCTGCAGTCATCCCTCCTGCATTTTTATACGCAAGTGACAGGTGCTCTTACTTGCAAGTATTTCTCTTGACGTAGAATATATTGTATTTAACATTTTATTTTTGGTAATAGTGAGGCCATAACTCCAATGCTAGTTTTAAAACTAGGTACTATCTAACTATCCTGAACTAAGAAATTAAAACAAAACCATCATAACAACAAGTAATGCATCAGTAATAAGCTCATAATAAATGCCTTAGTCTAAAGTCTAGACCCTGCTAAATGTATGCAGGTATGTTATGAGCCAGTCTCACATCCAGACTATTTAAATAAGTCTGAGCGGCGTAATTTCAAAGTGCATTGAATTCAAATGTAGGACTTGTTGCGCATTCATTTCATAAATTATACTCATACTGGCACAATTAGCTGTCCCTCGCTTCTTGTTTTCGCATGACTTATCTGCGTAATGAATATATTTTCATAAATTTTTGTAGCAGTCTGTTATTACCACGCTTAGATGAAGTCGTGGGATAGTATTGGCAATCGACATATATGCGGCTGGGCACACGGATTGGTGATAACAGTATGTTTTTATTAGCACACAACGGACGTTTCTGGTCAAGCAGTACTTTTCTTTAGAGGCAGGAATTTTCCATTGAATATAGCTTCAAATATTATACATCCGGATTAATTTAAATTCATTAATTTATTTCATCCTAATTTGATTAAATTAAATTAATGAATTTATTAATCCGGCTATTTTATACTTAGACACAAACATATGTACAGGGTCAGGTTAGGTATTTGTTAATTAAACAAATACCTAATTATAATTATACTAAGTTAGCACATATTATTGTTTGTGTTATGTCTCCGTGACCTTTCATGTACGTGAGGTATGCAACCTCACAGCAAACTCGTGAAGACCGTGTTTGTATATTGTCAAACGAAACAAGAATTCCGGACTCAAAGCCTACCCTAATTTTACTTTGTCAAAGTGTTTGTCTACAGCATATAGTTAGACTCTGACTAGTCCTGTTGCTAGATTGCCTAGGACGGGATAAATCATGTTAACAAAGTCTTCTAGTAATTAATTTTTCAAGGCAATCGTTTCACTACCAGTTATTTACCGCGTGTTCCGATGATTTTATTTACTGATTACTCTGACCAGAAATGTTTTCTTCACGTATTTTTTAACGGAGAAAAATACGAATAAAGGTGACAAACGGAAAAATAAGATACCTGCCTAGTGTGTAATGTAAACTGAAATAAGTAAAAGAAATATGGATTGCAACATCTGGCGTTCGCGTATGTAAGTATTATTGCCATTGATGCGACCTAAATGTTAAGGATCCGTAATTTAGACTACAAAAAGCCGTCATTTGGACGTTGACGCATATTGGGTTATCGAAATTCGAGCACACGTATTCGTTTTGGCTAAGAGCTTGCACTCACACCTGTCCAGCAAAGCGGTAAAAACCATCTGCGACTAACTACATTGTCCAATGAATGAAAATGACAGACAAACAATACGTTCGTACACTTTAGCGTAATGAGCCATTAACGTGATGACAAGACTTTTTCATTACATACAATTTGCTAAAGTTTCAACTTTTAGGTATCAAGAGACTATAAAAAAATTTGCTTTGAACTCGTTAGTGAAATAAAGGCGCAGGAGTCGAGAACTAATATTATTTATTACCTTTTGTAATTCACATAAAAGCTTCCTTACATAAACACAATCCAAATCATAGCAGGTATTTCAGATGATCGTACGAGAAAAATCGCGTCAACCTTTTTGTCAAACCAAAGCTGTCTTCTTGAGCCTCGCGTTATAAATCCCCTTTGGCGGAGCCGCCATCCAATTAAGCTTCGTCTATTTTGCTCGGATTTAACCATCCTTGATAGTTAATTTATTGACTCCCTTTTTTGTTTATGTAAAGCATCTTCATTATAAATAATAAACTATACCTTTATCATAGCCTTGAGCATTGCGTATCTGGTGAAGACGTTTCTCTGAGCCTTGGAGTCACTGTAGCGTGCCATGAGTGTGACCAGCGCCTTCTTCGCCGTGTCATAATTCTCATCCAGACGCACCCTCACTCCTCGCAGACGCTCGTTTGTTTCTATCACCTCTTCCTTCGTCTGCCCACCTGAAAGTAAAATAAAATTTTAATTTGTGATGGAAAGTTATAGTAAAATCTTATTTAGAATTTGTATTACAAAATGGTATCTTCCTCAGTTTTCTTCTTTAGCAAGAGTAAAGTGGGGGTTTAGTAAATGAAGAAGAAAATAAGCTTCTACAAACGATAACCCCATTCGTGTTGAATACAGAGACGAGTAATTTAAAATTTATAGCGCACGCACAGGGCGCACGACTATTAGTGGTGCGTCAAGGGGACTTCTTTCGTGAAAAGAAGTTTACAGTGAATTTTTATCTAGTGCTACATAAAATAATGCTCATAACGTAATCAAATAGTATTACTTAATTATTTTTTTATTGGACTTATTGCATTAACAATGCGCAGTCTAAGTTGGCCGGGCTGAAGTTGGGCGGACGTCGCAGTATCTATTTCTGTGTAATTCAAACCGTATTTAGTCGACCGTACATGCGCTAACTTCTACAGATCCTGGGTCGGTCAACTTAGATATCGCTTACTGTCAAATAATGAAAAACAATCCAGCATCGCTAGCAAATTATTCGGCATTTTTATTTAATTTTGGTATCAACCTTTGGTGTTCTTTGCCATCTATATGCCATTCTAGTTAAATTTATTAATGACTGAATCTAATAATACTGATTAAGACTATTGGAGTGACTTGCAAGCCTAGCATATTAACATTAATAATGAACCAGATGAAATAGGTAAAGCGAGAAACTAACAGGCAGCTTTCATAATCAGCTTGGCTGCCAAAATTCTGTGAAATGGGCTTGAGGGTTAAAATATCATTTCAAAGAAAATTTTGGTGGAAATGCCTAAATGCCGAATCTTTAACTCGTGATTAAAATTTAAAGAAGCCAAAAAAAAAATATTAATACTTAATATTACTTATGTATTATTTAAGGAACAAAATCTACTACCTAATCATATTGTATTAATGATTCCATCATATATCATAAACTAGAGGAATCGGACACATGATTCGAATGCTCTAATGATGCTGTATCGGAGTTCAATAAATAAATAATGATTGTATGAGTAGTCATTTAATAATTCAATGAATTGCTTAATCTGATTTAAAGAGATTAATGTTTTGCCTACCAATGAATAATCTACGGAAAAATGGTCTGCTCCAGATTTTAATTTAAACAAATCCATTGTTGGTTTTTGTTCTGTGCCGAGTAATATAATAATTTACTATATAATAATTTACTATATACTATACTAGCCGAGTAATATAATAATTTACTATATGGCTTCATAAAAACTTTTTAGTATTGTATGGCTCTATAAAAAGCTTAAACATTGTATTGTTGTATTTGCTGTCAATTGACATTAGAAATTCATATATCTAGAAGTCGCACTACTACCCCTATCAAATGTTTCTTGTGACAAATTACAACCGAGACAAATGGGGTTACGTCTTCGTAGGCTGTGGCTACACAAATCAATGACCGGGTCGGCTAGCCAGCCTCTTAACATTCCGTCCGTCTCCGAGATTAATCTTCTCCTACACACTTTTGCTTCCACGCCTTGCTGGACTACCCTTCTTGTTCACAAATGTGTTATATAACTAAAATGTAGTTTACGGGCAGTAGACTACATTTTACATTTCTTACTTCATTAACATGACAATGAAAAGATAGATAGTTTTTTAAGTCGTTTATAATACATTAATGGCCGTTCACAACTAATGTATGGGCTCTTTACCCTACTAGAGATAGATTTTTGACATTACTTCTATAGAGTTTATGTTAAAAATTATCTCTAGGTACTAATAGGGGAATGAGCCGATACATCGGTTATTAGGTATGACCATAAACGAATTAAATATTTTTATTAATTAAAGCCATCAGTGTTGAGGTTTTATGAATAATTGCTGTTATGCATAGTTTTGTTCGTTTTCTTCCTTAACAAAACTTGCGAGCGTAGGACATTCTAATTTAATTTTAACTAATCAATGTCTCTGTACAATAGAAGTGAATTGATTGGTTCCAATCATGTTGATGTATTATAGATGATAAATTAATGTCGAGTACTTACTGGATGTGCCTTCATCCTTGACATCTTGCACGATACGACGGACGCTCTGGGTAAACTTGCCAACTAAATTCGTACTCGCTGAAACAAAGAAAAGTATCACATGAATAACAAAAATCTATAAACTTTCCTATCTAGACAACTTGACACTTTGAGCCTGCTACGGCCAATGACAGAACTGTATCAAGAAAAATGCTGTAGGATTAGGTAAATAATCTCCGGGACGGCGCTTGGTGATATAAAACGGGAGAAGTTTATATTGAGTAGATCGCATTCGATATAAGCAAAGCTAGTGGTCGCGTGCTGAATTCGAAACATGCTTATGCACTTAGATTCTGCGAGTGAATGGTTTGAGGCGAACATTGGGAAACAGAAGCCGAATGAATGAACAATGCATAAACCCAACTGGCCAGCTTTATTCTTAGTAGTAATTTATATTATTCTGTTCGGTTAATATTTAAACTACGGTAAACCTGCCGTGTTTTATGAAACAATATTTTTTTAAAAGGAGTATTTACACTAATGGTTTTGATCGAGTTTACCTATACTCCCACTTCTCCGATTTTTTTGTTTTTATTTTGTGATTTGTACCTACTTTTGTCAAAAAATTATGCATTTAACTGTACCTAGGTACTTATGGTACCTATATTGTGAATCTGGTATTTTGAGAATCTGTTATTTTGAGAATCTGTTATTTCGAGAATCTGGTATTCTAAGATTAAACCATCTAAATATAGTTCTTTAGTTCCGTAAAAATAGCTAAATATTGCCATACAGGATAATCTTTTTTGTTATTCCTATTCCTTCTTTGGAATAAAATAAATTAATTGTACTTTTTTAATAGTAGTCCACTACCGTATTTTATTAGCCTTAAACTTTGCTCTATAGAATTATCCCGTGTTCTTGGTAAGATCATCGCGTAATTTTCTACTTAGTAAGCAAGACTAATTAACATAAGTCAAGAGTCATGTTCAACTTAGAGGCTGACTAAGAATATGACATGTATTAATGAGATCATATGCGGAATACCCAAAGTTGAGACTACGTCATTATTCTTGACACTAGATGGATCTTGACCTCTCAACTCAAGTATCTTTAGTAGAATAATAAAAAGTGATAACAATTGATCATAAACTCAGCAATAGCCGTAGTCATTAAAATTTGTATAATTAAAGAGTATATTGCCACAATATTCCAGATTGTTTATGTCTTGTGTAAATATTTTCTATCTAGAAATATTCTTCAAAAATCCAGAAATGCTGATTTTTTATTAATAAAGCATCACAGTGCTTTTAATTCATCCCTACTAGATCGGCCTTCAGCACCCTCAATAATTTATTGCATAAAAATAATGAAATAATGTAGTAATATCTAATACATGTGGGGCGATTACCCTAAAGGCACCGACACACTATGCCGGCGGCATGGCGGCAACCATGCCGCACAAACGAGCTGCGGCGGCAAACCCGCGCGAATATGCCGCCGGCATAGTGTGTAGGAGCCTTAAACCGTAAAAAGCTAAAATAATATACAGCCTAAGAGTTAAAAAGTGATATGCGACAGTTTTTTGCGCAGTGGACTTACGAGTAGGTATATAAATATGGTTAGGTTAGGTTAGATTCTAACCATACCTCGTACCTATAATAGGTGTTTGTTTGTATAAGTCCAATACGCAAAAAAGTCGCTTATTTCTTTTTAGCTGTTAGGCATCGATGAAGTAAATTGTTTTTAAAACAGTGAGTCAATTAACGATGAAAACCTTTTCCCATACAATGAAAAAAAAAGCATCGCCAAGTGCGGATACGAGTTGCGAGCGATGTTGCGTAGGTCTACCCTATTCTGTTAAGGCTCATTTACATGGAGAGAGTTTCTCACACGTTTTGTGGCGAGAATATGCATGCGATTATTGTAGGCGATAATTTTAGGCGATTCTCGCACCCATGTGTTTACATTTAAGGCGAAAAACAAAAACTCGCCTACGATTATGTCATGCGATACTCGTCGGGTAATAATCGCCATGTGTGATTATTTACATGACGAGCCATGTTGCAAGGCGATATATGCTTACGATTTCTCGACTCGTCTAAACACGATCTTGTATGACATTTCTTCAAGTTCATACGAGTATCGCACAAATCGGTTTGAATCGTTTTGAAGGCGAGACTCGCCATTCGAGACGTTTATCAAAATGTTGTTTAAATGGAGACTTCCAACATTCAAAGACGAGGAGATATTCGCCCTTCCTGATGCGGATATCGTACTTTAGTTTACATGAGAAAAGATTTTTATATTTTTACGATAATCGCATCTTCGAGGTGAGAAACTCTCTCCGTGTACATGAGCCTTTACACTGAGGTGCTGGGAATTGAAAAACTTTGACGTACAGTATTGCGTACATTGTTGTAGATTATGTACCCTGTAAAGAAAAGTGTTTTACAAGTATTTGTTATAAGGTACTGCTTGTCATGTTGGCTTTTGTGTGAGCTTAAAAATAATTTATTACCTTAGTTTTTATAATCTAATAATAATTTTTGCCCGGGACTTCGTCCACGTGACCGGTGACCTACAGATACTGATATTAAATAAAAACAGGCTATAGCACTCAAGGATAATGTAGCTTCCTATTATTGAAAGAATTTTCACAATCGGATCAGTAGTTCCGGAGATTACCTCCTAAATAAATACAAATTATTATTATGGACATAATGTGTTTTCAGGCAAAGGTTGAGTTTAGAAGCACTGTAACCAAAACCGCTTGATGGATTTTAACATACCTACAATGTTAGATTCGTTTTCATTTTGAAAGTGACATAGAGTACGGCTATGATATTTAATCATTACGCAGTCGAGTTTTATGTTTTTAGGGTTCCGTAGTAAAACTAGGAACCCTTATAGTTTCGTCATGTCCGTCTGTCCGTCTGTCCGTCTGTCTGTCCGTCTGTCCGTCTGTCACACCCTCGTCAAATCTACAGTTCATAACCAATTTGTATGAAATTTTGCAGGCAGATGTCTTCTGTGAACCGCCATAAAGACCTGTAGTGAAATTACAAAAAACTAATAATTAGGGGATGAAAAAAAGTATTTTCGCGCTCCCCTTCATGTGGGGTATCGTTGGATAGGTCTTTGAAAATAACATAAAAGTTTCTAAGTAACTTTTTTATTTAAGTACATATTTAGTGAACTAGGAGCTCCGAAAGTCGTTAAGAATGTGTCCCCCCCCTGTAATTTTCCAACGGCGTTATCAAAAAATCTGAAAAAATTCAAGCTTATGACGTCTAATAAATACTCTCGATTAAAATTAGTTTGAACAAGATACGTTAATAACTTTTTGAAATATTCACTATTTGTAGTTTTGAGTTTTGACAACCGCAAAAATAACGTATTTCATAATAATATTATGAAATACAAACTTATATTTGCGGTCGGAAGACTGAAATACTTCTTGCTACGGAACCCTAGACTGAGCGTGGTCCGACGCGCTCTTGCCCGGTTTTTTTTTAATCATTTCGTTTATCTTGTTTACGTCAGGTTTTTTGTATATTTTTGAGAGATGTTTGTATCTTCTCGAGGGAAAGAAAGTTTTATTATAAGATTATGAAGACTGACTACTCAGAAATTTATTAAAAATAATAAATTGTAAAAATGATTGAGTCTGTTGTAAACACGACGACGAATTTTCTTGTCTATTACATTTAAATGTCTTAGGTTTTCGCGATTACTACACATTATAATAAAACAAGTTTAATTAAACGGATTAAATCGCGCACATAACATTTTTTTTCTTAAGGCGCTGATAACTGCCAACGGCCTTGAGTGATTTGGGTGGTATAGCTTGAGTGTTCTGCGCTGAGCTCAAGCAACGCGACATACTTCCACCGAGCAATACGACTCGCCTATCAAGGAGCGCGCTGTGCTGAATTAGACGTATTATTACTTTTTAGTATCTAAAATATAAAATAAAAAAAAAGTAACAGGCAATATTATAGGTAGTAACATAGTCTTTTAACACAAAACAAATCATGAAAATATCTTAAGCGATTTGAAAGTAATTACGTTTTTATGTTTTGGGTAGACAGTAATTCATGAATTTATTTCATTAAGTATTTTACTACAATAGTTAAATATTCACAGGTACGATTGATGTACATATGTTCTAGTTCAACATAATAAAATTGGACAACTAACCTGCATTATTTGACGGCGAAATAAGAGATTTAAAACTTGAGATTTACGGCCGTTACCATTTACCGTCGCCTTAACGTTTCGAACACTGCAGCGTTCGTGGTAGCAGGACGACTGCAAAATGTTCGAAACGTCAGGAAAAAAAAATCAGTTATGTGCGCGATTTAATCCGTTTAAACTTGTTTTACTATTAAATTTTAATTTAAATTAAATAAATATTAATTAATATTATATTAAATTTTAATAAAATAAAGATTATGAAAAAAGATGTGTATTTTCTTTAATACATGGCTATTCTAGGCGTCCAAGATCTAGTGGTTGCTTTAGATTAGACTACGAATTAGTGTTCATAAATAAATTAAACTGGGACTAGGAATTAGCAACCACCTCCTACAGGGCATATTTAGCGTAATATAGAAATGCACTACATTGCTAATCTAGATACAGTTCAGAATTTTCGAGACACTTTTTTTCAAAGGGATAGTTATAAACTCCTGGCTTTAGTGCCACATTTTGATACTTTCAAGAAGTTAAAATAAGCTGGCTGCTATTTAAGCTACTCGTCAGCCATGAATATATTTTTGATATTTAGAAGACATGGATTTTATTTTATAACTTCGAGGTCACAAAGTTTACCTGACTGGGTTGTTAGCTATGTTTTGCTTACAAGTAACTTTCAAGTAGTTCCGGCTTTTATTTTCATTTTACAATTTGGCTGAAATTGTCACTTATCCAAAGTGAATAGCATTTTAAAATCCTCGCTGAATTGGATGGCTCCAGTTAAAAGTTTTCTCTAGACTTGAAAGTAGGTTTCTGTAATATTATCAATGTTAAGTGAATACTGTGAATAAATTTTCTGCATTAGTATACCTAGTAACGTCTATAGTTAAGATAAGATATTATGCATATTTACTACTAATAAACTAACTAAACTAAATAAGTACTTACATGTAATAGTAGTATCTGTGATCCAACAGACAAACTATGTAGTTTTGTTGGAAATTGTATTATATTATGTATTATAATATGTACCTTTTACTATATAATAAATAAATTAATAATACTAATGTATTCAATATGTATTTACATTCAGGTATCAAAAGCTTCTTCAGTTTGATTAAATTGATGAATAAATACAAGCAAATTCCTCGATTACATAAACACTCTTTGTTGCGTTTATTTTAATTTGTTTATTTAAGCTTGTTTAGTGACGGTTGTTTGTCAACCCGACCCGTTTTCTGAAATAAGTACACAAACATGGTGACTGTCACTTTAATCCTGTTGCTTCAAAATGTTTTCGCTGACGTTTTAAAATGGAAAATTGACCTTTTTAGCAGCAAGCGGCAATAATAATGGGTAGTTTTCAAACCATGAGTTTGTTTGTTATTTCACTTTCTTCAGATTATCGAGTTATCTAAACTTAAGTTTTATTTTATTATCTTTTATACCATTCCCCCTCTAAAAAGCTTATTTTATTCACTGAAAACAGTGAATAAAAAGCACTTTTACTCACTGTTTTGATGTTTGAAAATGGAACACACCAATGTATTCGACCACAGATTTAAAGAACCTATGCTAGATGCGGCACGTTATTAGATTGTATGAAAACCGAACGTGTCATCTTTTTTATACCTACGATAACTTCACCCCAGCCATTTAGTGATGTGCTCAGAGTAAACAGAATTGTTTCAATCACTAAGCGTCACTGAGCTAACAGACTTTTTTTAGTACGAACAGTCGAACATGCAGGGCACGCTTGGTCGTGGCTTGCCGTATCTAGTGTAAGTGTAATCTGTGTATTCGACCTATATTGATGTGTTCTAAATTCAATTTGATTGGTCGACATTTTCGACAAGGAGTTTAGCATTAGAATAAAAACTGTTTTGTGTTCTTTGCTGTCCTTAGTAAATTGGCGCTATTTTGAATACTGTAAGTTGTACGAACACAAAGTTTAGTGTTACTTTAATCTTTAATTTTGTGTTTGTTTAGTGTTGTTCTAATCGATTAAAAATGCATTCTAGTGATGAAGATGTGTTAACACCTGAGTTTGTGAAAGAGAGGGCGGCCGATATAGTGGAAAGGTGGAAAGCTTGCTACCCAAAAAATCACGGCTGGTTTACATCAAAGCCAATTTAACTTTACTTTTTCTTCATTATATGTATATTTTCACTTAAATCTTTCTTTTTCTCGTAGTCATGGTATAAAGTATAGTATGCAACTCTTGAATAAAACGGATTTATATCGAGGGCCATGAATCGCTCGCGTCGCTCAGGATTCTAACACTTGAATCACTCGCTACGCTCGTGATTCAATCATCATGAATCACTCCCTACGGTCGTGATTCAATCGTTAGAATCCTTCACTAGCTCGTGATTCATCTATGGCCCTCGCTTTAAATCCGTCCTTTATTCACTAATTGCATAATATACTATTAAAGGCTTGTTCTTTGTGCCAGCAACTTGATCTATCCACTTGACACCATTCCACAAAATTGATAATAATTTAATGATTTTTTACTATAGTAAAATGTATCATTTTGGACCATAGCTTAGTTGACTTTTCATAGGTAATACAAATCACACTAATATTATAAATGCGAAAGTTTGTGAGTGTGTGTGAGTGGGTGTGTGTGTATGTTTGTTACTTCTTCACGTTGAAACGGCTGGACGGATTTTGATGAAATTTGGCACACAGATAGATTATAGTCTGGAATAACACATAGGCTTCCTTTTATCCCGAAAAATGCAGGCGATGCTGCAGGCGGAAGCTAGTAATAAAATAAAAGTATTACAATCTTTACCGTTTTAAGTGAGTATACTTTTACAATTAGGTATTGACCTTACAATCGAACGTCTGATAATTCCAGGGTTAGTGGTCATAAAAGTGTCATGAACACTTTCAGTATGTGTCTAATACTTCTGCAAGGTTGCAACAAAGTTTAAGGCCCACTTGCAAGACAACTCAATAAATTCAATTAGCACTAAACTTATTTAAAACTATTTTTTTTCTGTCTCTGTTAGCTTCAAACAAGTTCCAGTTATCCGCTGCTAAGGCTCAACTAAAGTATTTGCTTCCAAATCAATGAATCTAAGCAACGTGGTCAGATAGATTCCCGCACGGCATCAATACCTAATTATCCACTGTTCGTTTACCTACATATTATGTAGTTAGGTATGCTTCGATTCTGCTTTTGGCCATAATTCGGTTACGGATCATAAATCATTGGTATCAGTGACATATGTTTGAGCACTGACTAATATCTATTGTACTATTGGTTTTATTATATTTATAATCATCACCCTCCGGCCCTTAAATTAATTTATTTGATGTCGGCGCAGCCTTTTATATATCCCTGCTATTAGCAATCATCTTACTATTCACCCCCTCTCTGACTATAATATCACCTTTTACGAAGTCCATCCATTGTTTCCTTGGTCTAATGTGAAATCTAAAACTGCTCAATTAGGTGAATATCCCTTTGACTGTCGCTAAAGAGACAATTGATTGTCTATTGTTATAGACCTGAATCAGGTTGATCGACAGATAACAGGATAAAATATTAAGTTACTACACAATCTGATCATTGGTCTTTGTGTCGAATACCACCATCAGTACCAAACATGCCAAACATAAAAAAAATATTGTCAGTCCAACAACTGTTTTAAGAATTAATGTAGTCTTCTTTAATATTAGGCGTTAATCCGTTGACCTTAATAATAATCATCATTTACATCAACTAAGAAAATACCTTTTTGGCCATATTATTTATTTTGTTACTGTTACTAAACCCTACAAATCCGTGAGGTCAAAAAAGCGTGTTTACCAATCATATGCCCAATTTATCGACGCAATCGACCTTTCCATTATAACGATGTGTTTGTAAAACGAAGCTTCCATACCATGGGTCACGTTTTTATGGTTGGTACAAATAGGTAAAATGTATCCGATTTTTATATGGAAATTCTGAGTTCGGTTGAATCGGATTTCAAGTGGGTTGTGCACTGTGCAGTCGTGAAATACGAGTAGGTAGCAATTTTATTACCTAAAAAATATTTAGACCTTTTTTGCTGCGGTGAAACGTATGAACATCACGCTGTGTGTACGATCGACTACAAAATTTGTTCTTACTTAGCATTTAGAATTTAATAATGCTGTTTATAATTAGCCTCCATATTCCTGTTGCTTGATTGGGTACACTTATTTAGAAAATACTTATGATCATAATATTTTTTTCTGTCTTTAAAATGTTCTAAATACAATACTAACTTATACTAATCCTGTATCTCATTAAAACACAAAAACCAAGTAAATAAGCACAAACGATAATTTAACAAGAATTATCCAACTTTGATCTTCTCAAACGACACAGCCTCCTGCTTATACCTTTCAGCTCCACAATACGGTAGAATAGGCCGCTAAAAAGGTTCAATACGTCCCGAAGAAAGTAAGGCAGCTTAGGCATTTTGTGATAGGAATCCGAATGCGAAATTGAATCTTTGAAATCCTTCCGAATATACCCGAGTAAAATACATTGCCACAGAGTAAGTTAATGTGGTTGTATAATCGAATTATCCTCTTCAATTTGCTCACTGAACTAGTCTGTGTTCTACTCTTAGGTTGTAAATGTAATTGTGTGTTTATATTACAGCAACCACCTGTGGGTCTTATTTGCGCGTTCTTTGTTGCAAACAGTTTTCACTTGATTAAAAAAGGTTTTCCTAAGGGTTGAATGCTTCGATAAGCTGCTTGTTTTATTACGCCCAACTTTGCAAAGAAATTGTGCTTAAGTTAAATGGATTTTGTGAATACATGGGCCTATATGTAGATATATGGGCGCTTTACACGATCATTTACCCGCCCCAGAAATAGGGTAATGTTTTTGACCGCGGCTGCCAAAGAAATAGACATACATACAGTATGTCTATTTCCTATAGTATTATTCCTATAGTAGCCTAAACCGCTTGATGGATTTTAACATAATAATGATGTGATGCATCCTATGACACTCCTACAATGAAGACGAATCTAACGACACCTACATTGTCAGGGATGCAGAAAAGGACATAGGGTACCTTTCATCCAGAAAACAGTATTGTTCTCGAGGGAAAGAACAATAATTTCGACGGACACAAAGTCACAATTGCATTAGGACGCTAGATGGCGCTACGAAGTGTATGTCACGCGGACGAAGTCGCGGGCAAAGTGCTAATCATTAATACAATGAAGCTAATGCGTGATTACAGCATGTTAGACGTACTTATAGTTGTAGTTCTATCAAATATGAACTCGTAAGGCAGTGTTCATAATTAATAGGATTAACATGTTCCTTCCACCGCGCTGGTTCGCATTGCATTTCAACATAATATTCTATTTCACAGAGATGCACTTGTCTGTTGAAGATATAAAGCACTGTATTATGGTCTATTAGTAGTTAGTGCATTAAGAATACCTACCTACCTATTAATTAATTAATCTTAATATTTGTATTTGGAGTTTACAATTTAACATATCGTATTTTGAAGTACGATGATTCGAATACCTCTACCTATAGTTTGTAAAATTTTAACATGCACAAAACTTTTCATTACTTCTGAAATTTGTAGTGTTATGTAACTGTCGGTACCTATGAGTATGAGTTTTGGTACGTCAAAATGTTTAATGATTTCAGTATGGGTTACGTAGTACTTAACTCTTCAGAACTCTATTATATTATGTGTTAGTAGATCTAAATACTCAAATATTTTCCCTTGCAGGGAGAGAGGGGAAGAACTTACCTTTGCAATTTATATTTCTATTTAATATTTATATTTTCAGCTTTTGCTCAAAATATAAATATTAAATATTACCAATAATAATATAATGGATATATATATATATCATATTTGCATAAGTACGGAATAGTTTTTAAGTGTACGACGCGACGTGCGAACGACAGTAGGTACGTAAGCAAACATAAAGGAAGAGGTCGGTGCCAATTGCCAATACGTAAGAAGACGATATTTGTACAAGCAAGCCAGGAAATGGAATTTCTTACGACAACACATGGATACCAGGCGCTTTGTAAGGAGTTCGGTTAAGGCCCCGGTATACGCCAACGGCCTTGAGTGATTTGGGCGGTATAGCTTGAGTGTTCTGCGCTGAGCTCAGGCAACGCGACATACATCTACCGAGCAATACGACTCGCCTATCAAGGAGCGCGCTGTGCAGAATTAGACGTATTATTACTTTTTAGTATCTAAAACATAAAATAAAAAAAAAGTAACAGGTATTATTATAGGTAGTAACATAGTCTTTTCACACAAAACAAATCATGAAAATATCTTAAGCGGTTTGAAAGTAATTACGTTTTTATGTTTTGGGTAGACACGAATTCATGAATTTATTTCATTTTTTTTTTTTTTTTTTTTTTTATTAAATTATAGGCTCGCGTTTGACCGCCATCTCGCCTGTTGTTAAGTGATGATGCGGTCTACGATGGAGCACGCTTGCCTAGAAGAAACCGATTCACTCTCGACTTGAAGATACCCAGATTGTAACTGTCGGGGAACACCCACTCGGGCAGCGAATTCCATTGTTTTGCGGTTTTCACAATGAAAGTGGAATCAAAGCGCTTCGTTCGGGTTTTTGGTACATCAACCATGAACCGATGGCGCTTTTTCGTGCTTCTGGCTGTCCGATAGAAAAAAGGGCAGGAGGGAATTAGATCATGCAGATCTGTAGCACACTCTCCGAAATGTATCCGATAAAAAACCGATAGACTAGCAACCTTGCGCCTATGCTCAAGACTTTGGAGCTTAGTCTCTACAAGGGAGTCGTTGCTAATGAGCTTCTTGGCACGCTTTTCAATGGACTCCAACGCCTCAAGTTGGTACTTGGCTGAGCCATCCCAAAGGTGCGAGCAGTATTCCATGCACGAACGAACCTGTGCTTGGTACAGTCGAAGCAATTGTTCCGACGTGAAGTACCGCCGCACCTTCGAGAGTATACTCAGCTTTTTAGCTGCCAATTGAGCTTTGGACTCAATATAGGAACCAAAGTTGTGGGTAGACGTCAGAGTAACGCCCAAGAGCTCAAGATGGTCAGTTATCGGTATAGACACATCTCGAAAAGTAGGAGCCAGCTGGAATGGCCTCCTTTTGGCAGAGAACAGACACGCCTGGGTCTTAGCTGCATTGAACTTGACCAGGTTGGCATCGCCCCAATTGGAGACTGCCTTAAGGGCCAAATTCATGCGCTCGACCATGGCCTCTCTCAGAGACTGGATTTGTGGTCCAGTGGTCCGTGCATTGGCTATGTAACTCTCTACAACAGTGCTGTCGTCAGCATACCCAAACGTTCCGGGTTTTAGCAGATCGTTGATATGCAGCAGAAAAAGTGTCGCAGAGAGCACTGACCCCTGAGGGACACCGGCATTAATTGCCTTTCGATCGGACGAGCAGCCATCAATGACCACTCGAATCGAACGATCCCTCAGGAAGTCCGATATCCACGCAACGAAACCGGTGGGCAAGCCATACGCGGAAAGCTTACGGATAAGGCCGTCGTGCCAAACCCTGTCGAAAGCCTTCGAGACGTCCAGGGAAACGGCTAGCGCCTCCCCATGTTTCTCGATGGCCTCACTCCAGATGTAAGTGGCGTACGCTAGAAGGTCCCCAGTAGACCGGTTTCGGCGAAATCCGTATTGCCGGTCACTGAGGAGGTCATTAGCTTCAAGGTACGTCAGGAGCCTGCTATTGAGGACACGCTCCATACTCTTGCAGAGTATAGACGTAACCGAGATGGGCCTATAATTGGTAGGGTCGGCACGACTACCTTTTTTGGGCACGGGTTGCACGTTAGCAAGCTTCCACGATTTCGGCACTTGTCCAGTTTCAAGAGAGAGACGAAAGAGGCGTGTCAGCACAGGAGACAACTCAGGCGCACATATCCTCAGAACTATGGCTGGAATACCATCTGGACCACTGGCCTTGTTCACGTTAAGGTTGCGCAGCGTTTTGCGGACCTCCTTTTGGCGAATGCGAATTTCCGACATAAATGTCGTGCTGCCAGGTGGAGTTGGAGGTATCGCGTTGCCAGCATCTAGACGTGAAGACTCCGCAAACAGAGAAGCAAACAGGTTTGCTTTCTCTTCTGCGGTGTGAGCCAGCGTCCCATCAGGTTTCAGCAGTGGAGGTAGTGAGGGGCGGCAGAAGTTCGCTTCGACTGATTTAGCTAGGGACCAAAACGCTTTACTACCTGCTGGGTACGAAGTCAATTTGTTCCCTATTCGACTAATGTGGTCGAAGCGAGCCTTCTGAAGAACCTTTTTGCAGGACTTGGCAGCCTTGTTAAACGCCTTCTTCCTCTGACGTATGTCCTTCGCCTTACGGTGTCGAGCATCAACCCAGGCCAGGTATGCCTCATGTTTACGGGCTTCAGCGCGACCACATTGAGGCCCAAACCACGAGCGAGCTTTGCCGGACAGCGGTACATCGGAATAAGGAATGTAGTATTCCATGGCCCGATGCAACACATCCGTCACAGCATCCGCGCAGGTCGAAAGATCATCAGACGAAAAACACATCAACTGCCAAGGATAAGATGCAAAGAAAGACCGCATCTCATCCCAATCTGCTGACCTGTATCGCCACACCCGGCGAGTGCCTCTGGGGCTGAGATCGGGCGGGGAGTAAACAGATACAGATTTCACCAGACAGTGATCGGAGTTACCCAAAGGTGACGAAACCGATACCGAGTAGCGGTCTGGATCTGTTGTCAGCAGAAGGTCCAAGCAATAGGCCGTGTGCGTTTCAACATCAGGTACCCTTGTAGCCCCCTGAACCAGCTGGGTGAGGTTTAACGCAAGAGCAAGCTCTCGCATCTTTCTTCCAGCATAGTCTGTGTCCCGGTATGGGAATAGCCACTCCTGGTGGTGGCCGTTGAAATCCCCCAGTAACACCAATTGGGCTGTAGGGTACATCAGTTGAACCGCATCCGCTGCCTCACTCAGGTACTCTGTAAGCCTGGCCGTCTCCTCATCTCCGCTGTGCGACCGGTAGACACAGGCATAAAGAATTTTCTCTATACCTGTATCCACCAATACCCAAAGCACCGAGAATCTGGGGTCTTCAAGCTGACGGAGACGCCGATACGAGATGTCGTCACGGGCGTATAAGCACACACCAGCTCGAGGCTTGAAGTTGTGCTCCAGGGTATACCCAGGGTATGACAGATACGCCACGTCAGATGGACCCCCGATCTGCGTCTCCGTAAGAAATAGGAGTGCAGGTTTATCAGTCTCTAGGTGGTAGTGGACTGGCACGAGATTGGAGTGCAATCCTCGGATGTTAATGAGGTGCACTTTGTGGGAAAGGGCGTGCAGCCGCTGTTTAACCTTTTTCCTTTTCTTTTGCTGCATGATTGTCGATAAGTGATTCGGTGGGAAAACGGCAGTGGAGTGAGGCTTCACGCTGCTAACCAGTAGACACGCACCGCAACGCTACATCAATGGGGAACTGGTCTGGAGACTGCGGGGACGCCCGAGCCCCCCCGGGGATGTCCATCGGGCCCTTTCCTCCGGTCGCCAACCGGCACGATGGCGCATCCCGGGATTTTTCGCGAGTTGGCGGGGCAGCCTTTCACGAGTGGCTAACTCACTACTTGGGCCCCCTTCTAACTGCGGTCGGCCAGCGGTGCACCGTGCCTCGGATCCCGCTACCCTCCACGACCAGTTACCCGATGCAGCACGACGATGCATGGCAAAACGGTCATGCAGCAGTGAAGCAACTACTCCGACCCGTTTTCCCAAACGGTGTCACCGGACATCATGCCGGAACACGGCTAGGCCGCTTGGCGGCATGACTTTGTCCGGTGGGTGGTCACTAACCACGGCCGAAGCCTACCACCAGTAGGTTGTCACCTGATTGGCACCACCCGGGGACCACGTGTGGGGTTCGAGGTTAGGGTATCTTCCCACGGACGAAGGTGACTCAGCCCCCAAAAATTCATTAAGTATTTTACAACAATAGTTAAATATTCACAGGTACGATTGATGTATATATGTTCTAGTTTAACATAAAAAAATTGCACAACTAACCTGCATTATTTGACGGCGAAATAAGAGATTTAAAACTGGCCGTTACCATTTACCTTCGCCTTAAGCAAAGTTATTTATCTCATAAAGGTGTCTGAAACCTTGCTGACATATTTAAACAGCCTACCAATAGCATGTTCGATGGAATTGTCTATGTTGTCTAGGAGGAGAAAAAACCATAGATACCATAGTGTTGTAAAGGTTGTCTAGAATACTCCTACAATAATGTTCTACGTATACTAACATCAATTCTATAAGTAGACAGAGACAACCTAATTTAAGATACATTTCGAAGGTATTCAAAGGATAGAAAAAATGTCAGCATCTATGTATATAGGGAGAAGTTATAGTGAACTTCATTAACCATTAACAAAAATAATTACAAAACTTCGCTAGGGAGTTGGTTATAATTATTATGAATTATAAGAGAACTCATTTTACGGCAATGAAAATTCATTCAACAAAAGTTTGGGGTGGTTCCGCTCCACAACACAAATGCCCGAAATGTCCAAACTGTGCAACTCTATTTAAATCCGTCGGAATTCTCGAAGAATTCCGGCTTGGCCTTAAAAACAAGCCGTTTCTAGCCGCCTGATGGAAATTAATTACCACTTCCCCGGATTCCTCCCAGTCCCTAGACGCTGCCAATTTAATAATGTTATTGGCACCCTCGAGTTTTATCGAGAACGATTGAGGAATAGTACTCTTTGACGCTGTGTGGTCGTTTTGTTTTCATATGTTTATTTGCCCATATAGGTAGGGCTGCCATCACCTAAATTGCTGAGGCCGGACAAAAACTTCAAAAACCCCGGACATTTGGGTGAAATTTAGTGTTTTTCCCGGACGGCCCCGAAAAAAATTTTTCATTAATCAGGGTTCCCGTGACACAAAGTGTCCGGGTTTCCCCTGGACAATTATTGAAACCCCTACGGAATGCTCCCCGGACGCCGTCTAAACTAGGACAAATCCGGGGAACCCCGGACGGATGGCAGCCCTACATATAGGCAACGTGTCTTTTTACAGCAATATGTAAGAGTTAGACTATAATATAGGTATATAATATGTATCTACCTACATAAATTTTCATTACAGTGAGTCTGCGTTAACCTTATTCTAACTTATCACCATTTATTATTTGTTTAGCGTTTACGTTTAGCCCTCCTAACCCCTATAAACTTTTGTTCAACTAATTTATTTGATATATTGGTATAGTTTTTGCAACTAATATAAAGTGATACAAGGTTTTCGATATCTACAGATTTATTATAAAAAATGTTTTATTGGTAAATTAAAGCGCATAGGTATTTTAAATATAACATTGTATTGTATGGCGAATTATTTTGGTACAAGGTTCAAGACAAGTGGACGCTTTTATTTATTGTAACCTTAACAAATATCAAGAAAAACTACAAAGTTCTTACCTTTATGTACCTAATGACTAACCGGTAGCATTATAAAAAATCATTTGTAACTGATTACATAAGAGTATAAGTATCTAAATATATTCAAAATATATAAAAATATATACAAAAGATATAAAATATGTATAATTAAATTACGTTAGGTTCTATACACCTAAGACAACGATCTTATAAGGTTCTACCATGTAAAATTGGTTGTAAAAAAGATAATTCCATAGCAATATTTCCCCAAATAACATTTCCTATTCTCCATTACGATTTCTGGGAACACTCAAAAGGTTTATATTCTATTATACGGTTATATACAGTTGGGTCACTAATCCACATTTCATACTTCTTCATTATGAGGATACGCCATGGTGACAGACGGTTTACGAGCCTGTTTATTACGACAACATAACTAAGAGTTTGGTGTTGTACTCCAGAATTGACAACATTATTTTTTTATCAAGCGAAATAAAAAGAAAAGTCTTCAAGAACATTCTTGTTCTCAAAATAAGTATGCAGATGACTCTGGTCCAATTGGTGCTTCATTTTCACTTTATACATATAATTATGTGAAGTGTGCGCCAACATGTATCTATAATTTATATAAGACCTTTGTACAATTAAGTAAGACCCGCGCCGGAAACATTGTCGAATAATAACATTGTATACGAAGATAGATTATGGGATAATTATGTTGAGGCGAACCAAGCTTAGAGACTAGCTTTCCAAGTGCAAATTGAGTTGGGTGGAAAATGCCTCACGGTCTACGTTTCAGAAGAAACTAATTAAAGAGTCTAATTTCTTACCAATACAAACGCATAGTACGTAATGTTTTGTTAACTATGTAGTACCTACTCTTTGCTCTCTGCTCTCATAAAATTTGGTTTATTTAAATCGCATGTTATCTCGTGCATGTTATATCTACAAAAAACTCCGAACAATTCTTGTTGGTCTTTTTAGAATATTTTGTGAGAAACAGTAAAACAAGTGTGTTGTAAAACAATACCTATGACGCAACCGATATACATGACTCCATTATAAATATCGTCATCATTTCAAACACCTCACGCTTTGTACAATACTTCCTGCTCAAATCACGACTTTTTCATAGAAGCCGACAGCCATACCTATAAAATGACCAAAGTGTTCACATTTTGTAAAACAGAAAGTAATTTGGAATAGTATAAACCGAAAATACCACAACATAATCCTATAATTACTATGACGGTATATAGGTGCATGACTATATTACGCCATAGAGTCGACGATTCGTTAGCTAAGAAAATATCGTCTCACCAATCTTGATGGTGGCTATATTTTTAAGTCAGAACAGTGGAGATGTGGATGTTCGAATTTAGCTTTCAGTAATTGAGTCTATAAATAGAGATTAAAAGGTTCAGGTTATAATAAAACTCTAAATATTAATTAATGTATAAATTAACAGGTTTTTTTTTATCATTGTGTAAGATTTTGAAACGCACTGTGCAATGGCATAATCAAATGAGAATCCATTAGGATACCAGCGTCAGGTACCCTGCCTGGCACACGCTGAGTTGGATACACATTTGGAGCAACCTTGGGACACACCTTCGATGACATTCAATTCCACGATTACGTGTAATACCCACTACGATTGTCGTTTTATTTATCTTTTTGTCTATGTTTGCGTCTTGGCTATTTGCTTTTTTTTAATGTTGAAATACGTGGAGGTTAGTATTTTTGTAAATTAAATGACGATTCTGTGTATTAAGATTTATTTGCTCTTTTTTGTTTTATTAGAATAGAAATCCTGCACTAATACGAACCAACGAGTATTTATAGCGATGGGCTGAAAGGTCTAACTAGAATCTACGACAATAGACCTTAATTCTGCTGCAGTCGAATGTTACGAATTGGCAGCAGTGGCGAAGGGTCCCTACAATACGATTCTTACCGGCTTTCCTTTAGAAAATAGCAGAGGCAATATTGCTTACTATTTTCAAATATTTATAATCAGCTTTTCGTGGCCAGGTAAACATTTGTAGCTGCGACTTCCCTCTTACAAATATTTACCCTTCGCCACTGACTGGCAGTACCTACTAGGCTACTATTTTTTCAAATCAAAATAGTAGTAAAGATGGTTTAAATCTCTCTGGTCATGCCTGAATCGCTAAACCTGAAAGTATCTATAAAAGTAAAAGCATCGTGGCTCCTCTTTTGAAATACGACAGGACAGCCTTTGTTGTGTCGGTCCGTTATAGTTCGTGACTTGTAAATTGAATATCAAAATGGAACAACTTTGTATGGGGTTTTCACATAGTTACGAGTGCCACCTAGCGAGAAATACGTGCTACGGATTTCAATTAAATAAATAAAACTCGTCTTGTTTTTCGACAATATAATATAAAAAAATACCTAGGTATTCAGTTAAACTGTGGCACAAATATTTTCTGTAAAGCAGTGTTCCCTTGTGGATTTTGTAGAACCTAAAAAGTTCTAATTTAGGTATAAGCGTAAACCAGTTAGTCTAGAAAAGCAACTTGACTGTTGCAGGAACAATGTTTGGGACGCAAAGTTTAACAACAAGTCACGGAAACCCCCAGTAGATAGACCACTTTAATTAAGTAGTTTAGAGCTATACTGTGACATTAAGAATTCATTCATACACTTTCAAGACTACTGAAGGCATCTTGATTATGATGGTCTAAGTAATTGCAATAACTGCTGTAGGTATAATGTGTCTTCTTGATAAATGTTTTTGGAGGAATTTTGATTTTGTGACTTCATGTTTTGACAAAAGTTTTGATTAACGTGAAGCCATAAAGCGAAACTTGAACTTTTCCAATGAAGAGCTGAAAAAACAAAGGTATTATATTCTACGATGTAGTTTCAGAACTAGCTGTCAAAATCGAAGATAACGATTGTATTGTCTCGCTTTTCCTTTCAAACTAGTTTAGACTAAACTTCATTTCACAAAGCAAGAGCAACATAGAAGTTGCGATTTTTCTTGTTAAGTATTGTTAAATAATAAAAAAATAATCAAATTTGCTGGACAAAATAATAAAGTAATATTTGGCAAACTGTAGCAATCTACGGGGAATATCGGCGAAATGTTGTACTGTAGCAATACAAGGTACAATTTCGCACAGGAGTAGATACATACGGTTCGTTTTATTCTCAATATCACCCCACCTTTAGGTTAGATAGATGAAATTTCATCATAAATGCATAAGATGCATGACAGTACAGTCGCCAACACACCTGACACGAAGACACCTGAATCACGGGTTGTTTTGCATATTGAGTCACCGCGTGTGACGTACGAGCCATTGTAATGACTCAGTAACATTTGTTGTAGCATGAATACTCAGAAAGCTTAGAATAGTATCTATTATTATAGAAACCATTCATGAAGACACCTCGTGGGTTATTTGAAAATATTGGTTGTACAGCTGTTTGGGCAAAGGCGTCACACGAACCAATTAGACACCTGCTTAATGCAGTAAAATGAAGCAATAATAAAAAAAAACCAGAGAAGTGCGAGAAGGGCTGAGGGTTCTGTACAATACAAAATGTAAGTTTGTAATGGCAAAAAACAAAAAAATACTTAACTCGTGACTAGCTAGTGGCTACAGTCACTAGATTACAATGAAACAGAGAACTTACTAAAAATCATGACCAAGGTTAGTATTACAGAACGATACTCAAGCACAGATCTCTCCTTGGGCATAGATTAAAACTAGTTTCAACCAATCAAATGGCTTTAAATCTATGCTCAAGTCGAGATCTGTGCTGGAGTATCGTTCTGTAATACGAGCCTTAGAGTCCACTGCAAGAAAATATAAAATAAACACGTTACGAACGCCACGGATACACACACTAAATCATTTGCAAGTAACTGCACATCACTCAATTACATACAACCTATAACTATACAAGATCCTAATGCTAAAAGTAAATGGATATTACTAATAACCATAATACAGCCTAGGTCTATCCTCGTTTAAGTAATATTAGTTGTGTCAATTAAAATAAGATAATATTGTAGTTAATGCTCTAAAGTAACTATAGGTACATAAAAATGTGATGTGTTGTAATATTTTGGAAATAAATACTTTTATTATTATATTATTATAAGATAAATAACATACGACAAGTGGACCACGATAATTATAGCTTCGTCGTTATTTTCCTCGAGTAAAATATCGCGTTACACAGCACCCACGAAAAAACAAAACAAGATAAGCAACATATTTATCAGTAACATGCCAGAGGTTAACTATGTTAACTCCATCCAGTTCAGTTTAATCTACGTTCCATATTTTAGTCAGTCCAATTAGTGTGACAGCACTGAACGTCAGCGGTGTCTATTAGGTACAAATTTTATCATGTGGAAAATCATAAGTCTATTTGCTCTCCTAATCGTCGTACAGGCAACGGACATACACAATTTCTATGGTAACTGGACCAACGTTGCATATTATCCAGTTGATTCATCAACCATTCCAGTTTGCATACACTATTCGTTCTCTAAAAGTCCAGAAAATGTGCAATGTACATATGCTGATGGATGCAACACAACTTCAGTTCAAGCCTCTGCATGGACCAACACCGGAGTTATAACAGAAGGTCTATTGATGGCGATGACGGTAGTCGATAACCCGGCTAAAGTGCTACCAGCGTTGAACATCAGCTGCAGATGTGGTGGCAAAGAAGTCGATACTCACCCCATTATGAGATTGGTGAGCGATAATTATGTCCTCATGTACCATAATTTCCAGTCAATGTTGGACTCTATGCGTTCTGAGACGGAACCGAATCGTGTATGCTTATTAGCGAGAAATATTGAGTCGCAAAAAGAAATATTGGACGTACTTACAAGCATTGAAGATCTGAAGGGAAGACAAGGAGGTGTGATGTGTGCGACAGACACTATTGATTCATCACTAAGGTTAAGGATATAAAAATTGTTTGGTTAATTGCAAACTTTTTAAGTGCTCCATTTTTTTTGTTAAATCATTAATAAATCTTTTCCAAGGGTATTGTCATTAATCATTTAATCATTTATTGAACCATTGGTATGTACATCATTAAGTTCTTTACGGTGGTCCCCAAACTAGGCGAGGCCTGTATCTTGGGGGCCAGAGTTGCGATGACATAGGTATAATTATAAAGAGAAAAATCAAAGAGAAAAGAACAAACAAACAATTTAGGATTATTTAAGCAGTGTAATAAAGTGGATAAGAAACTTAATTAATAAGTAAACAGAAAGTAATGTGAGGGTGACCGTGCGCTAGAGTGAAGTGGGGCTGTGTATGTAAGTGAGAGAAGTAAACAGAAAGTAATGTGAGGGTGACCGTGTGCTAGAGTGAAGTGGGGCTGTGTATGTAAGTGAGAGTGAAGTTGATATGTGGGTGTCCGGGTGTATTGTATGAGCTATGGTGTGAGTATTGTTTCAGATTCGTCGTACGAAAGACTTAATAGCCAAGTTTTGAGAATATTTTTATATGTAGAAAGGGAGAGGCCATTGGAGTCACAGGGCATACTGCTGGTGACCTTTTTATACACAAAGGTGTGCAGGAAGGCGGGACAGCGTCTGGCTAGGAGAGAGGTGGTTCGTTGTAGCGGGATATGGAGGACACGTTTGGAAGTTATTAAGGAATAGTCTGGTCTATTTTTAATAGTTTTTTGTATATGAAGGTATGCATTAAGAATAAATAGTTGACGGACGCGGAGAACTGAGAACTCTTTGTATAATAAGTCAGTGGGGTAGAGGAACGGTTTTCTTAGAAGGACCTTTATGACAGCTCTCTGAGCTCTTTCTAGTTCGATCATAATCGTTTTGCCTGCTCCACCCCAAATTGAGATACCATATTGTATAATAGACTGGCATATGGCGAAATAGACCATCCGTAGGATGTCTTTTGGGGTACAGTTTTTTTTTTTTTTAATTATATAGATGAGTTTCCTTACACGTCCAGATAGGAATTGAATGTGCGCTTTAAATGATAGATTTTCATCAATGAGTAGACCTAAATATCGGATGCATTGAGTCCGGTTTATACATTCGCACAAGCAGTCTTCACGTGAGGTATTGAGACGGTTATGACACGTGTGAAATTTTAATGTAAGATTGCGAGGAGGACTAGATGTATTTGTTGAACAGAATGTGACGAACTTGGTTTTCTGTATGTTGAGTGATAGTAGGTTGTTGTTGAGTGTTTGGGCTATCGTTGCTAAACCATCTTCCGCGAGGCAGTAGACCTGCTCCCAGGTACAGGCATGAAACGTAATGACCGTGTCATCCGCGTAGGATATTAATTCAGCGTTTAGTAGAGTGAGGTTCAGAATGTCGTTCATGTAGATGATGAATAGTGTTGGGCCTAGTATGCTGCCCTGTGGAACTCCAAAACTGATAGGGAGAAGGCCACTTGAGTATTCACCTGCTTTAACGTATTGTCTACGATTAGTGAGGTAGCTGTGAAACCATTCAAGTGGTGTACCTCTAATCCCTGCAGCATTAAGTTTTTTAAGAAGGAGATCAGTTGAAATT